>OX621259.1:24716404-25916404 GCA_951640165.1 Pseudoips prasinana | reverse complement strand
ATTTAAATGTCTGTGTAACAAGTCTCGTGGTAGTTTAATATTGGAAAACACAAATTTTATACTCCGAAATATTTTATTCCGAATTTCAAAAGTCTATTAGTACCGGCAGATAGTTAAAAAAATTGATTATTGATATACTACATATACATTAGTACACTACCCGTTTAATATCAATAATCAAATTTCTCTCTTCAGGAGTCTAAACTCTCGTCAGGAGTGGAAATTTCATACACATTACCTCGATGATTGAGTGTCTTCCACCGTGCGTTTCACAAGAAACTTTTCACCGCGCACTACAAGTCTGTGGACTTTATTATGACATGGCAACCTTCAAGAAACGAGTTTATTTCCTTTCTTAAAGGCCGGTATCGCGCTTACGGTGTCAGGTTACAACGCTCCTGTGGTGTTGCGATTGACCACGAGTGGTATTGATCACTTACCATCAGGTGACCCCCATCCTCGTTTGCTCGCTATAATAAAAAAGAAACAGTCAGACTTATCAAAATGTATCTGCTCTTCGGAAACATCTAACCTAGTTTCTCTAACATTTCTCTTGGTTTCTTACGCCCGAAATTAATAAACGATCCGCAATCTGTCAGTCAGTCCTATCTCTAGATTAGCTCTATCGCTATCTTGATCTTTACCTGCGTGCCAATAACAAAACATATCAACCCATCCATTTTGTGCCCAGAGATTGGGGTGCGATCCTTTCCCTCTGCAGCGTTCCGTTTTATGCAGAACTCGGTAACTCGGGACACAATTATACCATTAAATTTAACAAGAAAATGTTTTTTTAAATATATTAACGATATGTCATCAATACTGACTTATTTATAGCTAGGTTAAAATGTTTTACTAGACGATTAGGGTATATAATAATAAAATGAAACTTAATTGGTCAAACATTATGTTTTGGTGGAACGGACATATAAAAAATTGACAAGCAAAACGAATCGGATCAAAAACAAAAAAGCAGTAAGTTGGTTGTTTGTTTTTGTTGCAAAGCATTTATAACTAATATACAAATAATTACTTATTAATAAATATAATACCTATAATGGATTCTGATATGATAAGCAATAATTTTATTATTGATTTCTGTGTTTGTTTTACAAATAATTTAAACAGTGACGTGAAGTTGTTGCCGCCTATTTTGTAAACAAAAAAAATATTCTTATTATTTATATGCAAAGCTATTTTGGAATATAATGAATAGTTCATTATATTCCAAAATTGCTTTGCATAATAAGAATATTTTTTCACCAATTTTATCTTTAGAACCAATTGTCAATCCCCCGAATTTCTAGGTTTGCAACTTTAGATTGTTTTGGCTATCTAAGCTTATGTCAAAATTAATGGATTGGTTATTGGCACGTGCAACCTGTCATTTTAGTACAGAGGCCTATCTTTTTCTATGATCCGTCCTCCCAAAGATCGCTCGTTCGGAAAGATTGCTTTTTCAATCTGTGGATGCTTTATTGGCACGGTTTAATAGACAAATGGATCGAAATTGCTATCGTAGATAGCATAAAATGGATTAGGATCGTTTATTAATTTCGGGCGTAAATCATATGTGTATTTCAACTGGTGAACTTCGACGGG
The DNA here is from genome assembly GCA_951640165.1 of Pseudoips prasinana. NCBI lineage: Eukaryota > Metazoa > Arthropoda > Insecta > Lepidoptera > Nolidae > Pseudoips > Pseudoips prasinana. The sequence continues at coordinate 25,914,802 of OX621259.1, read as the reverse complement.
CCGGTTGTCGTGGTTGGTGGATACTTGCCACCACGCTGCAGGTCGTGGGCTTCCTACTCTGGACAGATCTGTATGCATGATCGTGTGTGTTTGTCTTAACTCTGGGTGTAATTTTCTATATAAGTGTGTATTTACAAAAGATAAGTAGTGTATGTATTATATCAGGTATCTGGTTTCCATAGTACAAGCTCAGCTTAGTTTGGGATCAGATGGCTGTGTGTGAATAACAAAAATGTTCCTAAATTCTGACTGCACCTGTGAAGCAGTGGTGAAAACAGTCGCCTCGTTACTTCGTGTCCCGGGTTCGATTCCCGCGCAGAACAACTATTTGTGTGAACCATAAATACTTGTTCTGAGTCACGATGTACTTTGTGTCCATTTAATATATGTTTGTAAAGAACCCCGCGACACAGGAATTAATTTACCTGAAACTAGGTAAAAATAATTCCTGTGTCGCGGGGTTCTTTATAAACATCTACTCATATTTATATTCATATAATTTATTTGCATTCCACAAATCTATAAGATGGACTCAAAGTATATCCTTTACGTAGTCTTTTTTTAAGAAAATAATAAATAAACACTTCCTTGCCTCGCTTTTTAAGTATCCACGCTGAGGCTAATTTCCAATTCTAAGCAATCCCTTCAGGTACGAGTCACTTGGTTTGTTGTTTTATTTTGTGTTATCAAGTACTCAATACCGCGTGTTATGACGAAGCATTTATGTAATTAGTGATTATCATTTTATTAATTACTATAATAATTTTACATCTTACAACTATTATTAATCGATATTAGACTTTCAAATGGTTATCACTGATAAAAATATAGGGTAGGAGATTATTAAATAGGCATTCCTTGTACGACGGTAGATGAGAAAGTTACTCTGTTCGATTAAATATTGTGTGTGTGTAAAATATCTCGGAGTTTTAATGTGCAGAACCTACGAGTGCGTAATATTTGCTTGACTGTTTGAGTCCACGCTCACTTTATAGTCTGGTGAAGCAGTGAAACCTTCCCTGATTTACTGTGAACATCTGACATTTTGGTCTAATTGTACAGACGCCAGCACATCAATCTATCCCAATCTGTCAAATTTCCCCAATTGAAAGTGAACCTTATGCTTAAATGTTAAAGTCGAAAATCTATAAAAGAAGTTTGACAGATTGGGGTAGCTCGATGTGCTGGCGTCTGTACTAAAATGTGACCTGGATTTGCTACTGTTTGTTAAATATGTGCCGTTAATAGAAGTATGTCAAAACTTTATGAATACCGTCCTAGATTACAATTTCAAAGTTTTCTAATTTGGTTCGTTTTCACAACTTCTTTAATAATATTGGAGCATTGCAGATATATACTGAGAAAACAGTTTTATGTTTTGTACTCAACAAACGAAAATGAACAAGTTCTAAACTTTGGCTTCAAGAACTCACACTTATGACGATTACATGATTGTTAGGGTATCGTCAAAGGGGTAAAAACGGGACCCTGTTACTAAGACTCTACTCTTCGTCTGTCCGTCCGTCTGTTACCAGGCTGTATCTTATAAACCATGATAGATTGACAGTTGAAAATTTTCACAGATGATTCAAAATTCAAATTCAAATACTTCATTTCAGACATTGCACGCATTTCTGTTGCCGCTAGAACAACAAACACTATAAACAGAATAAAATTAATATTCAAGAGGCGTCCCTTAAAATAAAAGTGATTTTTTTGCCATTGATTCTCGACAAAGGCTTCAAAAGTACGTTGTTTTGTCTAGTAATTGTACCGAACTCTTTGGGCTTTGAGTCGCAATTGTTCGAATTTTTTTGTCGTTTTACATCATCATATCAGCCGAAAGACGTCCACTGTTGGACAAAGGCCTCCCCCAAAGATCTCCACAATTGCCGGTCTTGCGCTATTCGCATCCAGCAATGCCCAGCGACCCGCACAAGATCATCGGTCCAACTTGTAGGGGGCCTGCCCACGCTGCGTCTTCCGGTTCGTGGTCGCCACTCGAGAACCTTTCTGCCCCAACGGCCGTCGGTTCTACGAGCTATGTGCCCCGCCCACTGCCACTTCAGTCGTTTTACATATCTGATATACATTTTTAGAGGATGGGTAAGCTGAGGAGTAAATAAGGGCCACCTCACATGCCATCTCTAAGAATTAATCGGGTTCACTAGTCAAGATTATCCGAGTACAGAACACTTACACTGCCGTAAGTTCAACATGGATATGCGTAACTCTTACTTCTGGGTAAAAGGCTCTTTGAATTATCTCATTTCACAAAACTGTCACTCACATAAGATAACAGTTACAGAGCTAACTGCTGTTGGGGTACTAATTCCTTTTTTTTTCATGCAGTCGTTGCCTCTGGTAGACTTCGTGTGACTTGTTAATTTTGTAAATGAGCGCGGATGCACCCACCGTTTGTTCATCTTGCAAGAGATTATTCTAATTGCTTGAGTAAAGTTGAATGTGATTGTTTTATGAGCTCAGAATTATTTTGATTAACTAGATGGCTCTGTGCGTGCATTAGTCTTCATACCAGCCAATCACAATGTAAAAACAAGATATTTAAGAAAATCGATACAAAATCAAAAGAAGACGATAAAAGCAAGCCCGGAGTTTCTTTGTGGCTTTCTTCTCCGGGTCGTCCACCTAGGTAGCTAGAGAAAGCCGCAGGATAGCTAGGAAGGTTCCTCAGCGGAGAGGATCGCGTTGGTCTCTTAACACGTGATCGGTTATACCCTGCAAGACATCACACCCTCATTTAAAATCCCGTCTTTTTACAGCCGCTGAAGGCCCCCAGTGCTGTGGCCCGAATCCCAGAAGGGTGCCCTCAGTTATTAGTCGCTTAAATTAAGCTACTGGCTGAGAGCCTTCTGCGCTAGACAACTGCTCGTTGTCTTCATATAGTAATACTAAATTTAACATTAATTGTTAATAACTTGTTATTTATTTAAGGATTTAAAAAAAATATATGTGATAAGACAGACCGCACGTACGGACAAATTAATATATTTTTCTTACTTTATACTATATTCGACTATGTTTAGGTAATGCATTGTGAGCTTGACAAGTACAAGTGTATGTTAATACCCAAGTGCTGAATTTCAGCAAAACAGCAAGATCATAAGATAAATACATTGATAGCGGATTTTAAAGAATTATCAAAACAAAACAGCTGATTACATTAATTCAATCCATATTAAATTATCATTTTTTCCATGGTACTATCACTAGGCAATAATTAAACGTGTTATTTGGTGCGAGATTTCTATATATTTTTCTATCGTATGTATTACATATTATTATGTATTACTTTAGAGTAGATATTTGTATCTGTATCTTCATGTTGTAGGTATTTTCTCACTTTGATCTGCACTACATTATTGCTTTTAAATTGATTTCATCCTTATAATTCTTTTAGTATGATTTGGTCCGCCTTTGTAGTATCCATTTTTCATATCTTACTATTCATGTTCATCTCAAGACTACCTGGAAGAACACACACAGCTAACGATACGACCCTTTGTACAGACACCAGCTCATCAAGCTACCCCAATCTGTCAAATGTCTTTTATAGATTTTCAATTTTATCACAATAGCATAAGGTTCACTTTCATACATACATACATAGACTCACGCCTGTTTCCCAAAGGGGTAGGCAGAGACAACGGAATTCCATCTGTCACAATCTTTGCACACCTCTTTTGCCTCGATTACTGTCATTATATTCTTCATACATGCTCGCCGGTTTAGAGTACTTCTGACCTGGCCTTTCTTGAGAACGTCTCCGATTTGGTGGTTCACTTTCAATTGGGGAAATTTGACAGATTGGGCTATCTTGATGTTCTGGCTTCTGTACGTATTTTTAATAAATGTTCAATTATTATTTTTTTATTTCTGATATACCAAAAAGAGTTTTACTTATATTGTATTGTATAAAATTTAATAAAGAACTCTTTGATCACGACACTTCTATTCACAAAAGAATGCCAAAAGGTTCCAGTTATGTCGCTATTTTCCCAGTATTTTACATTTGACACCTGTCACTGATATTGATGTGAACACTGAAAGCACCGCCGCGGCAAAACGCAAATTCTGTGAATGTTTCAGTGCCAAAATAAACTGAATAAGAAACAGGTCACAGGGGCTATTTTTAAAATGACATAAGGGCTAAGCGACCTACAAGCTTTGGCTTTAGAAACAAAATAGTCTGAAATAGTCTTTTAAACAAAACAGTTCGATCCCGACCCAGGGCAAATCTTTGTATGATGATCACGATTATTTGTTCTGTTTTTAGATTAAATTTATATATTGAATACATGCAGTGGCTCGCGGTTATACCCGCGTTAAGTTTTATAAATTATCACAGCTCCTCCCCCGTAGGTGATAGTGTGATAATATGGAGCCTATATGTTGACCCGACCTCTTAGTAATATTCATGCAAAATTTGAAGTAAATCCATGCAGTACTTTTTGAGTTAAGCCCGGACATACATACAGACATATTTTTGGCTTCGATATCGATTGCAGATCACGCCCCAAGTATACAGTTTTGACTTGCCTACGATTTTATTATATGTATAAATCTATTGAATTTAGATATTATATATAAGTATATTTATCAGTGGTATGGTTGCCATACTATAGGTTCTGGTTAGTTTGGGATGTGTGTTTAGTTGTCCCAAGATATATAAAAAACAGCAAGTGAACAGTAAACACTCACAATATAATTTATAGCTTTGCCCCGCGGTTTTACCCGCGTTAAATTTTATAAATTATCATAGCTCCTCCCCCGTAGGTTATAATATGTAGCCTATATGTTGACCCGACCTCTTAGTAATATTCATGCAAAATTTGAAGAAAATCCATGCAGTACTTTTTGAGTTAAGCCCGGGCATACATACAGACATATTTTTCGCTTCGATATAGATTGTAGAGCACGACCCAAGTATCCTTTAAAAAATATATTCAATGTACAGTTTTGACTTGCCTACGATTTTATTATATGTATAGATCTATTGAATTTAGACATTATATATAAGTATATTTATCAGTGGTATGGTTGCCATACTATAGGTTCTGGTTAGTTTGGGATGTGTGTTTAGTTGTCCCAAGATATATAAAAAAGCAAGTGAACAGTAAAGACTCGCAATATAATTTACTAGCTGTGCCCCGCGGTTTCACCCGCGTTAAATTTTATAAATTATCACAGCTCCTCTCTCGTAGGTGATAGCGTGATGTTGGCCCGACCTCTTAGTAATATTCATGTAAAATTTGAACTTAATCCATGCAGTACTTTTTGAGTTTAGGCCGGACATAAATACAGACAAATAGACAAACATTCTAAAAACTATATTTTTGGCTTCGATATCGATTGTAGATCACGCCCCAAGTATCCTTTTTTAAAAATATTCAATGAACATTTTTGACTTTCTTACGATTTTATTATATGTATAGATAAAGATCACAGCTCCTCCCCCGTAGGTGATAGCGTGATAATATGTACCCTATATGTTGACCCGACCTATTAGTAATATTCGTGCGAAGTTTGAAGTAAATCCATGCAGTGCTTTTTGAGTTCAGCCCGGACATATATACAGACAAACAGACAAAAATTCTAAAAACTATATTTTGGCTTCGATATCGATTGTAGAACACGCCCCAAGTATTCTTTAAAAAAAATATTCAATGTACAGTTTTGACTTTCCTACGATTTTATTATATGTATAGATTATAATTGTGACTGTATGATGTCACAAAAATGTAAAAATGTATACAACAATTCCCCGAACAAAAATACGTCTCGCTTTCTGCGTCAAATATGACGACGCCAACACATTCCGTGGTAGGTGTAAAAGTCATCCCCAGCATTCCACAGGGAATTTCTACAAAACTCTGTGGACTGTCGCCATGAAACTGCAATAGCCAATCTGTCTTCCAGGCGTGGTCAGTGTGGCATATCCCCCCATTCTTAACTTTCTATTACTTTCTTAAGAGCTTCGTGTACAGCATGCTCAATCCCCTTCTCTATTACCTACAATGCAGTTACGCCTTTAAGCGTGGAGATTATGGCTTATCCCTCCAAGATAATTCCTAGGCGAGGCTAGTCAGTCAGTGGGCTTTTTTCAGCTGTAATAATGATGATGATGATGATAATAATGTGTCTTTAAGAGAGAAGTGAACCATTATGTTCTTTTTAAATTTATTTAGTCTTTGGGAAGCCGTTTGTTTAATTAACACCAATCCCCACTCTTAGAAGAGATTTGGCAACATTATTATTGTGTTTACGTAAATAAAGTTAAGCTTTTTATTCCCACACAGGAACAAAAAAATTAGATTTTATAACTTCATAGATATTATAAGTCGGAACTATTACTAATTATTGGAAACTTCCGTTTCATTAATCTTTTACATACACATGACGGAACATAGACAAACCTGCTTAGCTTTAGTATGTTCGAGCTATATGGCAGTAGTTGTTTATGCCTATTAAACATTTAAAATAACATATTATATCAATGTGTTGTGTGGTGTGGTGACGGCTTAGAATATCATCACCCCGTCTCATCAAATCAGACCCTGATTTGTGACAGATGCAGCGGCTACCAATCCTAAGCCTTCATTTTAAATCCACTGAAGTTGGGTGTAACTATTTCTTTTTAATGCGAATCGTGCATTCATTCATCGGCTTAGTTGATATTTTTACAAGTGATAGAACTCGAGTGATTGCCTTCATAAGAACATATTTGTGTATGCAGGGCCCCTGAAGATTCCAGGACAAGCTTTGGACACGGCAGATACGTCCAAACCTTTTGCAATTTCCAAGTAAGGTAAGGTTACCTATTTTTTATATATATATATATATAGACAGAACCATGGAGACAATATGTAGTAAAAATAACTAAAATTGCTAAAATTGAAAATTTCGATAATTAAACTTACACATGATCCTTGACAATAACTTAATTTAAGCTAGCTAAATATCGTTACTATTATAAAATAAATCTTATTGTAATTTTTTTCCTACAATCCGTGTACATAAATATCTGTATGTACCTAGAAATAATTATAAATTAATGATACATACTACAAACATGATCTGACTATTAACAAGCGCTCTTTTAAAGTCTACGTGAATAAAAACCTTTTTTATTTTCTTTATCCCTTTTCCAAAAAATGTTTTAAATGTTGTTTTAGCCACATGTTTCTTGTACTGAGATTTTATTGCTACGATTAATTTATAGAAAACATATTTTCATCATCAGTTCAAACAGTAGTTGCCACAATCAGGTTTCCAGGCTTTGTATACTTCTCCAATACGTGATTTTTTAAGGAAATTTCCTTCAAATAATGCATGAAATTAACCCATGAATACCGTTCATTACTGACAAATTTTCTTTACTTTGAAGGCAATTATATAAGGTAAAATCAGCAAAAGATCCTGTATCCTTTCATTATCAACGCAACGAGGATAATAATATATTTACGAGTATGAGTTAAAAGCTGATTGAAATAACATAAGTATCATAAAAATGATTTATTATTGGGGATTTACTTTGATGACATATAAAATTGAGGTTATAGATACTGTAATGATATTACCTGCCCTTCTATAGAATAAAACCTTTTTTAGAAGATAGCAAACTCTGGTCATTTTAGGAAAATAGCTGGACATAGGTTTTAAAGTAAGGATAGAATTCGAATTAATAAAAAAGTAAGTATAAATCTATATATAGAAAAATCAATGCCACTTTTCGTTGTAATGTTATAACTCAACAACGCCTTGACCGATTTGGCCTATTTTGGTCTTGAATTCTTCGTGGAAGTCCAGGGAAGGTTTGTACGTAGAGAAAATTTAAAAAAGTCTTGAAAAAGTGTAAAATCAACATCTTTTAGCAATTTAAAATATTTTTTTGTTTGATTAAATGAACTTAATAATCATTTTTTTATTACTATGCCTTATACGTAGCGAAGCACGTACCGGGAAGAAAGTGGAAGTTTGGAAGTGTCTCTCGCGTAAACTATTCAGTTTAGAAAAAAATGATATGAGTAACCTCAATATCATTTTTGAAGACCTATCCGTAGACTCCCCACATATATAGGTACGATGATTTTTTTAAAAATTTCAGTTCTATGTATAGGGACCCCCCAAAATTATTGTTCTCTTTCTATTTTTGTGTAAAAATCTTAATGCGGTTCACCGAATTCATCTACCTACCAACTTTCTAAAAGCTCTATAGTTTCGGAAAAAAGTGGCTGTGACATACGGACGGACAGACAGACAGACATGACGAATCTTTAAGGGTTCCGTTTTTTGCCATTTGGCTACGGAACCCTAAAAAGTACCCTTGCTTCTGCAAGTCTTTATTAAACCTATATAGCCGGTGACTGCTTACGTTTTATATACGGGATAATCAGTAATTATGGCGCTTTTTTGGCCTGTTTGACTAGTATTTAGCTACACTGACTCTTCTTTTTAGCGAGGCGATTTCTAAATAAATAAATAAATAAAATAAAATAAAAAAGCTTTTATCACGTAGACTTTAAAAAAGCGCTTGTTAATAGTCAGAACATGTTTGTAGTAATACAGTTATTATTTCTAGTTACTTATTACTGATATTTAGGTACACGGAATGTTAAAACATTTATACAATTTATTTTATAATGGTAGTGACATTTAGCTAGCTTGTATTAAGTTATTGTCAAGGAGATTATGTTTAGTTGAAGTTTTTAATATTAGGTCTTTACCTATGAAATTGCCGTTCTGCAGTACTGGCCATTTCAAATCAAAATAATTTTTGTTTGGCTAAGAATTCTAATTTCAAATTAATTTTATTTTAAAAACATGGATTCTTTTTTCCAAAAGTAGTCATTTCTTTATTGATTAGTGTTACATTTTCATCGCATTTCAATCTTTTTCGTCATCATGGATACGTTAAAAATTCGAGTAATTATGGAATATGAGTACCGTCGTGGCAGCAACGCGGCACAAGCGGCACGCAACATCAACGACGTTTACGGAGCTAACACTACAAACCAACGCACCACCTGTTATTGGTTTGCTCGCTTCCGTTCTGGAAATTTCGACCTGAAAAATGAACCTCGCGGTCGTCCGAAGACTTTGGTCGACAATGACGAATTAAAGGCGGTTGTGGAAGCTGATGATACACAATCTACGGCTGAATTAGCAGCAGCTTTCGACGTTAGCGTCAAAACAATATTGGTCCATTTGCGTCAAATTGGCAAGGTAAAAAAGCTTGACAAATGGGTGCCCCACGAACTCAATGATCGCCAGCGCGAAGTACGCGTCGAGACGTGCCTTGCACTGCTCAACAGACACACAAATGAAGGAATTTTGAACCGCATTGTTACCTGCGATGAAAAATGGATTCTGTTTGATAACCGCAAGCGCTCAGCAAGTTGGTTGGATCCTGGTTCAGCACCTAAACAATGGCCTAAACGAAAACTTACCCCTAGAAAAGTGATGGTCACTGTTTGGTGGTCTAGCGCCGGTGTGATTCATCACAGCTTCTTACCAAACGGGGTGAGCATTACTGCAGATGTGTACTGTGAAGAACTGAGCACAATGATGGAGAAGCTGGCGCATCTCCAACCAGCATTGGTCAATCGCTCGTCTCCGCTGCTCCTGCACGACAACGCGCGACCTCATACTGCACAGTAGACGGTCTCCAAGTTGCAAGAACTGGGGTTGGAAGCTCTCCGTCATCCGCCCTACTCACCAGACCTTGCGCCTACAGACTACTACTTTTTCCAGAATTTGGATAACTTCTTGGCGGGAAAAAAATTCAATACCCGAGAGGCAGTACAAAATGCCTTTGAAGAATTTGTTGCCTCCCGTCCAGCTGATTTCTTTAAGAAGGGCATCAATAAACTGCCACTGCGATGGCAAATATGCATTGATTGCATGGGTGATTACTTCGATTAATACAAATAAAAAAATTCATGAAAAAAAATCGTTTAAATTTTTTCATACAAAACGGCAATTTCATAGGTAAAGACCTATTATTATGTATTGAAATTTAAATTTTACTACATATTGTCTGAATGGTTTCAGTCTAATAGGCCCGGAACTTGGCTACGAGAATTGCTTTATAAATAGCGTCCATCAGTTCTTTAATAAGCGTGCAGTTGTTAGGGTAAAGGTGTCACAATAACAGGTGTCCCATTGTTTGTGGGACTTCATCACAATTTCCATTCCAGGCTGCGATCATTAATGTATCCCCACCTGAACGAGTTTACCTTGCTACAACAAACCTGGGTTCGAAGCCTATTCATCGAATTACGGGGTAGCCAAGGAAGTTTCTATCCAGAGGTGAGACTAAAAAAGACTCTCGCCAAAGTTTTCATCTAGTTACCTCCGTGGCACCGCCTGCTATGCCAGAGTTCCACGGCATAGGGGTATAGATATCGCCAACTTCCAGACTTTACAGATACTGAGACTGAGGATTCAGAAAAATCCCAAAATCACTTTTTGACCTGAACCGGGATTTACACCCAAGACTTCTTTGTCTGCCATTGTATACAATACGGCTAGACGAAAATAAAATGATAGATATCACGTTTTGACTATTTTTCATCTGAGGTTTGTGACTTCTAATTAATACTTATGTAAATCCCAACGATTGAAAAGTCGTAAAAGTTTGGCCACTACCACAGCTACGATCGACGCACAGAAAGTGAGGGCAACCTTATGGCGAGATAAATTTGCTCCTCCTCTGTTTGTTCCGCCAAAGGAAAAATTATCCCTGGAAATAATTTGCCATGGCCAACCTGGATGACTTTAAATAGACTACGTACCCAGGTTGGTAGATCTAAAGAAAACATATGCACATGGGGTTACATTCCCACATCACAAAACATCTGCCAGTGCGGCGTGTCATCCCAAAGTATTGCACATTTATCTGATTGTCCCTCTTGTCCAGTCTCTTGTTCCCTTCAGGACTTGTATGAGAATTCAGCCAAAGTGATCAGTGTTGCCCAATTTTGGGAAAGTAAAATCTAATTCTTACCATCGACACCACAATAAGAAGAAGAAGAATACTAAAGCATGTAATAGTAAAATAAAATTCGCCTTATTATCAAAATTGATAATTTCGTAACGCAATGATATTATATTAAATGGCCGGGGTTTTTTCTACGTGCGTACTTTTATAAAACTTTATAATGGTGTGTTAAAATTCTTATTAAAGAATCTAACAGTTTTAATAGGCAAATTTACAATTTAAAAGGCTATTATAACTTACACTAAATTTCACTATCAGCCGTCTTAGAAATGTAGGTAACGTTAAAATACAGATAAAAAATTGTTACAATAAATTGCCGAAATCGCTGTTCCAAGACTCAGTTGAAAATGAAAGCAAATTGTGTGAAATATTAAAATTAAAACATTTTTATCTGTTTTACCGTAATCTACGTTTATCAGTGAACTTAATTTTAAGTTATTATAGAATTTAAAAAGGCTATTCTAACTTAAAATTAAGTTCACTAACATCAGTCTTAGAAATGTAGGTAATGTAAAACAGATACAAAATGTTACATATTATTTGACACAATTTATTTTAAATCTGCACTCTTGTACGATTGCATTGCTTAAGAACGATTTCAGCTACAACGACCATTTAATGTTTGAGGAGTTTAACAATTAGGTGGTATTAACATAACATCCTGAAACGTTTTTTCACAGTAAATATATATAAAATGTAGGAGGAGCCTACGTCCGGGTATATAAATAAAATAAATAAAAATAAAAAAGGTTTTTATTCACGTAGACTTTAAAAAAGCGCTTGTAAATAGTCAGAACATGTTTGTAGTATTATAGTTGAATACATTATTATTTCTAGTAACATAGATATTTAGGTACACATTGTATTGATAGTATTAAAACATTAACAAATTTATATTATATTATTGTCAAGAGATTATGTTTAAGTTTAATTATCTAGTTTATGTCTAATTATCTAGTTTAAGTCTAATATTTGTAATACATATTGGCAATGGTTCTGTCTATATTAAGGTGATATTATTATGACGGACCTTGTGTTAATAACGACGGTCGCGCTTTAAAGCTACCACCGGATCCAATGCGCCCCAACTGAGAAGACCCAGCGAAACAAACTCAGCGGGTGTCTCTACTACCGGTCCAACACGGCCCAGTTGAGACGCTCCGGCGAAACATACTCAATGGGGCATATACACGAGATTTGGTCCACTTACTGAAATTATTTAGCAGGCAAACATAATATATGCTCGATCGGTTGTCTGATTAAGTATTTATTTTAGGTTTAATATATTAAAAAGAGAAAATAAAAACGCCATAATAAAAGTAACATTAATCATTATGAGACACAACCAACAGTTCTGAAATTCGTACAATATTTGAATAACACATAGTTTTATTACAGATAGTTCATGTAACATAAAAGACTACTCATGTCTATATGGCTATAAGATCCCCAGCGGACTATGTGCAGGTAGATGCCGACCGTCAAATGTCTTTATCGTCAATGTAATCCTTAGTAGTGTAGTAACCCTTAGCCATAAGTTCACGTTTAATGTGTGACTTAAACTTATTATCAGGTAGTTTAGTTATATGAATAGGGAGCTTGTTATAAAACCTAGTACAATTTCCCATGAATGACTTTTTAGTTACACCACTAAAGAGTACATCGATGACAAAGACGTCTGGCTCTCACTTCCTACCTGCACATTGCTCGCTGGAGATCTTGTAGCCATATAGACATGACTGATCTGCTGTGTTACGTGAACTATCTGTAAATGATTGCTATCATATACTTAATTTAAAATTATTGACTCTGTCTCAAAATGAATAATGTTATTGTTTCGAAGTTTTTCTTTTGTATACCTAAATATAATCTAAAATAATAAGCATTCAGACAACCGATCGAGCATATATTGTGTTTGCCTACTAAATAATTACTCTAATTGGACCAAATCCCGTGTTCATGCCCGCTTGAGTATGTTTCGCCGGACCGTCTCAACTGGGTCGTGTTGAAACCGGTAGTAGATGAACCCACTGAGTTTGTTTCGCTGGGTCTTCTCAGTTGGGGCGCATTGGATCCGGTGGTAGCATTAAAGCGCGACCGTCGTTATTAACACAAGGTCCGTCATAATAATAATACCTTTAATATTGACAGAACCATTGACAATATGTAGTAAAAATATTAGACTTAAACTAGATAATTAAACATAATCTCTTGACAATAACTTGATACGAGCTAGCTAAATATCATTTCTGTAATAAAATAAATTTTATAAATGTTTTCATACAAGATGTACCTAAATATCTATGTTACTAGAAATAATATCTAATGTATACAACTATATTACTACAAACATGTTCTGACTATTTACAAGCGCTTTTTAAAGTCTACGTGAATAAAAACCTTTTTTATTTTATTTTATTTTAAAGTTTTGCTAACTCTAAAGGCTGGTATAGCTAGTTTGTCCTTGTTTCTTGTATTGACATTGTGCAAGTCACTCCGTTTTTTATATTTATCAAATTTTTTTCCGCACAAACATTATATTCTGATATATGTATTCAGATGGAACAGTAAGTATATTTACCTCTTTAAAAACGCTTCGTAGAGACTCGCGACTGCCTAGATTATAAATAGCTCGGACTGCTCTTTTTTGTAATACGAAAATAGCACTTATATCAGCTGCTGAGCCCCACAGCAGAATACCATAGGACATAATGCTATGGAAATAAGCAAAATATACTAGTCTAGCAGTTGGTTCGTCTGACAATTGTCTGATTTTCCAAACTGCATATGAAGCTGAACTTAATTTGGCAGATAATTTTTCAATATGAGGACCCCATTGTAATTTTGAGTCCAGTGTTATTCCCAAAAATACGGTCGAAGGAACTAAATCTAAAACTTCTTCGTTAAGTGCAACCGTTGGTTTAATATGAGTCACATTCGGCAATGAGAATTTGATGCATTTGGTCTTTCCTGCATTCAAAAGAAGATTATTTGCCGAAAACCAATTTGATATGAGGCTGAGAGTTTTATTAGGTTCTATAAGATCCTTATCTTTCCTACTCACTTTAAATATGAGTGACGTATCATCAGCAAATAGAATTATGTCTGATACTTTCTCTACTAGATATGGGAGATCATTGATATAAACTAGAAATAAAAATGGACCCAAAATCGATCCTTGGGGCACCCCCATTTTGACAGAATGTCGTGTTGAATTTACCCCGTCTGTTGAAACCAGTTGTTCTCGACCTGATAAATAGGACATTACAAGATCAAGAGATGTGCCAGAAATTCCATAGTATTTTAGTTTCACAATGAGCGTATGGTGGCCTACGCAATCGAAGGCCTTAGAGAGATCGCAGAAAACTCCCAGCGCATCCTGCGACCCCTCCCAAGCCTCCAATATAGACTTCATTAGTGTTCACCCCGCATCCTGAGTAGAACGGCCCCTTGTAAACCCAAACTGCTTGTCATGCAATATCCCATTCATGTTAAAGTGCGACAACATCTGGCTGAGCATGAGCTTTTCAAATATTTTACTTAACGCTGGCAGTATAGAGATGGGTCGATAATTTGTGGCATTATTTGAACAACCTGATTTGAAAACAGGTACTACCTTACTGATTTTCATAAGGTCTGGAAAGACGCCATCACTTACACAGCTATTGAAGATGTTTGCAAGGATGGAAGCAATGTTTTGTATAACTGATTCAATTGCCATTACAGACAGTCCCCATAAATCCTCTGTGCCCTTTTTTTAATGCTCTTAAAAGCTTTTAAAATATCAGCATTTGCAACAAATCGAAAACTGAATTTGGGCACAATTGGTTTAATAGATTGTTTTAAAAAGATTTCAGCCACATCCGGTGACGACGGGAGGCACTTAGTAGTAACTAGAGGCATATTTGTAAAAAACTCGGCAAAAATGTTGGCAACGGTAAGTTTGTCTGAAACAAGTTCGTCATTAATATTTAGTTCCACTGTTTGGTCTCTCAATCTTCTTTTACCCGTTTCAGTATTTATTATTTGCCAAGCTGATTTTATCTTATTATCGGAGTTTTTTATTTTTTCGCTTATATACAAACATTTAGCTTGGATGCAAACTTTTTTGAAAATTTTTGAGTAGTTACAAACATAATTTTTAAAATTGACATCAGATGTATAGGATCTTCTGTCATACAACTCATATAGGACATCTCTACTCCGTCTAATGCCTTGAGTTGCCCAATTAGTAAATTTTATATTTTTATTGTCAACTTTAATGTTTTTTATTTTACAAACTTTATTAAATTCGTTACAAATGCAATTAAATAATATACTGTACATGTCGTTAGGGTTATTTGAGTTAGAAGAAAGATGGCACAAACTAGTCTCTAGGTTGGAACTAAACTTCACTAAGTTAGATTTTGTGAGTGGCCTACAAGTGATTATTTGCTTTTCTACAGTTATCACATTACTTAGTCTGATCATCTGGCATTTATGATCAGAACGAACACCGCTTACTAAACACTTCTCAGCGACTTCAAAATTTGTAATAATGTTATCGATGCAGGTAGCAGATGTTGGTGTGACTCTTGTGGGCTCAGAGAATACACATTAAAGATTAAAAGACCGAAATAGAGACAAAAACATATTCAATTCAGGTGAAACTGTTGAAATATTGATATCGAGATCACCGCATACAAAACTTTTTTTACTACTTTTGAATTTCTTAAGAATATCCTCAATTGTGGATGCAAAGAGCTTTAAGTGAGATGATGGTGGTCGATAAACACATAATATGTAATAGAATTGTGTTTCAACACAAGCTACCTCACACACACGCTCAATAGACATTTGAGAGATATCTTTCCGTTCTTTAAATTGAATTTGGTTCCGTAGAAGTATCAGTACACCCCCACCATCTGCAGAAGTCCGATTATAAAAACTGGCAACCCTATAGCCACTAACATTAAAAGCCATTTTGTGTGCCCTCAACCAAGTTTCGGTAAAACACAGAATATCTATATGAAATTTTTTACTAAAAAGTTCTACATCTAGTATTTTGCCAGAAAAGCGGTTAATATTTTGATGAGATAAAATTAAAAATTGATCACACTTCTCTGTTGTCTTACTTAATTGTTTTTATTGTTTAAATTACTAACTAAACTAATCTTAGTAACATTACTAAGCGATGATAAAAATAGTGACTTCGTCATACTACTTATGACTGAGTTAATAATTGAAGATACTAATGAAGAAAATAAATGTAAAAACTTTCTTGAGACATGTAATGTACTCATGGTCAACCTATTACTATCTATAAATTTATTTGTGTCAAAAAACATAAATTTGTCATTGTAATGACTGACTAGAAACTGTAGATGCATATTAAGTTTATGAATATAATTATTTATTCTGTCAGGCATGTTGGCCAAATATGGGAAGGCACACAATATAATTTTTTTACAATTTAACTCCAACATCTTATTAAAACTATCTGTAATATCTTTTTTTTTCAAGTTCTTACAATTTCCTACCAACAAAGTAATACATGAATTTTCACTGTGTTTATTCTTAGTTAATTTGTCTACAATATCTGAGAAATGTACTCCTGGCAAGCAGTAGTTAATAAAGGGACTACTTATCTTATTAATAAGCAAGGTACCAAGGCCCTTGCCTATATTGTCAGAATACAATATAGAGCTATGTTTATTGTCACCTTGTGTACATACTGGTGACCCTGACTTTAGTTGTGTGCATGACTCCAATATTGTACTGCTGCTGTTTATTAATTCTATTGCATTTTCAGCTACCAACTTATTATTACACTTTTTGGTTGGCATTTGCATTTCATTTTTAAATGTCTTATAATTTATATATTTTAATGCTAGGGACTCTTCAAGTGTTTTAATCTCAGATAGCAAATACTGAGTGTCCTTTTCGTATATAATTTTACTGTCCTCTAACTTAATTTGAAAGTTTTCTATTTTATCTAATAAAGTTTTACGCTCTTTTGTTAATTGGAGAATGTATTTTTGCAGCTTTTCACTACTTAAGAATCTAATGTTAGGCTGGCAGTCTACAGAGTCATCCCCAGTCAAGTCAATTGTCAAAATTGTTTTAATTGGGAGATGCTCCGGACCACAACTGGCTAACTCATCATGTAAGCTCTGATTTATTGGAGTCATTGCACATTTCTTATTTTTACTACAATTTAAGAATTTATTTTTATAGTTAATTAATTCTATTTCAAGCTCCCTAATTTTACATAGTGCTTGTTCATACAACATTCTACATTCATCAAAAGACTCTGTCTCCGCATGTAACCTGTCTCGCTCTTCATTGGTAGATTCGAGTTGTTGGTTGAGATTCACTAGTTCTCTTTTCAATGCCGTGTTACTGCCAATAACTCTCTTAATCTCGACCTCACTATCCTCACGTTCTTGTTCAAGTTTTTGACACAGGTCTTTGTATGTTTGTAAGTCCTTGAGAGCAGACCTTAACTTGTGTTCGGCTACCTGATTTGCAGCCATGCTACGAGTCTGCATGTTGTGAGGTGTATGAGGTTGGGCTGAAAATAAAGATAGTGTGAACAGAAAACTTGGAGAGAAATAAATAGGAAAGTTAGAATATATGAGTTGAGACTTCAGTCAGAGTACTTTAAATATACGAAAAGAGAATATAAAAAGATATGAAATAACATGAAATAACAGAAGGACACTAAATTAACTTTATTTTAAAGCAATACGTATATATTTTTGTTTAGGAGGTATGTAAAGGTTATTTATTTGACACCTGATAGTTGATAAATTGTCTGTAACCAATAATTTTGTCATCGTATATGCTTCCACTCAGTGCGTCAAGCAAATCGAGACAGAATATGGCTAATAGGTATGATAGTGGACGTGACTCACACTAATGAGCCGAGTAAATGTTTGGTTAGATATTATGTGTAAATTATTTGATAATTAGACTAATATACTCGCCGGGATTGTACACAAAACTTCATAATAAACTCGAATAAAGTTCGTTGAACGGGGCGTTGACAGCTGATTGGAGACAAGTCCGCTAATCGAGTTATCTCAGGGTTTATTTCCTCACAATACATCCACAATCACGTATTAATCGTGCTAAATTGATTTACTGCTATAATACTTATTATTTTATTATGTTAACCACGGATTTATAATTATTTACAATTTTATTTCCACTAGTACGATTTTAGACAACCGATCGGCAGTGTTGCCACTCCCTTTTTCACTAGCACAAATAAAAATAGAAGAATAATTGCAAGTGAGTTGTGTCAACGATCTCATAATAATAGAGATTAAGCGCTATTTATGTAAATTATATGTCTTTATTTCAGAAATAAATGGTTCCAAATTTTAATTTTTATTTATCGCTCCAATGTTCGCAGTAAATTTTCTAAAAAAATGCAAAGATTTAAAATACTACTTTAATATGTAGTGTTAATTCGACTAATTCGACTAATCAAGCCGGGACGCAATATGCACCGCTTTCCTGCCCGCAAAAAATATGCACATGCAAGAAGGACGATATAAACATGAACATTACATACGCCGATTTCAAAGAAAATTATGACTTTGGAAATATTTCAAATTGGGAACGAGATATATAGGCAGTATATAATTTAAGAGAAATCAAAGTCGAATCAGGAACGAAAACTACCATCATTCATCACAAGACTAGAATGCCACCCCGGTAGCAACGACACTGATGTTTATTTCCGGCTAAAGGTTACTTTGAATATTAAACTGTCACCTATGAATTCGTTCAATTAAAGATTAACTTGAAAGCGGTTCAAACGATTTAGATTCAATTTAGGGATTTTCGAGGGCGCTAAATTGGTCCGTAAATGGATTACGTCTCACTTTATTTAAAGCAACTCATTTGTTCATATAATTTTCAAGATGTAGTCAAGGTCTAAGATAAATAGGAGACTTAATTATGCTTTATCTACTCTAGAAACTTAAAAAACCAGCCAAGTTCCATTGTTAATGAAAACGTTTGAAAAATTCACGTTTGTTGTATGGGAGTCCCCTTAAATATTGAGTTTTTTAATATTTATTGTTATAACGGCAACAGAAATATATCATCTATGAAAATTTCAACTGTCTAACTATCACGGTTCATGAGATACAGCCTGGTGACAGACGGACAGACAGAAAGACAGCGTAGTCTTAGTAATAGGGTCCCGTTTTACCCTTTGGGTACGGAACCCTAAAAATGAAAAAAAAATAGTTAGTAAAATCTTAAAAAAGTTTTTTTCTATTTGATTACAAAATGCATCAGCTGATCGTTATTCTTGTATGTAGAGAGTTGTTTCTGTGTTTTTTTTAATATCGACGTACTACACGTTCAGTTTTATAGGCAAATTATGTTACATCATCATCATATCAGCCGAAAGACGGCCAACGCTGGTGCTGGAACAACGTAGCAACGGCTGGATGGCTGGATCTCCACAATGGCCGTTCATGTGCAGCCCACATCTAGCGGCTTCCCGCAACCCTTACAAGCCCACGCTACTACGTCTTCGTAAATTAAGAATCTTTCTGCCACTGCGGTGTCGGTTCTACGAGCTATATGCCCCACCCAATGCCACATCAGTTAGGCAATTCTTTTGGTTATGTCGGCGCTAGTTTGGTTTGGCCATTTAGAAAGGATGAATGAAAGAAGATTGACAAAAGAAGTATACCTGGCCTGTGTGAATGGAACAACCGGAAGGGGAAGACCTCGTCGAACATTCTCTGACCAAATCGGAGACGAATGATCGAGAGGGCAGGTCAGAAGTACCCTAAACCGGCGAGCATGTATGAAGAATATTAATGACAGTAATCGAGGCAAAATAAGTATGCAAAGATCGTGACAAATGGAAATCCGTTGTCTCTGCGTACCCCTCTGGTAAACAGGCGTGAGTCTATGTATGTAGTTTGGTTTTCCTGGTAATTCCATTTATGTTATACCTTCTATATTATATTGCCAAAGGACTTATATATCGTATAAAATAATGCAACCAAGAAACTCAACTGGTAAATTGAAAACACAAGGATATTGGAAACAGGTACAGACGCCAGCACATCAAGCTACCCTGATCTATAAAATTTCCCCAATAGACAGTGAACCTTATGCTTATGTGATAAAGTTGAAAATCTATAAAAGAAATTTGACAGATTGGGTCAGCTGGATGTGCTGGCGTCTGTACCTCCGTTTTTCATTTTCTGTCGTTACAAAGTGTAACCCTTGATTAGATTTAAAGAATGGCAACAAAGCTAGGGAAAGTGGGGTTCGACGAGACTTCATTATACATTTTTCTTTCTGTTTCCCACCCCATTCTCCCCGTAATCATTGCGTTCCTATGGCATGTCTGCGGAATTAAAGATAAAAGTCGAGGTAATAAAAGGGGGAAATAACCAAGAGATTGCTATTATATTAAAATATCAAAAAAAAAAGTTTTGGAACTCTGAACATTTGGCCGAAATATTAGAGATAATATGCTGCGAATGAATTTACATATAAATTAAATTAGGATTAGCAGCATTAGGGAACTTCGGAGGCCGTTAAATGCCTTAAAATATTTTGAGTGCAAAATATAGGCAGGTATAAGCGTTTGGAACAAATAAACAGCTTACTAGGCTTCGCATTCTTTTGCGGTGGAATTTTCTTTAAATTGTTTTGTACCAATATTTTTGCATTTCCGTATATTCCTGTGGCCGTTATGATAATATCGTTATTTATAGTTTTTATGGCATTCTTCCAAGCATCTGAGAGTGAGATTTTCCCTGACATAACTTGCTATTTTCAGAATGTTACTAGGATTTAAAGCCACGTAATTTTTATAGAAAACAACCGCTTTTTCGTAAAGATGGAAGGATCTTGCGTCAGAGGATGTCTAAATTCAAATTAAAGGTAACTTCAAATTGATCAACTCTTTTTGTTTTTAAGACAACGTCCGTACTATGGAATCTAATCCCTGTCCGCGACACAGGGATTATAGGGACACAGGGAGCTACTTTACAAACATATAATAGACGGACACAAATTACATCCAGACTCAGAACAACTATTTATGGGTCAAGCAAAATAGTTGTCCGGCGCAGGACTCGAAACCGCGACACGAAGCGGTCAGGCGACAGTCTTAGCCGCTGCGCCACACGTGCAGTCATTCAACTCTAGACGCGTGAAGATATATTAAATCACTAGCTGGGCCCCGCGGTTTTACCCGGTTTATAAATTATCACAGTTCCTCCCCCGTAGACGATAGCATGATAATATGTACCCTATATGTTGACCCGACCTCTTAGTAATATTCATGCAAAATTTGAAATAAATCCATGCAGTACTTTTTGAGTTTAGCCCGGACATACATACAGACAAACAGACACACAGACAAAAATTCTAAAAACTATATTTATGGCTTCGATATCCATTGTACATGACGCCCCAAGTATCCTTTTAAAAAAATATTGAATGTACAGTTTTGACATTCCTACGATTTCATTATATGTATAGATTATAATTATTATTTTTCCGCAAACTACCACTCCGTGGTATCAATTAACTGGGAAGGTATTTCCGATCCGGTAAGACATGTCGAGCCGTGTGGTTTTTGGCCCAGAAAGAATAACCGGGCAACCACATACCATTCCGTGGGTGTCGTAAAGAGCGACTACGGGATACAGATATTAAATCATTATAATTATTATTTTTCCGCGAACTACCACTCCGTGGTATCAATTTACTGGGATAGTATTTCCAATCCGGTAAGACATGTCGAGCCGTGTGGTTTTTGGCCTAGGAAAAATAACAGGGCAACCACATACTATTCCGTAGGTGTCATAAAGGGCGACTACGGGATACAGATATTAAATCATTATAATTATTATTTATCCGCGAACTACCACTCCGTGGTATCAATTAACTGGGAAAGTATTTCCCATCCGGTAAGACATGTCGAGCCGTGTGGTTTTTGGCCCAGAAAGAATAACAGGGCAACCACATACCATTCCGTGGGTGCCATAAAGGGCAACTACGGGATACAGTAGGTAGAGGGGCAGCAGCGCCACCTGTATACTAGCTACCACCTAACTGCGGTCGCCAACTCTTATGTCAAGCGAGGTGACTAAGGCAAATCCCTCCAAATGGCAACGTTATGGAAACCTTTGGTGGAAGCCTATGTCCAGCAGTGGATAATACCAGGCTGATGATGATGACGAGGCGCTCATAGCTAGATGCTCTCACCGGTCCGTGGGTGATCGGCGAGGTTAAGCAACTAGGCTCGCGGTCAGTTCATAGATGGGTGACCGCCAAAGTGGTTTGATTCCTGAGCGTCTCCGTGCTTCGGAGGGCACGTTAAGTTGTCGGTGCCGGTTGTAGTCATTAGACAACAGTCGTTAAGCCATGTCAGAGGCCTACTGGGCGGCTTGAACAACTCTGACATTAGGGTAACCACTGCCCATACGATAAGTAAGTAAGTATGATGATGATAAGAGTAGGTACCTTATTTAAACACTCTGTACACCGGCAACTACCCGTGACTGTATCCTTTCTCCTGTTTCCTAAGTAGGTTGTCTGGAAGAGATCACATTTTAGTGATAAGACCGCCAATTGTACTATTCAATTCAATTCAATCTTTATTGCAATCATGTGTACATAGGTCTTACATATTAAAAGTTTCAACATGATACCCTGTTAGGGCACGGCAACATTAAATAATTACTAACAATTTCAATAAGCATGCAATTTTCACGTATGATAATAATATATGTAGTATTTAATTAATAAGTTGTCAATATAAAAACATAAAATAACATTATTATTTGAAATTATTGATATACCCTATACATATATACAACACTAGCCTACTTACATTATTTAGCTTTTGTCATTATAGAACTCCTGCAGTTTGTAGTAGCTTTTATGTATTAGGAATTCTTTTAATTTCTTATCAAAAGGATGAAACCGTTCTTCATCTTTGATGTATTTTGGGACTCCGTAGTAAATTTTAATAGCGCTTACATATGGCCTTGATTTGTATAGGCTAAGATTTGACTGTGGCAAGGCTAGTCTGTTCTTATGTCTTAGGTTGAGGGGTCTAGAATAGTTGTCTTTAGCTTGCTACTATTCTCTCTAATGTGTATTGTTCTTGTAGTGATTAATATTTTGGTGTACAATAAAGAATTTAATAATAATAATGATACCCAAGATCTAAAATCGTCATCATCGTCATCGTCAAGAATTACATTCTCATCAAGACATAAGAGGGGTAGGTCCAGCGTTCATTCGCTCAAAGAGCAGACGAACTGGGGGAGTACCTCCACCTTACAGAAAACAATACGATACAATACAAATACTCTTTATTGTACACCAAGATTTACATTTAAAGTAAACAGTTGTATTAAAAGTGGTACAATGGGCGGTCTTATCGCTAACTGCGATCTCTTCCAGACTCCTTCGAGCACTCGACGAGTTAGCAGCCCTTGATAATGGTCCGTGGAGGACTGAAACACGTGTTGGGTATCGTACTGGCGCATGTAATTTGCTTTTTTATATTGTCGTTCTTGCATGTGCACATTTTTAAGGGCGGTGCAAATTGCATCCCGGCATGATTAAACTGACAATTAGCGGAATTAACACTACATATTGATTTTGTATTTGAACCTTAGGATGGACAAAATGAGCAAGAAGAACAATTAAACGAGTGATAGGGGTGTAGTAATTTAAGAAAGAAATAGTAAATATAAATAGATTAGTCTAGTAGATTAAGAGGGGAAAGTACGAAAAATAATCTTGAAGTAACGCCTACAGCTCGTAGGTATTACATATATATATTTATAATAATAATAAAATATAATATAATAATAATAAAATAGAAGACATTCCGACATTGTGTTTCTGCGTGTGTGGAAAGTCGCCAGAGCTCATCGGGGTGGAGGAAGGGTCAGCGACATTTTGCTGACTCTTTTGAAGGCCGGCAACGCACCCGCGACGCCTCTGGTAATGCGAGTGTCTATGGGCGGCGGTGATCACTTACCATCAGGTGACCCGCTTGCTCGTTTGTCGCCGTATGACATAAAAAAAACTCAAGCAAAGAACTGCGTCTAATATAGATATACCAATTAAATGTACTTACACTACTAAAGAGTTATTAAAGTTGAAATTTCACCAAATTTATTACCTCAATTGGAACGTCCAATAAAACTTGTCACCCAAGTAATAACAGGAAGTGCATAAGCACAGGGCTGCAAGCTTCCAGCCAAGTCCGGGGAATAAAACTTGGCATTATTTCACGGGAATTACTTATATTGAGTTTTATGTGTCACGGGTGGGAATCGAACCCACGACCTGTGGCGTGAAAAGCAACATTTACCAACCACTCCAACTGGCTGACTTCGGCAAACCACTCCAAATGGCGGCGTTATAGAAACGTTTGGTGGAGTTCTGTTTAGTGGAAATGTCCAGCTGTGGACAATACCAAGCTGATGATGATGATAACGATACCCAAGAACCAAAATCAACATCGTTACGTACGGCCAAGAATTCCATCCTCATCAAGCACAGAACTGCGTCTAATATAGATATACCAATTAAATGTACTTACAGTACTAAAGAGTCATTAAAGTTGAAATTTCTCCAAATTTATTACCTCAATTGGAACGTCCAATAAAACTTGTCACCCAAGTAATAACAGGAAGTGCCGGCAAAATGAGACTACATGAGCACAGGGCTGCAAGCTTCCAGCCAAGTCTGGGGAATAAAACTTGGCATTATTTCACGGGAATAACTTATATTGAGTGTTATTGCATGGCGTGGACGGTGAGATTTTCGTTTTATTACTTTTGTTTGATTTAATAAACGTTATGCGTTTGCATAATGTTTTTAAAGTTTACAAAAATAAAAAATTAAACCACCTGAAAAGTGGAAGTTCAGAATTAATAGACTTAATATTTTATTTTAAGGACATACTATTAATTGGGATCTGCGGGCGCTGCTGCTGCATCAGCAGAAACCCTCAAATGGCGTAAATACACCAATCTTTTGGGGTCGAAACTCTAGGACCGTGAGGACCTAACGCACGTTTATTGTTTCTGGAAATTTCGAAACGTTTGATTGACGCTTCCTGTGACCAGAATTCGGGCCTTTTTGGGTCAAAAAATCAGCATAGCCATACAGCGTGGCAATACGGCCAGCCTTCTGGGCACCTTACCTCCCGACTATGCGGAGGAATTCTACGACGCCCTATAACTTACTTATATTATAGTTAATTTAACCGCTAGACCAATGACTGCCTCGTTGGTCTAGCGGTAGCGTGTTCAGCCGCAGAGAACGAGGTCCTGGGTTCAAATCCCGGGTCGGGCCAAAAGCGATTTTGGGACTTTTCTGTAATAAGAAAAATTTCACAACATCAGCCGGAAGTCTGGGAGTTGGCGGTATTATACCCCCGTGCCTCGGAGAGCACGTAAAGCCGTCGGTCCTATACCTGACCTCTTTCCGGTCATGTCGCTACCGTGTACCGGTGTTTGCGCATACACTTGTGCATTAAAATATGTCCCGTGCAGATGGCTAATCTCTGTTGAGACTGGCCGCTGTGGCCGAAATTCTGCTAGGAGGTTATCAATTAAAATTAATTATAGTTAATATAGCTGATATTTTGCTTTTTCTTATAAGTTAAGTTAA
The DNA here is from genome assembly GCA_951640165.1 of Pseudoips prasinana. Lineage (NCBI taxonomy): Eukaryota > Metazoa > Arthropoda > Insecta > Lepidoptera > Nolidae > Pseudoips > Pseudoips prasinana. The sequence continues at coordinate 25,889,103 of OX621259.1, read as the reverse complement.
TTATTACAATTTGTATTTCTTTATACTTAACATTTAAATATTAATTGAGATATAAATTAGTGAAGATAGACAGAAAGAGAGTTACGTTTCGTATATTACTGTATCAAAAGGAAGACAGGTGCGAGAACACATTTTCTTTCTCTCTTTATTTTCTAACCAGTTAGTTTCATATTTAGTATATTTATTATAATGTAACCATTTATAACCTGTGTTATGCAAATAAACGATTTGATTTGATCTAAGTTTTACTTCAGTCGTGTGGTATAAAAGACACACCTTCTTTATTTGTAATTGTTACTGTTATTTAAGTTACATAGTTATGTAATAGCCGCGGGAGGGCACTGGTGACTTGTAATACAGGTATCAAACCTACATCAAGCACCAGTCTCTCACGAAGTTTTGTCATATGCTGTGATACTATTATAATTGTAAACCTGTGTGTACTTTGTGGGAGAGAATAAATGACTTATTATTATTATAATTTATTCATAATTTCCAATCTCAGAACGTTTTACTAATAACGCTTAATGCTACAAAATTGAGTGGTCAAATTGAGTCCGTGTTACAAAGAAGATTATACGCTACGACATTTTAATTAAAAGTCCGCTCAGAATTATATGGATTTACATTTTGAAACTACCGTAGCTTTGCACGATTTAGTCCAGATTGCACGCTAATTGTAATGACTTTTTAATTCCTCTAGAAGCCATTTCAAAGCTCAAACATTGGTAGACTAGTAGTAATTAACCCATTTATTCATAACAAGATTTGTGAAATACGAGTGTAATCTTTACAACAATTGTTTTTTACTTTTTATGTCACTTTGACGGGAGATTTGGCGTGGTTGTTAAATATTCAGCTTCCACGCCGTAGGTCTTGAGTTCGATTCCCACCCAGGACAGATATTTGGGTGCATGAACAGGTGTGTTTTTCCTGAGTTTGGGTGTAATTATCTCTATAAGCATGTATTTACAAAAGAAAAACAGGTATATATATGTAATATATCAGTTATCTGGTTTCCATATTTATACTGTATATGCAATAACCAGATAATATAATATAATAATATCTAGGGACAATGTCACACAGATCATCCTAGCCCCAAACTAAGCAAAGCTTGTACTATGGGTACCAGGCGACGATATACATACTTATATAGATAGATAAATACATATATACATAGAAAATATCCATGACTCAGAAACAAATATTTGTGCTCGTCTCGCAAATATTTGCAGATAATCAGCTATTAAATATTTATCTCTTATTTATAATAATAATATTATCCTGTGACGTTATTCACACATGGCCATTTGATCCCAAACAAGGCGGACGCAGTGCTATGGCACCCAAACAACTGAGAAACATACTTACATATTTCTAAATACAAAAATACTATACATAAATTATACTTACAAACAGAAGAAATAATCGTACTCATCACACATAGATATTTCTGGGTGGTGATTGAACTCATGACCTCTGTCAATCACAAGAGCAACAGGTCAGACAATGGAAGAAGTATGAGTGAATGAGTTGAGCATACACTTCTTATGTAACAAAAATGTTTTAAGTTACAGTACTAGTTGGAAAAAAGTCTTCTTGCTTTGTAAAGCAGCAAGTGGCCACGAAGTAACTCGCTACAAAGTTGATTGCTTCGCAACCCCACTCCACATAATTACCCCGACTCAGGAAAAACAGGCATGTTCATGCACATACATATCTATCCTGGGTGGGAATCCAACCCACGACCTGTGACGTGAAAGGCAAGTATTTACCAACCACGCTAACCGGCTCCTCAAAGTTTTAAATAATCTTTTATATTGATTATTTTAATATGTTTGGACAATTAACACGCTGCTATCTAATCCCAAACTAGGCGCAGCCCATACTCTGGCAACCAGACAACTGAAAAACATACTTACATATTTCTAAATATATATGTACATACTATAGATAAATTATACCTAGACACAGCACCTCTGCCAATCACTTGATCAACACGCCAGGAGAAGAAGTAAATGAGTAGAGCATAAATTTATTAAGTAACACAAATGTTTTAAGTTAAACAGTACTAGTTGGCAAGAAGTCTTGTTGCTTTGTAGAAGCCAGTGGCCACGAAGTAACTTGCTACAAAGTTGATTGCTTCGCAACCGCACTCCACATAATTACACTGACTCAGTACAAACAGGCATGTTCTTGCACACACATGGGTGGGAATCCAACCCAGGACCTGTGACGTGAAAGGACACCGAACACGCCAACCGGCTCCTCAAAGTTTTAAAAAATCTTTTATGTTGATTATTTTAATATGTTTGGACAACTAACACACTGCTATCTAATCCCAAAGTAGGCGGAGCCCATACTTTGGCAACGAGACAACTGAAAAACATACTTACATATTTCTAAATACATATGTACATACTATAGATAAATTATACCTAGACACAGAACCTCTGCCAATCACTAGATCAACACGCCAAGAGAAAATATAAATGAGTAGAGTATAAATTTCTTATGTAACACAAATGTTTTAAGTTAAACAGTACTAGTTGGCAAGAAGTCTTGTTGCTTTGTAGAAGCCAGTGGCCACGAAGTAACTTGCTACAAAGTTGATTGCTTCGCAACCGCACTCCACATAATTACACTGACTCAGTACAAACAGGCATGTTCTTGCACACACATGGGTGGGAATCCAACCCAGGACCTGTGACGTGAAAGGACACCGAACACGCCAACCGGCTCCTCAAAGTTTTAAAAAATCTTTTATGTTGATTATTTTAATATGTTTGGACAACTAACACACTGCTATCTAATCCCAAAGTAGGCGGAGCCCATACTTTGGCAACGAGACAACTGAAAAACATACTTACATATTTCTAAATACATATGTTCATACTATAGATAAATTATACCTAGACACAGAACCTCTGCCAATCACTAGATCAACACGCCAAGAGAAAATATAAATGAGTAGAGTATAAATTTCTTATGTAACACAAATGTTTTAAGTTAAACAGTACTAGTTGGCAAGAAGTCTTGTTGCTTTGTAGAAGCCAGTGGCCACGAAGTAACTTGCTACAAAGTTGATTGCTTCGCAACCGCACTCGACATAAGTTTCACTTTGATTTCTATACTACAGAGACGCTAGACTTCATTGTTTTATAGAATTCATGTATTTTATGTTTGCTGCATATCACGGAAATAAACTGAAGTGAACGAGCAAAAAGATTGGAGAAACAGGTGTTCAAATTGATTATTCTGTATTGTATTGGAGTATTTTTTTCCGTTTCTATGAATTTCTGAATATGTCAGTGTGGTAATAAAATGGAACTTTTCTCTATAGAAGCCGGTATCCTTTTTAATATGTAAAATGACAATGTGAAAAGCATTACCTTAGACCGACAGGTGTGGTGGTAAATTATCATAATATTCATTAATTAATTAGGGTATCGTACTGGCGCATGTAATTTGCTTTTTTATATTGTCCTTCTTGCATGTGCAAATTTTTGCGGGCGGGAGGGCGGTGCAAATTGCATCCCGGCATGATTAAACTGACAATTAGCGGAATTAACACTACATATTGATTTTTAATTTTGATTTTAAATTATCATGACCGCTAAGGCAGACGCGTGGGTTCGTTTCCCACCCAGGACAAATCTTTGTATGATAAGCACGATTGTTTGCTCTGTATCTGGTTGCAATTTAGATTTTATATATAATATAATAATAATATCTAGGGACTTTGTCACATAGATCATCCTAGCCCCAAACTAAGCAAAGCTTGTACTATGGGTACCAGACGACGATATACATACTTATATAGATAGATAAATACTTAAATACATAGAAAACATCCATGACTCAGAAACAAATATTCGTGCTCATTACACAAATATTTGCACTTACCGGGATTCGAACCCAGGACCACAAGCACTACCAACTAAGCTACGGTGACCGTCAGTGTATTAAGAAATATATAAGTATGTTTATCTGTTGCCTGGTTGCTGTTAAAGGCAGAGTAACCACTGTTACCTTTGTGTTAGAGTTTTCAAGCCGCTCAGTAAACCTCTGACAGCTCACATTTTTGAAGTTATACTTCTTTTGGCGCGATGGAGAAAAATGATGACAGTGAATTTTTACGATGCGCGCGCACACCGACACCAAAAAATTTAACAGCATGAAGTTAGTTCTAGGTGGTATGAAAATTGATAACTATGTTCAAGTTGTATATTAAGAAGTATAACTTCTAACGCGTGTACATAAGTACACACAAGCTTTTTTTTATGGTTTAGGGCGACAAACGAGCAAGCGGGTCACCTGATGGTAAGTGATCACCGCCGCCCATGTACGCCGGCAACACCAGAGATGTCACTTTAAGAGTCAGCAAACAAGTGTTGCTGACCCTTCCCCCCACCCCAATGAGCTCTGGCGAACTTACTCACACAAAAGTAATTAATGTTATTATTAAAGTATGTCTTCTGTAAGGTGGAGGTACTTCCCCAGTCGGGCTGCTCTTTGAGCGAATGAACGCTGTGCCCTACCCCTCTTAATGGTATATAAAGTAATAATATGGCTAAACTACAATCCGGACCGGGAGCTTACCGTGGTACCCGAAGCACGGAGACCCTAAGAAATTAAACCACTTTGACGGTCACCCATCCATAGACTGACCGCGTGCCTAGGTGCTTAACCTTACCAATCACTTACGGACCGGTGAGTTAATAATATATATATATATATATATATATATATATATATATATATATATATATATATATATATATTATTACCTAATGTAACGTAATTAACACACTTCCTGAAAATAGTTTGTTTAGAATCCTTTACTGAATCGATTTATATCATTTTTAATATAGGTATTTTATTCCAAAATTATTGTCATATCAACCCTGTAGAGCAAAAACCAATGAAATGAAATGGACCGTAAGTCAAAGTAATAAGACTTATAAATCGCAGTTTTATTTGTATTCATACAAATTCCATCATTCAACACGAAATAAAGAAAAATAAACTTTATTCCAAAAAACTAATTTCGTAAATAATAATGCATATACATGTTTAATAAAAAATTCAGTGTATGTATTATGATAACAGCATAATATTCTAATTTATTTATTTATTTGGAAAACAAACAGTTGTACAACATGAGCTTATAAACTAAAGTAATAACACAGTGTAATGTTAGGAGTACAACCCACGACGTTTTCACAGATTACTAAAACAATAATAATAATAATATGTACAGTGCTGTGAAGTCTAATGCTAAGAGGTTATATATACATTACAATATAGGCTTATAGCTAGGTAAAACGTAACTATACAAAGAACAACGAATATAAAATATCAAACAATAAAGTAATAACAACCTACTTTTATGTCTTCAGCTAAATCCCAAAGAACATTGGAAAAAAAAACGGGACAGAACAGTAAAAAAAAATACAGATACTAATATAAACATAAATACGATAATTGGGGTGTTTGAGGGTGTGCGTTAATTACGTTACATGTTGTATATATATTAATACATATCAGGTCATCATCATGTAAGCTGGATGACGTCCACCGCTGGACAAAGGCCTCACCATACTCCATGTCCATAATTTGGAGGGATAAGCCACAATCGCCACGCTTGGCAGTATAATTTTATTTTATTTGAGAAAACAAACAATTGCGTAATTTTCTTAATACTAATACAGTATTTCCTATAAAAGACTAAGTTAATCACACATCCAGCATCGTTATCTACAACAGATAATATGAAACGGTAAAACTAGTAACAAGCAATCAACAAAATTAACTTAGTCTAGGTAGCATACAGTAGGTGTGTGTTAGGTATTATACAGTGTTTATAATAGGTATTTATACGGTAATAATAGTTAAATTAAAAACTTATTCAATAATTGTTTTTTAAACTGATATATAGACAAAGCAAATATATCAACATCAGTGAAATTATCGTTGTACCTTTCATTATCCGCCTTAAAGGCGCTCGTTCGCCAGCGTTGGTCCTGCTAGGTATAGGAGCAAATATGATAGTCATAGTACACAGAGAGATGCTGCTGCCCGTGATCTGGGAGACTTTTTAGTTAGTAGTTTGTTGACTGCACGTGTGGCGTAGCGACTAAGACAGTTGCCTTGCCTCTTCCTGTCGTGGGTTCGCGTACCGCGCCGGACAACTATTCGAGTGACCCATAAATAGTTGTTCTGAGTCTTGATGTAATTTGTGTCCGTCTATTACATTTTTTTTTATGTCAGAGGTCGACAAACGAGCAAACGAGCACCTGATGGTAAGTGATCACCGCCGCACATGGACACTCGCAACACCAGAGGAGTCGCGGGTGCGTTGCCGGCCTTTAAAACTCAGCAAACAAGTGTTGCTGACCCTTCCCCCCACCCCGATGAGCTCTGGCGACCTTACTGACACTCAAAAACACAACATTAAATTATTAATGTTATTATTAAGGAATGTCTTCTGTAAGGTGGAGGTACATGTTGGTAAAGTTCCTTGTGACACAGGGATTAAATTACCTAGTGCTAGTGTTGTCTTTTAAAAAATAAAATAAAAGATTATACCTCAGGTTGACTTCCGCTCCCCAATGGGGTGGTATTATTCTTTTCCGACAGCCACATATCAACTGGATACATATTTGGAGACTAAATAAACATTACCCATAGATGTAGGAAATAATAGGGGGGGACAATGTCACACAGATCATCCTAGCCCCAAACTAAGCAAAGCTTGTACTATGGGTACCAGGCGACGATATACATACTTATATAGATAGATAAATACTTATATACATAGAAAACATCCATGACTCAGAAACAAATACCAATTCGTGCTTATCACACAAATATTTGCACTTACGGGGATTCGAACCCAGGACCACCAGCTTCGTAGGCAGGAGCACTACCAACTAGGCTACGGTGATCGTCAAAGCCTTAATAACTATTTTATGAGTTCCAAAAACATACTTAAATTAAATAAAATGAAATGAAATTATAAGCTAAAAATTAGATAAACTACGATACACTATTTACCCTAAAAGGCGTCCAATAATCCCTCCGCATCGCTGATGGGAAAAGTGCCCAGAAGGCTGGCCGCATTGCCACGCTGGATGGCAATGCTGATCCTCTGACCCAAGAATAGACCAGCCCTCTGATCATGGGAAGCGTCGATCAAACGTTTAGCTATTTCCCGAAATATTGATAGCGCTTGGGCCCATGGTCCTAAGATTTCTACCCCAAACGGCTCCAAAACAAAATTTGCAGCCAAATTTGTGTATTTGCGCCGTTTAAGGGTTTCCGCCAAAGCAGCAGCAGCGCCTGCAGAACCCGACGTATGGGGAAGATGGGAGGGCGCCAGGGTGTCAACGCATGTTGCGTCCCACACCAGGGGCCTACCCATATTTCACGGAACCAAAGACACACCATCGGGTCTCTTTCCATCATCACCTATTACATTACCTATTATAAGAAAAATATACCTTTATTTAGTAGACAGATATATCAGATTTTCCTCGGAGTGTCAAATATGTCTGTCTACTGAATATAAGTATGTTATTCTTACCCTATTTAACCTTAACCTTTATTTAATTCTCCGATTTATGAGGTCAATTTACACACACAGCATCAAGTTTACATCAAGGTTATGTGTTTTATCAATACTTGCATGTTTTATGTATACCGTCGCCTGGTACCTATAGTACAAACTTTGCTTATTTTGGGGCTAGAATGATCTGTGTGACATTGTCCCTATATATTATTAGATTATTATTTGTCTAGACTCCCTTTGGTGAACTTAAGACCATCAACAGATTTAACAAAATTTAGTTTGGAAGGTGTTAGCTATCATTTAGATATGGTCTTTCACATGCGAAAGTTTTTTCGGCCATTTTTCTAGAAAACAAAGCCGGCTAACACCTGCATTCTCTAAAAGGGTTTTAGCAAGGGAATCTCGTCGAATCGTCAAGCATTTTAATAAACTTAGTCCCCTTATAGTAGTATTGAATACCTTTAATCAGCAATAGAGACATATAGGAAATCAAAGAAAACAATACAGTAGATATGATGTCCTCCGCGACGTGTCCGTCGATGGCGAACCCTGCTATGATATTTTGTTGTGGGCGCGAATATGGCTCGCAAACCCAAATTTAGTTTTAAACACTCTATCGCATGACACGCAATACAGCTGATTACTAGAGTTGTATGTATAGTTATATACTGGCTTGGGCTTAAATTTTTTGTGTTGGCGATCAGCGTCTAGGTTATTTAACCTGGCAGCCTCGTATTGCACTGCAGCTTGATGTATAGTCCTGCGCCATTCAGGACGTCGATGTGCGAGTTTTTCCCAGTGTTCGCGTGAAATGTTATAAGCAGACAGGTGGCGTTTCAAGACATCCTTGTACCGTAGAAACTGTCCCCCCGGTTTGCGCTTCCCGTTAGCAAGCTCTGAGAAGAACGCCCGTTTGGGGAGCCTAGAGTCATTCATACGAACAAGATGCCCACACCACCTAAGTTGACCGCTAATAAGTAGGGTTTCCATGCCAGTCATCCCCGTTCGGCGTAGAATTTGCAAATTTGGGATACGGTCTTGCCACTTTACATGCAAAATGGACCTTAGACACTCCATGTGGAACACATCAAGGCGTTTTATGTCACTTTTGTAGAGACAACAGGTCTCAGTGGCGTAGAGCAATATTGGGAGTATGATTGTTGTATACACGGCGATTTTTGTGCGTAATTTTAGGTCATGAGAATCCCAAACTTGCTTGCCCAGCTTTCCAAAAGATGCGGCGGCTTTTGTAATTCGAAAGGAAATCTCGGTTACTAGGCGATTGTCGTCACGGACGATACTGCCTAGGTATCGATCAGTAGATATAGATTATAGACAACATACACAATAATAAAAAATATATGTTGACGTGGTTGGCAAATGCTTGCTTTTCACGCCGGAGGTCGTGGGTTCGATTCCCACCCAGGGCAGATATTTGTGTGCATGGACATGTCTGTTTGTCCTTAGTCTGTATGTTATCTATACATAGGTATAATAAAATCGTAGCAAAGTCAAAACTGTACATAGTATTTTTTTTAAAAAGGATACTTGGGGCGTGATCTGCCATCGATATGGATGCCAAAAATATAGTTTTTAGATTTTTTGTCTGTGGCTCTGTTTGTCTGTATGTATGTCCGGGCTAAACTCAAAAATTACTGCATGGATTTACTTCAAATTTTGCATGAATATTATTAGGAGGTCGGGTCAACATATAGGGTACATATTATCACGCTATTACCTACGGGGGAGGAGCTATGATAATTTATAAAGTTTAACGCGGGTAAAACCGCGGGGCACAGCTAGTTATTTATATAGAGTTCAGAATATATATATATATATAGTTATTTATATATATATTCTGATGATATTTGACTGCCCCGTTGGTCTAACGGTAGCGTGTTCACCCGCGGAGATCGGACTTGGGTTCCAATACTTCCAATCCCGGATCGGGCCAGAAGTGATTATGGGACATATCTGTAAAAGAAAAAAATCTTAGCATCAGTATTACAGCCCCGTGCCTATGAGAGCACGTAAAGCCGTCGGTCCTGTACCTGACCTCCGGTTGTGTCGCTAGGCATCCTATCGGATCATGAGAGTGACTGAATAGAAACTGCTCCTGTGTTTGCGCAAACACATGTGCACTATAATATAATAATAATAATATACTGGGACATAATTTACACACGGCCATATGATCCCATAGCAAGCTGAGCTTGTACTATGGAAACCAGATAACTGATGTACTATTTTTCTTTTGTAAATACATACTTATAAAGATAATTACACCCAGACGTGTTCATGCACACAAATATCTGTGCTGGGTGGGAATCGAACCCACGACCTCCGGCGTGAAAAGCAAGCATTTGCCAACCACGCCAACAGGCCCGTCACATGTCGTGTACAACATTGTTGCGCGCAGATGGCTAATCTCTATTGAGACTGGTCGCCGTGGCCGAAATCCAGCTAGGAGGACATTATTATTTGCTGCCATCACCACACAGCCAATTTAATATTATATGGCCTCTTAACTTTTTATATCTTATCGTAGTACACCGAGTACTACTAGCAGCAATATTCTTTTATGAGTTTTGACCGATAATGTAGCTACTTTGTATTTTCCGTGTGCTTACTGGCCGGGTATTGGGGACTTAATTATAGGGATGTGGGTGGGCGACGCATATGGTCGAGTCGTTTGGGCGACCTACGTGATTATTATATTAGTGACCTGCTTTCTATAGCAGGTCACTAGGTCTCTCACTCGCTTCTAGCAAAAATGATACCTTTAGCTTCGCTAAGATATGTTTAGAATCGTTTGTCTGCAAATATGTTAAAAAGAATTTGAAAGCCAAATCGTGTAGCAAGCCATATTACAAAGTTTCAGGTTATTTAAGTGACAAAAAGTTTGGATTGAGTTGTTTTTAGGTAAGATATATTTATTCATTAAACATAAGTGAGGAAAGATGTACAGACGCCAGCTCATCTAGCTACCCCAATCTGTCAAATTTCTTTTGTAGATTTTCAACTTTACCACATAAGCAGCTTTCTAAAGGGGAAATGGGACTGATTAGGGTAGCTTGATGTGCTGGCGTCTGTACATTGTTTATAGGCAGCAGTGTACGATGTACTTATATTATTTTTATGATAAAATAAAATTTGACTTAATACTTACTTGCTTGGAATTGCGTTGACCTAAGTCAACGCACATAAAAAATATGTAAAAATAATCAAAGGCAATTTTTTTTAAATAATGAAATCTATCGAGTTTTCTGGCAGTGTTACAGTAGCGCTTTTATATATATATATAATGGGATGGCAAACGAGCAAGTGGTTCACCTAATGGTAAGTGATCACCGCCGCCCATGGACACTCGCTACACCTGAGGAGCCGCAAGTGCGTTGCCGGCCTTTAAGAAAAGAATAGGCTCGCTTCTTGAAGGTTGCCATGTCATACCGGATCGGAAATACCTTCGCAGCTAATTGATTCCACGCTGCCACGTCCGGTACCCGGAGGGAGACATTTACTATCCTTATTGATATTATATATTTTCTTACGGAATAAATGATCACTTGTGCTATGCTGAATTTAAAAGGCAGGTGCTTTAGTTGGTAAATTGACGACGAGGCGACAAAGTTACCTAAAACGCACATTTACCTTGAGATGAAAAGCACCTCACATCACTATCTGCACGGAACCGTCATTCAGTGATGAGACGGGCAGGGTGAAAAGACATTTCTTGTATATAAATAGAAAATAAATAAATAAATATCCGGGACATATCACACAGAGCCTTCTATCATGTTTTTATTAGTTTTATACGTATGTAAGAATTTAACGGAAACTTTAAAGATGATTTTGACCCCCGTCATAGTGGTGGATTAACTCGAAATTTGGTATACTTATCGAGGACCGACGACAATTCAATATTTTGAACTGATAGACTCCTTATTCTTACTAGGGTAATCAGGATTAGCCATTTTTGTTTTTATTAAACGGGTAGTGTCGATGTGCCATAATGTGTCATAATAATAATATATAGGGACAATGTCACACAGATCATCCTAGCCCCAAACTAAGCAAAGCTTGTACTATGGGTACCAGGCGTACATCGTACATACTTATATAGATAGATAGATACTTATATACATAGAAAACATCCACGACTCAAAAATAAATATTCGTGCTCATCACACAAATATCTGCACTTACCGGGATTCGAACCCAGGACCACCAGCTTCGTAGGCAGGAGCACTACCAACTAGGCTACGATGACCGTCACCGTTAATGTGCCAAAATAATAGTTTATAAAACTTAAAAAACAGGCTGTGTTATCTGTGTATTGTTTTTATATATTTGCAAAAAAATAATGATGAAAAAAACTCAAAGAACACGCCTTTTATAGAAATTCAAACGAAAAAAAATGTAAAATAAAAGAAATCTATCTTGTTGTGGAAAAACGTGAGGTCAATAGTTATAAAATACCCCAGGTTTTTTTGCGATAAAATACATCGTTTTATTTTTCTGTTTTCATGAAAGCGTATTTTGAAGTTTTTTTTATAAATATATAAAAACAATACACAGAAAACACCCAGACCGCGACAAATAGTCATGTTCGAACATAAATATTTGGCTTGTGCGCGGATCGAACTCGCAACCTTTATATAAGACGGCAGCTACACTATTAAGTAAGTCGTAGGATACGCTCCAACGCAGTCAAATATGCTCCAGCGCTGAACCAGCGAGTTGGCTAAACCAAGTTCTAAGCATTTTTAAAACACCTACCTAACCGTATTAAAACTCTTGTTGAATTGAATCCAATGAAGGCAGCTAATTAAGTGACTCAAAAGAGGTGGAGTGGAGTGATTAATAAAAGAAGAGAAAAATGTGGATTTTTGGCACGGTGTTTGCAAAGATTTCCTTATTTATGAGGTACACTTTCTAAGACCTCATTCTTAGCATTCCATGGATTCACCGTGCGGAAACTGGAACACTCGACAGACTCAACCTTGCGACTCAGACGTACATAGGTATGCATCAAATGCATCCCACGTGATGCATCAAAAAAGTTAATGATAGTTTATTTTTCAGACAGTCGTAAGACGTTGAAGCCACTGCTGGGAGAAAGCCTCGCCTAAGAGCCACGTTCATACCCCCTTCGCCTCAAAGATGAGGTCTGACTTCCTAACTAATACACATAATCATAGCATGAAGTTATTATATCTATTATTCAATATAATTTGTTTCTTAATAATAATAATAATAACAATTTATTTTCAGATAAACATCCATAGTATTTTATATTCAATAAATATAGGAGATCAAAACTAAGCAAAGCGTGTACAATGGATACTAACAACGCAGAAAAATACTTAAAAACTTTTATCTATATTTAGTATAAGTATGGACAATAAGTCAATTTTTTTTTATGCAGTGGGAATGCAGTGTCTTCGGGTGGATATGTCGGACTCGCACCGACTAAACCTGCCGTGGACGTCTCATGGCACCTGGTGGGGGGAACCTCGGGAACGTGGATATGCTGCTCTGGTGCCCCCCTTTTGCGCTGTGTCCCAGAAGGTCGAGACACGCACCCTGGGAAGACTTTGAGTTACCCTCCCCAATTGCCGACTCCTGCCAGTCCGGCACAGCGACTGTGTCACAAACAGTTCGCTGTCATCCCGGAGCTACTTGCATGTGGGGGCACTAGAGGACATTTCTCATACCACCACCGCAGCTCCAAGGGAAGACAAATATACATGTTCATGAACATTACTATTTGTAATATACACATTTAAACTTTCACGTATCATAATTATATATGAACATTGTTAACAGGTATTAACGCGACTAACCTTATTGTTATTTTTAGTGCAGTGTGTAACCGGCCTTAACAGTGTGACAAACGATCAGTGAGGGTAGTTAAATACTCCATGCCCTCAGGAGCGGAGAAACACCGCTGCGCCAGTCATCCCGTGACCACGATCAATGCAACTTGGTCGAAACGTCGGGAAAATAACAATAAGGTTAGTCGCGTTAATACCAGTCGCACACCGGGTGCAACAACGTCATAAGTAACAAATTATGTTTTTTTCAGGAGATCGATTTAAAAGTTGTTGTTTTGATAAAGTGGAATGTATTTACAATACTATTATATATCGATGACCAAAATATTGTTTATACTCCATATATTAAAATTAAGGTTGTTTCAGAAATAAAAATGTTGTATAAGTGGTACATCTTTAATGTTTTTAAAAACGATACCTACATTTATGACGTCATTGCGCAGAAAGTTAAAGTGGAAGTAGAACTTTTCTGTGCAATAACGTCATAAAGGCCGAACAAAACAAAAAAACAAAACTCTAAATGTCTTAAATAGCACTTATAATTGACTTTTTCAGTGGTTAAAAATAATCAACATTATTATTAAAATAAATGGCAACACAAAATCTAAAAAAAATATGAATAATTTCTTACATTTAAGTACTCATAATCAGACTTTCGAGGAACTAACAGGTTAGAAATAAAATTTGTAGAAAAACAGTCAAAGGTTTATTTTACCATAACAAGCTTATACTGGTACAGTTATGTAGCAGTTTATAATAAGTCCAACATTCTTAAAGTTTTGTCTTTGTACTTAGTACCTAATTACTCTTACCTACATATAATAGTAGTTTTTATTAAAAAATTTCTTAAAAATCAGAATTAACCAACTAAAGCTGGTTATAAAAATGTTCATAATAGCGAGGCACAATATTTTTTTGTACCAATTCTAACAGATCTTGTTTTTTTCTATCACTTATCGGAATGTTAGATGTGTATGCAGAATTCAAAGATATTTCTTCTATATTCCTTGGTTGTGTCGTATTTTTCCGCAATGTCCTGATTTGGCCGTTAATGTTGGCCTCATTATAATTATCAGTCTTGTACGTAGTTTTATACTTATAAATATCACAGTCCTTCATAAAACGTATAACTTTAATATCAGTCGTTTTAATAGCTTCTCCAGAAACATTTTTTATTGTATTTATGTTTAAGTCATCTGCTAGTTTCTTTAAATCCATGAAATCGGTATAGTTTAATTCTTTTACTATAAAGGGTTTTCCTGTCTTCTTAGCGTTTCTGATTAAAGAAATGTACTGGTCTGGTACGTAAATAGCACCAGCTTTTTTAGCCCTAGTGACAGATTTTTCAATTACAGAGTGAGCTGCATCTCCCTCATTCTGTGTGTGACCCTTTATTAAAAATTTATGGGTCACGGAATTTATCTGTAACTTGTTAACAGCATAGTAGTACATACAAAATATGAACCTGAAACAATGTTATTATGTTTAATAAATAAACAGTCAAAATAATGACTAACATTACACAATAAGGTAGTTTACTAACTTATTTTTTTTCTGTCCGCAGCAGTTATCGGAATAAAATATGACATCACAACCTGGGCTTTTCTCTGCTAGATCTTTTAAAAAGTTGTATATGCATTGTATATGATCCAATTTCTATGGCACCTCGACCACCTATTCCTTCGTGCCAAAAAAAGCAAGTTGTTTCTTGATTTTTGGCGTCTGTCATCTGAAATATAAATACATTTTGAAAATAATAATCAAATAAAATATAATCCGTTAAATTATTATTAGTGACTGTAAGAACTTACCGTCAAATTGTAACAGTTCAGTTTCGATTTGTAGAAGAAAGCAGATGACTTTCCAATCGGACATGGCAATACAGCTTGTAAATCGTTTATTATTAAAAAAGTATTGCTATCTGGTTTACACTTCCTCATGTCCACGTCTTTTTCTATCCTAGATAAACTTTTTTCTTCGAGGTGTAATTTATAAGAATTTTCCAATTTTGCTTTCTCTTCGTCAGATGCGTTTTTATAAGCTTCACAGTCGTCACAGGTATCTTTTTTTGGGATAATAAATCCTATATTGAATTCTGTGTTGAAAATTCGAGCATAAACATCGTAACAAGCTGCTGGTTTATTTTCTTCCTGACGCTTCTTCTTGTAATATCTATGCATTTCTGCTATAGTTAAATCTCTCTCTATGAATAGTCTACTAGTATTTGCTCTTAAATAATGGCTCTTTATCTTTGGGATCGAGTTAATGTGATCTCTCACAGATTCCTTTATTTCTTCGTCCAATCTGATTTGTTTGCCGTGTCTTTCTCTTCCATCTTCTTTCATAATGTTATGGCCTTCAGCCTCATGCTTGCATTCTATAACTGTACGTAAAATTCGTTCAGTGGCACCCAATGTATTCATTAAAAATGTCTTGCATACTCTTACTTATCTTCCATCATTGCATAAATAAAAAGTTGTATTTGTTTTCCTGGGATTATTTTTACGAGATTCTTTTATTCTCCGATACGATAACTCTAAAAGTCTCACACAAGATGACAAATAATCACGCTGCCTTTGTAATTGGCCTAACTGCCAATAAGCATCAAATAGCTTAGTTCTGTTTTATGTCGAAAATTTTGATGAGCAAGACAGCCGGCATTTATCTGAACAAGTTGGGCCCATTATTTTAGGTGGTTAAACCGTACCAGTTTTTAGTGAAGTATATTGCTGACTTTTCAGCATTTTGGCGACATTTTTTTTCCATTTGCTTGGATTGCGAGTACGTTTTCTACTACGTTTTATGGGCGATGGTCCGGACTCTTGGTTGATATTTCCAGTGGTAAGCGTTTCGTGGTCAGATTCCGATGAAGAAGCACTTTCTGAGCTGCTGCTAAAGCTGCTAGTAGAGCTGCTGCTAGAGCTGCTACTACTATCCGAGTTAGCTGACGGTTTAGGCACGTATTGCTCATTGTCATCAGTTCCAGAAAAGTCTCGTTCAGATGAGTTTTCACTGTAGGAAACTCTTATAGGCTAAAATAAGTTTTAATAAATTAAAAGTAGGTAAATTGCGTAAAGATATTAAAACAGACCCAAAAAATATCATTGTGATTCAATATACCATACCTGAGTTTGATCGTTATGGATGTTTGAAGATTCAACAGCATTAATACTAATATTTGAGCTAGATGACGGTTTAGGTTCGTATTGCTCTTCTTCGATTCCAGAAAAGGCATGTCCAGATGAGTTTCCATCGTTGGAAACTCTAATAGGCTACAATAAGTTTAACGAAATTAAGTAAACTGCGTCAAAATATTAACAGAAACCAAAAAAAATATTTAATTATTCTGGATTAGAAAATCTTATACCATACCTGAGTTTTATCATCATGGATGTTTGAAGATTCAACAGCATTCGTAGCGGAATGTTTTATTAAATCACCATCATGATGGTTTAAAATGGAAGGAGAACTCGGTGCTATCGATAAAGCTAAATGAAAAATGAAAACATTATGTAAATAATTACGGGTATATTATACCTACTGATAAAGTTTTTATTAACAAAATACATAAAAACTTACTTGGCTCTATATCCCTGACTTCACCTTCGTCATGGCTTTCTTTGTTTAATTGAACCAACCGCACTAATTTTTTACCTCGTCCTTCCATAATTTTTATTATAGCTAATAAAAATAAGAATAAAACGTCTTCATTAAAAACAACTAATGACAACGGTTTATAGGTTATGTTTAGTACATTTTCTG
This sequence comes from Pseudoips prasinana, assembly GCA_951640165.1. Lineage (NCBI taxonomy): Eukaryota > Metazoa > Arthropoda > Insecta > Lepidoptera > Nolidae > Pseudoips > Pseudoips prasinana. Next base: position 25,871,928 of record OX621259.1, on the reverse strand, counting down.
GGACAATATTGACATAATTGTAATAAATGACAGTATAACTTGCTGCTTGTAATAGAAATAGAACCACAAAGTCAGAAGTGTTCACTTGTGACATTCTTGCCCCAAAATTGTATGAAATATTTGTCATAATTACCTTTATGACGTTGTTGCTCCTACTCACAAACACTTCCTGTGGGGGGCCGCGCACAACTGACCAATTAGAACGTTCTCGCACTAGCGTTCACAAAAACCCGCCAAAACCACTACGACACTTACGTCCTCAGTGGGTCATTTTAGGAGTTACATTTATGATATTGCTGCACCGGATGTAGACGCATGTTTGACATCATTTGTGATCAATAACTCATTTTTAGCAATTTTAGCATTTATGACGTTATTGCACCTGGTGTGCGACCTGTTAACAATGTTCATATATAACTACTATTTGTGTTGTGCAAGAATCGAAACCGCAACCTTTGGATCAGAAGACAGATTCACTACCTACTGAGTCACTGTTACAGTATATTATATAGTATATTTATTTATAAATTTTTAAGTTAAATTGCGGTACACTAATAGTTTTCATATTCATTTGTTTAAATAACAACTATAACACCTAGATGATAGCATTCTTGAGCACTAATTGGATATTATTATAAAATAGATCATGTAAAAATATAATTAAAATGATACTTTTGACACATTTTCCCCGCGTATCGCTAGGTCTTCCTAAACATTTGTGCCTAACGTTTTTAAGGCTGGGAGCTGAAAATCAGTGTTACAGTCTACATAGTCTGTAACGATATGCTGAGCTGCAGCCTTTTAGACACATGGAATTATATTTTGTACTTATATTTAGATTTCTATTGTAGCTTTTATGTACTTCCTATACCTGTTCTCGCTGTTTTTGTATATTTCTTTGTTTAAAGTAGGTAGTATATATCTGTGTTGATTTTAATGTTTTTTTATGTTGTGTCTAATAAAACTTTTTTCTTTCTTTCTTTCTATAAGATTAGTTATACATGCGGTGTTGTCGAAAATAAGTAATCAAGGCCCTATGTAAATGGAAATGTTTACCTTCTGAGGTGGTTAACCCTTTTAATATGCATAATCATAATACCCCTGGTGGTCACCTTAAAGAAACTTTAAGTTAACTTGCAAACCGCCTCGGGAGCTTGCCCAACTTTAAACAATGGCAGCAAGTTGGTAATATTAGTCTTAATTAAATTATACTTGCATATTTTAGAGTTCATGTTGGGGTAGTTTGAAATAAGTGCAGTTGGTAAAGTTTGACTGGCCTGTTGGTGTATTGGTTGGTGACCTGGAATGCTGAGTCAGAGGTCGTGGGTACAATCCTCGCCCAGGACAAATTTTGAAGCTAAAATAAAAAATAAAAATAAAAAAGGTTTTTATTCACGTAGGCTTTAAAAAGCGCTTGTAAATAGTCAGAACATGTTTGTAGTAATATAGTTGTATACATTATTATTTCTAGTAACATAGATATTTAGGTACACATTGTATGAAAACATTTATAAAATTTATTTTATTATAGCATTGATATTTAGCTAGCTCGTATCAAGTTATTGTCAAGAGATTATGTTTAATTATCTAGTTTAAGTCTAATATTTTTACTTCATATTGTCAATGGTTCTGTCTATATTAAGGTATTATTATTATGACGGACCTTGTGTTAATAACGAGGGTCGCGCTTTAATGCTACCACCGGATCCAATGCGCCCCAAGTGAGCACGACTGCTATGAGCACGATTATTTTTATTATAGCATTGATATTTAGCTAGCTCGTATCAAGTTATTGTCAAGAGATTATGTTTAATTATCTAGTTTAAGTCTAATATTTTTACTACATATTGTCAATGGTTCTGTCTATATTAAGGTATTATTATTATGACGGACCTTGTGTTAATAATGACGGTCGCGCTTTAATGGTACCACCGGATCCAATGCGCCCCAACTGAGCACGACTGCTATGAGCACGATTATTTTTTCTGTTTCTGGGTGTAACTTGACAGGCTGGATGGCGTGGTTGGTAGATACTTACGTTTCACGCCGCAGGTCGTGGGTTCGATTTCCACCTAACACAGATATTTGTGGGCATGGCTGCTTGTCCTGAGTCTGTGTGTAATATCTATTAAGTATGTATTTACAAAAGAAATGTAGTATATCAGTTATCTTGTTTCATAGTACAAGCTCTTCTTAGTTTGGGATCAGCTGTTGGCCGTAAATAATGTCCCAGTATATTATTATCATTACTTATGCCTTGTTAGTCTAGCGGTAGCGTGTTCACCCGCAGAGGACGAGGTCCTCTGCGGGTCAACTTGGTTTTGAGATTTTTCTGTAAAAAGAAAAAAATCTCAGCATCAGGTCTGGGAGTTGGCGGTATTATACCCCCGTGCCTCGGAGAGCACGTAAAGCCGTCGGTCCTGTACCTGACCTCTTTCCGGTCGTGTTGCCTAAGCGTCCCATCGGATCATGAGAGTGATGGAATAGAAAGTGGCCGTGGCCGAAATTCGGCTAGGAGGACATTATTATCATTACTTATCAAAAATATGTTAGTATTTGAAATACAAAGGGGTATTAGCTATTTTACAACAAATGGGTCTTAGTATTTTATTAACTTGAGGCATGTGGCGAGCCGTTTAAAATGACTTAAGTTCATCTTGCAATACTATTTTCAGTCTATTTAATCTCTGCCTAACTTCATATTCTTTACACGTGCAATTGAAAGTATTACAAAATTTCCCTTGGTAGTTTCGAACACAAAATTATCTAGTACGATAAAAATTGAACTTTTGTAAAATAATCGCTGTACCGTTATTTACACACGGCCATCTGATCCCAAACTAAGCAAAGTTTGTTCTATGGAAACCAGATAACTGATATGTTACATATACTTGTTTTCTTTGATAAATACATACTACTATAGGTAATAACACCCAGACGCAGAACAAAAAGACATGTTCATGCACACAAATATATGTCCTGAGTGGCAATCAAACCTACGACCTGCGGCGTGAAAGGCAAGCACTTAACAACCACTTCTTTCTTCTTCTCTTCTAAGTCTCAATGGAGACTACCCAATTATGCAGGACATATTAAAGTGCATAAGTGTGTACGCAAACACAGGGGCATTATCTAATCCATCACTCTCATGATCCGATGGGACGCCTAGCGACACGACCGGAAAGAGGTCAATACAGGACCGACGGCTTTACGTGCTCTCCGAGGCATGGGGTGTAATACCACCATGTCCCAGACTTCGGGCTGATCCTGAGAAATTTCTTTTTACGGAAAAATCCCAGAATCACTTTTTCGCCCGACCCGGGATTTGAACACAGGACCTCATTATCTGCGGTTGAACACGGTACCGCTAGACCAATGACTGCACGTGTGGCACAGTGGCTTAGACCGTCGCCTCGCCGCTTCGTGTAGCGGGTTCGAATCCCGCGCCGGACAACTATTTGTGTGACCCATAAATAGTTGTTCTGAGTGTGGATATAATTTGTGTCCGTCTATTATATGCTTGTAAAGTACCCCGCGACACAGGGATAAAGTCCATAAAGCGGGCGCTGTCCTTTTGAAAAAAAAAAAAAAAAAAAAAAAAAAGAGGCAGTCGTTAATACTAACACGTAGGTGTAATATGTAATAATATGATCATTATCTTTTTTAGATTTAGTACACCTTCTTTAATTCATTCATTTCTATTTATTTTTGGTGTAGGTACCACACTTTGTTGCACCGTTTCCGGCACTTTATACATTCAATTCCTATCCATCCAAAGTTGTCTGAAAGAAATCGCTTATTGCGATCAGACTGCCCATTGTACATTATAATCAACTAGCTGTTCCCCGCGGTTTTACCCGTATTAAACTTTATAAATTATAGTCTATGTGTTAATCCGGAGTGTCAGCTAACTGCATACCAAATTTGATTAAAATCGCTCCAGCCATTTATACGTGAAGAAGTAACAAACACTCACAAACGTTCGCCTTCATAATATTAGTGTGATGTTTCACTGTATAATGTCTTTTTTGTGTACGCGTGTTAAACATGAATTTAATTCTAGACAAATTTGCTTATATCGTGCCTTTATTTTCAACGTCTTCAAACAACCCAAGATCAAGAGATAAACGCAATAATACCAGCCTGTCAAGTCGGACATCGTAAATGGAGTGAGGGTTTTTGTCGACACCGGTGGACGAGATAGAGATCTCAAACAAGAAAAGGGGGACGTTGCCCGGCGAAGAACAAATTGTCGGCTTCCAATGACAAATGAAACCCATAAATACTCGCAAAACACCTATCTTAGACAGATTCATGCCTTGAAGCTAAAATCGATGGTCTAATTACCGAATAAACTTAGTTCGGATATTTTGAGAAGTTTTGTGTCAAGTTATAATAGAAATTACTTACAAAATAAAATGGCACAACGTAAACTGGCAGGCTTATTAGGTTCCAGACTAATTTAGCAAGTTATAATAAAATAATAATAAATTATTTTATTATAACTTGCTAAATTAGTCCCGTTTTGGAACAAAGGCTTCGCTGTCTGTGCTCTCAGTGTTCGGTAAATGATTGGCGAGGTTAAGCAAACTAGGCTCTCGGTCAGTCCATAAATGGGTGGTTTCCAAAGTGGTTTAATTTCTGAGCGTCTCCGTACTTTGGAGGCTATGTTAAGCTGTCGGTCCCGGTTGTAGCCGTTAGGCAATAGCCACTGGGTGGCTTGAACTCAGACACCAAGGTATACGATAAGTAAGTAAGTAAGTACTGGAATAAAAACTTACTGCTACAGTTTAATTGCTTTCAACAATAACTACGTTAGTTAACAACTGTGTCATAGCTATTAACGCCCACCTCAAAGAGGAAGGCTATTACTAAATAAAGTATCCCGAAAAATGTAAAATAAAATAAAACTAAACAAAATAAAATGACATAAAATGAAATAAAATGAAATAAAATGAAATACAATGAAATAAAATGAAATAAAATGAAATAAAATGAAATAAAATGAAATAAAATGAAATAAAATGAAATAAAATGAAATAAAATGAAATAAAATGAAATAAAATGAAATATAATGAAATAAAATGAAATGAAATAAAATGAGTGAGTACTGTGTGGTGGTACGTGCGTATGTCAGAATATCATCACTCGTGGGGCGTAGAAGTCGACCCGAGGGAATATCTACCAGAAGATGGGCAGCAGCTTCTTTCTGAGTACTATGACCATCTTAATACGATTGCCAACCCGTCGGCCAACCGTTGCGATCATGGCATATCCCTCCAAGATGATTATAGAGGAGTCTTTTGTCCAGCTGGGGACTTCTTACGGCTATTATGGTGATATAACTGAGTATTCTAAATACTCCAAATCTTGAATTTGTTATCATAATGGCCTGTTTAATCAACATAGCTTAGTTGGACAAATTGATATTACGTGGATAACATCCACATGAGGAAGAAAGGCTGTTAGGCATATCGTCGCCAACTTACACCAAAGACATGACATATACAAATTAAGTCAAGTCCTCCAATTTAAGTCAAGTTACCTTCGTATATTGGTTCGTCTTCCTAATTGCTACATTTGCATATTTCCTGTCGCGATCTCTCGTGCATACATACCCAGTACAATTCTTTGATTAAAGCAACAGTTTCGATACGATGGTAACGATAATGGTAAGCAGGTTACTTAGGCGACTATTATATGTAAATATAGGTACATATATATAGGTGTATATAGATTAGATTGAGACCCCTATATATAGATATATAGGTGTCTCAAGTCGAAAGTCTTCAACCAGTGTGTGTTGCCAGTGATGACTTACGGAACAGAGACGTGGGCCTTATCAAGCGGCTCAAGGTCACCCAAAGAGCAATGGAAAGGGCTATCCTTGGAGTTTTCCTGCGAGATCGAATCAGAAATGCTGAGATCCGCAAACTGAAATGGCAGTGGGCAGGGCACATAGCCCATAGAACCGACGGCCGATGGGGCAGAAAGGTTCTCAAGTGGTGACTACGAACCGGAAGATGCAGCGTGAGCTGGCCCCCTACAAGGTGGACCGACGATCTTGCAAATCAAATTCGGGAATCCGTTGTATACGGGCAGCGCAGAAACTATTGTGGAGATCCTTGGGGGAGACCTTTGTCCAGCAGTGGACGTCTTTTGGCTGATATGATGATGATAGGTACATGTTATGTGTCTAGTATAGCTGATAATAGAAGTTTGCATGGCAGCCTTTTTCGGCCTGCCGACATATAGGTCATGGTAAGCGTGATGCGAGGATGATGCAAGTTTTACGCTTTTTGTTCACCCATAAAATACACTTATATACACAGTATACATAAAGCTCGTGCGAAGCGTGACGTGACGATGAAGCGAGTTTCTTCCTTTTTGTTCACCAATAAAGAACGCATTTATACGGGGCGATGACGCGAGTTCCATGGATGAGTTTTGTTCACCTATACTTCACCTTTACTTCAATAATACTTGACGAAACCAAATTTCCATTTATTTACGCTGGCCTTTGATTTGTGTACAAAACTTTTCCTTCTTAATGGAATATAACTTATTGAAGAATTCATGGATGAATTAGAGTTTCACTACACACAACAAAAGTGTCTAGAGATCAAGTACATTTAAACGATAAAAATAATCCTCTTACAAGGTTCTTACTTTTTAATTTAAACACTTAAGTTTGGATTAATCTGCTTTCTTACGCATGATGACGTGAAAGCCATACGAGCTTCAGCAAATATGCTCAATGCACTACAATGTTACGGCAGCCGTAACAGGATGCTGAAGATTGTTTTGAATTTAATAAACTAACTTCGACATTTGCCGTGCACCGAGTGAAACCACCAGAAAGCATATTGCTCCTCACCGCCAACGCGATCATCCTCATAGAGCTGTCATCCCAAAGGTCATTGGTGACAACATGGTAACCAGGTAAAACACGAATAAAAATACGTTAAAGCGTAAAAAAATACTAGCAAGAATTTCCAGTATGCTTGGTTCCATTAGTTAAAAATATAAAACTCGAGAGGTGTCAAGGGACACCCGGATGGAACGAAGTTATTTATTATTATTTACAAAAACACAAAACACCTGTATACACTCAACAAAAATAATCGTCGCGACATCACACTGTTCAATGCGAAATAGAAATGAAAATATCTGGCTTGCTTTCTATAAGAGAGAGAGAGAGAGAGAGAGACAGACAGAGAAACATGCGCACGCCGCACAGCTGCAAAATGTGTCGTCACAACTTTTCGTGAGAATTTTTTCCATCTAGCCCCCTTTCACAACGCGCGATAAGGAACTTCGTTCCAATATAATATCCTAGGACATTATTTACACACGGCCATCTGATCCCAAACTAAGCAGAGCTTGTACTATGGAAACTAAATAACTGATATACTACATTTATTACTTTTGTTTTGTTAATACGTACTTACATAGATAAATTACACCCAGAGACCGGACAAACCGACATGTTCACGCATACAAGTATCTATCCTGGGTGGGAATCGAACCCACGATCTGCGGCGTGAAAGGCAAGCATCTACCAACAACTCTAACCAGCTAGAGGTTTTATGTCATTGGAAACCGCTGGGTGCAGATACCGCAACACCGGTAATTCTGGAGATCTTTGAGGAAGGCCTTTCAGGACAAACAGACATGTTCATGCACACATATGACTATCCTGAGTGGGAATCGAACCCTCGACCTTCGGCGTGGAAAGCGAGCATTTGCCAACCACGCCAACAGCCCGTCAATTAACAAGTCTATTGTGTTTTATTTCAATTTCTTGCTATTTATGTGTCGAGCGACCTTCTCATGGCCGTGGTGTTCCGGTACAAAATACTTTATATCTACAGTTTTGTTTACAATGCAGATTAGTCAGAAATCCGAGTTCAACGCGGAAATAATAGCGGACACGGCAAGCTAATCATCGTTTGCAATAAATTCAGAGGATAATCTAACGTTGAATCGTTTCGGGGTAATATCAACCACAAAATTATGTGTTCCATGAATGATAATCACCTGGGCGTGTGATTGGTCACATTGATTGTACCATCGTTCGCTGATCAATCAAACCGTGTTTGTTTGAGATTTAATTTAGATGTCATAATCTGTGTAGATTATGGACACGTGCAGAGTGCGGCTAGTAACACGTGGCGGTGGAGTTTATTGTGCTAATTTCAGCGTACCTATTATTTGTTTTATACCGTTTAATGGTGCTATTCTGGATTATAGGCTTTTAATTAAATAAATAAATATTATGGGACTAGTACCACATCTATGAACAGACGCCAGCACATCCAGCTACCCCAATCTGTCAAATTTCTTTTATAGATTTCCACTTTATAACAAAAGCATAAGGTTCACTTTCAATTGGGGAAAATTGACAGATTGGGATAGCTTGATGTGCTGGCGTCTGTACATCTGATCCCAAACTAGGCAAAGCCTGAACTATGGCAACCAGACAACCGATAAACATACTTATATATTTCTAAATACATACATAACATGTAAATACTTATATATTTCTAAATACATACATAACATGTAAATGTGTTCATAACCCAATGATAATGAAAGATTGAATAGATTGTTAAAAATGGACTTGTGGCTTAAGGTCACCAAAGAGCAATGGAGAAGGCTATGCCCGGAGTATTTTATTTTTATTTTATTAGGAAAACAAACAGTATTAACAACTTATGCTAAGTAACAGGTTATTACAACTAATTACCAATTATATGTTTTCGCAAATGAATACAAAAATAGCTTGTTTGCTTAATATATGATACAATAAGACAACGAAAATGAGATTGAGATATTATGCTTAACTATACAATTACACTTGATAAAGCAACACAGTTATTGAACCAATTCGAACCAATGTTTAGTAAATGTATGCTTAAATACATGTGGCTTAGTTGTGAATAAGTCAAGATCAGAAAAGTCAACCAACTTATTGTAAGATTTAGCGGATCTAATAAAAAAAGAGTTTCCTTGCACAATCGAATTAGAAATGTTGAAATCCACGGCACGGCGGACCACATAGTTCGCCAAACCGACGCGACGTCCGCTTGGGCAAAAAAGTTCTAGAGTGACAAACACGAGCAAGCCCCCCACAAGGTGGACCAACGATCTTACAAGGGTTACGGGCAGCACAAGATCTGCAGTAGTGGAGTTCTTTGGGGAGGCCTTTTACCAACAGTGGACGTTTTTCGGCTTATATTTCAGCTCATTTAACACATTGCTAGGTAGCGAAAGTTATAATTTAGACGAACTATTAATGTCTGGCAAATAAGTAGGAAAGTTAGTTAGAAGAAGAAGACCTATATATTGCTTCGATCAGATCCGAACGATCCTTGATTAAATGTAAGCCTCATTTAAGCCGTTCAGGACCGGACAAGCTGTCGCAATATCGTCAATGGGTATATGCTCCATGGAACTTTGGAATGGGATAAAAAAGGTGTTTATTCAAATATGTCTGTGGAATTGGTTGTTTTATTTTAAAAATGTTAATAGGTATAAATTGACAAATAATTTAGAAAATCTTTCACGCCGCAGGTCGTGGCTTCGATTCCCACCCAGGACAGATATTTGTGTGCATGAACATGTCTGTTTGTCCGGAGTCTGGGTTTAGTTAATTATCTATATAAGCATGTATTTACAAAATAAAGTAGTGTGTGTAATATATCAGTTAGTATATTTTACATAATATATATGTATATGTTATAGATAAATTAAACCCAGATACAGAACAAATAATATACATCTGTCCTAGGTGCGAATCGTACCCGCGACCTCTGGTTTAATAGTCGGGGTAACTAACCACTCAATTCAAGTTTTATTTTATTCCATTTCAATCATTCAAAGGAATAAAACCTGTCCCATTTCAAAGAAGCGTCCACTTAATCCTCCAAATGATTAATTATCAGTACAAGAGTCTTTTCATCTATATTTTAATCCAAATTAAACCGAGGAAACAAAGGTTTTATAAATAAAGATACATTGGATCGTCAAGAATACAATATAATAGATAACAAGCACAGTCCATTGAACTGAAAGTAATTGATAATATAATTTAACGAGAAGGGATAATATCTCACTGCCTCCTATCTCAATTTAGTTCGACAGGAACAAATATCGGTAAATACGTCTTCTAATATTGCAGTAAGGATCTTTTATACGCGGAATGCGTATAAAAACGAATAAATATTATTCAAAGTCAATGTCAAAAATTATTTATTCAGTAACAATTTTACATTTATGTGGAATCGTCATTTTTTTTACCTTACCGTGCAATGCATGACGTGGCAGCTACTGAGAATCTGCCAGAAAACTCAGTAGGAATCTTTTTTTTTAAATAACATATACTTAAGATTAATTACAATTATTTTTGTTGACTCAGAACAACTCAATCCCAAGCACTTTTGTCACTGAAATAATCAGAAATTTTGTAATATGCCCTGCTACACTATTTGGCTTTAATAATTCTTTTAAAGTCGTTTAGTGATTCTTAGCATTAAGAAGTTATCGGACAGATAACTGACTGAATCGCCCGCTGAATATAAAAAAAAAACCTCCAAAAAATCTCATTACACATGGTTCTTTTTATGCTTGAAGCACTTGTGTGTAAGAGGTCGATGATATTTTCATGAATTGTTGAGTATACGAGTATAATGCAATCATTACCTGCTGTGTGGTTGACGGCAAAAAATATCACCACCTTGTCTTCTGGGGGGGGGGGGGGGGGTAAAAGTCATCCGAGGGATAGCGGCGATAGAAGGGCGATAGCTTTTACCTGCGTTAAACTTTATAAATTATAGCATATGTGTTAATCCAGGCTGTCACCTAACTCCATATCAAATTTTATTAAAATCGCTCCAGCCGTTTAGACGTTAAGAAGTAACATACATACACACTCACAAACTTTCAACTTTATAATATTAGTGTGATGTGATGTAGTATTCTTGTCCACCGGGACCGACGTCTTACGGGTTGAGTTATTGGTCGGAAATAGTCCCGAGATGCACAAGGTCTGCAAGAATTCCAAAGTCTTGTCAAGAATCATTATCTGGCACTACAAGACTCCTAACACATTTGTGTTGGGAGTTGAGTGTGAGTTGGGAGTACATAAACAATATATATGTTCCTATTTAGGTACATATTGATTGTGTATAGTAATTGTAGTATATTAATATTTTATCATGTGTACCTATAGGAACTATTTATAATGTATCTGTACACCGGCAACTGCCCCTCTCAATATCTCCATTCTCCGATATTTGCTTTGGTTGTCTGGAAGAGATCCCATTTTGTGATATGACTGCCCATTACACTTTTAGAGCATTAAATATTTTAATTTGTTATTCCTTTCGTGTTCAATAAAGAGTTTAAAAACCTATCTCAATGAACCAGATTCCGAAATTAAACTTGGTTTTTATACAAAGATTGCTCGGACGGGGAATTAGTCTTCAACGTCCCGGGCGCAAATCCCTACTGGACAGCTCAAACATAGATCAACTTGGCTTATAAGTTTCCCATTTTACTTAACTAAATATCCTTAAAATAATACATTGGACCATTTACCACATTGCCATCTTATTAAAAACTAGACAGAACCTGTGGTCAAGCAACCAGCCAACTGATAAACATACTTATATATTTCAAAATACATATCACACTAATATTATAAAGGCGAAAGTTTGTGAGTGTGTATGTTTGTTACTTCTTCACGCAAAGACTACCGAACTTATTTTGATGAAACTTTGTAGTAATATAGCTTATATATCCGAATAACACAGAGGCTATAATTTATTAAGATTAACGCGGGTAAAACCGCGGGACACAGCTAGTTATAGATAAATTACACCAAGACACACAACAAATAATCGTGTTATTATTTGTTCTGTGTTGTTATTATATATAGATTAATTCTGAATTCTGGGCTGACTTAATTTAGATTGTCATCGACACGCTAAGAAGAAGATATATAGATTAGTCTTAGAGGGCTATCAGCTAAGTCAACGAACATCGGTATAGTGATCGGCGTTCAAATAAATAAAGGGTAAAAATGACTTAATCAATCGTTAATCGGCTTCCATGAGCGCCTGTGACATCACAAACGGTCCGGAATCGATTTTAAACGATCGATCAATCGATTTAACGATTGATTAAATCATTTTTAACCATTATTTATTTGAACGCCGGTGGCCCCCCTGGGTAGGGATCTATATATGGGGACTTATATACGGGGACAATGTCACACAGATCTTCCTAGCCCCAAACTAAGCAAAGCTTGTACTATGGGTACCAGGCGACTAAATACATACTTATATAGATAGATAAATACTTAAATACATAGAAAACATCCATGACTCGGAAACAAATATTCGTGCTCATCACACAAATATTTGCACTTTCCGGGATTCGAACCCAGGACCACCAGCTTCGTAGGCAGGAGCACTACCAACTAGGCTACGGTGATCGTCGATCTAAACCACGACCTCTGGCTTACTAGTCAGGGTCACTTACCTAAAGATCAACAGGCCACAGCCAGTTGCTTTTACCGTTTTCTAAGTGATCGTTGAAGTTAGGCACCTACGCCCGCGGTCTGGTTACAGATGGATGACCGCCAAAGTGCCTTAATTTCTGAACGTCTCCGTGCTTCTTAGGGCATGTTAAGTAAGTAATCATTTATTTGCAAAGAATGTAGGTGTTTACAATTGGTGTTACAGATATATAACGAATCCTTGTACATTCTGCCTATTTAGGCATACAAACATTTATGAGCCACATTTGCTCACAATAACCTTAAAACTAATACACTATACTATCGGTTCAGGTTGTAGTTATTAGACAACAGTCGATAGGCCATGTCAGAGGCCTACTGGTGTCATGGATAGCTCTGACAGGGTGACCCCTGCCCATGTGATGAATTAGAACAGGCCAGTCTGTAAAACCTGTATCAAATTAAAAAACACTTTGAATAATAATGCAATTTAAGAAATAAATAAAAACCGGCCAAGTGCGAGTCGGACTCGCACATGAAGGGTTCCGTAGCAGCAATCATTTCAGTTGATTAATGAAAGGTAAATTGTAGAATATAATTTATGACGTATTAAAAAAAACTACTTGCTAGATCTCGTTCACACCAATTTTCGGTGGAAGTCTGCATGGTGATGTATAACATATATTTTATTATTCTATAATTCTATTTTATTATTTTTATTTTAATTATGTAATTGTATGGAGAACCCCCTAAATTATTGTTCGTTTGCTGTTTTTTTGTGAAAGTCTTAATGCGGTTATCTACTTACCAAGTTTGAACAGTACAGCTCTTATAGTTTCGGAAAAAGTGGCTGTGACATACGGACGGACAGACAGACATAACGAATCTATAATGGTTCCGTTTTTTGCCAGTTGGCTACGGAACCCTAAAAATGTAAGCTTATTATCTCATTTTTATCATCTTAGAATCTTATTTAAAGATTATAGCAATAGGATTATAGCTAATAGTAGAAAATCGTTTTTCTTTTTCATATACACTATAGTATTAGGTACAGTATACTCTACATGTAAACGAAAAGCTTTTATTTTCTTTGCCATAGATATACCTACTAGTTCAAGTGCGATATCAAAGAGATTATTTGCGCACTGCAGACAGGATTCGATTTTCTTTATGCTGTCGCTGCTTGCTTAATAACTTTTTGAAACAAAAATATCTACGAAACATTCCGTAGCTAAGCCGTAGTAGTGTTATACTACTACGGCGTTGGTACGGATTACAATAATAACAATAATATCTTTAAATGCATAAAAAGTGACTGTAGTTACAGCTAATAGTTACACATGGCAGTTCTTGCAACTATTTTTAATACAATCTGGTGGGTGTCGTTCTGTTATCCTTGATAGGTTAATTACTAACCTGTAGTAAGGAATAACAGACCGCTTCCCTTTGGTATGAACAGTAACAATAATAGTTTATATATGTATTAGATATTTGTTAACAGTTACTTAGGTACTAAATTAGATTATGAATTACATAACATGCAGTAAAATAGTGTGTCCGTGTGTGTTTGAATGGGCATGTGTGTTATATTATTTCGTAGATGTATTGTAAATACCCTAATTTATTAATAGCATCTCAGCTGAATACTAGTTAAAGCTAGCATTGTTAGCATTAGCCACATTAAGCAATTGGTTATATATAGCAAACAGCATAACAGATAGTTAGCAGTTGTTTTCCAATAATATAGGAACTTAACAAAATGTGATTAATTTTAATAAATTACATAAAACTGCTACGAAATATTAAATTTGTAACATATTATTTAAATATATATGAGATGGCTTCTTAATAAATTAAAGGATGATTTTGGTAACACTTTGAATAAGCATTTTAATAAGAATAGCATAAAAAATGAACTTTTTATATTTAAAGGAAATATTTTGTGAAACTTTGAGTACAAATACGACATAATATAGAAAACCAATATAATCGGAATTAGTAAGTGAGGTAATTTATACATACATACAAACGTACGACTATTTTATAGAGGGGTAGGCAGACACAAGGCGTTTCAACTTGCTACGATTTTTACACACGTATTATCAATTAAAAATATCAGTGATTGGAAAAATTATAAGTAATTTTTTTAAAGATAAATAGCGCAACGTTGACCATTTGCAGGAAGCCTTTGTTCCACTGCTGAAGTGGACGTTTTTCGGCTGATTTTATAATGATAATCTTACTTACTTATCATATGGGCAGTGGTTACCCTGGTGTCAGAGTTGTTATAGGCCTCTGACATGACTTAACGCCGGTTGCCTAGTGGCTATAACCGAAAGCACGTAATGTGTCCTCTAAAGCACGGCGACGCTCAGAAATTAAACCACTTTGGCGGTCAATTATCTACGGACTGACCGCGAGCCTAGTTGCTTAACCTCGGCAATCACTTACGGACCGGTGAGAGCATCTGGCTATGATGATGATATAGTATCATCATCATGATCATCATACCTGCCAAAGTACGTCCACTGCTGGACAAAAGCCTCCCCAAAGAATGGGGGGATATGCCATAATCGCCACGCTTGGTAGCATCTTGACGAACGCAGTTTGATGGTCATAGTTCACAGAAAACTACTGCTGCCCTTTCCCTGGTAGTATATATAATATAATGTAAAGGGGTCATAGTCGGGCGAGGCACATAGCTCGTAGAACTGACGGCCGTTGGGGCAGAAAGGTTCTCGAGTGGCGACCACGAACCGGAACCCGCAGCGTGGGCAGGGCCCCTACAATATGGACCGATGATCTTGTGCGCGTCGCTGGAAACTGCTGGATGCGGGCAGCACAGGACCGGCTATTGTGGAGATCCTTGGGGGAGGCCTTTATCCAGCAGTGGACGTCTTTCGGCTGATATGATGATGATGATGATGAATATACTATTGCTAAATGTAACAATAATAGCTTAGTAACTTGCTGTTTATTATTTATTTAAGGATTTAATAAGAATATAGAGTGTGGAGATCTTTGGGGGAGGCCTTTGTCCAGCAGTGGACGCCTTTCAAACACTGAAATGCTTGGGTGTTTAGGATATGACTTTCCCATTAGTACCAACATGCGTTAGGATTACAAACTAAACGTAGTCGTACATTACTGTGAGTAATTGCTGGCTTAGTAGCCTGTGCTATGTGACGTCACGGTATGCCACAATGTGGCGTGACGTCCACTGCGAACTGAGCTATAGTTTGAATTCTACTAGCAGTTAGTATATTTAAGAGAGGTAGGGCGCAGCGTTCATTCGCTAAAAGACCAGCCCAAATGGGAAAGTACCTCCACCTTACAGGAGACATTCCTTAATAATAACATTAAATATCATTACTATTATAAAAAAAATATATAAATGATTTAACAATCCGTGTACCTAAATATCCATAATATGTAACTAGAAATATTATGTATACCTACTTAACTATATTACTACAAACATGTTCTGACTATTTACAAGAGCTTTTTTTAAAGTCTACGTGAATAAAAACTTATTTTATTTTATTAATAACTTTAATGTTGTGTTTCTGCGTGTAAGTAAGGTCGCCAGAGCTCATCGGGGTGGAGGGAAGTGTTAGCAACACTTGTTTGCTGACTCTTAAAGGCCGGCAACGCACCCGCAACTCCTCTGGTGTTGCGAGTGTACATGGGCGGTGGTGGTCACTTACCATCATTGCCGCCCTTGCTCGTTAGTCGCCCTCTGATATAAAAAAATAACTATGTATACATAAAGGATCCAAAAATAAAAAAGATGGTGTACAAGCATTAACCTACATGTATTCTACTAGACGCGCAATTCCATATTGAGAATTTGCTCACCGAATTAGTGAATTAGAACTCAGTAAGCAATATTGGCCGCCGCGCGCGCGCCCCTCACCTCGCGCACAGCCGGACTGGGACAGAGTTTTTATTCTAAACAGCGTGTCTAGATAAACATATAAGTCAATGTGTACAAGGTTTGGTTTTCTTTCTTTAAGGTATGGTGGTATAGTGGTAAACTTGGAGTAGAGATTTTCAAGCCGCTAGTAACCTCTGACCTGACTAAACACTTGCCCACCGAATCACGGGGATGCATAGAAATTAATCGACTATGGCGGTCACTCTTCTATAGACAGAAGATCCTTGGGAAGGCCTTTGTCTAGCAGTGTAATTTTTCAATCAAAATGAAACTAGGTGGCAGGAGTGTATAAGCATGAGTGTATAAGTATCACTGAACATCAAGAGACCCGCTTCTTCATTTGCCTTGAATGGTCATCCACCACTGTGCGTTTCACAAGAAACTTTTTGCCGCGCACTACCGCTCTGTGGAATCAATTAGCTGCGGAGGTATTTCCGATCCGGTATGACATGGCAACCTTCAAGAAGCGAGCCTATTCTTTTATTAAAGGCCGGCCACGCACTTGCAGCTCCTCAGGTGTTGCGAGTGTCCATGGGCGGCGGTGATCATTTACCATCAGGTGACCCACATGCTCGTATGCCATCCTATTATATATATAAAAAAAAGTTATTAGTAGTAGTACTATACTAATTTTGAAGTGCTATGCTTTCGGTTTAAGGAATTTTATTTCTCAGAAAGAACATTGCAGTATTTTTTTATTTTTTTTATTTATTTGTTCGGGAATACAAACAGTTACACACTTTTCTTAATAACTAAGTTATAGTTTATAGGATTTGTTAATGAGTAACCCACATCGTTATCCACATCTTAAGCAAAAGAGTCTTAACATGGAACTACTTAACTAAGCACGAGTGAAGCTAGTGCTAAACATATTCAATTTAAGTAGTAGTTCACTTAACTATGATAAACATTAAAACTAAATGTTATGCACTACTTAACAATATTAGTCGTCGTTCGATATCGGAACTAAATCGGATTTTTATTACTTATGCAGCAGGTGCTTATATTTTTGTTATTTTATGTATATTTTAAAATAAATATAACAATAAATATTATATTTATTATATATGTGGCACTTTCCTGTAGGTATACTGTTAACCTTTACGAACTGGTTTGGCTGCTAAGCTATACTATATTACTTATTTTGCAGTGGACGCCATATTTGCGATTGATAAAACGCCCTTGTTACTCCTGTAATAGGAAAAATAGTTCGTTATTAGTTTTGTTTGTTTGCCAGCCTCTTTTGAGATAGCTAATCATTTGATAAGATGTAACTGGTTGCCATAGTTACAGCATGTGATATGTCTTTGGGATTTGTGTGGAAATATTTACATTTGGTATGTATATATTTTAACGAAATCTTTTTTACAAAATATGTTAGTTTTTTTGCATTTGGTAACTGATTAGGGTGTGTTCATAAATCATCTTCTGATATAAAATATTATAAAGAGAGAATATTTGTATTTTGGTTTGTAATGATTAAACTTAAAACTACTGAACCGATTTAAAAATTATTTTATTAATAGAATTCTACATAATCACTTAGTAACGTATGTAAGTTACATTGTTAAACGAATTAAATAAAGGGTCTCTTTATTTAATTCGTTTAACAGAAAATTACAATAATGTAACCCATGTAAAATGTTTTATGATAAATCAATTAAAAAACATGTTACGTACGTTATGTACAGTCAGCACCAAAAGTCGATGAACAGAATGTATATTTAACAGTACAGTTACGGCGTCAAATCAGGGTAATCTAATGATAATATTTAATGGATAAAAAGTCTGTACAGACGCCAGCACATCCATTAAATATATCATTAGATTACCCTGATTTGACGCCGTAACTGTACTGTTAAATATACATTCTGTTCATCGACTTTTGGAGCTGACTGTAGTACAATATTAAAGAACATGTCAATATCTACGAAATACATCGCAATACCATGTGTAACTATTGTAGTTACGTCTTTATAACAACTTATTAACATTTGCCGGCTGAATTGAGACCGTGATATTCGTATTTTGGTATTTGCTATACTAGCTGTGCCCCTGTGCCCCGCGGTTTTACCCGCGTTAAAATTTATAAATTATCATAGCTCCTCCCCCGTAAGTGATAGCGTGATATATGTTAACCCGACCTCTTAGTAATATTCATACAAAATTTAAAGTAAATCCCTGCAGTACTTTTTGAGTTTCGCCCGGACATACATACAGACAAACAGACACACAGACTAAAATTCTAAAAATTCTATTTTTGGCTTCGATATCGATTGTAGATCACGCCCCAAATATTCTTTTTAAAAAATATTCAATGTACAGTTTTGACTTTCCTACGATTTTATTACGAAATTTGAAGTAAATCCCTGCAGTACTTTTTGAGTTTCGCCCGGACATACATACAGACAAACAGAAACACAGACAAAAATTCTAAAACCTATATTTATGGCTTCAATATCTATTGTAGATCACGGCCCAAATATTCTTTTAAAAAAATACTCAATATACAGTTTTGACTTTCCTACGATTTTATTATATGTATAGACAAACTACGCAAAATTGGGAACATACATGGGGGTGACTCGGATTCTCCTCATCATAACTTATCTAAATATTGCGTTTGAACGTCAACTCCTCGGCCACAACACAGTATGAACAGACATGTTTATGCACTCAAATATCTACTCTGGGTGGGAATCGAACCCACGACCTGCGTCGTGAAAGGCCTATCAACCACGCCAAGCGGCCCGTCAATTCTACTACAATAACTAACACCTGTTTTTGTTTTTATTTTCACGACTAGTCCCTCCCTCTTACCCACCACTGCAACTCCTGTAAGCCAGGATCAACAGTGGCACACAATGAAATGTCTCTGAGCGGTGAGGCTCAGGCATGTCCCGGGGAATCGCTTTAACTATCTTGGATCCCGCAACGAGTTTAATCAGAAACAGAAAAAAGGAGGAATTAGAAAATGAATAGTTCCACTTCCCTCCAGAGAAAAGCGGGAGACAGAATGATGTAAAGAGGCTATAGCCTCATAAAATGAGAGATTTGCAACTAGAGAAGCCAGCTGCAAAAGCACCGAGGATCAATTTAAGGGTCCTAAGTGAGCTGTTATATTTGATTCCAATAGTAGGTATGGCAAAAGCGCTTAAACGCACGGAAGTTGTTCCTTGTTGCTACAAGATCCGTATAATAAACTACTCCAGATATTGGTTGCAAGCTGTTTAACATAATATCACGCTGATTTTGCCAGAGATCACACTCCCACAGGATGTGGTGAGCAGTTTGTTCATATTCGTTACTGGAAGTAACACCTGTTTGCAGGCTATGTGCAATATGTAAGCAACGTTATGGCTAGTCACTCCGTCAATGCGACGTGTGACCCCTATTACTAATGGAACACTGGCCATCTGATTAGTTCCCACGGGCTTTGGCATAGGGAGAAGAGTAATTACTGATCTAGCGTTCCTTACCTTACACTATTATGCGATGCTTCCTCTGTTTGGGTACCCGTTTAAGAAATAATTTTTTGAATGAAATGTAATTGTTACTATACAAGAAATGTATATTTAAATCCAACCATCTAACTAGGTAAGTCCAACTTCAAGAAGGAGGTCAATCGTAGAATCCAACTCGGCTGGGCAGCGTTCGGGAAGCTACTCTTCCCAAATACCGCAGTGTCTCAAGTCGAAAGTCTTCGACCAGTGTGCGTTGCCAGTGATGACTTACGGAACAGAGACGTGGTCGCTCACTATGGGCCTTATCAGGCGGCTCAAGGTCACCCAAAGAGCAATGGAAAGGGCTATGCTTGGAGTTTCCCTGCGAAACCGAATCAGAAATGTTGAGATCCGCAGGCGAACCAAAGTAATCGACATAGCCGTAAGAATTGCCAAGCTGAAGTGGCAGTGGGCAGGGCACATAGCTCCGACGGCCGCTGGGGCAGAAAGGTTCTCAAGTGGCGACCACGAACCGGAAGACGCAGCGTGGGCATGCGCCCTACAAGATGGACCGATGATCTTGTGCGGATCGCTAGAAATCGCTGGATGCGGTTAGCGCAAGACCGGCAATTGTGGAGATCTTTGGGGGAGGCCTTTGTCTAGCAGTGAACGTCTTTCGGCTGATATGATGATGATGATTATGTATGTAAAATTGTAAATCAATTCGCATATGGATTATACAAAATAAAAAATACCACAAATAAAGAGGCACTTATGACAGTTTATCATGGTAATAAAATACCTGTCAGTTTACGCTGTGCGTTTTTGTACTTTAAACACAGAGAGCGCTCTGTCTGTAAAGTGCAAAAACGTTGCCTACGAACAATATCTGGGTGTATACAATTGAATCCTCCAAGCGATTATTAAAAATGGTATCGTATCTACACTTTTCGTAGTATATACAAAGAAAAATAGCGCTCTAAATATATTTAAATTAAATTTAACAGAAGATAACTATTTATTGTATCACAGGATACAAGAATACAATGACATACATCACAAAATTGTACAATTGGCGGCCTTATCACCTAATAAAAAAATCTCTTTCAAGGAACATAGTAAAAATATAAATATTACTTAAAAAAATACTTAGCCTTGTTACCAATGAATGCATCCATTGTTATTTATAACTAAGCAATTAAATTTAAAATATAACCTGTTTTTATTTATTTCTCGGAAATTTATTACAATATGTTAAACATTTATTAAAAAAAAATAACTTAAAATTTATTGAAATACAAACGAAATTCTTCAAAAAGTATTTTTATTTTATTAAACGTTCTGCAGTTGCGTTTATTTTATTATTCATATGATTTAATTTTAAGCATGTTGAAGAATTTTTGTTATAATCGGACCGTCTCAACTGGGTCGTGTTGAAACCAGTAGTAGATGAACCCACTGAGTTTGTTTCGCTGGGTCTTCTCAGTTGAGGCGCATTGGATCCGGTGGTAGCATTAAAGCGCGACCGTCGTTATTAACACAAGGTCCGTCATAATAATAATACCTTAATATAGACAGAACCATTGACAATATGTAGTAAAAATATTAGACTTAAACTAGATAATTAAACATAATCTCTTGACAATAACTTGATACGAGCTAGCTAAATATCAATGCTATAATAAAATAAATTTTATAAATGTTTTCATACAATGTGTACAAAATATCTATGTTACTAGAAATAATAATGTACCTATACAACTATATTAATACAAACATGTTCTGACTATTTACAAGCGCTTTTATAAAGTCTACGTGAATATAAACCTTTGTTATTTTATTTTATTATTTAAATCCTTGCTGTAATTAAGTGCAATAATTGTGCACAGTTATCCGTATTAATGAATAAGCAAAAATTTATTACAACTGTTAAAATATCCAATTAATTCAGTACAATTTTATAATTGTGAGTAAATATTATCATGGCTTGCACTGTAATCGTAATTATAAAGGCGAAAGTTTGTGAGTGTGAGGCGAGAGTTTTTTACTTCTTCACTACTAAACGGTTGGAGCCTGGATTAACACATTGGATATAATTTATAAAGTTGAATGCGGGTAAGACCGCGGGGCACAGCTAGTTACATTAGCACAGACTTAAAACAAATAATCATGCTCGACACACAAAGATTCGTCCTGGGTGGAGATCGAACCCACGACCTCTGGCTTAGCAGTCAGGGTCACTAACCACTAGACCAACAGACCAGTCAGCCATTTTGGACTTTTTTCTTTTGGGTCATCATCATCATCATCATATCAGCCAAAAGACGTCCACTGCAGGACAAAGGCCTCCCCGAAAGATCTCCATAATTGCCGGTCTTGCGCTATTCGCATCCAGCTGTTTCCAGCGACCCGCACAAGATCATCGGTCCATCTTGTAGGGGGCCTGCCCACGCTGCGTCTTCCGGTTCGTGGTCGCCACTCAAGAACCTTTCTGCCCCAACGGCCATCGGTTCTACGAGCTATGTGCCCCGCCCACTGCCACTTCAGTTTTGCAATTCTTCGGGCTATGTCGGTGACTTTGGTTCGCCTGCGGATTTCGACATTTCTGATACGATCCCGCAGGGAAACTCCGAGCATAGCCCTCTCCATTGCTCTTTGGGTGACCTTGAGCCTTCTAATAAGGCCCATAGTGAGCGACCACGTCTCTGTTCCGTAAGTCATCACTGGCAACACAGGAGGTTTCTTTTGGGTAGCTGTGGTTAAACCTTTTTTTATTTTTTTTACGTGGTGTAAATGCTCAAATCGCTGTTACGTCGCTTGGGGAGGTGACGGGGTATGTAGGGCTTCCCACTAAAACCACCACGGTAGCCAGCCTTACAGTGCTTGTAGCGGGGGCTCTGGGTACTCTTGAACGATCACACCAGTAACCCCACCGTACACTGCGGCCTCAGTGAAGGTGATTTTCCATCAAGGCAAGGCAAGGAGAGAATTGAAATTTGTATGGCAAATTTTTAATCCTCTCCCAGCGCATCTTTAGTGGAAACAGTGTGGATTGACGAGAATATGTGAGGCGCGAATTGAAATATTTGTTTGTGTAAAAATTAACCGTATTGCTTCCGATAAAGAGTATAAATTAACTCTTGTTGTTCGTTGTGCGTGTGTATTGCACGTCGAACTCAAACAGCGCTGTACCTATATACATCTTAATCTAATGAAGCAGACCTACGGGCGGCGCGGCGGTCACGCGCGAGCTTGCGATGGCAATTTTTTTGTGGAAAAGGGTCAGTGCGATTTCAATTCTCTTCTCACCTCGTCTCGTCTCGCCACTCTGGTGGAAAATCACCTTCAGACTCTCATTCGGGGAAGGAAGTGGGCATGAATGCTTCCCACCCTCCCCAGCACGCATAATCGTGTTTAGGCAACCTGAGCTGCAGCAGGTTACCTCTTCCCGGGACCGCTTATACAAGACGAGTGGAGTTCCCCTCCTCCTCCTTTGACGGTCACCGTAGCCTAGTTGGTAGTGCTCCTGCCTACGAAGCTGGTTGTCCTGGGTTCGAATCCCGGTAATTGCAAATATTTGTGTGATGAGCACAAATATTTGTTTCTGAGTCATGGATGTTTTCTATGTATATAAGTATTTATCTATCTATATAAGTATGTATATCGTCACCTAGTACCCATAGTACAAGCTTTGCTTAGTTTGGGGCTAGGATGATCTGTGTGACATTGTCCCTAGATATAATTATTATTATAAAGGCCAGCGTTCGCTGGGAGCTGTGGTTAAACCTGTACCAATTTATCAAAAGCAACTGGCAGCTTAAATTAACAATTTATCACTTAATATTGAGTGGTTAAAAGATTGCGTCAGATACCACCTTCACTAATGGAAAGTTTCCATTAAACATTTTTAAAACCGTTGCACACCTATACACTGCAGCGAAAAATAAAAGTCTTCGACTTTAAAAAGACTTTTAAGTAGTTTTCAATTTGTAGTAGCAAATATTTGTTTGGAGTTAAGTGTTACTTTAAAATGAATCTTTTGAAAAATGCCAAGCATTATTTGGGTATGTGAAATTCTACTGTGATATAACCAGTTATAATAAGAGCTCTATCCCTCAACTGAAGTGAAAATTTCATCCATATACATAATCACTATCTTATATTATACATGATACTCTGGGACATTATTCACACATGGTCATCTGATCCCAAACTAAGCAGAGCGTGTACTATGGGAACTAGATAACTGATATACTACATATACTACTTTTCTTTTCTAAATATAATACTCATATAGATGATTATTGCTGTGTGGTTACGGCATAGAATATCATCACCCCATCTCATCTTGAAGGGATGTAGAAATAGTCCGAGGGAATACCTACCAGAGGACGAGCAGCAGCGTTTTTCTGTGAACTATGACCATCAAACTGCAATCGTCAACCCTTTTGTCAAACGTGGCTATTATGGCATATCCCCTCATTCTTTTTGTCAAGCTGTAGGCGTACTTAGACTGACATGATGATGATGATAGATAATTACACCCAACCTCAGAATAAACAGACATGTTCATGCACATAAATATCTGGCTAATAAATGACTTAATCAATCGTTAAGTCGGCTTCCATGAGCACATGTGACGTCATAAATGGTCCGGAATCGATTGTCAACGTTGAAGCCAATTAAACGATTGATTAAGTCATTTTTAACCTTTATTTATTTGAAGGCCATTTAAGAAATCGATGTTCGGCGACTTAGCTGGTAGAGCCCCTGGGTGGGAAACGAACCCAGGACACAAAGTAGCGAGGCGGCTGTCTTAACCATTGCGCCACACGTTAGGGAGCTCTTGCAACACAAAAAAAAATTATAATATAGTCGGCATGGAGGTATGGAATTTGTGTTATTTGTAAAATTGTTTAGGTGTTTATTTGTATTGTATTGTTTAGTATTTTAGTTTAGTTTAGTATTGGTAAGTAGCCCACGCTTGGCGTCCTATATTAAGTATTTAATTTCTCTGCAAGTGAATGTACATATTCTTAAGAGAAATAAAGAATCTTTAACCGTAATTAGTAAAGGTCTAATAGTAATTATATATAAGCTATTTCAGCTCCTTATAAGTACCTATATCTTCCAAACAACTGTCAACTCCTAATACAATTAAGTATTTACGCTAACTTGTTGCAAACCCTTAAGAGGTTAAGTTATTTGGACGATACCCGTAAAACTTAATTAGGTTTGCGCATAAATATTACTTAAGCAATTTGTACTTGTGTGTTGAGCTACTTAACAACCTTAATATCACTGTCACAAACTTTGTGTGTGCAAGTGCTTAGAGTTTAAACATACGACGAGAGAGCGGGTGCGGGCGCGGGGCTTTGGTGTGCAAGTACTTAGAGTTTAAACATACGACGAGAGAGCGGGTGCGGGCGCGGGGCTTTGGTGTGCAAGTACTTAGAGTTTAAACATACGACGAGAGAGCGGGTGCGGGCGCGGGGCTTTGGTGTGCAAGTGCTTAGAGTTTAAACATACGACGAGAGAGCGGGTGCGGGCGCGGGGCTTTGGTGTGCAAGTGCTTAGAGTTTAAACATACGACGAGAGAGCGGGTGCGGGCGCGGGGCTAAGACTGGGAAAGTATTAATATTATATTAATAAAACATCATAAACATAATTGCTGTGTGGTGACGGCATAGAATATCATCACTCCATTTCATACCGTGGAGGGCGTAGAAATCGTCCGATGGATTTTTTTTTAATAGTTTATGCACAACAATGTAAATGAGCGGACTTAATGCCAAAGGCTGGGTCTTCTCAGTTGGGGCGCATTGGATCCGGTGGTAGCATTAAAGCGCGACCCTCGTTATAAACACAAGGTCCGCCATAATAATAACATTTAATTCGTACCTTAATATAGACAGAACCATT
The DNA here is from genome assembly GCA_951640165.1 of Pseudoips prasinana. NCBI lineage: Eukaryota > Metazoa > Arthropoda > Insecta > Lepidoptera > Nolidae > Pseudoips > Pseudoips prasinana. The sequence goes on along the minus strand of OX621259.1, from coordinate 25,846,103 downwards.
CGACAATATGTAGTAAAAATATAGCTAACATTTAAAATTTTGATAATTAAACCTACACGTGAACCTTGACAATAACTAAATTTAAGTTACCTACTTAAATATCGCTATAAAATAAATCTTATTGTAAATTATTTCCTTCAATCTGTGTACCTAAATATCTATATGTACCTAGAAATAATTATAAATGAATTATGTATTACTACGAATATGTTCTGACTATTTACAAGCGCTTTTTTGAAGTCTACGTGAATAAAAACCTTTTTTATTTTATTTAAAGGCATTCTCTGCCAGTCAACCTTGGGGTGATGCAGAGAAAACTTGGTAGGTGCACTGTGAGGGCAGTGAGAAAGAACCTACCTACCAGAGAACGGGCAGCAGCGTTTGTCTGTGAACTGTGACCATCAAACAGCAATCACAACCCGGTGCCAAGCGTGGCGATTATGGTATATCCCCCTATTCTTTGGGGAGGCTTTTGTCCAGCAGTGGACGTACTTTGGCTGACATGATGATATTATTTTCAACAAAGATAACCTGAAAAAATTGGTCAACATGTGTTTTACCAATCTGTAGTTTTATACTAAAAAGAGATATAATCACATTAAAAATAGTAAAATAAATGCAGTGGAAATGAGAGCTCTGAGAAGTATGTGTGGTGTGACTTTGAGAGACAGAATTCGAAATACTGATGTAAGAGAGCGTTGTGGTGTGAAAGAGGATGTAGTCACAAAGATTGAAAAAGGCATGCTGAGAGGATTTAGAAAGGATGAATGAAAGAAGATTGACAAAAGAAGTATACCTGGCCTGTGTGAATGGTACAACCGGAAGGGGAAGACCTCGTAGAACATTCTCTGATCAAATCGGAGACGTAATTAAAAAAGGTCAGGTCAGAAGTACCCTAAACTGGCGAGCTTGTATGAAGAATATTATATCAGTAAACGAAGCGAAAGAGGTATGCAAGGATCGTGACAAATGGAAGTCCGTTGTCTCTGCCTACCCCTCTGGGAAACAGGCGTGAGTCTATGTATGTATGTAAAAATAGTTGACGCGGATAACATACTGAATTACTTGAATTATTACCATTAAATAAACAGGTTTGCTGTGTGGCTAACGGCATAGATTATCGCCACCCCATTTCATTCCGTGGGGGGGCATATAATTCGGCGCGGGGAAATATCTTTCAGAGAACTCCGCTACTGCGATCGCCAACCCGTCTGCCAAGTGTGGCAATTACGGCATTTAACTCGAAATGATGGACAAATCCGTTGTGGAAATCTTTTGGGGAGGCGTTTGTCTAGTAGTGGACTTCATTCGGCTGATGTGATGAATAAACAGTTACATTTGGACGGTCACTGTAGCCTAGTTGGTAGTGCTCCTGCCTATGAATCTGGTGGTCCTGGGTTCGAATCCCGGTAAGTGCAAATATTTGTGTGATGAGCACGAATATTTGTTTCTGAGTCATGGATGTTTTCTATGTATTTAAGTATTTATCTATCTATATAAGTATGTATATCGTCGCCTGGTACCGATAGTACAAGCTTTGCTTAGTTTGGGGCTAGGATGATCTGTGTGACATTGTCCCTAGATATTATTATATTATTATTTGTAATTTAAAATTCAAAATTACACATCTGATATCGAAATATCTTCCAACATTTGACAACCACGTTATTCTATACGAACAGAGTCTAGATTATTATATTTAAAATATAGGTTACTGTTTATCCAGGGCAACGTCAGGACGTACTGTTAGTCATCTACAAATAGGTAAAAGACATGTTGACCTATTTTTTCAGGTAATCTTTCGTGAAAATAATATCATCATGTCAAGCCAAGTACGTCCACTGCTGGACAAAAGCCTCCCCTAAGAATGGGGGATATGCCATAATCGCGACACTTAGCAGACGGGTGGGCGATCACAGTATTGAAGTTCATCTCATGGTCGTAGTTCACAGTAAAACGCTGTTGCCCGTTCTCTGGTAGGTATTCCCTCGGACGATTTCTACGTCCTCCACGGTATGAGATGGGTAGTTCATATTTTATGCCGTCACCACACTGAATAATATATCTATACATATAATAAAATCGCAGGAAAGTAAAAACTGTACATTGAATGTTTTTTTAAAAGGATACTTGGGGCGTGATCTACAAGCGATATCGAAGGCAAAAATATAGTTATTAGAATTTTTGTCTGTGTGTCTGTTTGTCTGTATGTATGTCCGGGATAAACTCAAAAAGTACTGCATGGATTTACTTCAAATTTTGCATGAATATTACTAAGAGGTCGGGTCAACATATAGGCTACATATTATCACGCTATCACCTACGGGGGAGGAGCTGTGTTAATTTATAAAATTTAGCGCGGGTTGAACCGCGGAGCACAGCTAGTACTTAATAACACCCATACTCAGGACAAACAGACATGTTCATGCACACAAATAAATAAATAAAATTGCATGTTGGTAAATAAATGTACAACAAGTTCCGACTATATTGCTTGAAACAGAAACGAATTTGTCCGTACCCGCTTTCTTTATGTTTGGGCACTCGAGTTGGTTGTAATTTGGCCTGTTTTAGATGCGGGCTACAGTCGACCCATTTCTTGTTTGGACTAACTTTAATGTCACCAAGTTGGACCAAATAGACACAAACTATTGGGAGTCGATACGTAAGTGCCCAACTGCTGTTTGCATTTTGGAGTTACATGTACTTTGGAGATTATTCAAGTTACTGTAGCTTAAGCCAAGTTATGATCTTGTAATATTGTTTGAGTTCTTGTTTTAGGACTAAAATAATCAGTAATCTTTTAAACGACGGCAGTAATGCCTGCACGTGTGACGCAGTGGCTAAGGCAGTCGCCTCGTCTCTTCGTATCGCGGGTTCGAGTCCCGCGCCGGACAACTATGTGTTCACACAAATAGTTGTCAATAACGCGTGACCCATAAATAGATGTTCTGAATCTTGATGTAATTTGTGTCCGTCTATTATATTTCATTTCATTTATTAATTCGTTAACAAAATACATTGTGTCCGAAATGTTTGTATTGTACCCCGCGATACAGGGGGTAGATTCCTTAGTGCGAGCGTTGTCTTTAAAAAGAATCATATCTATACATCTATACAAATAAATAAAATTGGAGTGTCTGTTTGTAATATTGAAATAGCCGGTTTTTACTACATAAATATGAATATATATACGGTACATACACCAAAATAACAGTTTTTACAATTTTTGTCTGTCTGTCTGTCTGTTTGTTCCGGCTAATCTCGGAAATGGCTGGACCGATTTTGACGGGACTTTTATTGGCAGGTAGCTGATGTAATAAGGAGTAACTTAGGCTACTTTTATTTTAGAAAAAGTCTTTTATTTTACTAAAAAACGAAATAAACTAATTAACACGCGGACGAAGTCGCGGGCACAGCTAGTTAATAATAAAATTAAGAGAAAATAAAACTTTGTCATAACAAGCTTTTCATAAAATAATGAAATATTACGCTATCACCTACGGGGAAGAAGCTGTGATTATTTAAAAAGTTTTACACGGGTAAAACCGCGAGGCACAGCTAGTAATAAATAACTAGAAACAAACGGCAACAAAGAAAAGTACGAACAAAACTAAATCATTATTTCCAGGTTTTGATAAGCTAGAGCGGGAAAATATATTTCTAGCGAAGTAGAACGGAAGCGGCGGTACGTAGGAAATCGAGTGCTCATGCCTTTATTTATTTTAACATCATGTCTGCAGCATCCGGCGAACAATCGTTTGTTCTATCTGCGATACAGTTTAATATATGGCTTTCATTGGACGATTATTGAGATAAACATCATGCTTTGTTGCTCGAGTGTAGAGAAATAGCTGTGCTGTACGAACGCCTGTTAAAGCAGGGCCGGATTTATATACTATTGAAGAAGAGGCCATAACAAGTATGCTGCCCGATTGCTTGTCAATACTTGGAAAAGTTAAAGTTGAATATCTATAAATACCCTTTATTGGATTGTAAATTTATAATCTGCTTAGTGATAAGATTACTTTGTATACTAAAAACTGCCTCATGGTCTGTTGGTAGGCATTCAACCGCAGATAATAAGGTCCTGGATTTAAATCCCGGGGTGTAGAGCACAGAAAACGCCGTCGATCCTGTACCTGAGCACTTTTCGGTCTCGTCATCGGAGCATATTTTGTAGATTTTGTCAAACTTAATTAAAAAGAGTTGCTGTATTGGCATAACCCGCTATATATATATATATTATAAAAACAGTAGGTAGTCATTTAAATGGAATTTCATCACAAATTGACTACCCCGCTACACAGAGATTAGACTCCAGCGTTGTCTTTTAAAAAAAAAACAAAGAAAAATAAATATAAGTGTTAAGTGGTGGCTACAACCGGGACCAACAGCTTCACGTGCTATATGAAGCATTGCCATAAAACTGAACTAATTAAACAAAACTAGTTTGATAAAGAGGAAAAATATACATATTATTCATACATATATCTCACGGGAAACGTTTCACGCTTATTGTTCACTCACAAAGTACACATATAAGCATATACCTCTTGGGAAGCGTGACTTGACGATGACACGAGTTCCATGATTGTTGTTCAACCAACAAGTGTTCAACGCGCCTAAAGGAGATTCACTTCAAATTTATTAAAAACGTCGTAAAAACTAATCAAATTTTTTGTGGATAATTAATAATGTTGCCGTGCCCTAACAGGGTATCATGTTGAAACTTGTAATATGTAAGACCATTGTACACATGATTGCAATAAAGATAGAATTGAATTTAAAAAAAATTATCGAACTCCTTATTCCTGCCCTGTCTATTGGCAGTATTTTTGGTGCTGGTTTTGCGTGATAAAGTGGCGGGAAACGGAAACTGTCAGCAAATGATGTATAAGCCGGATAAATGGGAACAATGAATGTCTACAATCCGCAATAACGCGTTACCCATACAATTTTACCAAATATTTGGTATGTCTTCATCAATAAATATATGTCTCGATCGGATGACTATATTTTATATGTTTATTAATAAATGTATTAAGAGCCTTAAAGCTGAAAAGTTTTATTAAATTAAATAATGAAATTTACTAAGCTTTTGGTATTAACATACATTTGTACTTGTCAAGCTCACAATGCAGTAGATAAACATGGTCAAATACAGTACAAAAAAAATTAGTCCGTTCGTGCGGTCTGTTTTATCACACATATTTTTTTAATCCTTAAATAAATTACAAGGTACTAAGTTATTTACATGTTTATTATATTTTAATTTTTACGTATTACTATTTACTAGCTGTGCCCCGCGGTTTTACTCGCGTTCATCTTTATAAATTATCACAGCTCCCGTAGGTGATAGCGTGATAATATGTACCCTATATGTTGAACCGACCTCTTAGTAATATTCATGCAAAATTTGAAGTAAATCCATCCAGTCCTTTTTGAGTTTAGCCCGGAAATACATACAAACAAACAGATAAACAGACAAAAATTCTAAAAACTATATTTTTGGCTTCGATATCGATTGTAGATCACGCACTTGGAGCATGATCTACAATCGATATCAAAGCCAAAAATATAGTTTTTAGAATTTTGTCTGTTTATCTGTTTGTTCCTTTAAAAAAATATTCAATGTACAGTTTTGACTTTTCTACGATTTTATTATATGTATAGATATTTTTACGTAAGGGGGTAGGTAATGCATTATGAACCGAGGTATCAAATTCCGCTTAAAATTGTTGTATTAGTTTTTATTAGTATTAGTTAGTGTTAGTTTTTACTTTTTTATTTTAGTATTTGTATTTATTGATATAATTATTGTCATTGTGTTAACGAGCGCTAATCCCGCCGACAAACTGCTACGCAGTTTGGTGGGTTTATATTTTATGTAACATGTTTTTATTCTCAATAAAATTCTATTCTATACTATTCTATCAAGTAAGCACTGGTTCTCTCGCCGTAAATATTTTTCCTTTGGTTTTCGCTTAATGTAGGTATTTATGAGGTATCAACTAGGTTCTGGTCTGCTTATCGTAATTATTTTTCGCTTGATGTATTTATTAACCGAGGTATTAAGTAGGCACTGGTCCCCTCGCTGTAACAAATTTTCGCTTGGGTTTTCGCTTAATGCATTTATTAACCCAGGTATCAAGTACGTACTCCGCCGCTGGCCGTAACAATTTTGCGCTGGTGTTCTGCTTGAAGCCTATCTCTTTTCTGTTGTATTTCTTGACGAGAGAATTGTTTCTTTATCAGGTTGTATTTTAGTCTGATCGTCGTAGTTAGTAACTAGTAATATTATGAGTTAAAGCATCTTCTACACGGTTGAAAACCAACGTCCCAACAGAGATCAACCTGGTGGTTGCCATCAATGCAGACTTCACTAGTTACTGACTATACTATTTGCATTATAGCATGGTGCGGGTGACAGTTTCAGTAACATTTCGTTTCACTCTTGAAAGGCGCAGCGATTTACAAATTATGTCTTAGTATCTCAGCTGTGCCATATTTGTTACATATTAAATCATTAATAACTGTAGTAAATTGAGTTAAATGCAACCAGAATGTTCATCTCTACAAATTAAATTAAATTGAATGAAAAAATAAGCAAAGCGTTATGCGTGTAACGTAACGTCATAGACGTATTTAGTGATGGGATGGACTGCTACGATGGGTAGTCGATATTTTTGTATAATAAAAAACGTCTTTTGTGCATAGGTAAATTTGTATATAGGTAGTTTGTACACGTACCTAGTTACACTGCACAACTGAATACACACAAATTTTCATATCAATATCATAGAGTAATTATTAGATTTATGCTGCGAGTATCGTTAGCAATAAAAATGTATTGCACATCCCTAGTAATGTGGTACTTATAGATGTCAACGTCAAATAAGTAACTGTCACCCGCACCATACTACTACGCAAAAAGTATAGTGGTGACGATAAAACTAAAATACTACCTGACAAAAGAGTATTTCTCTTCTCGTTGGTTTGCAACCATGTAGAATATGCTTAACATCTCTGGGACCGCTGGCGTCTGGGGGACGGAACGCACTCGTTCCGTCTACTACACTTAGTTCTTTACCTACGGGTGCCAGCGGTCCCGGGAAGGGTAACCTGCTGTAGCTCAGGTAACACGCTTGTGCGTACTGGGGAGGGGGGAGGCATTCAGGCCCCTCCCCTCTCCGGGTGAGAGTCGCGCGGACGCTCAGTGTACAGCGCGGGGGTACTGGTGAGATCGTTCACGAGTACTTAGAGCCCCCGCTACAAGCACTGTGAGGCTGGCTACCGTGGTGGTTTTAGTGGGTCGGCCCTACACAACGCGCGCCTAGAGCATATCCACCAAGTCAAAAAAAAACCGGCCAAGTGCGAGTCGGAATCGCACATGAAGGGTTCCAAAGCAGCAAGTATTTCAGTTGATTCAATGAAAGGTAAATTGCGGTTAACGTTTTATGACGTATTAAAAAAAAGTACTTTCTAGATCTCGTCCAAACCAATTTTCGTTGTTAGTTTTCATAGTAATGTACATCATATATTTTTTTTAGTTTTATCATTTTCTTATTTTAGAAGTTAAAGGGGGGGGGAGGACACTCATTTTACCACTTTGGAAGTGTCTCTCGCGCAAACTATTCAGTTTAGAAAAAATTATATAAGGAACCTCAATATCATTTTTGAAGACCTATCCATAGATACCCCACATGTATGGGTGAGATGAAAAAAAAATGTTGTCTTTCAGTTCTTTGTATGGGTAACCCCCAAAATTATTGTTCTTTTTTTATTTTTGGGTGAAATCTTAATACGGTTCACAGAATATATCTACTTACTAAGTTTAAACTGTATAGCTCTTATAGTTTCGGAAAAAAGTGGCTGTGACATACGGACGGACAGACAGACAGACAGATATACATGACGAATCTATAAGGGTTCCGTTTTTTGCCATTTGGCTACGGAACCCTAAAAAAGATGCTTAACATGCATGTGTAGAGGTTGTTACATACAATTCAGGCTCCTTTCATGATTGTGTTTACTTTTAAATTTACCTGATAATTAATCGCCAGCATGCAATATTACATTCATCGTTCTTGGCTCGGACTCACTTTTATTGGAACCGGATGCACGCTAACAAATTAACGTCATTTGTTTCCAACAAAAAGTTTCCTCCCGTTATTCTTTCTGTTAAAATATATTGATTTCATTTTAAGTCTGTAAATTAAACATTGTGATAAAATGTATGGAAGATTTTTACGAGTAGGTATATATGTTTGTAAGGACAACAGATGACTTGAACGCTTTTAATGATGTACACACGGCTACATGTCAAGCTATACATTTCCAATATAATCATCATCATCATCATCATCATATCAGTCGAAAGACGTCCACAGCTGGACAAAGGCCTCCCTCAAAGATCTCCACAATTGCCGGTCTTGCGCTATTCGCATCTAGCAGTTCCCAGCGACCCGCACAAGATAGTCGGTCCATCTTTTAGGGGGCCTGCCCACGCTGCGTCTTCCAGTTCGTGGTCACCACTCGAGAACCTTTCTGTCCCAGCGGCCGTCAGTTCCAATATAAACTGAACTCTAATTGTATGGAAATCCTATACAACGCGGGATCAACTTATACTGGAAATTTATAGCTTGATATGTATGTTTACATTAGAAAATTGAGGGCCTGCCCGGCAAGAAGTTTGATTTAACTTTATTCATTGAAAACTGCGATGTACACATTTTATGTTTAACTGAACGTTGGCTAAAAGAGTCTCAATTAGTATATTATAGTACTGATAAATGCGTTTTCTGGGGGGCTCATTAATTCCCATAAAATTTAAATCTAGACAAGATATTGTGATTCTGTTGGTCGAACTACCCACCACTTAGCACGTTTTCCATATTTGAATCGGTTATAGAAGATACCCTTACCAAAACAAGTTGTACCAAGAATAGGCTAAATGTGTGTAGGATTTTTTTATGTAAATATTTTTCAAGTAACGCTTACGACTGGCTGTCTTTTAGACCTTTTTAAATCCTTTATTTCAGTTAACTAGCGACTGTCCGTAAGTGATCGGCGAGGTTAAGCAACTAGGCTCACAGTCAGTCCATAGATGGGTGACCGCCAAAGTGGTTTAATATCTGAGCGTCTCCGTCCTATGGCGGCCACGTCAAGTTTTTGGGTCCCGGTTGTAGTCATTAAACAGCATTCGTTAAGCCATGTCAGAGGCCTACTGGGCGGCTTGAACAACTCTGACACTAGGGTAACCACGGCCCATACGATACAATACAATACAATAATCTTTATTTGCAAATATAGGTGGATACAAGATGTTCTAATTTATATAATGTGCTAACTATATTTCACCATTTCGGCATGCAAATCTTAAAATTAAGTAAATTATATATAATTTTATTATGATAGAATGAGATTATACAATAATTATTGGGATAACATAATTAGTATAGACTACCTACTGAATATTATTATCATTTAAAAACTCATTGACCGAGTAATACACTTTCTCTTCAAGATATGTGTTAAGTTTATTTTTAAACATATCTGAACTATTAATGGATCTGATTTGTGACGATAAGTAAGTATATAATGCTAATGCTTTTTCAATGTACATAAACATAGGTACTCACTTACCTATCGTATGTATATAAAAGTAAGTGTGTATAATAAAGAATGTATTTGTACCTGCTAGATCATGGCTTTGATCTACAAGAGTAATCCCAAATAACTGCATAAATATTTGTTTGTTATGTAACATGCTACATGCACAGGAATCTAATAAAACTAATTTGGACGTCGAGACAGCAGAATCGCTGTTAAGTGACAGCCATCGGGATGTCAATTAAGCTCTCCTTCCCTCGCTTGTAAGCAGCCGTATGTGAACAGTAATTAGTGTAGGCTGCGGCGGAATGCACCGACTGTGATACCGGAGATACGTATTAGATATTCCGCTTTATGTATAGCTTTGTAGGTTTAGGTAGCTATTAGTAACAAACGCTGGTCGCAATGAACCTATAGTAAGTTAAAATAACTAATGCATTGCATCCCAAATTAGGCAGAGTCAGAAGAGTTCAAGAAGCAGGCAGAGTTAGTGCACTAAGGTACCTACTACTGCTACTACCTGCTGCGGTGTTTCCTCAGCGCTACGACATGTCCTTCTTTAAAGGAGGTTAAAAAGAGTATTAATCTCACGGAAGGCAGCGGTCTGCTGTGTCAGTCGTTTAGCCATGTCAAAGGCCTAGCTTAGCTTGGTCTAGCGGTAGCGTGTTCAACCGCAGATAATTATGTCCTGGGTTCTAATCTCGGGTCAGGCTAAAAATGGAATTATGGGATTTTTCCTTTAAAAGAAATTTCTTAGTGTCATCCCTAAGTCTAGAAGTTGGCGGTATTACACCCCGGTGCCACGGAGAGCACGTAAAGCCGTCGGTCCTGTACCTGACCTCTTTCCGGTTGTGTCGCTAGTCGTCCCATCGGCCCATGAGTGTGATGGAATAGAAAGTGCCCCTGTGTTTGCGCACACACTTCTGCACTATAATATGCCCTGCGCAATTGGCTAGCCTCTATTGAGACTGGCTGCCGTTGCCGAAATTCAGTCGGGAAGACATTATTATTATTATTAGTAACAAACAACAACAGAAGGGGAAAGATGTTAGGGCACTTGATACGACATAACACCTTTATGATGAATATTATTGAAGGCAAAATGGAGGCAAGGAGAGGACGAGGAAGACCAAGTAGGACCTATGTGGATCAGATAAAGAAAAAGATAAATGTAATGTCGCATCAAGAAGTCAAAGCGCTCGTCGAAAGCCGAGACGATTGGAAGAAGCTCCACCGACAAGAGCATAGCTCTTAAATATGATGATAGTAACAAACTTGTGTCGCAATAAGCCTATAAGTAACTCAAAATAACTAACGCATTGCGTTTAGGGTTTTTTACTAGAAAAAAGTATATTCAGGTTCATGAAGAATATTAAACAGTATTTTAGAAAAATTTACATGTTTATTTATTTTCAATACATATTTTTTAGAACTTCTCGTACAACTTACTAATTTACAATCTTTGTGACTGCGCTGAACTGAGCAGTGAACGCCCGCTGACTAAATAAATGTCAACAGTATTTAGTATACTTTGTTTTTGTTTAACAGTAAAAAGTATAATTTAGTGAAAAACAGTGTAATACTATTCAAAACAGTATAGTTGACAACCCTAATTGCATCCCAAATTAGGCAGAGCCTGTAATAATAATATGTAGGGACAATGTCACACAGATCATCCTAGCCCCAAACTCAGCAAAGCTTGTACTATGGGTACCAGGCGACGATATACATACTTATATAGATAGATAAAGACTTAAATACATAGAAAACATCCATGACTCGAAACAAATATTCGTGCTCATCACACAAATATTTGCACTTACCAGGATTCGAACCCAGGACCACCAGCTTCGTAGGCAGGAGCACTACCAACTAGGCTACGGTGACCGTCGAGCCTGTAATAAGGTAACTAGACTACTGATGAACATACTTATATGTTTCTGATTTAATATATCGTTGTAATTTATTTTTAATATAATAATAATGTCCTCCTAGTGGAATTTCGGCCACGGCGGCCAGTCTTAATGGAGACTAGCCAATTGCGCAGGACATATTATAGTGCACAAGTGTGTGCGCAAACACAGAGGCACTTTCTATTCCATCACTTTCATGATCCGATGGGACGACTAGCGACATGACCGGAAAGAGGTACAGGACCGATGGCTTTATGTGCTCTCCGAGGTACGGATAATACCACCAACTTCCAGACTTCGGGCTGACACTGGGAAACTTCTCTATTTACAGAAATATTCCAGAATGCCAGGCTCAACCCCTAAGGCCCAACCCGGGAATTGAGCCTAGGACTACTTCTACTATCTACGATTGAATTTATAAATGCGAAAATTTATGACTGTGGATGTGTGAATGTTTATTACTCTTTCACGCAAAAACTACCGAACGGATTTTAATGAATCTTTGTAATAATATATATTATATGCAAACCCTATCTATATATATATATAAAAATCAATGCCACTTTTCGTTGTAATGTTATAACTCAACAACGCCTTTACCAATTTGGCTAATTTCGGTCTTGAATTATTCGTGGAAGTCCAGGGAACGTTTGTACGTAGAGACAATTTAAAAAAGTCTTGAAAAAGTGTAAAATCAACATCTTTTAGCAATTTAAAATATTTTTTGTTTAAATAAATGAACTTAATAATCATTTTTTTTATTACTATGCCTTATACGTAGCGAAGCACGTACCGGGCCGCTAGTCTATATATATAAAAATCAATGCCACTTTTCGTTGTAATGTTATAACTCAACAACGCCGTTACCGATTTGGCTAATTTTGGTCTTGAATTATTCGTGGAAGACCAGGGAAAGTTTTTACGTAGAGAAAATTTATCAAATCAACATCTTTCTATACACCCATATACAAACAATTTGTACTAATACTTAAAAGCGTAGCGAAGCACGTACCGGGCCGCTAGTATTTTATAAAATTCAACGCAGGGAAAACAGCAGGGTACGATTTAAATTGAAACCAAAGAGAATTTTTTTATTTCGTAATTCTTTTACACGATACATAATTGACCTGTGTTGTATTTGTACCTATATATTGTAGGTACTTAATCTTCCTTACATTATTACTTTTAAATTAATATTTCATTGTATCCTTATTATTCTTTTACTAACATTTCTTACACCTTTATATTTTTCCCATTCCCATTTTTCATTTCTCATTAGTTTTGTCCATCCCAAGGTTGTCTGGAAGAAATTGCAACTAGCAATAAGACCGCCCTATGTACATAATAATAATGACTGTTTTTGTAATTAATATTTATTTCTGGTGTACAGACGCCAGCACATCCAGCTTCCCCAATCTGTCAAATTTCTTTAATAGATTTTCTACTCTATCACATAAGCGTAAGGTTTACTTTCAATTGGGCAAATTTGACAGATGGGGTCAGCTTGATGTGCTGGCCTCTGTACAATAAAGAGTTTTGTATTGTATTGTAATTGACCTTCGGGTAAAGTAAAGTAAATTGAAGTGCTCTTAAGCACTAAGTAAATTAATAAGAGCTACTTATTTTAGGATTATGTTGTTGCCTGAAACTATGTCATTACTTCTCTTTGAACTTCTACTTCGCATGTATAATACTGCAGTGCTTACATTAATATCCTTGCTTATTCTCTTTGGTACGTGGATGCCTGCACATATGCAAGGTATGTAATTATTACATGTAGTCACTCAAGCTTGCAATGATACAGTGTAGTGCTAATAAATTATAATTCAGGACATAATTATAATTTATTAGCATATCGCACAAGAAGCAGGAATAACTGCGGCCACTAACTCACATGCCAGGCGCGTGACTAAGGCAAACCCCTCCAAATGGCAATATTGCGGAAACCTTTGGAGGAGACCTATGTCCAGCAGTGGGCGATATCAGGCTCATCAACCTGGCCTAGGATAGGATACTTTACAACACATCATAATCTGTCAAGTATCTGTAAAGTAAACGTCAAAATAAAACAAGCACGACAGAATATACCCGCGCATTACAACACTATTGGTACAGTCAACAGCAAAAGTAGATGATCAAAGTCGGATATTCAATACTAATTATCATAAATTGCGACAAAATAGTGTGGTGGTGAAGAGTATCTAGTTGAAGGTGTGCGTGAGTGTCAAGTGTAAAAAATATTAACTAGTGAAAACTGCCGCCCAATAGCATCATAAACTCAAAACTCAGGTCCGATTTTGATCATCTACTTATGCTGTTGACTGGACCCGAAAAAATGTCGTAAAATATAAAAATTAAAGTGCGCATAAAGAGAATTCAATATCTCATCAGTATGTGAACGGGAGGGCTTGGTGTCGAGACAGTTGGTTCAGCAGAAAACTTCACAAATTATACCTCTGGGCCACGATAATTTCCTTTCTAATACTTAAGTTGAGAACTCCTCAGAAAAGTTTTCGGCGTCCTCGTGAAATTTTATTTCTTATAATCTAGAAGAAAGTACTTGTAGAATTTATGATTGCTACTTAACTTTCTAAGGTAGTAAATGCTAATTATAAGAGATTTCTTGTATTCTAAATTTATTGGACAAAGTTGCCACCGAGGTTTGTGGAAGAAATATTTTATTAACGGTCATTTTTCAAGATGTTTAACGACACTAGTAAAAGAAATTGAAATTATATAGTTATAATTATTTCTTGACATTATATAATTTATTAGCCGGACCGTCTCAACTGGGTCGTGTTGAAACCGGTAGTAGATAAACCCACTGAGTTTGTTTCGCTGGGTCTTCTCAGTTGGGGCGGATCCGGTGGTAGCATTAAAGCGCGACCGTCGTTATGAACACAAGGTCCGTCATAATAATAATACCTTAATATAAACAGAACCATTGACAATATGTAGTAAAAATATTAGACTTAAACTAGATAATTAAACATAATCTCTTGACAATAACTTGATACAAGCTAGCTAAATATCATTGCTATAATAAAATAAATTTTATAAATGTTTTCATACAATGTGTACCTAAATATCTATGTTACTAGAAATAATAATATATACAACTATATTACTACAAACATGTTCTGACTATTTACAAGCGCTTTTTTAAGTCTACGTGAATAAAAACCTTTTTTATTTTATTTATTTATAGTACTATAACGCATTCAGGGTGCTCTTGGGGTTGCCGTGGCGCTGTAGCGCGTCAGGGATGTTCGCGGAGTCGTGCGTCGACGGGTTCGCCGCGATCATGCGCAGGCGCTGCGCTTCCATGATGGAGCGCTTGCGCTTCTCCTCCAATGGCATCCTGAATGTGTTTTCAGACCGATGGGACTCTCGCCTTTTACACAGATGGGCATGAGTCCAGACACCCTTAATATAGTTAATGTAATTGATAGTAACATTAGGCTAAGTTATACTAGCATTATATCAAATTGATCTTTTTCCGAAACAAATTATTTGAATTGAATAAAAATTATAAATCTATTTTAATTTATTTTATTTAACGCTAGCGTGATAGTTGGCAGTGCCTCCTGATCCAAAGTTTGCGACTTCAATCCTCGCACAACACAAATATGTTCATGAACATGTCTATTTGTTTTGGTCTGGGTATTGTATGTACAGACGCCAGCACATCAAGCTACCCCAATCTGTCAAAATTCCCCAATTGAAAGTGAACCTTATGCTTTTGTAATAAAGTTGAAAATCTATAAAGGAAATTTGACAGATTGGGGTAGCTATAGTATTATAGTGTTAATATTATTATATACAGACACCAGCACATCCAGCTACCCCAATCTGTCAAATTTATTTTATAGATTTTCAATTTTATCACATAAGCATAAGGTTCACTTTCAATTGGGGAACTTTGATAGATTGGGGTAGCTTGATGTGCTGGCGTCTGTACCATGTATTAATAGTCATATAGTTAAAGATATATTCTACTTGTATATCGCGTAAAATTTTCTTCTTTCTATCTTTTTATCTAACGCTAAACGAGTTACTTAAATCGAAATATTTATATCGCATAATATATTTATGTTTCATTAGTATAAAATAAATATATAACATGTTCGATATTTGAACGCGAAAAGTCTAAAATGGAACGGGATTAATTATATAAGAAAGTTCTTATATAATTAATCCCGTTCCATTTTAGACTTTTCGCGTTCAAATATCGAACATGTTATATATTTATTTTATACTGTTACTGTTGTTGTTTTAAACATATTTAAGCAAATTCAATTTATTATGCAATAATAATAAAACACATACAGTAATGGGACATTATTCACACACGGCCATCTGATCTCAAACTATGGGAACCATTATAACTGATATACTACATATACTACTTTTTTTGGAAATACATACTTATATAGATAATTAAACCCAGACTCAGAACAAACAGACATGTTCATGCACACAAATATCTATACTGGCTGGGAATCGAACCCACAACCTGCGGCGTGAAAAGCAAATATCTACCAACTACGCCAGCCGACAAATATTCTTTAGTAGTGTAGTAAGTAATTTATGCAATTATTGCCTTTAATACTTGGTTCATGTTTACAATCTTTTATGTATCCAACCCTGTTTGTACTGGGCATAGTTGGATACAATAAGTTGGAGACGAGGAGGCATTTATCGTTGGCAGAATATATTTTAAAGTTTTAAGGGGAAAAATAAGTAATCCAGAATTGCTAAAATGGATGGGATTAAGTGTACCTGATGGGTATTTACAACGGCGTCGCAAGCCAGCCTTATTCGCGATACCCAGAAGTAGGACCAAATTACTGGAGAACACTCCTCTCACTCGAACTATGGTGGTTCTTAATTCTGTAGCGGGGCAAATTATTTATTTTCTTGTTCACTGAGCCAGTTCGCAAGAGTAACTCTGTATGCATTATGTTACTAGCTTGTTAAGGCTAATCTAATAATTTAAAAGAAAATTTCATTTTTAATAATGTTGATAAGTTTAATAATGTTGATAGTTTTAATAATATTGATAATGTTAATTTTATGTATGTATGTATGTTAATCCGTCACTATCGAATAGGGTTTAACCTGTAATGGTAGCTGTACGTATGAATGAATGAATAAATAAATAAATAAATATTTATGTAATTAAACTTCAGTACAGTATATTGTTGATAGGCTGAATTATTGTCGAACGTATTATCTACCAGTCAACCTTAGAGACTTAGAGTGGTGTAGAGAGACAGGTGTAGGTTCATTAAGTTTATACTAAACGTATTAACATACTAAATGTGCCCGCAACTTCGTCCGCGTGTTAATTAGCTTATTTAGTTTTTTTTTTTGTTTTTTTCTAAACTAACACAATTTTTCTATAATAAACGTAGCCTAAGTTACTCCTTATTGCATCAGCTACCTGCCAATAAAAGTCCCGTCAAAACCGGTTCAGCCTTTTCAGAGATTAGCCGGAACAAACAGATAGACAGACAGCCAGACCAAAAATTAAAAATGTTATTTTGGTGTATGTGCCGTATATATATGCATATACATGTAGTAAAAAACGGTTATTTCAATATTACAAACAGACAGATAATATTAATAATAATTATGAAAACCAACTATTAGAAAACATCAATATAAAGGTACATTAAATAATTAGTTCTTAATGAAATGTCATCCACTAAATAGAAGCTACTTTATATTAATTCCCAAAATTACTTATTAACAGGTCTGTATCATTATCTGGCAGAGTATTAATTATGCGTAGAATCATTATGTAGTAGCTCTATTAAAGTGTTGTTCTAGGAATTACTCGTAAAATAATTGTAACAGGATTCATGGAAACCCTATTAAATAATGAAATAATGAAATTTATTCAGCACTTGGGTATTTACATACGCTTATACTTGTCAAGCTCACAATAAACACAGTTTAAAAACAGTAATTAAAGCAACAAAATATTTTGAATTAGTCCGTCCGTGCGGTCTGTTTTTAAATATTTTATAAGCTTTGGATGTGACTCTGGATTTCCTTTAAGAACCATCACAGCATATTAAATCATTTTTAAAGGACTACGCTCGCACTAGGCAATCTAATCCCTGTGTCGCGGGGTACTTTACAAACATATAATAGACGTACGTTTGTTGTACTTCACAAATTACATCCAGAATCAGAACAACAATTTATGGGTCATATAAATAGTTGTCCAGCGCGGGACTCGAACCCACCCGCAGACAAATCAGTGATCTATAATCATTATTAAATTTTAATTTTATAGCATTAGAGACCCGCCGGACGATTTAATTTATGATTTCCCATTTTTGAGATCTATAATCATTATTTCATGATCATCAGAAATAATTTGTATTGTATTAACATTTCTATTTTAAATTGAATTATTTATTACAAAATGCATGCAGTTATTTAGATAGCAGCTATCTAGATCCCGAGCGCTTGTTTGAAATTTGACCATTAAGATTCTACTGGTATTGTGAAAGACTATAGACATTAAAGACAAATATTAGAAGTAATCTGATCTCAGTTTTGACGCTCGGTTTGTGAGTGTCTCAAATGCATGAAAGTGTGTATAATGTTTTTTTATTACGATAATTTACTTCTACATACATACATACATACATAGACTCACGCCTGTTTCCCAGAAGGGTAGGCAGAGACAACGGATTTCCATTTGTCACGATCTTTGCATACTTCATTTGCCTTGATTACTGTCATTATATTGACTTCTAATACCTATTATATATTAGCTTTCTTCACTCATTCTCCATATGAACTTCAACTGTACCAAATTTTATATTCCTCCATAATCTATTTAATATTAAGCTACTAGCTATGCCCCGCGGTTTTACCTGCGTTAAAATTATCACATCTCCTCCCCCGTAGATGGCAGCGTGATAATATGTAGCCTATATGTTGACCCGACCTCTTAAAAGCGTGATTTACAAACGATATCGAAGCCAAAAATATAGTTTATAGAATTTTTGTCTGTGTGTCTGTTTGTCTGTATGTAAATTTTGCATGAATATTACTCATGCAAAATTTGAAGTTAATCCATGCAGTACTTTTTGAGTTTAGCCCGGACATACATACAGACAAACAGACACACAGACAAAAATTCTAAAAACTATATTTTTGGCTTCGATATCGTTTGTAAATCACGCTTTAAGTATCATTTCAAAAAATATTCAATGTACAGTTTTGACTTTCCTACAATTTTATTATATGTATAAGTAGATAATCTAATCTATTATAAAATAAAATAAAAACCGTTTTTTTTCACATAGACTTCAAAAAAGCGCTTGTAAATTGTATGTATGTATATATTAGTTCTAGGCTATTTTTTATGTCACAGTGCGACAAATGAGCAAGCGGGTCACCTGATGGTAAGTGATCACCGCCGCCCATGGACACTCGCTATACCAGAGGAGTCACGGGTACGTTGCCGGCCTTTAAAAGAGTCAGCATACAAATGTTACTGACCCTTCCCCTCACCCTGAGGAGCTCTGGCGACCATCCTCACGCGTAAAACACAACATTAAAGTTATTATTGTTATTATTAAAGAATGTCTTCTGTAAGGTGGAGGTACTTCTCCAGTCGGGCTGCATGAACACTGTGCCTTGCCTCTCTTAAAACAAAATACAAATAGATTATTAGATCGTAACTGATATTTGAACATATGCAATTATTATTTCATTTATGATAGTCATAATTTCGTGAAGGTATTGGCAAAATGGTTAATTAAGTTTGTTCATATATTTCAGTTTTAGATATAATGTGTTACTACATTTTGACTAAATGGATTTATTATTTTCTAGAACTAATCCTACTCCTTAATATAACATTTTACTATTTGCAAGAGTTAAAATACTTATTATAGTATTAGTATTTAGATTAGTATTAAGTTTAGTATTATTATTATTATAATAAAATCGTAGGGAAGTCAAAACTGTACATTGAATATTTTTTTAAAAGGATGCTTGGGGTGTGATTTACAATCGATATCGAAGCCAAAAATATAGTTTTTAGAATTTTTGTCTGTGTGTCTGTTTGTCTGTATGTATGTCCGGGCTAAACTAAAAAAGTACTGCATGAATTTACTTCAAATTTTGCATGAATATTACTGAGAGGTCGGATCAACATATAGGCTACATATTTTTTTTTTTTTTTTTTTTTTTTTATTTATTTATCAAAACAACAATAGAAAACACATGGATTAATTAAGTTATTACAATATACACAAAAGTTTGCATTGTTCGATGACGACAAAAACGGCGGCGCCTACCTGTCAGCAGTACTATTGCTTTGCGTCGTTCTAGCGTGGTACCGAGGATATTCTCGTTTTTAAGAAAAATAGTACTACCGACATGCTGGCGCCGCTATGATTCCGTAGACATCGCTCCGCGAACAAAAAGGTTCTCAATTTTACAAAATAACTATATACTATGTTTTACACATTACTTTTAATTTGCGAAGAACCTATATTTTATCACTAAACCGTACATTGTTTACATAACAGTAACGGAACATTTTTCACAGACTCGAGATCCCGCCAGTATTCACAAATTAATCTCATTCAGGAACTAAGTTAACTGCATATTTGAGATACGGATAAGCCAATGAGTTCATCAATCAATCAATTTTAACTCAGAGGATCTCTGATCTGAGATTAGCTTGTAAGTACCGCCCTACGGTTTGTACAATATTATGTCGGTGAGGGTGTGTACACACTATGTGCTTTGAAGTTATTTAACTTGAAATTTAAATACAAGGAAATATTTTAATCAGATAGAGTTATATTCAATGCCTTCCTAAAATATACTGAGGAATGTATTAATGAAAAGTACCATGTATGTAATAAAAGCATACACATTAGAAATTGTAAAATAATCATTCTAAACTCAACAATCAACAGTATAATACTCGGCGCTTTAGAAACTAACATTTATACCGTAAGGAATATTTAAAAGTTAATAAATGGAAGATGGAAAAATGTTTTTATGATTTCCTTTCTAAGGCACATGATGATAGCAATAATTTACTTTATTTATTGTCAAAATAAATTTGTGTGGAACTCGAGAATCTTATTATAATTAAATTTAGAACCACCACAGCAAGGGTATAAATTATACAATGTAACAAAGAGCTATTCTTTTGATGGTAAGTAATGGTAAAATGTAGTACATGGTGCCTACGGTTGTGACTGATATGATGATTTGATCCTGGCATATTGATAATACACATAAATCTAGATTAATATTCAGGTAACCCTGCCTCCTAAACTAGGTAGTCCTGTATCTTAGGAGACAGTGTTCGGCCATACAGAGCAGTTGGTAATGTGTTTGTATGTAGCCAGAGTGTTACCGCGTGTTGCAGTTATGTCATACCATTAGACATTTGTGCGTTGTGCGTATAAATATGTGGGCATCAGAGTGTGTGGTATGTGTGGAGTGTGCGTGTGTATGTGAGTGAAAAAGAGTAGAACAAATGACACTATAGAGGTGTGTATGGGGGTTATTGGGGTGTATATTAGGTAGTCAGTTAACATTTGTTGGTGTCATTCTACGTTTGTAAGTAAGGACTCCGTATATGAGTAATCTTTTAAAAGTAACCACTTAGTCAACTTAGTTTTCAAATTAAAGTAATTTAGATCTAGTATTTTTATTTGTTTATTGATTTTCTTGTACAGGTAGGAACTTAGAGTGTAATATTGGTGTTGAGCGAAGGTGGTTTTATGATGGGTACTGGGTACGATTTGGGTGCGTTTGTTTGGATCCAAAGGTGGCAGGTACTTATGCTTTAATTACGTAGACTACAGCCGTAAGACTTAAAAAAAACGAAATTATATTTAAACTAATTTAATTAAAATATTACTATTACTAATTACAATTAAAGTGTGTGCTCTTGTTCGATGCTAGAACAGAAGTGAACTTATATCATTAACATTATAAAAAATGCTGAGTCGGTGTCGTCACGGTGGCGCCGGGTTGGGGGTGCTGACAATGCTGCGCGTGTAACCTCCGGCTCGACCGCTATGAAGGTTGCTGACGGTGCGGCATGTGTAAGTGTGGTGCAACGTTGCGGCGCGTGTAACCTCGATTGAATACTGCTGACAGGGCGGCACGTGCAAGCGTGGTGCAATTCAATTATATGCAATTTCTATGTATGGTTACTATGGATATGTATATGTAACTCCTCCCCCTTCAGATCAGCGACTATTTTCAAATCCTGTGAGAGAAAATAGTTGGCTGGGTTGGTTTACTGTAGATGTGATCTCTAACTTCATCTTGGTTCTTCTCCTTTTCAGTGCACGGTGTGGTTATAATATTTGCAGGTTTAGATATCTTGTAGCGGCGGATAAGTATGGTTGCTATGAATGTAATTGCCCCGATCAGTACAGCGTAGAAGGGTATAGTTGTATGATAGTAATAAGATTGATCTACAGGTTCTAATTGTAATGGGTTTTGATATGATGTTCTCTCTTGGATATTGCGTAGAGTTTTCAAATCAATTGATTTCAGGTGCAGCTCTGGGGTCCTCTGTGATGGCATGTCCAATGGTTGATCTATTCTTAAAATTTTAAGAGGTTGGCCTTTAATGATGTCATCGGTATTTAATATTGTGTATTCAGGAGCTCTTAGGGAACATTGTAGCGGAAGTGTCACAAGGAAGCTGCCATTCAGGATGTTGTAGGTTTCTGTTCCGCAGTTAAGTTGTACCTTCGTAGCTTGAGGAAAGGATAGTATGTAGCTTCGGTCGTCTAATTGTTCTACTGTTTCTTTGATTAGGTGGACTGTTGAATAGTTGCACGTTGTGTCGATGGTTTGTTTCAGGATGATTCCCTGTATGCAGTCAGGTTTGCTCTGTGTCTTCTGGTGGATATAATCATCGCAGAGATACTGGTGGTTGTATTTCAGGCATTCAGCCTCTATGTAGACAAAATCTTTTCTATTAGTTGCTAGGAATGGGAGTGGTGGAATAATTACTTGATGGAGTTTATTAGGGGCCAAGGATAGTCTATACAAATCGTAAGTACTCTCCGAAACTATAAGGAACTTAAAAATTATTACAATTTGTTTATTAGCGAAGTATGACCCTGATTTTATTATATTATAATAATCTCTTAACTCTAAGTCTCTAGTCCACTTGTTCTGTACCGTAAATTAACTTTAACTTAACTAACATTAATTTAAGGACTTTAAAACTAATCATCGAATGATGGGTCGTAGTAGTCCGAGTAAAAGCTAAAATATTCTCTATATTAATTATTTCATCTAGTAAATCATTTGCATTTTCTGCAATTATTGTTAAAATCTGGGTAAATTTTCCGAATTTAAGAAAACTACTTTCCTTATGGTCCTCTCTACTGGACCACATTTGTAAGGTATTATTAATTTCTTTCTGGTTGTATATAAGTTTATCTAAAGTGTTACTATATTCTTTCATCCAATCATTATTCAAGCTAGCGCGGTTATTCAGTTCTGTACTAATTTTATTCTGGTTGTTTTCTAAAACTTTAAGAGCCTTAGTATACTTAACAGCATCCTGATAGTCTAAATTTCCAGTTATACTCTTAATTATTGATCCTAAACCGTCTATGAGGCCTCGTTTTGTTCGAGTCGGTTCTAAAGTCTGCAAATGGTCCAATATGTGATTCGTTTTATTAATTAGATAGTTAATTTGTAATTCAAATACTGGGTAAGTGGTATTAAAAACTCTATGTTCAAAGTTAGTTAGCTGTGCTTTCAACTCAGATACTTCACGTTCGATTCTATCTAGGTCTATGTATTGCAGGAATGTGTGGTGGTGTGTCGTCATTCTTGTGGGTCCAAGTTTAAATGGCAAAAGTCCTGGTCCATCGTCTAAGTTATCAAGTCGTAGCTCCTGTGTTCGCGCCAGCTGTAGTATCGTCACCAGCAGTGTTGTCCTGTAACAATTTTGTATGCTTGGTTGGTCGCTTAAGGCGGACTTTTGCTACGGGTCCTCTTTTCTTAGAAGTATAGATATGTATTGGAAGATCAGCTAGAACTTTATCTTGAGTGTAACGGGGTGCAATTTTCTGTCTACTGGCTACTGGATTTTTAATGAATACTTACTGTTCGGGTTGGTATTCGATTTCAGGTTCTCTCGTCTTATTATGTTTGTCTATAAGAGCAGTCCGGTTAGCAAGAGATATATCATTTACTAAGTCATATACTACTTTCATCTGGTCGCGGTGAGTCTGTATGTACTGTTGCAATAGGTGTTGAGTCACATCAATGTCTACAGGATCTCTGGGGTCAAAGTGTCCTTTTAGTATGTCATAAGGTCGGCATTTGGTCAGGCTGTGGATTGAACTGTTGTAGGCAATAATGGCGTAGGGCATGAGGTTCGAAACTGATTCGTTCTTTTGTTGTAATTTTAATATCCTAAGGTGTTCCAAGATAGTGGAATGAAATTGCTCTATGTTACCGTTGTCATTAGGGGAATGAGGAAGTGTTTTATGGTGAGTAATTTTGTGAAGTTTGAGGAATTCAGAGAAGAGTTGGTTCGTGAACTCAGTCCCATTGTCTGTTATAATGGTCAATGGTAATCCATGATGTGTACAAAAGGTCAATAAGGCTTGTAAAACACTAATCGCGGTACTATCTTTTAAATGGTAGGCTTGTCCATATTTCGAAAAGACGTCTATGAACGTTGTATAGTTTTCAGATTGTACGGAGAATAAATCGGCATGAACGATTTCTAATGGTTTGGTTGCGGGTGGAACAAGGTTTAACTGTGGTCTAACTGGGTGTCTGTCGTACTTGCTCTGTCCACAAATACTGCATTCATTTATGTATTTATTAATGTGGTCTTTCATCTTAGGCCAATAGTATCTGCGCGATAACGCTAAGTAACATTCGTTGATTCCCCTGTGGTTTGTTTTACCATCGTGGTACAGCCTAATTATCTCTTGTTGCTTAAGATATTCTTTAATATTTTCTAACTCTATTTTAGTAAGGACAAGTTTCATTGCAGAGCTTTTAAATTTATCCTGAATAATGGGTATGATTTGGTACATAGCTAACTGAGGGTTAATTAATAAAGCGGTCTTAACTTTAGGATTTACATATTCTCTAATAGCATTAACTACATCGGTTTCTAAATCGGAATTGGATACTTGCACTACGACTCTGGTATGGGACTCAAAGGGTTTGGATACCACGGGGCGTCTGGTGATAACATCAACTACATTTAAACATAACTGCTTATGAAATTTGTTAAGGGGTTCATCTGTGATAGGGACTTCTAGGATAGGATTTTCTTGACTGGTGTGAGCGGTATTGGTTGCTGAGTTATCTATACTGGGTGCTTTCTCGGAGGGATTTGCGGTTATGGAGCTTATTTCTTCATTATGGATTTCAATTCGGGATAAAGCGTCAGCGTTTGTATTATTTTTGCCTTTTTTGTATACTACGGAAAAATCGTATTCACTGAGCTTCAATCTCCATCTGGTTAATCTGGAGTTGGGCTCTTTAAGATTCATAATCCACTGAAGTGGTTTGTGATCCGTAACTATTTTAAACTTTCTACCAAAAAGATAGGGCCGGAAATATTTTGTTGCCCACACTATTGCAAGGAGTTCTTTTTCAATGGTGCTGTAATTTATCTCGCTTTCGTTTAGGGTACGAGAGGCAAAGGATATGGGTTTATCGGATCCGATGGGACCTTGGGATAAGATGGCACCTAGGGCGAAATTGGATGCGTCAGTTGTCAATATAAATTCTTTACTGAAGTCTGGGTATTGCAGTATTGGATCGTTGTTCAGTAGTTTTTTACATTTTTCAAAACAGTCTACATATATTTTATCTAACGTAATTTTACTGTTCTTTTTCAAACAAGATGTCATTGGTTTTGTCAGTCTAGCAAAGTCGGGAATAAATTTTCTATAATATCCTAATAGTCCTAAAAATTGTTTTATCTGTTTCGTGGTTTTTGGTAGGGGATACTTTTCTATGGTAGCTATTTTGTCGGGGTTTGGTTTGACACCGTCTCTAGTTATAACATGTCCTAAAAAGTCAGTTTCTAATTTCAAGAATTCTGATTTATCCATTTGGATTTTAAAATTGGACTCTCGAAGTCTCTGGAATACTTTTTCAAGGTTTATTATATGCTCTTGTAAACTATATCATCGAGATAGACTAAGCATATCTCATTCTGCAGTCCTCGCAACAGGTTGTCCATGACCCGTTGGAATGTAGATGGTGCATTCTTTAGGCCCATAGGCATTCTAAGAAATTCAAAATGCCCATGTTCAACTGTAAAAGCAGTTTTGTGGATATCGTTTTGGTCCATTTCTACTTGCCAAAATCCGCTTGCTAAATCAAGAGTAGAAAAGTATTGGCACTTCCCTAACTTGTCTAATACGTCAGCTATGTTGGGGATTGGGTATTTGTCGTCAACGGTCTTGTCATTTAACTTTCGGAAGTCAATTACGAGACGCCACTTTTGTTTGCCTGAGGCATCGGCTTTCTTTGGAACTACCCAAATAGGCGAGCTCCACGCAGACTCTGATGGTCTAATAATACCCTGGGAGAGCATTTTGGCTATCTGGTCTTTTACCTCTTGGCGATGTACAAATGGGTAGCGATAGCTCTTTGTATACAGCAAGATTTTTTAGTCACCGTCCAAATTTTGATATATTAATCTTTGGCGAAAACCATTGAATACGTGTTTTTTCTTTTAGTATCACTCAATACAAAAATATTGAGATATCACATCACAAAGTTATCTATAAAAAGTTGATGGTTCTGGACACCGCCGTGCCGTGCGTACACGCTGGGTAACTAACTACGCGGGCTTGCCGCCCCGCGCGCCGCCGCAATTCATTGTTAACACAATAATAAACAAAGTTGCAAATTTTCCCTTCATACTTTCATGGGCTTAGGACCATCAATTAGCAAAAAGTTTGTGCTATGTTCACTATGATTAGAATGTAATCCTTAATTAATCAATTACAAATAAAGTAAAAAAAAAATTGGATACATAAGAACTTTAGAACTTATTAAAACCGTGCCGTGTAACTTTTTGCTATTAGGCGTATTTAAAAAATTTGAATCAACTTATGTACAAATAATTAAAAATCGAAGTAATCAAAATAATCATAAAACAGTCACATTAACAGTACTTTAATAAATGTTCAAAATGCATACCGTTTCTCTCTAAACAGATTCTTGCACGTTTTTGCACATTATTTTTAATTTTGTTGAGCACTACAGTGTCACTTTTCACTTGGTCGAATGCACGTACAATTTGTCCTTTTAATTGGTCTAGGCTTTGGGCTTCCTCCACATACACTCGTCGTTTTATTTCGCCCCACAAAAAAAAGTCACATGGAGTAAGATCTGGGGACCGGGGTGGCCAGGGGACGGGCCCCCCGCGACCAATCCAACGATCACCGTGTTCTGTGTTTAAATAATCACGAACGGCGGCCGAGTAATGAGGCGGTGCACCGTCTTGTTGATAATAAAAATCACGATAGGCGCTTGCCGGCACGTCATCCATGAAATCAGCAATTACTGTGCGTAACATATCTAGGTACGTGCCCCCGTTCAGCCGTCCCTCAATGAAATATGGCCCCAGTATTCTGTTGCCGACAATTCCAGCCCACACATTTGCGCTAAACCGCACTTGGTGATACGTTTCTCGTATCATGTGTGGGTTTCGAAATGACCACCAATGTTCATTATGCTGATTATACAGCCCCACTCGAGTAAACAAGGCCTCGTCAGTCCACAGAATGTTCGCTTCGGGGTGTGCGATCAGCCACTCGCAGAAGGCTCGACGGGGAACGGCGTCTGCGTCGTTCAAGGCCTGTACCTTTTGAAAATGGTACGGGTGCAACCCAGCAATATGGAGAAGTTTCCACACGGCATATTGGCTTACACCGAAGCGCCGCGCTGCATCTCGCGTACTCGCTCTAGGGCTCCGTTCGAAGAAATCGAAGATATCTTCTTCGATCTCTACTGCGAGTCTCGGCCTGCCACGTCCTTGAGCGTGTGTAGGAGATGTAAATTGGCCATGGTCTAATAGCCTCTGATTTGCGGCCAAAATTGTTTGGCGATTAGGGATGGAAGGATTTATTATCCCTTGATTGCGAAGGCGAGGAATACTCTCTGCTTCGTACAGTCTCTGGGCACCGTTCAAGCTTTCACCACTAAGTATGTAAGATCGCACCATTTCGTAATACTCGCGGTGGGAATACATTTTATGCAAATTCACGATCGCGCGGGGCGCCGGCGGGATGCGCGGGAACACGGAAGTAAACGCTTGCGCCGCGAAAGGGTGCGCGGGGCCGACTGGGGATAACGATAGATGTTTTGCGCAGGTGTAGCGGGGCGGGGGGCAAGCGGGGTGCGCGCTGCACTTTCATTGAATGTTTGCGCGGCAAGTGTAGTATTTTTAACGTTTAACTTAGTGACCAGGCAGAGCGGATAATTTTTTCGAGAAAATTATTTAATATAAAAATTATACGTATCGATTTTTTTTCAAAAATGGAGTTAGTGAATGATACATAATGCCTAGAGAAAATTAGGACGGTGACTAAAAAATCTTCCTGTATATGGGGGTTTCATCGGTGGCGTTAATACGATGTTTAATTTTGTTCGTGAATGTCAATGGCTCATTATCTATGTAGAAAACATCTGCATACTTGGTGCAAAGTGTAGTTAAATTAGCTAACTCCTCTTGGTTCAAGTGATCAGTGCGAAGTCGGGATATCACTTCTTGTACCCTTGATGATTGTGTATGGGCAGACTCAATATTGCATATTTCTGCCTGAACGGCTTGATCTAGCGATAGTATGATGTCATTACTACTCGGGTTTGTAATTTGTAATATACCACGACTATTAGTGACTTTTGTGAGACAATCCGAAACTATACAGTTACAAACTATTTGTCTGGGAATATAAACGTCGCCGTCTGAAGCGTTGATCGGTACTCGGATTAATTTGGAACTATTTGCAGGTATAACGTCCTCGTATAAATTGACATTTCGTGAGTTATACATTAGGATGGGGTTCACAGAGGTTCGGGTAGTCAGCGTCTGGTCTTTTAAGTCAATCTTAGCTTCCCAATTAGTCAACAAGTCAAGTCCTATTAGTCCATCAAAATAGTCATGAAATTTATATATAAAAAGTTTTATATTTTCCTCATTACAGAATTCAGGGAAGTTTGGCAACGTAATAGAGTAATTTTCTCTTGTGGTTGCATGAACATTAGTAATTTCAAAGGGGTCATAGTCTAGGGGTCTGTCACAAAAATAATCTTGAACGGCTTGTGGACTTATAAATGATTGATTGGCACCAGTATCGATTAGAAATTTTAAAGGTGGGTCTGCTATCTGAATATAGGGTAACTGTCTTTGGGTCTGTATATTTATTTCTATGTTAAGCTTTTTGATGAATGACTTTTCTGAAAATTTTGCTGGTTATCCTTCACATTAGGTACAGAATCGTTTTCCTCTAAGTTATCTGGTAAGCTGGGGGTGTGGTCGTAATTAGAACAAGATGGTTCTGTGTAGTCGAACTGTGGTTGCTCGTAATAGTTATAGCTGTCGTCGTAGTATGGGTAATAGTCATAGTCAACGTCAGGATGGTAGTCATAGTCAGGGTAATAATTCATGTCGTAACACTCATTCATATTAACGTCGCGGGATTTAAAGTAATTCGTCGGGGGCGGATTGCCATGTATACGCCAGTCATGTCCTCTAAGTCTTCCTGAGGGTGGTAAGACTTTGGGAACAAAGTTTGATACGCCACTCATAGGTTTGGATTGCTGTAAGTTATAATGTCCGTACTGATTACGCGGTGGAAGTCGGAATACATTGCTCTGGGGGTTATAGTTGGGGGGTCTAGCACCTAGCATCTGTTGTGTCCGTGTTGGCATACGTACCTGTGGTTGGTGAATCTGCGCGGGGTTAGGCCTGAAGGCTTGATGTGGTGGAGGCGCAAATCTGAATGGTTGCGGTGCTGGCGGTAATGGCCGCTGTATACCGGGCGTTGGCCAGGCTGCTGCTAGCATATGAGAAGGTTTCGGGATGTGTACGGGTCCTGACTGAATAGCCTTAGGGGCGTGATATGGTTTAGTTAGCGATTCATTTCGCTGCTGAAGATATATAGTGTTCAGCTCCTCCTGTACATATTCTAAAGCCTTCTCAATCGTAGGGGGTCTCATGCATCTAATGCGGGATTGTTTAAATGAACCATTGAGTCATTTAAACCTCTAACATAAGCCTGCATTGCTGATTTTTTGTACAACGCGCGTTTAGCTTCTGTGGTAGTCTCTATTTTCTCGTGCAAACTAACATATGTCATAATGGTACTAAATAATGATTGGCAATGGTCGTAAAATTCTTGTGGGGTTCTCTGACCTTGGGTGGCTAGCGATAGATCATTATAGAGGGCAGTTTCATCCCTTTGATCAGCAAAGTTATTTATTAACGCGTTACGAATTTCCAACCAGTTATCGGGGATGCCGTTCGAATTGATAATACTGGCGGCAGGCCCCGTTATTTTATTTAATATGCCATTTATCAGGCATAAATTGGTTAAGGCACTGTCTGCCTCTGTGCTCATATACGCTATTACTATTTGATCACATATCCTAATAAATCGCGTGAGCACATTTGGGTTTCCATCAAAATCGGGAACTGGCCTGAGTGCTTTAAAAATAGTATCTGGGTCGTAAGGCATTTTGTTAATTTTATATAAACTATTTAACTCTAAATTTAAATCTAATAAATCTATTTCTCTATTCCTATCTAACTGGCTACGACGGCGAGACTGCCGGATTGCAGAATCGCTGGGTCCTAAATTGATTTGACGAAAAATTTTGGAATACGAGTACTTAGCTTATGTAAAGACTAAAAGGTTACAAGGTAAAAGGAAAGCAACACAAGAAAGATTCTGTGCAACTCACAATTTCATTTTCTCTGCGTATCGATGTCTGGATACAGTCGCAGGCTGTAGAACTCGTAGATTCTGGATACTCGATGAAGGTTTGAAAACGCAAGCAGCGGCTATGCGGAGCCGACAGGATTCGATACTAGATTCCTTTAATATCGCGCCGCGCACTGCTTCGAGTATCCTACCGACTGCGCCAATTACGTAGACTACAGCCGTAAGACTTAAAAAAAACGAAATTATATTTAAACTAATTTAATTAAAATATTACTATTACTAATTACAATTAAAGTGTGTGCTCTTGTTCGATGCTAGAACAGAAGTGAACTTATATCATTAACATTATAAAAAATGCTGAGTCGGTGTCGTCACGGTGGCGCCGGGTTGGGGGTGCTGACAATGCTGCGCGTGTAACCTCCGGCTCGACCGCTATGAAGGTTGCTGACGGTGCGGCATGTGTAAGTGTGGTGCAACGTTGCGGCGCGTGTAACCTCGATTGAATACTGCTGACAGGGCGGCACGTGCAAGCGTGGTGCAATTCAATTATATGCAATTTCTATGTATGGTTACTATGGATATGTATATGTAACTCTTTCTTAGTATTGTTTTGAATACAAAGAGCTGTCGTACTGACAACACTTTGCATTCAGCGTAAAGGTCAGTTGTAGGATATCTAAAAGGTTTTTTTGTCATTACCTTTAGTATCGCCCTTTATGCTCTCTCAATTCTAAGGAAGTAGGTTTTTGCTGCTCCACCCCATACAGGTATACAGTATCCGAGAATTGATTGGCAGAGTGCATAGTAAACCATCTTTAGCGTGTCACTGTCGGCCGAACCTCTAAGGGACTTGAAGATGTGGATTAGGCGCATTGTTCTAGTGGTTAGGGTATCAATTTGCTTGTCCCACCTTAGCCCACTATCAATCTGGACTCCTCTCCGCTATTATATTATCACGCTATCGCCCACGGGGGAGGAGCTGTGATAATTTATAAAGTTTAACGCGGGTAAAACCGCGGGGCACAGCTAGTAGAATATAATAAAGTATAAAACAACTTATAAGATATAATGCTCTCTGTACTTTCAGGATTACGGAAATTAACGAGCAATGTTTCCTGGAACTCCTCACTAAGATAATTAGGTTTAATGATTCTATAATAACATCAAAGAAGCTTTATTTGTTTATCAATATACATACAGACTTTTAAGGGGTATGTATAATATTTAAATCTCTAAAATCTTAAAAACCTCACGTTAATACACCTCCGTTCAAAATACCTAAAGTAAAAATGGCGTTGGCGTGGTTGGAAAATGCTTGCTTTTCACGCCGCCGGAGGTCGTGGGTTCGATTCCCACCCAGGACAGATATTTATGTGCATAAACATGTCTGTTTGCCCTGAGTCTGGGTGTAATTATCTATATAGGTATGTATTTACAAAAGAAAAGTAGTATATCAGTTATCTGGTTTCCGTAGTACAAGCTCTGCTTAGTTTAGGATCCGATGGCCGTGTGTAAATAACATCGTTTTATTGTTATTTTGGTGATTAGTTCAAACAGCTTCCCACTAGCAGCACAACCGAGCATTAGCAAGCAATCGGTCTTCACATCTTTGAAGTGGAGGAACACTGCTTGTATCTGTCCCAACTAGAACATAATGTACCGTTGAACTACTAGTACCATCTACTTTTCATCATCATAATTACAGCTGAAAATGTCCACTGCTGGACAAACATCTCCCGAGAATCATCTAAAAAGTTTTATTAGGACCAGACAATGAAGTTAATAAATTCAGTGAGTCATAACAAAGGATTGACAATTATTATTAAAATAACTTAAATTATCAACTAAAGAAACGTAAAACTAAGTACTAAAAATATATACTTATAATCAACTTAGGGGGAAATACCATAACCGCCGCGCTTGGCAGACGGGTCCGCGATCGCAGGAAGATGGCCATAGTACTCAGAAGGAAGCTGCTGCCCGTCCTCTGGTAGATATTCCTTCGGGCTGACTTCTACTTCCCCCACGGGATGAGAGGGGTGATGATATTCTGTTATTCATCGCCGTCACAACACAGCCATCTAGTTTCATTTGTCGACAAATATTTTATTATCAAAGCTCCTTCCTCGTAGGAGATAGCCAGATAATATGTAGCTTATATGTTGACCCGACCTCTTCCCAATATTCATGCAAAATTTGAAGGAAAACACTGCAATACTTTTTAAGTTTAGCTCGGACATACATACAGACAAACAGATAACCAGACAAAAATTCTAAAGACTATATTTTTGGCTTCGATATCGACTGAAAATCACGCCACAAATGGCCTTTTAAAAATATATATTCAATGTACAGTTTTGACTTTCCTACGATTTTATTATATGTATAGATAACAGCTCCTCCCTCGTAGGTGATAGCGAGATAATATGTAGCCTATATGTTGACCCGACCTCTTAGTAATATTCATGCAAAATTTGAAGTAAATCCATACAGTACTTTTTGAGTTTAGCCCGGACGTACATACAGACAAACAGACAAAAGTTCTAAAAACTATATTTTTGGTTTCGATATCTATTGAAGATCACGCCACAAGCGTCCTTTTAAATAAAAATATTTGATGTACAGTTTTGACTTTCCTACAATTTTATTATATGTATCACAGCTCCTCCCTCGTAGGTGATAGCGTGATAATATGTGGCCTATATGTTGACCCAACCTCTTAGTAATATTCATGCAAAATTTGAAGTAAATCCATAGTACTTTTTGAGTTTAGCCCGGACGTACATACAGACAAACAGACAAAAGTTCTAAAAACTATATTTTTGGTTTCGATATCTATTGAAGATCACGCCACAAGCGTCCTTTTAAATAAAAATATTTGATGTACAGTTTTGACTTTCCTACAATTTTATTATATGTATCACAGCTCCTCCCTCGTAGGTGATAGCGAGATAATATGTGGCCTATATGTTGACCCAACCTCTTAGTAATATTCATGCAAAATTTGAAGTAAATCCATACAGTACTTTTTGAGTTTAGCTCGGACATACATACAGACACACAGACAAAAATTCTAAAAACTATATTTTTGGCTTCGATATCGATGGTAAATCACGCCCCAAGTATCCTTTTAAAGATATATTCAATGTACAGTTTTGACTTCCTACGATTTTATTATATGTATAGATATATAACAGCACCTCCCTCGTAGGTGATAGCGAGATAATATGTAGCCTATATGTTGACCCGACCTCTTACTAATATTCATGCAAAATTTTAAGTAAATCCATGCTGTACTTTTTGAGTTTAGCCCGGACATACATAAAGACAAACAGACAAAAATTCTAATAACTATATTTCAGGCTTCGATATCGATTGAAGATCACGCCACAAGCGTCCTTTTAAATAAAAATATTTGATGTACAGTTTTGACTTTCCTACAATTTTATTATATGTATTGATGCTACCATTCGACAATATTTAGTAAAATAAATAGCTAAAATTTTAAAATTAGATAATTAAACCTACACATGATCCTTGACAATAACTTAATTTAAGTTAGTTAAATATCGTTACTGTTATAAAATAAATGTTATTGTAAATTATTTCCTACAATCCGTGTACCTAAATATCTATATGTACCTAGAAATAATTATAAATTAATTATATATTGCTACCAAAATGTTCTGACTATTTACAAGCGCCTTTTTAAAGTCTACGTGAATAAAAACCTTTTTTATTTTCTTTACTAACAAATTGTTTTAAAACGTCTGAAGAGAATTTGCGAATTTTCCTCTCAATTCAGCTAGTCCGCACGTAGTTTCAACGGTAACCACGAAGTCCAGACTGCAGTCTTTACAAACTTTTATTTCGAAACAAGTTCTAGGAACACTGTCGTACGGTGGCGTGTTCGCGAACATGTAATGCACTTTAAGTAAATTGTATAGAAGCTAGATTTGTTTTATTTCTCTTAGTAAGAGGGCATGGTCGCAGCTGTGCTGCAGACTAGATCTACAAGGAGATAAGTTAATGTCAATATTTTCAGCTAAATCATTTGGTATAATGTTGTATTTACGATACTTCCAATAAATGATTATTTGTTACCTAATATTTCAAACTTAGAGCTGCATGTATTGTAAGTTTACACTAGATGTGCCCCGCGGTTTTTTCCGGGTTAAACTTTATAAATAATAACCTAAGTTTTATTTGGATGTACAAGCTATATACAAAGTTTCATGAAAATCCGTTTGGTAGTTTTTGCGTGGAAGAGTAACAAAGATTAATACTTCTATTTTTCAGTCGCAATTTGTAAAGCAAGTTCTATTTGTAGACACGTCGTATGATTTTACAATTTAAAAACAATAATTGTGCAAATCAGGCTATCATTTACCGCCTGGCTAAAAAAAAAAATATTGGTTACCTGAATGCCGGTGTGACCTCGAATGAACTTCAAAAGGTTTAGTTCAAATGCGTTTCTAGTATAGGACCCTTATTTGCATATAGATAATTTGTTACATATTTCTTATGAAAAATTAATATATACGCAATTAAATAAAAAAATGGATTATTAATTACATAATGACAAATGTTACTATAGCTTGCAGGAATATCTAAATGATTCTAATTAGTAGGGAAGTGATTTGTGTATTTTTTTATTATTAATTTGTTTATTATTCGTATCTAACCTATTGTATGCCAATTTGGCGGGTCATAGCGGCACAACTCATTCTATAACATCTATAACACCTATGTACAGTCAGCACCAAAAGTCGGTGAACAGAATGTATATTTAACAGTACAGTTACGGCGTCAAATCAGGGTAATCTAATGATATATTTAATGGATGTGCTGGCGTCTGTACAGACTTTTTATCCATTAAATATTATCATTAGATTACCCTGATTTGACGCCGTAACTGTACTGTTAAACATACATTCTGTTCATCGACTTTTGGTGCTGACTGTACCACAATAAAATGATTTCATTTAATTTCATAATACGTGCACCTAGTCGAACTTTGATCATAGCGGCCAGTCTCAACGGAGACTAGTTTTATGCTCGGATCTTATTATTGTGCACAATTGTTTGTGCAAACAAAGTTCGTTTTATGTAAAATTTCCTCACTTTAATGGGACTTATTTGAGTTGGTTTTGTTAATCATCATCATGTCAGCCAAATGACGTCCATAGCTGGACAAAGGCCTCCCCTAAAGATTTCCACAATGTAGTTGTGTCCATCATTTGGAGGCATATGCCATAATTGCCACGCTTGGCAGACGGGTTGGCGATCGCACTATCATGATCATAGTAGACAGAAAGAAGCTGTTGCCCGTTCTCTGGTAGATATTCATTCGGGACGATTTCTACGCCCCCACAGGATGAGATGGGGTGGCGATATTCTATGCCGTCAGCCACATGGCATGTTTCTGTTCTTATTTACAAAATTAATGAAGTGACCATATTTCTAGGGACAATGTCACACAGATCATCCTAGCACCAAACTAAGCAAAGCTTGTACTATGGGTACCAGATAGATAGATAAATACTTAAATACATAGAAAACATCCATGACTCAGAAACAAATATTCGTGCTCATCACACAAATATTTGCACTTACCGGGATTCGAACCCAGGACCACCAGCTTCGTAGGCAGGAGCACTACAAACTAGACTACGGTGATCATGGTTTTTGTTTACCATTTGGCATACCAAGTCTTTATGTGAGATAGAGATAATGTCCCCGGATCAAATCTATTTAAAAATAAAATATATATTACATGTCAAGTCTTTATTCGCTGCTTTGAATACTTTATTTTGCCTGAGCACAGCAGCAGTATCGCTCGGTTTTTACGATGTTCATCTGAAGTAAAATTGACGCTGTTTAGAGCATACTGTACATCACTCTACACGTGCAGCCTGTGGGCTCACTACACTAACAAAAGTTAAATGAATCAGGGCGGTGATGGGGCTGCCCCGATACTGCAGCGCCTCAGGAATGTTTGCAGAGGCGCACATGGACTGCTTTCACGCGACCATGCGCAAGCGCGCTGCGTCCATGGTGCGCCGAGTACGGGCCAGTTCCAACACCATTTTGAGCTTGATCGCGGGAACGTTAGACTGTCCTTTCATCAGACATTGTTGCGGCAGGCATGTTACTGTACCAATGCTGGATAAAAGCATTTAATGTAATTTATTGTGTTTATATTTATATTACTATTATTTTTCTATTGTATATGACGGCGTTTACGTCAAACGTCAGGTTGACAGGACGGTTAATGTCAACCTAGCGAAGCGTCATTGTCGATGATAGTGTGGGCGGCCATCTTGAAGTCACTTTATAACGAGACGGCGCCCGCACACCACGCTTGTGACGAATCGCTGAGAATCTTCGCCATCACGACATTTTAAGATTTAATTTGATCGATTTTACATTGTAGTAATCACTAAACATCTAATTAAATCGTGATTCTTGTGAATTACGTTGATTGTAATTTGAAGTAATTTATTTCTGTTCCGCCCTCACCTACCCATAAAATTATAAGAGGAAGAGTTGTGGTGAAGAGCCTTCAAGCCGTCCTGCCTCGACATATAATTTTATTATTATTTTTAATTTATATATGTTATTTTTAATTTTTATTTATTAATGTGTTGTGTAGGGTGTACCTTACCTGAAATAAATGAATTTATTATTTTTCTTCAGCTCAGCTTTTTCTTTCAGTTTGCCGTTAGTCTACGAACAGAGATTAATCTCCCACGCTCCTGCCTCCTCACTCATTAGACGTATGGAACGTAAAACGAGCAAAAGGGTAGAAAGGATTGCGTTATAACACACACGATACAAATTAAATTGTGAAGAGTGTAAGGTTGCGTTAGAAAGTGGGTAGAATGGTGGGTATTTTATGAGAATTTGATGCTGTTGATTCGTGTATAATTAAGTACTTGTGAATTTACGATGTATTCGCAGATAAGAATTTATTTAGGAATATAATTGCTAGCCGAATATTAGACAAAGAAACATGCGGGGCAGTCTTTGGGGACTTTTAACTGTAGTCAAAACTATTGTTTACACTTCTGATCTAAATAATCTGCGATATATTAGTTGTACATTTAGCTCATGGGAAGAGTGACGTGGCGATGACGTTCGAAGTTTCATGATTTTTCTTCAGCCAAAAATGCTCAAGTTTTCACTTCAATAATGCAGTTCATTGATATCTTACTGTAGGACAAGGGCCTCTGTTCTCACTAGGGATAAGCCAGAGTTCACTACGCTCACCTAGTGTGGATAATCAGACTTCACATGTCATCAAGAACATTTTAGAAAACCCAGGCATGTAGGTTTCCTGAAGATGTTGCCAGTGGACTAGCCACTTACAGAACACAGATGTAGTCGGTTACTATGGCGCTCTAGGTCACCTAAAGAACAATGAAAAGGGCTATGCTTGGAGCTTCCCTGTGTGATTGATTTAGAAATACTGAAATCTGCAGACAAACCAAAGTACATACAACAGTTTCTTTTCTCCTACTGGAGTTTTATACTCCAGTATTGTTAAAAAATTATAAATTATATATCAATCAATCAAAAACCTAAAAATCTGTTTTGGAATATACAAATAACGCCTTTTACGATGATATCCCATTTTACCTAATACCCAAGAAAAAACCAATCATAAAAACGCCTAACCTTTCATAATATATCATACGTCTATTAGTTATTAAGTGACGTAAGTAATGTCAAAAATTTATCAAAGTCCATTGAAGCTGAAATATATCACACATGGACACGTATGGACACATGAAAGGAAGACAGACGCTCAGTCGCATCAGATGGCACCTTTTTACCATTTTGTTACATGGCCCTAGAAATATGACCAAATTTTGCTTTTAGTTTCGACGTTTAAAGATTACTAGCGTCGGTTTCCATTAAGATTATTATTATATATTATTTTGAGGATTTCGTCAGCCGTAAGAAGTCCACTGCTGGACAAAAGTCTCCCCAAGAACCATCTTGGGGGGATATGCCATAATTCCAAATCTTGGCAGACGGGTTAGCAATCGCAGTAAATTGGTCATAGTATTCAAAAAGAAACTGCTATCCGTCTTCTAGTCGACGGTCCCTCAGGTCCAGTTCTACCAACACGAGATGGGATAGGGTGATGATATTCTGATTTTTGCCGCCATCCGCACACTGGTTATTGGTACACCACCATACCTCAGCTCTGAGGATTTATCAAGTTATAATTGCCGATAAAATTGACAAGTTATATAATATTACGCATTCGTAGGTTCTGCGCATTAAAACTCCGAGATATTTTCCACACACAATATTTTATCGAACAGAATAACGTTATCATCTATCGTCGTACAAAGAAATGCTCCTTAAATAAATTCTCCTACCCTATTTATATTTTTATCAGTGGCAACCATTTGAAAGTCTAATATCGATTATTAATAGTTTTAAGATGTAAAATTACTATAGAATTATTATAGTAATTAATAAGATGATAATCACTAATCAAATAAATAATCACAGTTTAAATATATTATTATAACATAGCAACTACGTCATAACCGTTGCGCGGCTATTGAGTACTTGATAACAATAATCATATTCGTCATTAAATTTAAACTAAGTTTCATGAATCACGGTGCAGTTTTCCGAAGCATGTAAAGATGCGTCAAAACCAAGGACAATTTTACGTTTGGCAACTTAATATGTTCATAAAAGTGTCCGGGGAAGACACATAAACACGGAATAGGGTTCTTTGCAGTAGTTTACAGCACACCGGGGAAATTAATTACAAAAATATATGTAGCGTTTTGCCCCGGCCGCCGCAGTATGCTTAGACTCGGTAAAAATGTAGACAATATTATTATATGACTTCCTAGTTACATCTACTGCGTAAATATTAAAGTGTTATATATTTTCTTTAGTTACTCCCCTTTGCACAATTTGTTTTCGTTGATTCGAGTAGTTTTATCCTTTTTACTTTAACTACGAATAACCTGATAAGCTGTCTTGTTTCCGGCCTGGAAAGAATTACAGGTCTATCCCATTACACCCCGTGGGTGGCCTAAAAGGCGGCTAAAGTATTAGCTTAAATTAAGCTACTGGTTGAGAGCTTCCTGCACTAGCCAAATACTCCTCTTTGTTTTCAATTCTTGAATTTCAATATAATAGTACTAAATTTTTTATTTTATTTTTATTTCCAAATTACACACTATCATTACAGTTATACAACCAATGCAATAGTGGAAGATGAAAAATAAGTTAAACATAACAATCTTAAATTATACTTATAACTAATTGTCTAGGACAATACATCGTCAGCGCAGGCGACGGGGCGGGACTATTTACGGGTATTACGATTTTACAAGAAATAACATGAACGTAAAATATAGTGATTCGCGTTTGACTGTCGCGGCGGACGGTGGACGGTTACGCAGTGCGGGGCGCACCGGTGCGCTGTGTCCCGCCCCCTCGCCTCCTCCGTCGCCGTCGCCTGCGCTGACGATGTATTGTCATAGACACTAATTACATACACAATATTAAACAATATCAAAAAGCCTTATTGCCTATAAGTATATTTATAGCATTTGTGAATTCAGTCTGCGTACACGAGAACAGATCCAGTTGTCCCGTACTCACTAAGTTATTGAGCGCGCACAACCCACGATTGACCGGTGCGCGCTGTAGAAGGTTGGTGCGCGCGCGCGGCACATCCAGTAAGGGCGGCTGGCGCCGTCGCTCTCTAAATGCATCCGAAACACTAAACTAAATCTCCAAGATAATGGCTGGGTTGTGTATCGTTCCACGAATCACTTTCCAAATATAGGTGGCTAGAGCTACTTCCCTCATTACTTCTAATTGGAAGTATCCTACCATTCCTAAAATAAAACGAGTAGGATACAAAAGCGGAAATAAATATAATAGCATAGTAACTTGTTATTTATATAAGGATTTAAAATAAAATATATCTGATAAGACGGACCGCACGGACAGAGTAAGGCCACCTACGCACTATGCGGTTAGCCGGAATGCTATCAGCCGTCTGCAATCAATATTGCTGACTGGCTGCCGCATCACAGTGCGAATAAAACCTACTTTCTCGTAGAAATATCTGAGTTCGGTCAGCCGCACGGCTGGCCGCATAGTGCATAGGAGGCCTAATTCAATTTCATTTTTGTTACTAATTCTGTATTTAATACTGTATTCGACTTTATTTATACACTGCATTGTGAGCTTGACAGGTACAAGTGTATGTTAATACCCAAGTTCTGAATAAATTTCATTATTTCATTGTCATATCGATTTTTTTTCAGTTGCAGTGGACGTTTTGCAGCAGACGCGATAAAAGACTTTTTGCATCACAAAGTTAAACTTTAACTTAACTATTGAGCCGTGCTTGCAGTCATTTTATATCCGATCATATTGATTACCTCTGAAAAGTACAGCTATTGGGAGTACCTTTGATAATTTTCCGCTTTGATGGGACTTTCAATATTTCCTAATGAAATGAAAGCTAGCTTGTTATATTGCTGCCTCAGCTTTATAAAAAAGTGCTAGAAACTTCGCTGAGTAGCATCTAGTCAACTGTAACTAAAAATAAGGAGAGAAAAATGTACAGTTTCTAAGGAGAATATTAAAATTCGCATTGAAATGGTGTGTTAAGAGTCAAGTGAGTACTATCGGTGACTTGGTAATAAGTTAATGATAGCGTATTTCTACTAAGAAAACATAGCACTTTAATCTCTTAATAAATTCAACCTTGGCGGTTTTTGACTTCTAGTTATTCTATAACCAACTGGGTAAGCCTGAGATGGGTTCGACCGGGACAAATCTCAAAATTATTTGTTAAGTATCTGGGTGTATTTTATATACAATATGTATGTATTTGAAATATATAATATTATTGTTTCGAAGTTTTTTTTTTGTATACCTAAATATAATCTAAAATAAAATAATAAGCATTCAGACAACCGATCGAGCATATATTGTGTTTGCCTACTAAATAATTACTCTAATTGGACCAAATCCTGAGTTCATGCCCGCTTGAGTATGTTTCGCCGGACCTTCTCAACTGGGTCGTGTTGAAACCGGTAGTAGATGAACCCACTGAGTTTGTTTCGCTGGGTCTTCTCAGTTGGGGCGCATTGAATCCGGTGGTAGCATTAAAGCGCGACCGTCGTTATTAACACAAGGTCCGTCATAATAATAATACCTTAATATAGACAGAACCATTGACAATATGTAGTAAAAATATTAGACTTAAACCAGATAATTAATCATAATCTCTTGACAATAACTTGATACGAGCTAGCTAAATATCATTGCTATAATAAAATAAATTTTATAAATGTTTTCATACAATGTGTACCTAAATATCTATGTTACTAGAAATAATAATGTATACAACTATATTACTACAAACATGGTTCTGACTATTTACAAGCGCTTTTTTAAAGTCTACGTGAATAAAAACCTTTTTTAATTTTTAATTTTATTATTTTATAACTAAGTTTGTCGTTTGTCTGGTTGCGTGTTAGTTGTCCCAAGATAAAATAAAATTGATACCTACGTGCATAAAAATATTTGGTGTTTAGTATATTTAGTGACTTTTTACGAATGTTGTATACATCTGTAGAGATTTAACACTAACTTCTCTTCTTTAAATGTTTAGGGTTAAGTTGATTACATCATCACTTTATTACCTATAATAGACATAATATGCCTATTATAATGAATTAATAAATAAAAGACAACACCCGTCTAGGAAAATGGATCTCTGTGTCACGTGTGTAAGGAGCATGTTCTTATATTAATATATGCAATTAAATATAAAATCAAACTTCGTGTCAACATCTTCTCTCACACTTCAACGCTCTCTTACGTCAGTATTTCGTATTCTGTCTCTCAAAGTCACACCACACATACTTCTAAGAGCTCTCATTTCTACTGCATTTATTCTACTTTCATTCTTTTTCTGCCATACCCAACATTCATTGGGCATTATATGCCATAAATCCCACGCTTTGAAGACGGGTTGGTAATCGCAGTGTGATGGAGATAGTACACAGAGTGATGCCGCTGCCCGTTCTCTGGAAGATTTCCCCCGGGATGACTTCTACGCCCCCCACGGGATGAGATAGGGTGGGATTTTCTATGCCATCATTACTTATATTGAGTTTCAACAAATATTGCAATGTAGAATTTTTTTTCAGAAAAAAGCTGATCAAATCTGTATTAACACTTACATTTGGGTTGAATATGAAATAAAATAACAGCAGTAAGTATAAAAACATATTGCTGATATAATATTGTAGTAACAATACTAAACAAAGGTTTTATGTCTAGATTTCAACTCGATCTTTAAAGCCAATCGACAACGTTTCGATCTGACTCGCCATGAAAACTCAAACGTTATCAAACAACGAAAGAGATGCTCATAAATTCGGAGAGGCCTTTTTGCTGTAATGCCTTTCATATTTCTCCCGAAGTACACTGCGGGAGCCGTTCAAATAAATTACAGCCATCAATAAAAATCTCAGCGAAGAGATCCTACGACTTATTTAATTTATATTCCATCACTGCCGTATTTATCAAATATCGACGCTTTTTGTGCGATGTTCGGATTTTTAAGCGGTAAAATTGGTTTTATTGGTTTTTACTCCGAAATTTTATGTGTAATTTCCAGTCTTTGCTTAGCATGGTTAAGCGGGTTTAGTTTTAAACCTTTCTGGTTTTTTCTCTTTTCAAAAAATACATAACCAAAAACATTAAAATATCACTATATCACTGCAGTAGATATTTATCAAATAACGACGCTTTTTGTGCGATGTTCGGATTTTTAAGCGGTAAAATTGGTTTTTACTGCGAAATTTTATGTGTGATTTCCAGTCTTTGCTTAGGACGGTTAAGCGAGTTTAGTTTTAACCTTTCTGTTTATTTCTCTTTTCACAAAATAAATAAACAAAAATTTATAATATTACTATATCACTGCCGTATTTATCAAATATCGACGCTTTTGGTACGATGTTCGGATTTTTAAGCGGTTAAATTGGTTTTATTGTTTTTTACTCCGAAATTTTATGTGTAATTTCCAGTCTTTGCTTAGCACTTATTTTATTTTCTCACAAAATATAATAATAGAAAATTATATACAACATCGAAACCCGCAAGCTAACGAAGGTAGCCAAAGAATTGCCAAAGTGATGTGGGAGTGGGCGGGGCACATAGCTTGTAGAACCGACGGCCGCTGGGGTAGAAAGGTTCTCGAGTGGTGACCACTAACCGGAAGACGCAGCGTGGGCTGGCCCACTACAAGGTGGACCGATGATCTTACAAGATACGCGGTGGGTCAGTGGATGCGGGCAGC
This sequence comes from Pseudoips prasinana, assembly GCA_951640165.1. Lineage (NCBI taxonomy): Eukaryota > Metazoa > Arthropoda > Insecta > Lepidoptera > Nolidae > Pseudoips > Pseudoips prasinana. Next base: position 25,802,235 of record OX621259.1, on the reverse strand, counting down.
GCAATATCGGTCATTGTGGAGATCCTTTGGGGAGGCCTTTGTCCAACAGTCTTTCGGCTGCTTTGATGAATAAAACTCCATATGCAGGTAACAATTATACAGGGTTACTTATAAATCACCAGCTACCCAGACTACGTAGACTCGACTAGATAGCTAGATAGCAACAAAAGGCTAACGCTAGAAATTTCCTCAATGGAAAAATAATGGAAAATAAACTTGGATTATTTCGTTTTTTTCTTCGTTATCGCAACATTGTTTCAAAATTAAATAATAAAGTTAATGAGCATATTTAATTTCGCTAAAAGCCATATTTAATAATAATTATAATATGGGACATTATTTACACACGGCCATCTGATTCCAAACTAAGCAGAGCTTGTACTATGGAAACCAGATACCTGATATACTACTTTTCTTTTGTAAAAACATACTTATATAGATAAATTACACCCAGACTCAGGACTAACAGACATGTTGATGCACACAAATATCTGTCCTGGGTGGGAATCGAACCCACGACCTCTGGCAACACTTTGATAAGCTAGCATTTGCCACCCACGCCAACAGGCTTGTCTGTATATTTTTGATTAGTATTGTATTTTTTCCCTTATAATATCGTCTAGTATATAATATATGCTGGACGACAAGGTTATCGAGTGGCGATCACGAACGACTTTATTAAGCTATTGCAAAAAAAACCACGTTGTTTATGACATGATACATTTTCCGAAGGTTTCTTTGTACGCAGGCGCAAAGACACGTGATAGTATTACCTACTACCTATCTCATTCTCTCTCAGGCCAAATCCTATCCATCAATATGTTTGTCTCTTTTTATTGTCGGTTTTTCGTTTCATTTTGAAATAACAACGGTGCTTAAGGAAGTCGCTGGATGCGTATAGCGCAAGACCGACAATTGTGGAGATCTTCGGGGATGGCCTTTGTCCCGGATTGGGCGTCTTAAATTTATCGAGATATGATATTCACGCACGCAGTTCACTTCCACACATACAGACTCATCTCAACACGTACATTCACACACCCACACATACACCCTAAATATACCTACTTATTTGCATCCTTTCTTTTACTTGTAATAAAACTGTAAGCTTCAATTATGCACCTACTTACTTTTCCATGAGGGGGGCCTGGTGACCTGTGGCACAGGTTTTCGCAATCTATTCCAGGCACCAGTCCTTCACAAATGAAAATAGTATCTAAGTATAATTATAATCTAGTCTTAAGTTCCAATTTGTAAAAGGAAAATAAACGTATTTATTATTATTATTATTATTATATAACATATCTGTCTCCACAATATTCATTCGGTTCAGATTGAAAGCCGAGACATGCCCTGTTTCTTTTCTTGGTTGATCTAATAATTAGGCCACTACACAAGGCTCACCGTTTATCACCAAAGTCACACCATTCTTTGTAAATAATCGGAATTCTAACAACTTTGCTAGATATAATGTTCAAATTCAAATAAATAAAGTTAAATCGGCTTCAACGTTGACAATCGATTCCGGACCATTTATGACGTCACATGACCACATGTGACGTCGTGGAAGCCGATTTAACGATTTTTTTTTTATATTTTAATATTTATTTATTTATTTAACAACAATAGAAAACACATGGATTAATTGAGTTATTACAATATACACAAAAAGTTCGCATTGTTCGATGACGACAAAACGGCGGCGCCTACCTGTGAGCAGTACTATTGCTTTGCGTCGTTCTAGCGTGGTACCGAGGATATTCTCGTTTTTAAGAAAAATAGTACTAAAAATGTAAATGGCTTTCATATATCTATAAGTTATGTTTAAGGTACCTGCTAGCTGTAAATATCCCAAAAAATGTAAAATAAAACAAATAAAATAAAATCATTTATCTTTATCTATCGTTCTGCAGGTCTATTACTAAATTGCAAGTACTATTCAGCCGTTGAATATCGCTAAGAGTAGGCAGCTATTAGCAAAGGGCTTGGGTCTCTCGAAGCGTGATACAGGCCTAACGTTACACACAGTTGGATTGCGCAGCCAACATGGTATAATAATAATGACCTCCCAACCTCAATAGTGATTAGCCATCAGCGCCGGACATATTATAGTGCACAAGTGTGGGCGCAAACACAGGAGCTCTTTCTATTCCATCGCTCTCGTGATCCGATGGGACGAATAGCGACACGACCGGAAAGAGTTCAGGTACAGGATCGACGGTTTTACGTGCTCGTACGTCGGGGGTGTAATAGCGCCAGCCGAGAAAGCCTGAGAAATTTCTTTTTACGGAAAAATCTCAAAATCACTTTTGGCGCGACCCGAGATTTGACCCCAGGACCTCGTCCTCTTCGGGTGAACACGCTACCGTTAGACCAACGAGACAGTCTAATGTGCAAACGCTGTATATACATACATACATAGACTCGCGCTTGTTTCCCAGACAGGTAGGCAGAGACTACGAATTTTCATTTGTCACGATCCTTGCACACGTCTTTTACATAGAACACATATACCGCCTAAAAACATTTTGTTCAGTGTTTCTACTCATGTGAGGCGCCCATAGCAATGTTCTCATTGGTCCGTAAGTGATTGGCGAGGTTAAGCAACTAGGCTCGCGGTCAGTCCATAGATGGGTGACTTCCAAAGTGGTTTAATTGCTGAGCGTGTCCGAGCTTTGGAGGGCAAATTAAGCTGTCGGTACCGGTTGTAGCCATTAAACAATAGTCGTTAAGCCATGTGAGACACCTAATGGGCGGCTTGGACCACTCTTGTACTAGGGTTACCACTGCCCATACGTTAAGTAAACGTTAACTAAAAAGACGTCCACTGCTGGACAAAGGCCTCCCCATGTGTGTATTTAATAATAATAATTATTTATTTGCCAAAAAAATAAGTACAGTGAATCTCGAACAATATTTTTGTTAGAATTTGTATACGTAATTACATTTAATGTCCGATTTAATATCGAAACTCCCCGTACTAGGCTAGGCCTGTCCTGCAGGAAGTTTCTTTTCCCTGTTATTAATTTTAATAATTGTACGTATAAACTTAAAATAACAATAAATTAAAAAGAAAGTAATAGTACACAAAAGAAGTAAAATACAAATGGTTTGAACTTTGAATCAGACAGTAACAGCAGTATAAGGATATTCGCTAAGTTATTATTTTCAGTAGGGCTTCGGGATCTTCGTAGGTCCAAGTAATAAGTTCTTTATTTAAAACAATTCTAGCATCACATATATTTAGAAGTATATAAGTATGTTTATCAGTTGTCTGGTTGCCATAGTACAAGACATGCCTAGTTGTGGATCAGAGTATAGTGTTTCAGTAGTCCCAAGATATTTTGTTATATATTAAGTTACGGTTTGTAGTACAGCACACACTCACACACGCACACACAAACACACACCCACATTAATTTTACTTTCATCAGACAAGACCGTGGTCATAGAACTCCTAATTTTAAAATGAAATTTAATAATGAAATTTATTCAGCACTTGGGTATTAACATACACTTGTACTTGTCAAGCTCACAATGCAGTACATAAACATAGTCGAAACAGTATAAAAAATATATTAGTCCGTCCGTATTAGTCTGTCTTATCACATATTATTTTAAATAATATCTACGGGACAATATCTAGGGACGATGTCACACATATCATCCTAGCCTCAAACTAAGCAAAGCTTGTACTCTGGGTACCAGGCGACGATATACATACTTATATAGATAGATAAATACTTAAATACATAGAAAACATCAATGACTCAGAAACAAATATTCATGCTCATCACACAAATATTTACACTTGCCGGGATTCGAACCCAGGACCACCAGCTTCGTAGGCAGGAGCACTACCAACTGGGCTACGGTGACCGTCAAATCATTCAATAAATAACAAGTTTCTAAGCTATTATTTTTAAATTTAGTACTACTAAAAGAAAGTGATATCTAAATAAGAATACTAGCCATCCATTCCACTTGTGTGTAATAATATCGTACAGATGGAGGCAATGCTATCTGGTAATTGCTCAGACCACCTGTATGGCCGGCCTTGCGGTTTCTACACAGCAGTACCATTGATATGAAACGGCTTCATATGTGTAACCAACCGGGTTCGATGCTAGCTCGCTGATTTCATATTGATTAATATAATATATTTAATCACCAACCAATTGTATTTTGGTTGTTATGGATTTCCGCAAAGTAACGCCTGATTCCATTACTTAATATATATTTGTTACATTAACTGGGAGCTAAGATATTCAATTGCTAATAGTAAATTTGATAAGTTTTTACTAATATTTATTTAATTTTACATATATATCTTACATAATTTATTAAGAGAAATCGATAGATTTATTCTTTAGTAGGTATGAGATAAAGAAATACAAAGGATATACGATACGTTTTCATACAATATTGGGCCCGGATGTAAAAAGATATAAGTGGTGTCAATTAATGGGTCTATAAATTATCAGCCAATCACTAAAAATTCCATGGATTTTTTTAATCTGTGAGCAGAGTTATAAAAGGTTTAGTACTTAATAGAGAGGTTATGTACCAACCTATACTAAACAGCTGATTTTTAAGGGCGATTGCTATTTGATAGTCCGTGTCCAGTATGTTAGCAATAGTCGTACACATTAAGCAATATCTGAAGTTCGTAGAGAGAATGCAGTTGTCGAGGGATTTATAAACAAAACAATGAAAAATACTCAAATCACACACGCATTAAACGACACGAGAAATGAGTGACCGATCATAGATTAGGATTCAAAATCTGTCACCAGTCACTGTCAGCATAGATTAAAAATATAGTTGCCAATAACTAATTAATCGATTTGAACGATAACCGATATCATGATTTCTATTTATTATGTTGATATATTATTTTTTACTGTTGACATTATGTTAATGTATTTAATAATTATTATAATTAAATCGGTTATCTGCTGTCTGGTGCAAGAGATTTTATATGACATTGTTTGAACTCATTAACGTTAATCGATTATAGTAATCAACAACGAATTTAATTCGTGACTTAAACATATTTTGAGATTTCTCGTTTTCCAGATTGTAAATAGGGTCAATTTTTAACAGTTTGAAATAGAAAAATATTAATATACTATTACAGTAATAACTTATTACAGCCAGGCCCAGAAATCCCCATCTCCTCTAAATAATTAACTTAACTTATAAGAAACAGCTAAATATCAGCTAAATTAACTATAATAACTAGCTACTATAACTAAGTTATAGGGCTGGCCGCATTGCCACGCGGTATGACAATGCTGATTCTTTGACCCAAAAAAAGGCCAGCTCTCTGGTCACGGGAAGCGTCGATAAAACGTTTCGAAATTTCCCGAAACAATAAACGTGCGTTAGGTCCCCACGGCCCTAGCGTTTCGACCCCAAAATGCTCAAATACATAACTTCCAACGAGGTTGGTGTATTTGCGGGTTTTTGCTGATGCAGCAGCAGCGCCCGCAGATCCCGTTACACATATATTATTATTATTCATTTAATTCAGATATAAAATCCATATAGTGTTAATATTACAGGACTTAAAATATGTTAGTAATAATTATTTTAAAATTAATTTGAGAACCTTATAGGGCAGGTGAGAAGGTGCAAGGATGTCAACGCCTGTGGCGTTCCACAAACTGTTCCGCGTAGTGATAATAGTAACTAGTTAATAATAGTTAACTAGGTCACTGGTCATAAGAAAAGAAACAGAGGTAGACCACTTAGAAGATGGGTGGACGACATTAAGGCCGTAGCAGGAGGCACATGGACGAGAGCTGCTTACGATAGAGAGGAATGGAGAAATTTGGAGTTGCCGATGCAAAATAGTTAAGTTAGAAATGTTAAAGTATAATATATACGTGAAAGTGTTAGTTATCTATACATATAATAAAATCGTAGGAAAGTCAAAACTGTACATTGAAAAATTTTTTAAAGGATATTTGGGGCGTGATCTACTTTCGATATCGAAACCAAAAATATAGTTTATACATTTTTTGTCTGTTTATCTGTATGTATGTCCGGGCTAAATTCAAAAAGTAATGCATATTTTTACTTCAAATTTTGCATGAATATTACTAAGAAGTCGGGTCAACGTATAGGTTACATATTATCACGCTATCACTTACGGGGGGGGGGGGGGAGGAGCTGTGATAATTTATAAAATTAACGCGAGTAAAACCGCGGGGCACAGCTAGTAGAATAATATCGCTGTGCCCCGCAGTTTTTCCCGCGTTAAACTTTATAAAATTATAGCCTTTGTGTTAAACCGGGGTGTCAGCTAACTCCATACCGAATTTTATTAAAATCCCTGCAGCCGTTTAGACGTGTTTGACTTTCTTACGTTTTTTTATATGTGATTGGTCGAATAGTCTTCCAAACTGTTCAATACCGCGACGTATTAAATATGAGAGACAAACTAAAGCAAATCCCTCTGTAGGAAACCAAAAGTATATAATTAAAATTCTCGTGTACTTTTTTAGACAATCTGTATAAAAATCACACGAGTTTAGATTAAAAATACTCAAGAATTAACAAAAATATTTCATAAAGGAAAATAACGATAACAAATTCCTATAACAATAAATAAATAACTAACTAAGCCCAGTTATTTAAACATATCTAAAATCTTCTTGCAAAAATATTCAAGCAGACAAGAATATCATTTTAAATGTATCTCACATTTTATACAAATTTCCAACAATGCTGAGATGAGAGCAAACAGGGTTGACATTATTGAAAATCTCTTGGCACATACGGCCTTCTGGTCTGTAGCTTTATTTTATCTCATGTTGCCGTGAGGGAGGGCTAAATCCGGATTAATTAATTCTGAACTCCGAAAGTGCGTCAAATTCGAACCGTTCGATAATTCCATGCGGTGTATGTCCTCTCGGCATTATATTTCGCATTGTATATAATAAATACATGTACATACATACGACTATGTAACGAATTCGTACATGCAAATATTGTTATTGGTGGAATTAATTGATTTTCGTACACAAACACAATTCATTGAATGAATATCCTTTGGTTTATATTATAGTATATATAGTACCTAAATATCAATGTTACTAGAAATAATAATGTATACAACTATATTACTACAAACATGTTCTGACTATTTACAAACGCTTTTTTAAAGTTTACGTGAATAAATACCTTTTTTATTTATATACGTATGTTGTTAAAAATTATTTAGCTTTTACGAACATTCAAAATATTATGAATATCGTAAATTCTTATCTTTCTATAAAATGTGTTTACAGACTCATATTCTAAATTCTACTAATATTATAAATGCGGAAGTTTGTGAGTATGGATTTATGGATATCTGTTACTCTTTCACGCAAAAACTACTGAACGGATTTTAATGACATTTTGAAGCAATATAGGATATACACATGGGCTATAATTTATAGAGCTTAACGCTGGTAAAACCGCGGGTCAAAGCTAGCAAATTCTAAAGTGATATTGCATTCTTTCGAAGAAAAATCTGATTGGAATAATTGAAATTTTTGAAGCCATTGAATAGCATCTTATTAATTTCTGCTAAGCGTGGCGATTATGGCATATCCCCCGCAAATGATGGACACAATGTGGAGTTTTTGGAGAGTTCTTTGTCCAGCAGTGGATGTCTTACGGCCGATATAATGAAGTTGATGTAAGAACCGTTGTTCCTCTATAATGAATTGTACAGGAACTAAGCATTGAAGAAGAAAAGAAGAAGAAGAACAAAATACATTTATTCAGTAAACTAGCACAGATAAATTTCGAATTGGTCCCATCTCAGCACTAGCATGGTGGGTTTAGTATTCAAAACATTCTATCTGACAATTAGGTGTTCAGTTTTAAAATGCTAAACCGTTAAAAGAAATGCTGCTGTGCATTTTTTTAAAACCTAATCATTCTGTAAATCATGTTTAGAAGTAAATAAATAAATTATTATTATTATTAAGGTTAGCTAGATTAGGTTCCTCAGCGCAGCGGCGAGATCGCTTTGGCAACTTAACGTGATCGTGACGAGTGATCACACCCTCACTTAGAATTCTGTCTTTTTACTTCAGCGGCCCCCTAAGCTGTAGCCCGAACCCAAAAAGGGTGCCCTCAGCTATTAGTCGCTTAAATTAAGCTACTGGTTAAAAGCCTTCTGCGCTAGCCAACTACTCGTTGCCTTCAATTCTTTAATTTTAATATTGTACAACTAAATATTTCAAAATTTTCATTTCTTAATTTTAATTTTTTTTCAATATTTTATGTTCTAAATTTGATTAGTAACTTGTTATTTATAAAAGGATAAGAAAATATATGTGATAAAACAGACCGCACGAACGGACTAATTAATTTTTGTAACTTTTATACTCTATTCCACTACGTTTATGTACTGCATTGTGAGCTTGAACAGTACAAGTATATGTTAATACCCAAGTGCTGAATAAATTTCATTATTATTTCATTTCATAACCAAAGTAAATAAATTCTTGTTTGGTAACACGGCAGACACAGGTGTTGCTATTCCGATTTAGCATCGCTTCAAAAGGATGTGTGCCGCCGATTTTCATTTCCCAAACAAACCACATAGGTAGGTCACGAGGCGATTACACCGCGCCGCAGCCACATTGCGAATTGTGTGGCCGGACTTTTGAATTGTTGATTAAAATTTACGTGTCAATATTGTCACCTTAAAGCTTAACGGGTTTTGTCTTGCTGAAGCGTGAATTTCGCGGATTGATCCGATTGATCCGGCTGAACATGGGCACTGTTGATAATTGAAGAAAATACCGCATGTTTCAATTTTCGTATTTGTTATTTATTTTGATTAAAATTGTTGCAGAATTTATTGTTGTTGAACAATATCGTGTATCGTATATGTACAGGTACTAAAATTAAACTCAATATTGGCTAGCATTGGTAGGTATTGATTTAAAGGGTTTGAAGGAAATAGAAATTTTATATAATAATAGCTAGATATAGAAGTGAAGAGGTTTTATAAAATTGAGAACTCATAGATAGCCGGATCATATCTGGCTCGAAGTACCATAAGATATAGATATATATTTTTTTTAGTTTTAATTTAATTTGACGGACCGGTTGTAGTGGTTGGTAAATGCTTGCCTTTCACGCCGGAGGTCGTTTGTCGATTCCCACCCAGGACTGATATTTAATTTTGTGTGCATGAACATGTCTGTTTGTCTTAAGTCTGGGTGTTATTATCTATATAAGTATATATTCACAAAAAAGTAGTATATGTATGTAGTATATCAGTTATTGCCAGTAATGACTTACGGAACAGATAGTACGTGGTCGCTCACTATGGGCCTTATCAGTCGGCTCAAGGTCACCCAAAGAACAATGGAAAGGGCTATGCTTGGAGTTTCCCTGGGAGATTGAATCAGAAATGCTGAGATCCGCGGGCAAACCAAAGTAGCCGACATAGCCCAAAGAATTGCCAAACTGAAGTGGCAGTGGGCAGGGCATATAGCTCGTAGAACTGACGGCCGATGGGGCAGAAAGGTTCTCGAGTGGCGACCACGAACCGGAAGACGCAGAATGGGCAGGCCTCCTACACGGTGGACCGACGATCTTGTGCGGGTCGCGGGAAGCCGCTGGATGCGGGCAGCGCAGGACCGGCTATTGTGGAGATCCTTAGGGGAGGCCTTTGTCCAGCAGTGGACGTCTTTCGGCTGATATGATGATGATGGTGATGATATGAGTTATTTGGTTTTCATAGTACAAGGTCTGCTTAGTTTGGGATCAGATGTTCGTGTGGCAATAATGTCCACGAATATTATTATTGTTATATTATATATATTTTGCACAATTTTTTATGGCTGACCAATATCGAGTATCGTTTATGTACAGGTATTATAAATGACATTAAATGCTGGTTAGCGATGGTAGGCATTGTTACAATAGGTTTGAAGGAAATATAAATTAAATCATCATGTTAGTCTAATAACGTCCCTTGCTGGACAAAGGCCTCCCCAAATGTCTATAATTAGGAAGGATATGCCATAGGTATCGACTTCTTCGCCCTTCACGGGTTGAAATGGCGTGGTGGTATTCCATGCCGTCAGTCACGCAGCATAAAAGATAACTGGCTAGAGATAGCAGAGAAGAGGTTTTATAAAGGAAAGAATTCATAGGTAGCCGAATCATATCCGGCTCGAAGTACCATTACGTGGTGGTTTTATTAAGGTATGAATTGAACTCGAATAATTAGAATGAAATATACTTAATTCTATTATGTCATCTTCATTCAACGTCAAAAACTAATTTTGATAGTATTAAATGAAATTCCTGCTATTTATAATCCATTTTACTAACTAGAATATATTAATATTTCCTGGAATCCTCAGAACGAGTAGCTTTCAGTCACACTCCAGGGTTGGCACACATAATTTAGCTAAGTGCTCAGACCAGAACTTTTAGTGGACTGTATATAACGTTCTGTCTCACCGTTCTAAAAGTGTATTTAATTTGTCAACCTTATGCTGATGATATGTCTGTTCAGTTTATTTAAATATATTTTTTTATTCAAAAATCAATAATATACATCCAAAATCCCGCAAAAATGTGCACATGCAAGAAGGACAATATAAAAAAGCAAATTAATTCTTAAGGGCTGCTAACTCGTCGAGCACTCGACGAGTTAGCAGCCCTTGAGAATGGTCCGTGGCGGACTGAAACACGTGTTGGGTATCGTACTGGCGCATGTAATTTGCTTTTTTATAGTGTCCTTCTTGCATGTGCACATTTTTGCAGGCGGGAGGGCGGTGCAAATTGCATCCCGGCATGATTAAACTGACAATTAGCGGAATTAACACTACATATTGATTTTGTATTTTGATTGTAATGGATTTCCGCAAAGTAACGCCTGATTCCATTACTTAATAATATAAATATTTTTTTAATTAACATTTTAAAATACATCATTAAAAATAAGTATTATAGCATAAGTAAACCACTGAGGTTTCTAATGAATGCTACACTAAAGATACATCTACATCGCTAATAGACTGGCAAAACTTTATCTATACATATAATTAAATCGTAGGAAAGTCAAAACTGTACATTGAATATTTTTTAAAGAGGATACTTGGGGTGTGATCTACAATCGATATCGAAGCCAAAAATATAGTTTTTAGAATTTATGTCTGTTTGTCTGTATGTATGTCCGGGCTAAACTCAAAAAGTACTGCATGGATTTACTTCCAATTTTGCGTGAATATTACTAAGAGGTCGGGTCAACATATAGGCTACATATTATCACGCTATCACCTACGGGGGAAGAGCTGTGATAATTTATAAAGTTTAACGCGAGTAAAACCGCGGGGCACAGCTAGTTAAAAAATAAACTTGGTAAATACATCGTCCCAATCATACAAATTAATTTGTCAATATATTGATATATATTGACAATTTAATTTATTTATTATCTAATTTCACACATAATATGTGTGAAATTAGATAATAAATAAATTAAATTGTCAATATAATAATATCAATGTGTTGTAGGAAATTAGATAATAAATAATATTTATAAATAAATTGAATTTATAATTTCACGGTGGCAATCCGAACTGTGTTCGTTAAAGCTTTTCCACCCGTAGTTCTTCAGTGCATTTGTGATCATAGCACTTGTGACAGTTCTTAAATATTGAACATGTAACACAAATAATAAAAAACGGCCAAGTGCGAGTCAGACTCGCGCACGAAGGATATGGTGTATGGGAGCCCCCCATAAATATTTGTCTCATTTTATTTAAATTATTTATTTTTAAAATCAATATATTTATAACTAAATATTCTATCAGCGTTTAGTAGTTTTTGTTATAGCGGCACCAGAAATACATCATCTGTGGAAATGACAACTGTCTTACTATCACTGTTAATGAGATACACCCTGGTGGCAGACGGATAGACAGACAGACAAGCATTAAAGCGCGACCGCTGTTATAAACACAAGATCCACCATAATAACATAAACCTTAACTTTTGATAATTTGTCAAGCTTATATATAAGCTTGACAAATGACAAGCTATCTAAATAACTAAATCATGATAATCATAAAATCATAAATCCCAAGACCTCTGGCTTAACACTCAGGGTCACTAATATCTATACCAATAGGCCATTCAAATATTATACCACGGAAATGAAAAATCTTTGCAAAAGGCGTGCTGTCAACGACAAGAACAAAAGTTAACATTTCAACTATTCCGCTGTCTATTGTCTTATTTGAGCTATGAAGCGGCGGCGTCGGAACACTCTTTTCGGGCCAACTTCCTTTTGGAAAAACTTCAAGAAAGCGTCCCATCTCAGTTTTCGAGAAGATTGCAAAATATCTCTGTCCTAGCGGTGTCATTTGCCTAACTTTCCAGTTTGAGTAAGCTTAAAACCTCAAAGTTTTTACGTTGAGAATGCTTTCCGAGTTGTCTGATGCAACATTTTTATATTTGGAGTTGGAATTTCTGTAACAATAAGCGCAAATAACTTTTTCTTCAACAGTCAGTTTAATAGGTTGCTTTAGGGGATGGTCGTCCAGGGGTTTCTTTGTCAATTATTTCGGTGGTTCTCATTTTAATGTAATGTTTTGTTGGTTTGGATTACAATAACGTAGACGCGTTAATTAGAATCTTATTGTAGTCCTCGCACACAACGCGATTCCAATTAGATATCTCTTTGTAAATGTATACTGATTGTCTGCTCACGTATAGAAATTCTTTATTCAAATTTTGTGAATTTAATTTGAAAGAGCAGAAAATAAAATCGTCATTGCCTTAGTAATATTTGCACGTGAAATAGTCCCGAGTGAGTTCAAACTTTCTATTCTATTCATTTAGTTGAGTGCAGACAAGGACCAGTTTTAAATGGTTTACACATTTTTTATCATGGTCGTTAATATTAAATATACCTATTTCAATTTCGGTAAACTCTTTGTTATGACAATATTAAAGAAACAATATTTCTTTTGCAAATGGATTATATTTTATCGAGAAAAGCTGTCAATAAATTCAATCTCTACAAAATATTTTTTTTTATTCGGTAGCGACTGGTAGCCGCCGCAGTTCTGCTGTTTTAAGTATTAGTTAAAAGCGTATCTAGTCATAACGACATTTAAATTTCGTATGATATAGTTACAATACTTATTAATAATCAAACATGGAATCAAAATAGCTTTAACTAGCAACTTCACTCACCTGTTAGTCATCCAAGTTTGATATTAGAACTATTTTGCTTTATACTTTTTTAATTAATGGGCAACATTGATTTATACGTTTTCCATTAATGGCAACATTGATTTAAGCTGACATGCTTGAAGATGCCCATAGCTGGACGTAGGTTTCCCCAAAGATCAATATAATTGCTGCGCTACCTCCTCAAACTAAATAAATAATGTCCTCCTAGCTGAAATTCGGGAATGCCGCCAGTCTCAATAGAGATCACTCTAATCGGCACGCCTAGCGACACGACCGGAAATAGGTCAGATACATGATCCCCGGCTTTAAGTACTGTCCTAGGCGCGGGGGTATAATACTGCCAACACCCAGACTTCGGACTGAAGCTGAAAAAATTTTCTTTTTAAAGAAATGTCCAAAAATCACTTTTGGCCCGACCCGGGATTTGAACCGCTAGACAAACGAGGCGAATATTCCTCAAAAATAAAAACATAGTCAACTTGAATCAAATGCTAAAGGTGAACGGCAGGTTTGTATGGGACTTTCATACCGCTAGTAAAATTTGGTGTTACGGAAAAGGCATTTTTAATTTCTTAGATTTTTTGAAGTTGGGATATACAAGTTATAGCCAGTTTTATTTTAAGGTTACGTTTGGTCAACCTCATGACCGTGGATACATTGCAATTCGAAATCATTCTAACTGCGTATATTATCTATAAATATTTAAGGAGGCTCCCATACACAAAAAAGTTTGTTGTATGGGAGCCCCCTTAAATATTTATTTTATTTTTTAGTATTTTTATAGCGGCAACAGATATCATCATCTGTGAAATTTTCAACTGTCTAAATATGACGGTTCATGAGATACAGCCTGGTGACAGACATTGGGTAGGGAACCCAAAAAATAAACAATAATTAAAACTTTCTCTGAGTATATGTGTGACTGTATGTTTTAATAGGACTTTAGTATTTTCGTGGGAGAAAGATACACTTCAAAATAGATGATATTCGGTTGACTCTGTGTTTACGACCAATACTGCCATTGATACAAAAATATTTATACAAGTTTCACACTCTGTATCACTAGGTGGCATTAGTGCTGAAATAGATGGCGGTATGGTTTCGTTCACACTGCACACCTAGGTCATGACAATTTTGTTTCATAGAGAGAACATTATGGAAGCTATCAAAGAACATTGTGAGATCAACGTAAGACCAAGATACCAACAGTTCAAGTATTAGATTGTGGTTTTATTATATATTCAACCCTTCTAGTATTCTAGGGATCATTTTGTAGAGGTAGGGGTACTACATATACTACTTTTCTACTGTAAATACATACTTATTGGTTCTTAGGTTATTAAAATATAGTTTAAGAGAGGTAGGGTACAGCGTTCATTCGCTCAAAGAGCTGCCCGACTGGGGAAGTACCTCCACCTTACAGAAGACACTCCTTAATAATAACATTAATGATTTTAATGTTGTGTTTCCGAGTGTGAGTAAGGTCGCCAGAACTCATTGGGGTGGGGGAAGGGTCAGCAACACTTGTTTGCTGACTTTTAAAGGCCGGCAACGCACCCGCGACACCTCTGGTGTTGCGAGTGTCCATGGGCGGCGGTGATCACTTACCATCAGGTGACCCACTTGCTCATTTTTCGCCCTCTGATATAAAAGAAAAAAAAAGCAGATCTCTTTAATAGCTTCGTGCTATTCACTCAGAAAGAAAGTGGACTCTTAATAGTGGCCTACACAATAGGGATTATAAGTTCTTTCTGCGTAGTTGACGTTTTTATTTAGGCAAAAGAATTATTGTTAAGTAAAAAAGAGTTGAGACGCACGTTCCCGAGTTTACGCGATAAATAAGACATAATGGGCCATTTCTTGAAGATATTACGATGAAAAAGTGAGAACGCCTATTGTGAGCCTGTCTATTGGGAGTACTATATGTTATAAATATGATAGATGTATTACATAATATTAGATCACTCTTTTGATCTTCAAAACTTTTGGAGAATATATTTATTTATTTATTAGAATACCAACAGCGATACAAATATTTTTTTGCTTTATAGTACAATCAATATAGTAAGGCCGATTACAGGTTTTCCTAAGTACGATTTGAATAGTGTAGATAATTTTTTGACTGTTGACAGAGTTACCTGTAAGCTAGCTATTATATCAGAATTTGTATCGACATGGTCTAATCTTCTAGATGGGTCCTACGATTGAACGTGTAATACTTGTGGTTAATGTAGATGATATTTATACCAACTTCCTCGTCGGTGTAGTGGTAGCGTGTTCAACCGCAGATAATGAGGTACTGGGTTCAAATCCCGGGTCAGGCGTAAAGGGATTCTGGTATTTTTCTGTAAAAAAAAAATCTCAGATTCAGCCCGAAGTCTGGGAGTTGGCGGTATTAACCCCTGTGCCTCGAAGAGCAGGTAAAGCCGTCGGTCCTGTACCTGACCTCTTTCCCGTCGTATCGCTAGTCATCCCATCGGATCATGAGAGTGATGGAATAGAAAGTACCCCCACTATAATATAAATATCCTGTGCAATTGGCTAGTTTCCATTGAGACTAGTCGCCGTGGCCGAAATTCCGTCAGGAGGACATTATTATTAATACCAAGGTATAATAAATATAAATAATAAACTTTATTTTAATAACCTAAGAACCAATAAGTATGTATTTACAGAAGAAAAGTAGTTATGTAGTATATCAGTTATTTGGTTTCCATAGTACAAGCTCTGCTTAGTTTGGGATCAGATGGCCGTGTTTGAATAATGCCCCAGGATATTATTATTATTACAACAGTTAAGATTATACAGGGCATGATAAATATATGGACATAACTTAACAAATAATATATGATTGATTGATTGAGAAACGCTATTTAACCCATGAAACTGTACATGTTTGTACTAAGTGTTTATATGATGACTTGGTTCAATAAATAATTTCGAATTCTTTGACTTTTTAACCTCTGAATATTTTTCAACTGGTATTTTGATTGTATGAATGCATAAAATAGTTCATTTCTAATTGAGTTGGAGCCATCTCTAGTTACAAAACTCATCAAGTCATGTCTACGTATGAGTTTGATCCGTGAATTATTGGTGTTCTACGTCTAAGCTTTATATTTGTGGACGAATGGTTTGTAAAGTTCCCCACGACAAGTGTATTATGTTTTCCATGGGGAAATAATAATAATATCTAGGCATAATGTCACACAGATCATCCTAGCCCCAAACTAAGCAAAGCTTGTACTATGGGTACCAGGCGACGATATACATACTTATATAGATAGATAAATACTTATGTACATAGAAAACATCCATGACTCATAAATATTCGTGCTCATCACACAAATATTTGCACTTACCGGTATTCGAACCCAGGACCACCAGCTTCGTAGGCAGGAGTACTACCAACTAGGCTACGGTGACCGTCAAGATGTATCAACATTCATATCCAGCTCCCATTCACAACATATTCATGACTTTTCACGGAGCTTTTAATTATATACTACTTATTATCATTTATTATTTATCATATTCATGCCAATCGAAGGACATTGCTGGACAAAGTTCTTTCCCAAAGATCTCCACAATGGCCCGTCATGCACTGCATCACTAGTCGACTCAATGCCATCGTTTTCTATGGGGGTACTGTATACCCCATAACACTTCCAGGTAATTCGCTCTCCTGGAATAAAAATCGGACCTCAGTCAATTCTCTGATATCCCAATGTGACCTGCTCAGTTTTTTCTTTATTTCGAAGATCTTTTAGTCGGTCCGCAGTGAACCAGTGAGAGTCCAGAGGACCTGCGTCAGATTCTGATGCTGTGCTACCAATAACATAGCAGCTTTTGGGGACTTCCACTACTGGTCGTTTTCTGGTAGATGTTTTTCGCTTCATTCTTCGCCCCACGGAATGGGATGGGGTGATCATATTTCGCACCGTCACGACATAGCCAATATTAAAAATTACTTAATTATAAGTCTAAAGATCCTATAATATTACTCAAATTATTGTAGAACTATTTCATTGCATTCTGGGTGAAAGAAAATAAAATACACCTGGTTTGGTGCTAGGATAAAATTACCTGTGTCCAAAATTTTCTCTTTGCACAAAATTAATGTAGTTATTATAAAATCTTGTTACAAAGAAATTATTTTAATTCATATTGCATAGAATCAGGGATATTGAGGGTTAAAATATATTTATCTTTTAAAAAATTTCAAATTTTAAATCTCCTGTGTGACAGTTTTGCCTGTGGATTAAAATATATTTAAGTTTCTAAAAATAATCTTTCGTCGTTGCTAATTTGAAATCTCCTATGTGTCATTTTTGCCTGATGTTGAAAATATATTTAGGTTTTTAAAAATAATCATTCGTCGTTGCAAATTTGAAATCTCCTATGTGACATTTCTGCCTGAGGGTCAAAATATATTCAAGTTTTTAAAAATAATCTTTCGTCGTTGCAAAGGAGAAGGAAACTTCTGGGCCCAGCAGTTAACTAGTTGAAATGTGAATTAAAAAAACCGTTATATTTTTCTAAAGGAAATCACAAAATATGGTATCATGTTTCTATCTAGGAAGCGAGAAAACTTAAATTAAGTTATGAAACAAAATAATCGATAAAATAATGATGAATTGCTCGCAATCGATTAAGAATAAATCGGTAAAATCTCAGAATATGTTTGAAAATCGAGTGACAAGTGTTATCCGTGGAATCGATTCATAGCGGATCGTATTCCTTTAATTTTTCTTCGGGCAGCACTTCTCTGCCTGACAGCCTTTATATACTCTTTGACTGTCACTCGTTCGTTGTCTTTCGTTTTAAGTGGACATGTATTTTCCATGTTTTTTTGGTGGTTTTCTTCGACTGTAGTGACTGTACGGGGTTCGGGGGATCCAAACGCGCCAGATCTTCGACATGTCACACTCTCCATGCATAAAACCATAACACAACCGAAGCCATTCAAAAATATTTTGTAAAAAACTACAATGTTATAATTTAAAGTTTGCGTGTGTGCGTGCGAAAGTATAACATCTCAGTGTCAGTGCTCTCCGTCAAAATATCAAAAATACGTAAAAAACCAAACGAAGAACATCAAGGGAACCTTAGATATACAGTACAATAACTTACCGGCTGAAGACAACATCGGGTGACAGTATAAACTATCTCTAAACACAGATTTTTCACCATAATAACACTTGATAACCAGTCGTTTCAATTCGAAATTAACACACACATGCATGGAACCTATATATACGCTTTTTTTGGAAAACTATTGGAACCAATAAAACTTAATTAAAAGATGTTTTTCTACCCGACAATTATAATCAGCTGATCACTGACATCAAACGTCAACGTCAATCCTACTCATACATTAAATACAGTGTTGCCACAAATGCAAAAAAAAATCCATAGAATTTGAACCATCTGCTGTTTCATTTCACGGTGAGAACTTCAAAAGTAACGTTTCATTATACTCTTAAACACAATAATTTTAAATAAAATGGAAGACGAATCGAACAACGTAACGCATCGGAAACCACAAAGATCTTACTCAGAGGAATATTTAGATTCATCACTATTTGACTCAACTGTCACAAGTTTGCCAGAATCTACAATTAATGGGACACAAACATATACAGATTTACAAAAAACTATTGAAAGTCTAAACGTAGAGTTACTATCTGCACATAATGAAATAGATAAGCTGAATATTGAAAACACACAATTAAAGATAAGCTTGGAAAAAACACACAAAATAATTGAAACCTACAAAAATGTAATACACTCGCCAACGCCATCATTATCGGCAAAAAAGAAGCAGAAATGTAAATCCCACGGTAGCACAGTAAATACCCCAAGTCAAACTAAATCAAACGTACTAAGATTTAAAAAAGATACTACCAAGGATGATGGCAGTAACAACATAATGATCCAAACAAATAATGACATGCAAAACGAACCACACAAGGAAAAAGAAACGCCACGTAGCCCTTACGATAATCTGTCAGAAAAAGGAAACAAAAATTGCAACGAGAAACCACTAAAACCTAGAATCATAATTTTAGGTGATGAACAAGTAAGGGGACTATCTGAAAATCTAACAAAAACTAGACGAAACAAGTGGAATGACTCTTATGAGGTATCGGCCCTTATTAAACCAGGTGCGACTTGCTCTCAAATCTTACGTTGTGACTTGAATGTTCTCAACTCACTGACAGAACAAGATATTATAATTATCTCAGTGGGAACAAATGAAAAAAACCCTTACTACTTCTTTAAGGAATTATGTATCGCACTTGACAATATGAAAGTATGTAAACAATTATTTTTGCTTAGTGTACGGTCTAATTGTTATTTAAATGAGTATTTGTTGAACAAAAATATAAAAATGCTATCTAAGTACTACTCAAATTGTAAATATATTAATCTGAGTGAAATGGTTACTCACCCAAAATTAAACTACTACATGTATTTAAAACAACTAGGGTATAAGTTAAACATTGAAATAGATTATATAAAATATAAAGATGAATTTATTGTGAGCAAGAACTTGTTTTGCAAATTTATTAATGTCCAAAAACCGTCAGTCTCTGATGGCTTTCGTACTAAGCATCGTCAACAAAAAACTATATTAGATTATTTTAAGCCGCTTCGTTTGGAAGAAACCAAACTGCAAGGAAAAATGGATGAAAATCCAATCCAACCATCACAATCACTTGATGCTAATGCAAATATTGACTCTATGTGTAGGAATCTTTTTCGTGTATAATTATCTCTTTATTTTACACCAAAACATAAATGGACTAATAAGTAAATCGGACATGCTAAGTGTACACCTAAGTGAATTCTCCGACAAGGGAAAATCAGTAGATATTATCTGTATAACCGAAACAAACATGAAAAAAGGTGATCATACCCATCTGTATTTACCCAATTATACACTCCACATCCATTATGCTAGAGAGAGTAGACACGGAGGGTGTTGTATACTTATGAAAAATACATTGAAAGGTCAAGTGTTAAATACAGACAAATGGTGCAAACGTAACATCCTGGAATGTTGCGCAGTAGAATTACAAGACCACCCTATCGTTATTATATGTATCTACAGACCTTCTTAACACGATCTTAACTCATTCAGTAATTTTGTTTATACACTGGATAACATTTTATTTGAATTTTGCCTACAACGAAAAAAAAAGATAGTGCTTTGTGGAGATTTCAATATAGACATTCTTAATAAAAATAATAGCTCCACTACTTTTCAAAACCTATTGCATGCCTTTAATTTAAAACTAGGTGTACGTTCCCCGACACGCCCGTGTAGTGGTACGTGCATTGATAATATTATCCATAACATTAAGGACAGTAAATGTGAAATCTTTGAACTGGCTTTATCGGACCACACAGCTCAACTAATGCAACGCCCTGTGAACCGAACCTATTTACTCCCTTACTGGTTCATTTTTAAGCGCGACTACTGTAATGAAAATATGTCTAAATTTAAAAAATGTCTGCAAAATATAACATTCAGTGATGTATACAATTCTAATGACCCTAATGTCGCATTTAATGAATTTCACGATACTTTTAAATTATTTTATGATATGTGCTTTCCACTAAGAAAAATTAAAATATCTGCATTTAAAAGCCTTGCTGGATAAGCAAAGGTGTTAAGTTGTGTTGTAGACGTAAGCGACAGATGCTATGGGAACTGCGGAAAACCACTAACAATACTAACAGGACAATATTTAAAACTTACTCTAAAAGGTTAAAAAGTATTATTCGTCTAACCAAAAAATCTCAAAACAACTACTTCATAAATAATGCCACTAATAAAAATAAAGCAGCCTGGCAAGTGATAAATAAAAATAAAAAGAACAAACTGGCGGAAGGAATTCAAAGTTTATTAATTGACAATAAAATTATAAATGATCCAAAAGACATAACCGATGCTCTGAATAATTATTTTGTTGACGAAATTGAATCTAAATCTGACATCACAAATGATTATCAACCAAAATTTGACAGCTATCGTGACTCCATATTTCTACGCCCTACAGATCCTTCCGAGATTCTTAAAACAATAGGGTCTCTTAATAACACAAAGAGTACAGGCTATGATGACATTACTACTGACGTTGTTAAATCTGTCTCATATGTAATGGCACCA
This sequence comes from Pseudoips prasinana, assembly GCA_951640165.1. Classification (NCBI taxonomy): domain Eukaryota; kingdom Metazoa; phylum Arthropoda; class Insecta; order Lepidoptera; family Nolidae; genus Pseudoips; species Pseudoips prasinana. Next base: position 25,780,823 of record OX621259.1, on the reverse strand, counting down.
GTGCTTACTTACATCGTCAACTTATGCTTGGAAAATGGCGTGTTTCCGGATAGACTTAAACTTTCAGTCATAAAGCCTATTTATAAAAAAGGTTTAAAACAGAACCCCGGGAACTATAGGCCAATTTCGTTACTTTCCATTATTTCTAAACTAGTGGAAAAAATTATTTATAATTCATTAAACTCATTTTTTGAAAACAAAAATATATTAACAAAGGAACAATATGGGTTTCGTAAAAATAAGAATATCAATATGGCAATATATTACTTCTTCGAAAAAATCATTACCAATATTGATAACAGAATGCCTGTGGCAGGTTTGTTCATGGACATGAGCAAAGCGTTCGATTTTGTGGACCCTAAAATTCTTAGTAGTAAATTGGAAAGCTATGGCATCAGAGGTAATGCACTTAATTTGCTCAATTCCTATATAACAGGTAGAAAACAAGTAACGCAAGTAAAAAAAATCTGCACGACCTCAAAAACAGAGAAAACTTACGTCTCTAGCCAGAGACTAATATATTATGGTGTGCCCCAAGGTAGTATCTTGGGACCTTTATTATTTTTCATTTATATAAATGATCTGCCAAGGGTGACACATCATCCTATGGTTCTTTTTGCTGACGACAGTACAGTAGTGTTTAGTGCAAAAGATATTATAACCCTCGAAATAGATATAAATAATTGCTTAGAAGTATTAATTGATTGGTTAAAAGTAAATAACTTAAAAGTAAATTTTGATAAGACAAAAATTATGACATATGGACAAAACACTAACAATACTAAAACTGATATACGATATGGGGAAAAAAATATTTCTGAAACCACAACCACAAAATTTTTAGGACTAGTACTTGATAGAGATATGTCATGGAAATCACATACTGACAGTGTGTGTAAACGGCTTAGTCAGTGCTCATATGCTCTATATAAACTTTACACAGAGGTAAATCAGAGTACTCTATTAACTGCATACCACGCATACGTCACTTCGACTCTGCGCTACGGTTTAATATTCTGGGGCAACTCAACAAATATGGAGGCTGTGTTTAGATCCCAAAAAAGGTGTCTTCGTGCTATATCTGGTCTACAAAGCACTGATAGTTGTAAACCACTATTTAAAAGTCTTCGTGTATTGACATTATCTTGTCTTTACATATACGAGGTATCAATGTTTGTGAAAATCAACTTCCATCTATTTGACACACTAAAAAGCAAACGACACAAAAATAAAATTAGATTCCGACCTCACAAAAAGACCGTGTATAATAAAAATTTCTTGGGTATGGCCCCAAAAATTTATAATAAATTACCCAAAAACATTATATTAGGTCTTTACCTATGAAATTGCCGTTCTGCAGTACTGGCCATTTCAAATCAAAATAATTTTTGTTTGGCTAAGAATTCTAATTTCAAATTAATTTTATTTTAAAAACATGGATTCTTTTTTCCAAAAGTAGTCATTTCTTTATTGATTAGTGTTACATTTTCATCGCATTTCAATCTTTTTCGTCATCATGGATACGTTAAAAATTCGAGTAATTATGGAATATGAGTACCGTCGTGGCAGCAACGCGGCACAAGCGGCACGCAACATCAACGACGTTTACGGAGCTAACACTACAAACCAACGCACCACCTGTTATTGGTTTGCTCGCTTCCGTTCTGGAAATTTCGACCTGAAAAATGAACCTCGCGGTCGTCCGAAGACTTTGGTCGACAATGACGAATTAAAGGCGGTTGTGGAAGCTGATGATACACAATCTACGGCTGAATTAGCAGCAGCTTTCGACGTTAGCGTCAAAACAATATTGGTCCATTTGCGTCAAATTGGCAAGGTAAAAAAGCTTGACAAATGGGTGCCCCACGAACTCAATGATCGCCAGCGCGAAGTACGCGTCGAGACGTGCCTTGCACTGCTCAACAGACACACAAATGAAGGAATTTTGAACCGCATTGTTACCTGCGATGAAAAATGGATTCTGTTTGATAACCGCAAGCGCTCAGCAAGTTGGTTGGATCCTGGTTCAGCACCTAAACAATGCCCTAAACGAAAACTTACCCCTAGAAAAGTGATGGTCACTGTTTGGTGGTCTAGCGCCGGTGTGATTCATCACAGCTTCTTACCAAACGGGGTGAGCATTACTGCAGATGTGTACTGTGAAGAACTGAGCACAATGATGGAGAAGCTGGCGCATCTCCAACCAGCATTGGTCAATCGCTCGTCTCCGCTGCTCCTGCACGACAACGCGCGACCTCATACTGCACAGCAGACGGTCTCCAAGTTGCAAGAACTGGGGTTGGAAGCTCTCCGTCATCCGCCCTACTCACCAGACCTTGCGCCTACAGACTACTACTTTTTCCAGAATTTGGATAACTTCTTGGCGGGAAAAAAATTCAATACCCGAGAGGCAGTACAAAATGCCTTTGAAGAATTTGTTGCCTCCCGTCCAGCTGATTTCTTTAAGAAGGGCATCAATAAACTGCCACTGCGATGGCAAAGATGCATTGATTGCATGGGTGATTACTTCGATTAATACAAATAAAAAAATTCATGAAAAAAAATCGTTTAAATTTTTTCATACAAAACGGCAATTTCATAGGTAAAGACCTATTATTAGAAGATCCTATCACAAAATACAGAAAGAAACTTCTTGAATTTTTAATAAATAAGGCATACTACTCTATAAAAGAGTACTTGACTGATAATTTAGAAATTTAGGTGAATGCTTTGTAAGTCCGATTTAAGTTATGATGTTGATGATTAATTCTATTGTAGTCTATATTAAGTGTAATACATGACATAATGCTAATAATAAGATATTTAGTGACATTAACTTTGATGTAATAATGTAATACTTTGCATGCCACATCAGGCAGAACATAGTGAACTAAGCGCCTTTATTTGTCATCTTATATTGTACCTACCTATGTTCAGCAATAAATGATTTGATTGATTGATTGATTAACCTCACTTTTACTATACTTCATATAACTTGATTCCTGGATAGCCAAATTTCACCAAAATTTCAGTGAGGTCTTGTTATTATATCCTCTCACAAATAAGGCTAGTTTAATTCAGTTAAAACCTGGGCCCAGGAATGTATGGAGTCATTTCCTTCTCCTTTGAAATCTTTTGTGTGACATTTTTGCCTGTGGGTTAAAATATATTAAAGTGTTTAAAAAGAATCTTTCGTCGTTGCAAATTTGAAATCTCTTGTGTGACATTTATGCCTGTGGATTCAAATATATTTAAGTTTGTAAAAATAATCTTTCGTCGTTGCAAATTTGAAATCTCCTATGTGACATTTTTGCCTGTGGTTTAAAATATATTTAAGTTTTTAAAAATAATCTTTCGTCGTTGCAAATTTGAAATCTTTTGTGTGACATTTTTGCCTGTGGGTTAAAATATATTAAAGTGTAAAAAAAATCAAAAAAATTAAAAAGAATCTTTCGTCGTTGCAAATTTGAAATCTCTTATGTGACATTTTTGCCTGAGGGTTAAAATATATTAAAGTTTTAAAAAATAATCTTTTGTCGTTGCAAATTTGAAATCTTTTGTGTGACATTTTTGCCTGTGGGTTAAAATATATTAAAGTGTTTAAAAATAATCTTTCATCGTTGTAAATTTGAAATCTTGTATGTGACATTTTTTCCCAAAATGAGGTTTTCATATCTTATTAAACTTATTATGAATAACGATGATTAATAAAACCACCCATGTGAATATCTCAGTATCTACTTCATGATATAAGGCGTCAATTGAAAAATATCACAAAAGACAGTCTGCACTCGATTGTACCTACATTAAACTTCCTAACTATGTGCTCGATGTACACAAAATAGAACTTATCCACATAGGAGATTTCAAATTTGACTCTTTGTTCGTTTTTGTTGAATTTCAAAGTGTTAGAATTTTGTCACTGATCTTACGAGACAGATAAATCCCACGGTTCATTATTCGTCGAACCTAAAAATGCTGTGATATCAAACCTTTTTGGAATATTATAACAGTAGATTTTAAATATAGAGCACGCACAAATTAATTGAATTCCGGGGTCTGAAACAAATTCGTGACGTATCTCTAACATCCAGATAACGATGTCCCTACACCAGGATAGGGATGTACGTTGCTTTGTGCTTTTTTGACGATAATATCTATGATGTTTTAGACTTCCGAATTTCTTTAACCTGCACTAAAGGTTTTAAACAAATACCTATATCATCATGTCAAAGTACGTTCACTGCTGGACAAAGGCCTTCCCAAAGAATGAGGGGACATGCCATAATCGCCACGCTTGGCAGCCGGGTTGGCGATCGCAGTTTGATGGTCGTAGTTCACAGAAAAACGTTGCTGCCCGTTCTCTGGTAGGTATTCCCTCGGATGATTTCTACGCTCTCTACGGGATGAGATGTTGTGACGATGTTCTATGCCGTCACCACACAGCAATGCCTATATAATTTATAATTACTAATACGTTTGGTGGGTGGTTGCTCATTGCTTTACTTTAACTAATGTCACTGGTTACAAGTATAATGAATTTAAGTTCTAGAAATATTAGGACGTTCGAACAATGTGATCCACATAACTGAGCACTTGAAAGAAATCGTTATTACATTAGGATTTAGTGACGACAGTGAAACGATGTGTAATTACATTAGTTTGATTTGGGACTTCCCTATTATTTTTGAAAAACATAGATATAACCTCAAAATATTGGGATTAATGATTCTTCTAAACGAAGTAAAGAAATACTAGGTTTAGCATGCATCATGGGAGTAATCAGAGATAAAATATATTAGTTCTTAGTCATTTTAGTCATTTATTCATAAACAAAATAAATTACACAATAAAAATTTTACAATAAACGTAATTTGAAAATAATGTCAACGTTTATCAATAAATTACAAACTATAAAACCTTCAAAATTTAAAATAATTGCAATAAGAATGTTAATTACAGTTAAATTATCAAGAGTTGTCATGAGTTAGTTAAAATTAACAATCATAAAATTTGTGGTCATATCAATAAATAATAATTAATAAAAAAGTAACATAATTATGTGTACATACTTTTAATATCAGAGCTCTATACAATACTCATCACCTATCCAATTATGACTTACCTTTTATCATATCAGTTTTTATTTCTGGATATTATTAAATACGGGAATGAGCATTACGCATTCAATAGTGCATCAACGTCAGGTTAAAAATTGTTGCGCAAGAGTAATGCATAGCTATCGAGGGTTGGATAAACTAAAAAAAATATTTATGATGTTCATTTCCATGCAAACTTTCACCGAAAATACGTTTCAACGAGATCTAGTAAGTAGTTTATTTTTAAATACGTTAAATCATAAACCGCAATTTACCTTTCATTCAATCAACTTGAATACTTGCTGCTACGGAACCCTCCATGGCCGAGTCCGACTCGAACTTGTCCGCTTTTTATGATTGACATCTTAATACACATGTAGATGAAAGTTTACAAATATTATTGAAAATATCTTTTCGAATCCTTCGTATTCTCGATGGTTAATTGTGTCTAACATTATTGTGATATATTAATGTTAGGTTCATAAACTGAGTTTACTATTTTATTTACATAGAAAGATATCATTATAATATAGTTAACATGTTAAAAATCGAGTATACGAAAAATTCGAGAAAATATTTTTAATGATTACCATAGGATTGCAGAAAAATTTCTTTTAGATTACGTGATAGCAAGATTCTAGTTCCTTGGTTGTAGGCAACAGACAGACAAACACTGAAGTGCAGATTAATGTTTCATCGATACTGACAGTGATCTTATAAGATGGCACAACCCTAACCCAGTGTATAAGTTTCAGAGCTGAAATCTTTACGTCAAAGGCTTTGATATTCAAACCATTGAAACAGAAAAGAATGGAAACGGATTCCATTTTCTTTGTAACAATTGATGAATACTCGATCCGTTTGATGGATTTCTATTTGTTTTATGGTATTGTGTAAGAAGATAAGGAAGTTATTTGGTTGACAAAAAAGTTTTATATTATTATCAAAAAAATATCCATTAACAATATGCTTGAAAAGTGTCATCAATAATTAAATAATTGTTAAAAACCAAAAGTTGTAGGTACATGAGTAGGATTTGAACCCACCAGGTATATTATTGCTTAAATGGCATACTTACAATGCTGCCGTCCGTTAGCTTAAAGGGCGCAAAGCCACAAAATCAAATTTTGAGTTATGAGCGAATATTTGAAAGTTACGAGTATGCCACTTAAAAAACTTGTCTTACCGCCTTTAAAGACCGAACAATATAGTCGCAACAGCTACGCTATGTGTGTGCGAATATTCAACCATTTACCCCAGAGTATGCGAGAATTACCATTGTATAAATTTAGGAGTATATTAATAATTTTTTTATGTAAAAAGTGTTTCTATAATGTAGACGAATACTTTAAATGTAAGGTTTAATAACTATTATTTATTTTGTAATATTGATCACTTAACAGTGGTAGTAGTCTTAACAGTCTCATGTAGGTAGTTTTTCTTTTATCTTTAATATTAAGTATGATATTTGTATGCCATGATCTAAAGATGGTATATGTGTGATACCATGAAAATTTTGTCATCTATTTGTATGTACACCACATTTATGCAAATAAATATTTTTGCATTTTGTAAAAACCAATAGGTACACCATAAAATTAACTATGGTGTACCTATGGTACCAGCAGGTAGTAATATTCCCCGCGTTTTCGCTCATAACTCAAAATTTAATTTTGTGGCTTCGCGCCCTTTGAGCTAACGGACGGCAGAATGTATTATCAGGCCCATACTCAACGATTAATAATGTTTTTAAAATGATTCGGCCAAGAAAGAACAACCCCATACATAGTTGTAGTAAAAGGCAATTAAAAGATACTCCAGGTAGTCGGCCAGCAGCGCCACCTGTGTGCTAGCTACCACATAACTGCGGTCGCTAACTCGCATACCAAGCGCGGTGACTACGGCAAACTCCTCCAAAAGGTAACGATATAAAAACCTTTGGGTAGGCCTATGACCAGCCAAAGGTTTTATGTGTAAGATCCTCCGGGGAGAAATTGATGCACCAGATCTCCATTGTGAGCTGTGTCGAGTCTATGTTCCTGATAACTATCGTCGTATTCGCCGCCATGAATTGTTTGTCGTACCACGTTGCCGTACCGTAGCGCGCGCTAAGTCACCTATACCGCGCAGCCTCACAGCACTCAACGCTTTCCTGTGTGTCAATCCCGAATCCTGACCGTGATTTGTTTGCGGATGGATGGTCGGATATATTGTCAGAATGTTTGCGTTTCTGTGAGAATGATGTATGATTGTATTTTAAAATCAATGTTTATGTTTATATATTTATATTTAAAATAATTCTTGTAATAATTATCTTTAATTATTGTTATTGGTGTCCTGCCATTTTAATTAAAGTAAATAAATAAATAAATGGACGATATCAGGCTGATGTTATGGTCGTAAATATATAACTTCTATCGAATGCAGCCAAGTATATAATATATTATTATATATTGTTTTTATATATAAAAGTCAACGCCTATGAAGGCGAATGTATTATTACATAATACTAGCTATGCCCCGCAGTTTCACCCACGTTAAATTTTATAAATTATCACAGCTCCTCCCCCGTAGGTGATAGCGTGATAATATGTAGGTGGCTTATATGTTGACCTGACTTCTTACTAATATTCATGTAAAATTTGAAGTAAATCCATTAGCAGCAGTACTTTTTGAGTTTAGCCCTGTACATACAGACAAACCGACAACAATTCTTAAAACTATATTTTTGGCTACGTTATCAATTGTAGATCACTCCGCAAGTTTCCTTTTAAAAAAATATTCAATGTACAGTTTTGATTTTCCTACTATTTTATTATAGGTGTAGATAATTTATATATTACATTCCGACAAGTTGAATTACGGCAATTCTTCATTGTACGGTTCGGAGTCGGCATGGTTTTTTTTGTATAGTTTGCCTATAGCTTATTTTGTCCGTGTAAGAAACAAATTGTCTCGACTTATTTGCTCTTGGACTTGCCTTGGCGTCCTCCCATCCTTGAAGTGAGCTGTGTAACACACTTTTTTTATTATTTATTTATTTATAACGCCCGACCACCCGCGGCCATATATTATATTTATGTCGGAGGGGTGCTGACTTGTAGCGCATATGGTCGAACGTGCGCTTCAAAGATAGGTTATTCTTATTCTTATTCTTCTGGTTGCGGCTATTTCCAGTCTCCGGAGGTCCTGGTAACACTGCGTCCAGTGATGAACTATTGTGCTCGCCGCTCCAACTAAACTTCCCTGTCTAACCCTGCAACATAGATAAATTGCAGAATCTTTTTGGCAGGAGTGTCGATAACATCGTCCTGGTGCAAAAAGTGTTGGCCCAGGACGGTGTTACGTTTATGCATCAGTGGCTCACAGTGGCAGAGCAGGTGTAGAGGTGTTTCGTCTGCGTTATTGCAGAATCTGCACACTCTACAGTCTCCGATGCCCACCGTGGATAGGTGTTTCCTGAGACGGCAATGTCCCGTTAACATCCTAGTTATGATGCATAAGTTCCTCCTATTAAGCGCGAGGACTTCGTTCGCAGTTTTGCGGTCGTAGCCCTTGATAGCTTTTTTGGAGTGAGTTAAACCTGGAAGTTTGTGCCAGCGTTTAACAGCTTCCTGTTTGCAATGGTTCCTTAGGGTGAGTTGGACTGTGCTTTTTGGTATTCCGCATATCGGCTCAGGGCCGTATTGGACCAGTTTAGCTCCAGCCCGTGCAAGTTCGTCGGCACTTTCGTTGCCCTCGATACCCGCATGACCCGGTACCCATCGAAGTATCACCTTGTTCCTAAGGCACACGGTATTGAGACTGTCAATGCAGTTCATAACCAGCCCTGACGTTATAGTGTCAGAATTCAAGGCTAGGAGGGCCGCTTGACTGTCTGAATGGATGTAGATTGTATGATTAACATAGTCTTTTTGCAAGTTGGCTTCTGCACATACAATGATGGCATAAACCTCTGCCTGGAAAATTGAGGCGTATTTACCCAGGTTTTTACTGGCTTTGAATCTGGGTCGTTCCCCAAAAACTCCACAGCCTACGTCATTTCCCATTTTGGAGCCAACGGTGTACCAAATTAGGCTCCCCTTCTTCCAGGATACTTTGTTGTTAGTCCAGTCGTCCCTGGAAGGTATCTCCACACAATAATTCTTGGTGCTATTATATTGTGGGGACAAAAAGTCTTATTTCATACCTAGTATGGGGTCCTGTTGCACTTGGTCACATAAAGCCCTCAGTGCCTTTGAGAGCCACTTCTCGGTCCCCTGTGCGGCTGCTCTCAGCATGCTGGCCTTCGCCTCAGACTGTATGAACAGTGAAAGAGGCGGCAGGTTCAGCAATGCCTCAAGTGACGCTCCAGGAGTGGAGGACATGGCTCCCGCGACTACCATACATGCAGATCTTTGCAGGCTATTGAGCCTGTTTATTACTGTCGTTTGGCTGGTTTTACTCCACCAAACTACGGAGCCGTACGCGATGGTCGGTCTCGCTATAGCAGTGTACAACCATAGGAGAAGTTTGGGGTGGGATCCCCACCTTCTCCCTACCAGGCGACGCCCTATACCTAAGGCAATTTTTGCCTTTTGTATAGTTTTCTTGATATGTGGGTTCCATGTGAGTTTTTGTTCAAAAATTATTCCCAAATATTTAACCTCATTGGAAAACTGTATCTCGCTGCCGTTCATTACTGAAGGGGCTAATTTGTCTAGAGCCCTCTTTCGAGTAAACGGTACGATAACTGTTTTGTTAGCATTTACGGATAGCTGATTTGCTCTACACCATCGATTGACAATGTTAAGAGCGTTCTGCATCAGTGACGACAACAAGCTTTGACAGAAACCCCGTATAATCACTACAAGGTCATCAGCGTATCCCAAAGTGTCGATTCTTTGTTCTGCTAGCTTGTATAAAAGCTCATCTATTGCTAAGGTCCACAGGAGTGGGGATAGTACACCTCCCTGTGGACAGCCTCTCGTTGTTGCAACCTCCAAGGAAGTTCCATGCAGCGAGACCAGAGCTTTACGGTTTGAAAGCATTGCCTTTACCCATTTCACAGTTGTTTGATCAATGTTCTTGTTTGTTAGTCCATTGATCAACGTGCCTGTCGGGGTGTTATCAAAGGCACCTTCAATATCCAAGAATGCACAGAGTGCTATCTGTTTGTCCTCCAGTGCTCTTTCGACCCTGTCTGTCAATTGCAGCAGGGCGGTTTCCGTAGACCTGCCTCTACAGTACGCGTGCTGAGTACTGTGGATAGGCTGTGACTTTAGTCCTTCCTCCCTTATGTACCTGTCGAGTATTTTCTCCAGTGTTTTCAGGAGGAAGGAGGTCAGGCTGATTGGCCTGAAGGACTTAGGCAGGGAATAATCCTTCTTGCCAGCCTTAGGTATGAAAAGCACTTTAGCCTTTGTCCAACGATCTGTGATATAGCCCCAGGCGTAACTTGCCCGGAACATTTTTACCATAGGCGGTACCAGTATATCTATGCCCTTCTGTAAGAAGACGGGCAATATGTTATCTGGTCCACTAGATTTGTACGGCTTGAAAGACTCGATTGCCCAACTCACAACCCCAGGCCTAATTATCCTCGCCGCCCTATTCCAGTCCTCGTTGCGAGGCCGTTGTACAGGCGTCATGGAGGAGTTCAATTCTGCGCCAGGGAAGTGGCTTGCAATAAGAGTCTTCAGCGTGTCTTCTTCGTTAGCAACGTAGGTTCCGTCAGGTCCCTTTAGCAAGCCAATTTGGTTAGGTTTGTCTTTAGCGAGCAGCTTGTGGATGCGGGCCCCCTGAGGCGTGTTAATTAACTCCTCACAGAACCTTTTCCAAGATGCTCGTTTAGCCTTCCTAATTTCTTTGTTGTATTCAGTAAGGGCTTTTGTATATATCTCCCACTCTCGAGTCTTTTTAGCCCTATTGAACAGTTTCCGCGTTTTCTCCCTGAGTTTTTTCAGTTTGGAGTTCCACCACGGAACCTTCCTGTTCGAGCTTTTTGTTTTTAGGGGGCAGCTTTCCTCGTAGGCTTCTAAGATGCCCTCCGTGGTTTGCTCTACTGCCAGTTCTAGCTCGTCAGGTGTTTTAATGCTTCTAGGAAGATCCTCTAGGTTTCGCCTTAGTTTTTCTCGGTAGACATCCCAGGCGGTTGCTCTAGGGTTCCTATAAGTAACTGTTTGACTTTCGAGACACGCTCTAAAGTCAAACCGTATATGTCTATGGTCTGACAATGACGGCTCATCGCTGACTGTCCAGTCGTGAAGTCTCCTGGCTATGTTGTCTGTAGCGAATGTGATATCTAGGACTTCCCGCCTGCTGGCAGTGACAAAGGTCGGTTTGTTACCCCTGTTCAGTACCTGCAGGCAGTTAGTGGTAAGAAAACTATGAAGTAATTCACCTCTACTGTTGATGTCGCTGCTGCCCCAAGCTGTGTGGTGCGCGTTGACATCGGCTCCAACTATGAGTTCAGCGTTGTTGCGGCGAGCATATTCGACCACACGCTCAAGCTCTACAGTTGGGTCCTTAGTTTCATAGGGAAGGTAAGCTGAGCAGATAATTGCCTTTATCCCTTCCCACCCTTTAAAATTGACGTACGCTGCTACAAGGTCATCACTGCATAACTCTGCAACAGGTAAGTAATTAATGGTTTTGTTAAAGACGATACATGCTCTGGGTCTTGTGGCTCCGGTATTGTATAGTAACTTACCAGTAGCACTGAGTCCCCGAATGTAATTTTCGAGTACCCAGGGTTCCTGTATGAGGGCGATGTGGGACTCCTGCTGCGAGAGACATCTCTCCATCACAGCACTGGCAGCCTTTGCATGATGGAGATTTGCCTGCACCACCCTCACGTCTTCTCGCCTGGGTACCATTTTTAGGCCTTCTTTGAGGAGGATGGCTGTGTTCCGGTTTTGGCCTGGTGGAGGCCTTTTCGGCCTCTGCCAGGTTTGGCCCGGTGAGCCACCCCTCCCCTAGGAGGTGCAAAGCCTCTGCCTCCCCTTGAACCTATGCCTCGCCGGGGCGTTCCCCGAGTCGCCTTATCCGTGGGGAGAGGCGCCTCGCGAGATGTACCCGGCCTGGCTAGGTCAAGCTGTGGGGAGGGTTGGGCTGGTGGGTTTTCTACCACGTCTTTTTCAGCCGCGGCAGGAATCGTCTCAGAGGGTGCTGAGAGATCTGTCGGACCCCCATTGCTGGTCCTGACTCTGAAAGTTACCTTTCTGAAGCCTAGACCAGCCCTGAGGTTCATCTCTCTCAGAGCCTCCGCTGAGGGTTCGTCAATGGAGTACGTGGCCACAAGGCCACCCCTCTCCTCCCTCGCGTGGAGCACCCTCCAGTGCTCCGTGTTTAGTCCCACGTTACTCCGCAGTAGTGCGAGGGCAGCCTCCGCAGAGTCCGCCTCTGAGCTGGGGATAAAAGTCGTGGCCAGCGTTGGTTTTGGCAGTTCACTCTCGGACATGCAGGAGAGCGCCTGGCCACGGCTTCAAGGTGGGGACTTTTGACTTCAGCCACTCCCCGCTTTTCTGGTTCTCGCATGTCACCAGAATCCATCCGGGTTTGTGGCTAAGACCAAGAAAAATGAGCCCAGAGCCTTTTTCGGCTTCAGCTAACTCCTCGAGTAAGGCACGATGCACCTTCGACATTTCCTCACCGGTCATGTCATGGGTACTGTGAATGCCCACTCGTACAGCGCCTGCTATCTCCCGGAAGCTGGGCCTAGACGACCCTGGCGCCTGGTTAGCGTCCAGCCTTAGTGTCTTTTTAGGGACGTTCTTTGGAGATTCCTCCTCAGATCGTTCCCTTTTAAGGCTCCTTGCCTCCGGTAACAGAACTTTCCCTGTCTTAGCGAGGTCGTCCTAGGTCTGTATTGCCAGATCCCTCGCCTCCGCTTGCGACAGGTTGTTTGTTGTGAGAAGATTTTTGTACCGTCGCCTGCCAGCGCCGGACAGCCTCTTCATCTTTCGGCCTCTACTGGAGTCCGTAGGCGTATTTGAGGTCTGTCCAACCTCATTAACGCCCTCCGTCCTCTCAGCTGGAGCCACAGCATCGGTTTCCATAGAGGCAACTGCATCGCCTCCTACAGAGCCCGTAACTGACGTCTCTCTACTTTCTAACAATATGTCCTCATCCATACTGTTCCCACGAGTAGCTAGGGAAATAAACGGTCACAACCGGCAGAGCCCCGCATGCCGGCTGAAGGGCAAGAAATACTCCCCGATTCGCCCTGTTGTCGGAGAGACATCGTCCAAGGCTGAGCACCCCATCAGTCACGCATCCTTCGGCACGGTACGAATGACACCTTGGATTGGGTTTGGGGGATTGTTTGGAGGGATTGAGGAAGTGGGTGTAGGTGGGGTAAGTTGGGATTGCGTCTGAGGTTTCAGTTAGTGCCCGCATCGCAGCTGGGGAGCTGAGGATGCAGACACGTAACAGGCGGCAACCACGTGAAGGATGACCATCAGACTTGCCTTGGGGATCTCAGTGACTTGCGCTCTCCCCCAAGGCCATTCGCCAGCTTAGCTAATCGGACAGATTGCTAAGCTAGAGCTAGGTCTCAGATCACATCAGCAGTGAAATAGACCACGCTCCGCCCAAAAAGATAGGTTACGTCAGTCACCTCTTTCCAGAATATTGTAGTACAGAACCACTTACAGACCAAAATACATTGTAATGTTATTAGCTTACATAATAGGATACAACACAGTAAATATGTAAGTATATAATTGACACTCTGGTATCCAACGTAAGATTTAACTAGTGTTATGGATACCAGGTCTCTCAGAATCACCGACAGAAAAAATCAACCTATTAGGTAGATGCTTAATTTAAGTGGTTTTACAATTTTATGCATTAAATAATTTTAACTTATACTAAACAAACTTAATTGTATTTAATATTAACAAACAAAAACCATGAACAAAGAAAAAACTAAAAGTTAACCAAAAAAGCCTTTATTATTATGTGAATATGTGCAAGAAGCAAGACCGAATGTAAAAATGAGAGTGAAATTTAGAAATTTTCATAGGTTACTTATATTAATTAAATTTTCTGACTCGCCATAGTTCAATGTAAGGAGCCACTCATTGACTCTTCTTTTGCAGGAATATTTTGAAAGATGGTAAATATAGGATATTTTATTAATTTTATTATATAGATAATTTCCAAGAATGTTAAAATGACGTTAAGCGGTAGCTGAATTTGCCTTATTTGTGGGACAGACCTTATAGTTCCGGCGACCGTTTACAGCATATACGAAACTCTCAATAGTTAGCCAGTCGCTGTGGCCGAATACGGTCAGGAGATATATATATATATATCTAGTCTATTTGACGGATTTACTTTCGTGTATATTTACAAGTGAGTGTTGCGCATGCCCATTAGAAGTAGTTTGTAGTCTGTGTTAGATGTTTAGGATTCTCTTTGGTACTAATAACAAGCTGAGATCTGATAAATTGGCACCTAATAGGTTTTTGTTGAATCAGTTGATCAAATCGATCGCGATACAAGTTTTATTATATATCCACGGTACTCGAGTTTCGTTTTATCGAGGTAAACGTATTTTGGTAGTCCCACTGACCTGTCCAGGGAAACTTTCATTTAAGAAGAATTAATACTTTCATTACATATACAAGTATGCCATCGGAGTAAGAAAGTTTGAAATCCTAATCCTATTTATATGATGTAAGGAGTTCCATCAAGAGCTTGAGTCAATCGCATCTGAAATGCAAAGTCAGTAAGGAGTTTCTGAAAAAATAGCTTTGGGACGTGCGATTATCTTATGATTTATTGTACGGTTATGGTGCTAAAATATTGTTTTATTTACCTATTTTGTTTTGTTTGTAATGTGTTCTGCTTGTCACAATGAAGAATATTATATGTATAAAGGCATTAAGAATTGCTAATGCGAGAATGTTTTCAAATTCTCCACTTTGGTCGTTTAAAATTGAACCGATTTAAATATATGTCTTCAATAATCAAACAAGCTGTTGATAATAGAAATGAAATGAAATGAAAAAATAAATGAAATGTAAAACATTTAATTCAGCACAACATATTTATATTGATTTATTTATACATATATATTTATTTATTTATATTATATTATTGAGTTCGTAATATTCAAATGAATTTACTGCTATTGAATGTACCTTCGGTATATTCAGCCATCTTTTGTTCTGTACACCACCTACTACCACCGTCTTTCTATTCACTAACAGTTCTGGTCCATTCATCGGTTGCCTGGAAGAGATCGCTTTTAGCGATCAGGCCGCCACTTGTACTATTTCCATTTTAATGTAATTTTTTTTACTCTAAGTTTATGTCTATCTAACACACAAGAAAATAGGGTTACAGTGATAAAAAAATAACTAAAAAGTTTCTTTCAACATCATTTATTATTTCAACATTAATAAATAAAATAAAATAGCCTTTATTTTCTTCTGACCTTTTCACATCTTGTAATGAAGTAGAATATAAACTATACTAACTATACTTAACTAAACTATACTTATTTATATTTTTCCTATATGTATAACTTAACTTTTAATATCAGTTATCAGGTCAGGCTGTCTTGCGACATAGGCCTCCTCAAGTTCCCTCCACCTTTGCCTGACCATTGCTGTCATTCTCCAACCTTTGGGCAGATCGTCTTCCCATCTTTTTTTCTGTCTGCCTATACGTCTCTTTCCTTCCAGCGGATACCATTCTGTAACTTTTTTGTTCCACTTTCCTGTTGTTGATCTCATCATGTGACCAGTCCATGATGTTATATCAACATTACTTTAACCTATTTAGTACTCTTTACGAAGACAAAGGAAAATGTGCGTGCCCTGCGCCGAAGGTACCTGCTGCGGAGGTGGGTGTTGCTGCATCTGCAATACAATTTATACATACTGCATTAAGATTTGCTATTTAGGGAAGTGGAGCTCTTTAAGCAGGCAAGATAGGTGTGTATGTTAGTTAAGCGGCTTTGACTTGTCGTTTGTCTTGGATGATGTCTCCCATACAACAAATGTGAATTTTTGCACGTTTTTATAAATAACTAGCCGTGCCCGCGACTTCGTCCGCGTGTTAATTAGTTTATTTAGTTTTTTAGTAAAACAAAATACTTTTTCTACAATAAAAGTAGCCTAAGTTACGCCTTATTACATCAGCTACCTGCCAATAAAAGTCCCGTCAAAATCGGTCCAGCCATTTCAGAGATTAGCCGGAACAAACAGACAGACAGGCAGACAAAAATTGTAAAAAATGTTATTTTGGTGTATGTACCGTATATATATATTCATATTTATGTAGTAAAAACCGGCTATTTCAATATTACAAACAGACACTCCAATTTTATTTATTTGTATAGATGTATAGATGGTACGGAACCCTTCGTGCGCGAGTCCGACTCCCTACGGCTGGTTTTTAATATTCAGCCCCTAAAATGATAAAAAACCACAGATCTATCAGTCAGTGAATTAAACAGTCAGTTTTTTTTTATAAATATGATCTTGATTTATTAGTTTGTTCCGCGTGGTCGTCGAAATCGAAACGAAAGCGCTTGTAATTAGTCAGAACATGTTTGTAGTATAAACGTAATTATTTCTAGTTACATATGAATATTTAGGTACACGGATTGTATGAAAACACATATAATATTTATTTTATAATAGTATAATATTTAGCTAGCTTGTATTACGTTATTGTCAAACAGATTATGTTTAGCTTTAATTATCGAAATTTATAGTTTTACCTATATTTTACTACATATTGTCTGAATGGGTCTGTATATTAAGGTATTATTATTATGGCGGACCTAGTATTTATAACGACGCGACGGTCGCGCTTTAATGCTACCACACAAACTCAACTGAGAAGACTCAGCGACAAAAAATCAGCGGATTCATCTACTACCGGCTTCAACACGGCCCGAGACAATCCGGTGAAACATACTTAAGCGGGCATGAACTTGGGATTTGGTCCACTTAAAGTAATTATTTAGTAGACTTAAGAGAGGTAGGGCACAGCGTTCATTCGCTCGAAGAGCAGCCCGACTGAGGAAGTACCTCCACCTTACAGAAGACATTCCTTAATAATAACATTAATAATTTAATGTTGTGTTTCTGAGTGTGAGTAAGGTCGCCAGAGCTCATTGGGATGGAGGGAAGGGTCAGCAACGCACCCGCGACTCCTCTGTTGTCACGAGTGTCCATGGGCGGCGGCGATCACTTACCATCAGGTGACCCACTTGCTCGTTTGTCGACCTTTGAAATAAAAAAAAAAGAAACACAATAATTGCTCGATCTGTTGTCTGAATGCGTATTATTTTAGATTATAATATATAGGAAAATATAAGTAAAACATTGAAACAATAACAATATTATTCATTTTGAGTCAATAATTTTAATCCAAGTTTATACTTCTATAAAAATAGATGTATACACATAAAACGAAGGTATTGACCATGATTGTGATATCGACAAGTATATCGCGTCAACATTTTAAGAAAATAATAGCCAGTAATGGCTTTTAAGTTTTAAACATGTCACACGCAGACCATACAACTAAAAACTTCAACGAGCAAAGTGCAAAAGGCTCAAACAAATGTAACAAATAGACCCTCGCGCAAAGCTGGAATAGTGCTTAACAGAACTTTGTCCGTATTACATTTCGAAACGATTTAAATTGACTTTGATGTTTGCTGTAATCTCCTCATATATACTGTACGCTTCAAATAAAATGTAAGAGAGTAAGGTTTTGAAGAAAATTTAAACTAGGACAAATGATTTGCTTTTTGCTTGCTAACCGTCTCCAAATACAAAATTAATATGTAGTGTTATTCTACTGATTGTCAGTTTAATCTAGCCGGGATGTAATGTGCATCGCCCGCCCATTCGAGCACTCCACCATCCATGTTGCATTCGAGCACTCGACGAGCTAGCATCCTGTTCTGAGTTAGATTTGGCAGTGTGTATCGTTCGTAGCTTAACGCAGAGCTAGGCGTTCTGCGTTTTGGTAGATGGTACTGTTTCGAGGCCCGCCGGACGATAAATTTATGATTGCCCATTTTTAAGATAGCATCCCTTGAGAATGGCTCGTGGAAGACTGAAATACGTATTGGGTATCGTACTGGCGCATCTAATTAGCATTTTTATATAGTCCTTCTTGTATGTGCATATTTTTTTGGGGGCGGGAGGGCGGTGTATATTGCATACCGGCTTGATGAAACTCTAGCGGAATTAATTTGAATGTTATGTATTACCGCAAAGTAATGCCTAATTCCAATACTTACTAACCGTCTTTTAAAAATTATATATATAGTATACTGCTATACAAATGAGCAACTCATGAAAATTCACAGGTAATTTTCATTAAAATGCGAATTTTCACATTGAGATAAGTAATTGAGGTAAGTAGTATACATATTATATCTATTGATCCCTGTCGAATTAGTAAAATACCGTGTTTGTTAGTAAGTATGCGGTTTAAAAGAATAGTATCTGATGGGTTCGAAAGTTATAATTGACACAAGAAACTAAAATACTAAGGTCTTTATGTAATTTGGCCACAATTATGGAAAACAACCCTGTAGACAGCGTGAAAAAGAAAAAGAAAATGCGTTTAAGCCCAGACGTATCCTCTGCACTTTCCACACCGAAACCCTTATCGAATCCTGACCGGAACACCATCAGATATTTACAACTCGAACAAAAGATCACGTCCTTACAAATAGAACTCCAAAACATAGAACACGAGATTAAAAATCTCCATGGACTAATACAAGTTCTAGAACAAAATCTTAAGAATACACCAGGATTAGAGCAGTCTCCTTCAGCTCAAACCTATACCATTCAAACTACTAGTACAGAGCCACCAAAGCGCGGACCTGGAAAAATTATAACTATCTTTGGTGCACAACAATGTGTTGGTCTCGCTGCAGCACTCATTGCCTCAAGAAAAACTACCCAGTATGAAAACTACGGAGTCGTGGCACATACGTTGCCACATGCCCATAGCAGCATAATATTAAAGAGCTGTATAAATCCCACTATACGAACGGATGACAAAATTGTAATATGTTTAGGTGAAAACGATCACAATATGGCACAAGTGTTATCTAATTTAAAATATTTATTTAAATTATTCAATAAAAACAATATTATTATATTAAATGTATTAAAAAATAACTATTTAGATGTAAGTAAATTGAACTACCGTATCCGAAATATTTGTAAATATTACAAGAATTGTCATTTTGCGAATTATAGTTACCATAGCTTGCCTGAAATTTGTAAAACTATTAATTATATAGTAGACTGTGAAGATTACAGCCAAAAATATTTAAATCCATCTGAGCTCAAGAAGCACATCTTGAGTAGCAAACCAAGCTTTTTTCCAAAAACGGACACGAATGGCCCTAAAATAGGCACCATTCCGTTTTATTTTAAAACTCGAAAAAGTACAGAACCCGTACAAAAAGTCGATGCCCATATTCACTCCGAGAAGCATAAAAAAGGTACCATACCCTATTATTTTACTTCAACAGTTAAAAATCGAGAAACATTTTTTCGTACCTAAAAACACAGCACCTACATCACACAACTTTAGATTACTACATCAAAACATTGCAAGTGTACTATCTAAACAGGAGCTCTTGGAATTGACGTTACAAGAAATGCGTGATTTAAATAACGAACCACATATAATTTGCCTTTCCGAAACATTCATCAAAAAAGGTCACGAAAACTATCTTAAGTTATCCGACTATGAAATGGCTACAAATTTTTGCAGAGATAAACATCGAGGTGGTACTTGCATCCTAGTAAAAAAAGATATTAATTTTAAAGACATTTCATTTCTAAAAAGCTACGTAAAGGTAAATATTTTTGAAGCATGCGGCATAGAATTGACAAATGAGAAATTAGTGATCATTTGTTTATACAGAACACCTCAATCTGATCCAAACCAATTTTTAACTAAGCTAGACAAGATGTTACATGACTTATTCAAGAGATATAAAGCTAAAACGCGCATAGTAATAACAGGTGACTTTAATATAAATACCTTGAAAAAAGGCAAAGTAACCCAAGAACTTCAGGATGTAACTTATAATCACAACCTGAAAATACACGTTAACGTAGCTACTCGTAAATCTTCTTGCATAGATCACATCCTAAGTAATATACCTGACGCAATCGCAACAGTACTGCCACTTTACCTCTCCGACCATGATACAGCACAAATGCTAAGCTTTCCTCAAAAATTACAAACAAAGAGAACCGCAATATTCTATGTATACAAAAGAGATTACAATATAGATAATATGCATAAGTTTACAGAATGCTTACAGAGCCTACATTGGACTGAAACATATATGGAAGCTGACACAAACACAGCATTTGATTGTTTCCATAATCTGTTAAGACTATTTTACAATCTCTGTTTTCCAAAAGTCAGAATAAAAATAAATACAAATAATAACAGAAAACAGAAGTGGATCAGTAAAGGCCTTAAACTGAGTTCCAGAACTAAGCGCTACCTTCGATACAATTATTATAAAACTAAAAATATAAATAATAAGATTAAATATACCAAATATTCTAATCTGTTGCATAAGTGCATCTACAACGCTAAACGTAACGCCAACATAAAGTATATGAATTATAATCAAAACAAGTGTAAAGCTACATGGACTGTAATTAAAAATGAAGTTCAGAATATAAAACCTAAGGACAGTATCGAACTCATAAAATTTGACAATATTGTACTCACTAAACCAACAGAAATAGCATCCGCCTTCAGTAACTACTTCACGAACACTATTCTATCTACACCAATACAAAATACTACAATTAATAATTGCCAAAGTAAAAACTTAACCGTTGACTCAATGTTCCTTACACCCATGACCGAACATGAGGTAAAACAACAGATACTTACACTAAATAACACGAACTCAGAAGGATACGATGAACTCAACACCAAAATAATGAAAGCAAGTGTCAATGAAATAAGCGCAGTGTTGACATATCTAATCAACTTGTCCTTTTCACAAGGAATTTTTCCTAATGCATTAAAAAAGTCTATTGTAAAACCGATATTTAAAAAGGGTGTGAAAAGTGATATGAATAATTATCGCCCCATAACATTAATACCCGTCATATCAAAAATATATGAGAAATGCATGTACAAGAGATTAATAAACTATTGTGAAAAATTTCATATAATCAAAAAGGAACAGTTTGGCTTGCAAAAGCATAAATCCACTACCTTAGCTATCTTTTTACTTTTGAAAACAATATTAACAAATCTTAACAAAAATCAGTTTACAACTGGGCTCTTTTTCGATTTATCGAAAGCTTTCGACCTAGTCTCACACACTATACTATTACAAAAATTAGAAAATCTTGGTATTAGAGGACTGCCATGCCAGTGGATATCATCCTATTTGACAGACAGAAAACAATGTGTCTCCATTACTAGCCTTGACAAAAATAGTGATGTGATACAAAACTCCTCTGCGTATATATATGTCAAACAAGGCGTTCCCCAGGGTAGCATATTGGGTCCGATCTTGTTTTTACTTTATATAAACGACATAGTCGATATTACTAATCATAAATGCCTCCTTTATGCTGATGACATCTCCATAATTGCTACTACTGATAAAAAATGTAAATCAATTCATGATCATGAAATGGACATAAATAATACAATTGACAATTTAATTGACTGGTTAAACAATAATAATTTATCTATCAATCTGACTAAATCCGTATACATACAATTTAATAAATCTCATATTGATAAATTTAATTTTAAAATGAATATACCCAAAATTACACAAGTGACACAAACTAAGTTTTTAGGAGTAATAATAGACGAACATTTAGACTGGAAAGCGCACGTCGACAGTGTATGCACCAAAATAAATAAATTTGTATATGCCCTTAAGCAAATAAAGAATGTCACCAACATTAAAACGGCTATGATGTCGTACCGTGCGTATGTTGAGTCGTTACTACGGTATGGACTAATCACGTGGGGAAACAGCACTGACAACCATAGAGCATTCATTGCCCAGAAAAAATGTGTACGAGGCATGTATGGCATCCCTTATGATGAATCATGTCAACCAATTTTTAAAAAGCTTGGGTTGCTACCACTTCCTTCATTATATATATTATTTATGAAGCGTGTATGTTTGTACATAAACATAAAGAACTATTTAAAAAAGTAGGAGAAATTTGTTCTAGAAGTCGGCGGGATCAACATAGACTTGTACTTGACGAGATCCCTAGGTCAACAAAATATAATAAAAGCAGTCTGGCTATGTGTGTACGTCTATATAATAAATTACCTAACAATCTAAAAATACTACAATACAGATTATTTAGAATTGAGCTATATAAATGGTTAAATGGAAATAACTTCTATAGCACTAAGGAATTCCTGTAACTGAAAATTTGCATGCCTTAATTTTTAAGCAAAACATGTATGGTCTAATTGTATTTTTAACAGCTTTGTATACCATGTTTTTTTGGCAAATAAAGATATGACTTATGACTTATACACTGACGGTTTCATTGATAAGATTGTACCATTTACATAAGGCTGAAAATTTACTAACATGTTTTTGATATAATGTTTTTATAAATAATATAAATAAATAATATAAATAATAAAGAATATTGCCAACCCATTAGATCCCATGGTGTAGAAGTGGACCCGAGGGATAATTGATTAAGAATTTGATCATTTTATAGCAAGTTGTTGTTCAATTATTGTCTTTTTAATTTCTTAACTTATCAAACCTTTGTTCAAATCTTCAGTTTATAGTCAGTTTCAGTTTATATTTTTACTTAATGTTTTCATTTTTGGCACAAAAATAAAAATGCGTATTTTACACCTTAATCCAAAACAATATTTTTCATAATCCTCTGTCTACTATCTGGAGAGCGGTTTTAATTTAAATCTCGAACTGATGCTCTACGTAGATCTCATCTGCAATCCGTTCTAAAGCTCCTCACCCATAAAACTGATTTTTATTTCTCGTCCTTTACTGTTCATGCAGTCAGATTATAGAACTCTCTTCCGCCAAATATACAAAACTTTTCACTCTTTCAAAAGACTAGGGAAAAATCACTATCTGTCAATTTCATTCTCATAGATGTATTATTCGAGGTTTTACTTTATTGTTAAGTCTAAATTGGGTATAATATTTATATGTATATCTATTTATGTAATTGTTAGTATCTAAGTGTATTATAGACCTACACAAAGAAGAAATTTCTTGCGAAATAAGCAGCACCATTATATTATTCACTAGCTGTGCCCCGCGGTTTTACCCGCGTTAAACTTTATAAATGATTACAGCTCCTCCCCCGTAGGTGATAGCGTGATAATATGTAGCCTATATGTTAACCCGACCTCTTAGTAATATTCATGCGAAATTTGAAGTTAATCCATGCGGTACTTGTTGAGTTTAGCCTGGACATACATACAGACAAACAGATAAACAGACAAAAATTCTAAAAACTATATTTTTGGCTTCGATGTCGCTTGTGGATCACGCCCCAAGTATCCTTTTAAAAAATATTCAATGTACAGTTTTGACTTTGCTACGATTTTATTATATGTATAGATTTCTTCTTACTTGTCTTTATATATTGTATGTTTTGTGTGTCCAATCTATACATATCATAAAATCGTAGGGAGGTCAAAACTGTACATTGAATATTTTTTAAAAAGGATACTTGGGGCGTGAGCTACAATCGATAACGAAGCCAAAAATATAGTTTTTAGATTTTTTGACTGTTTGTCTGTATGTATGTCCAGGCTAAACTCAAAAAGTACTGCATGGATTTACTTTAAATTTTGTATGAATATTACTAAGAGGTCGGGTCAACATATAGACTACACATTATCACGTTATCACCCACGGGGGAGGAGCTGTCATAATTTATAAAATTTAACGCGGGTAAAACCGCCAGCCACAGCTAGTAATTAATAAAGAAATCCCGCGTAATTTGTGTCCGTATATTATAGGTTTGTAAAGTACCCCGCGACACAGGGATTAGATTCACTAGTGCAGGCGTTGCCTGTTAAAAAGAAAGAAGAAGAAAAAGTACTTGAAAAGTAGCCGCGTTGCTATTACTTGAAATCCACGTCTCACGGCTTTAAGCCCAAAACCGTTCAACTATTTAAGTGAATTTGTTTGACTACCGTGTTTTTTTTTTTTTTTTTTTTTTTTAAGATGTGCCCTATTTCTTGGCTAGGGAACAGACGAATGACTCCCCTGACTGAGTCAGAGTCCTTATTTAGCGGTCGTACTTTACTAGGGGTCTGGTTTATTATTTTAAGGGTGACTACCGTGTTGGTGTAGTGGTTTGTGTGCCTGACTGCTGAGCCACAGATCATGGGTTCGATCCCCATACAGGACAAATCATTGTATTATGAGCACCATTATTTTTTCTGTGTCTGGGTGTAATATTAGTTTGGACTAAGATATTTATTTATTTTAGTACATACTAGCTATGTACCCCGGTTTTACTCGCGTTAAACTTAATAATAATAATAATATCTGGGGACAGTGTCACACAGATCATCCTAGCCCCAAACTAAGCAAAGCTTGTACTATGGGTACCAGGCGACAATATACATACTTATATAGATAGATAAATACTTATATACATAGAAAACATCCCTGACTCAGAAACAAATATTTGTGCTCATCACACAAATATTTGCACTTACCGGGATTCGAACCCAGGACCACCAGCTTCGTATTCGTCAAATAAATAAATTATAGCTTATGTGTTATTTGGATGTATAAGCTACATTATTACATAGTTTCATCGAAATCCATCCGGTAGTTTTTGCGTGAACGAGTTACAAACATACACACTCACAAACTTTCACCTTTATAATATTAGTGTGATTATTAATTCTAGATGTGCCGAGTCTGCCAATGCTCTATGTTCTTCGTCTGAAGTAGACCTATCTTTCTAAGGTTCTCTTTAGAAAGGTAATATACGGGTCTGTTAACTTTTATAATCGATACATTCTTTATAATCGATGTTAACTTTTATAATCGATGTTCGGACTGCCGCGCTATTGCAGTGCCTCTGCCATGTTTGCAGAAAAGAGCGTAGATGGGTTTCATGCCATCATAAGGAAAGGATGTGCCTCCATGATGCAACGCATGCGATCCAATTCGAATAGCATCCTGAATGTGTTGGGTGGTCGCTGGGACTCGCCTATGTTCCGGCACTGGACATCCCTACACTCTACAGGTGGTCGTGTTCTGGGCTTGGTTTAAGCTTGTGCCCTCCACCCACATTATACTTAAATTATTATTACTAACACTAGTTATTAAGATGTATTACTAACATATAATATGGACTGTGTCTGAATTAAATGATTTATTATTATTATTATAACATCATTATTCTATTAGCCAAAGGCTGGACACCACACGGCATGCGGCAGTGTTTTTTTTAAATAGGCCGACATACCAGCATGGGTTACCTAAAGGTAAGTGATCACCGCCACCCATGGATACTTGCAACACCAGAGGCGTCGCGGGTGCGTTGCCGGCCTTTAAAAGAGTCTGGAAACTAGTGCTGCTGACCCGTCCCACCACCCCGATTAGCTCTGGCGACCTCCCTCACACGCAAAAACACAACATTAAGTTATTAATGTTATTATTAAAGAATGTCTTCTGTAGGGTCGAGGAACATCTCCAGTCGGGCTGCTCTTAGAGCGAGTAACGCTGTGGCCTACCTCTCCTAATATGTTTTTTATATTTTTTTATATTTAGGGACAATGTCACACAGATCATCCTAGCCCCAAACTAAGCAAAGCTTGTACTATGGGTACCAGGTGATGATATACATACCTACTTATATAGATAGGTAAATACTTATATACATAGAAAACATCCATGACTCAGAAACAAATATTCGTGCTCATCACACAAATATTTGCACTTACCGGGATTCGAACCCAGGACCACCAGCTTCGTAGGCAGGAGCACTACCGACTAGGCTACGGTTTTATAGTAAAAAGTATTATATACTATATTACTATAAAAGTATTATATACTATTAGGTATATTGAATACCGACTTGACATGGAAAAATGGTACGTGGAAGTGGTTATTTTAAAATCTTGTTGAATTTTCTTGAATCACGGTAGGTAATAGACACGCTAATGAGTTGGTTTAGTCCCGTTAAGTTGGATTAGTTTAGTTCTAAGTAAATAAGACCGTTTCGGAGCGGAATGTAACTTCTATTAGACTCCTACAATGAATTCGCCCATTTCATTCAACGTTCACTATTGTGTATAGTACTTATTTTTAACCGAAAGGCGTAGATTCTTATAATAATGTCCACTCGGCCGGTTTTTGGCCACGGCTGCCAGTCTCTATGCAAGCTAGCCAATTGCGCGGGACATATTATAGTGCACAAGTGTGTGCGCAAACACAGGGGCACTTTCTATTCCATCACTCTCATGATTCGATGGGATGACTAGCGACACGACTGGAAAGAGGTCTGGATAGGTCCTTTAGACCGACGGCTTTACGTGCTCTCCGAGGGTGTAATACCGTCAACTCCCAGACTGTTGGGATGATGTTAAGATAATCTCTTTTTACAGAAAATATCATATCTTGGGACAATGTCACACAGATCATCCTAGCCCCAAACTAAGCAAAGCTTGTACTATGGGTACCAGGCGACGATATACATACTTATATAGAAAGATAAATACTTAAATACATAGAAAACATCCATGACTCAGAAACAAATATTCGTGCTCATCACACAAATATTTGCACTTACCGGGATTTGAACCCAGGACCACCAGCTTCGTAGGCAGGAGCACTACCAACTAGGCTACGGTGACCGTCACCGGTATCCAAATTCACTTTCGGACCGACCCGGGTTTTGAATCCAGGATCACGTGATCTTAGGTTAAACACGCTACCGCTAGAACAACGAGGCAGTCAACATATGTATTATATAATACATTTTGCAGGCGTATTGGAAATCATCTCTCCTTTACTCAGATTTTCCATACTGGCACGAAATAAGCTTGGTGTGCTTGATAGGGCGAAACAGTATTTCACTCCGAGGCAAAGGCTATTTATTAGTCCAAGAGCTGGCACTCATTTTTGGGTAGGTATTTGAGGCAAGCTAAAAACTTGTCCTATAGCTCTTCAGACACACCCCAACACGGAACTGCAGACATGGCTGGCGGGTAGCGGGTACAACCCCTAAATTTTATAATTTTTTTTATCCAAAAAATGTATTTGAGGCAAGCTGAAATTTTGATATGTTGTAATTTAATGTTTATACAATACATAAATAACATTCAAGTTGCCTCAAATAAATTTATCGATTTTTTTGCAAAATATTTTTGCCTGTCTTTTTTTTTTGTATTGTATAAACATTAAACTACAACATATCAAAATTTCAGCTTGCCGCAAATACATTATTTGGTTTAAAAAAAAAATCATAAATTCAGAGGTTGGTTTAGACCCGCTACCCGCCTGCCAGGTCTGCAGTTCCGTGTTGGGGTGTGTCTGAAGAGATATAGGACAAGTTTTCAGCTTGCCTCAAATACCTACCCAAAAATGCGTGCCAGCTCTACTACATAGCTGTATAAAGCTCAAGTTTGGTACCACCATTTATTTAAATTATTATTTTGTATCTTTTATTGTGTAATCTGTAATTACTTCATCATTTGACATTTATTTAAATTATTTTTATATCTTTTTTACTGTAAAACATCATTTGATATTCATCCAAATCACATTTTTTTTTTTAATTTTATAATTCTCATTGTATAATGATATTCATAGTAATTAATAATGTTAAATTTATTTAAAAATATTATATTTACCTTTTATATAATTTAAGATTGTTATCTATATACTCTATACAAATAAATAAAATTGGAGTGTCTGTTTGTAATATTGAAATAACCGGATTTTACGACATTTAATAACATTAACATCACTTATAAAAATCATAAAATACAGGAAGTTGATAGTGCAAAATTTTTGGGAATAACTATTGATAATAAATTGACCTGGAACACTCATACTGACATAATATGTAAACGACTTAGTAAATCTGCGTATGCACTATTCCAATTGTCAAAGAAGGTTAATATTGAGACATTGCTAACAGCATACCATGGACTTGTAGCTTCTATTCTACAGTACGGGATTATTTTCTGGGGGCAGTCAGCTAATAGGGAGGTCGTATTTAGGATGCAGAAACGCTGTGTGAGGTCTATGTGTGGTCTAAAAACGACAGATAGCTGTATTCCACATTTCAAAAAATTAAAAATATTTACACTGCCAGCAATGTAAATAATGGAAACTGCATTGTTTGTAAAAAAAAACCCGCATTTATTTGTCAGCTTATCGGCAGTCAGAAGAAATCCAGTGCGTACTCAATATTGTAGCAAACTATGTAATGTTAAATGTAAAACAGCCTTAATGCGTAAAAGTTTTTTCGGCAACACTCCAAAAATTTATAATAAATTACCGGATGCCCTTAAAAATATGCAAGTAACAAAATTCAAAAAGGTACTTAATTACATGCTTAGTGACAAATGTTACTACACACTGGATGAATTTCTCAATGATGGCGCAATATAAAAAAAAAATAGTTATTGTTATAATGCTTTGTTTCTGTGTTATAGGACAAAAACTTAAATGATAAATTAATTTGGAATTGAAATTTATTATTAATATTGACATTTAATAATTTTTGACATTTTGAATTATAGTGACTATTTTTTTTTTTTTCTTTTTGACATTTTAATTATTTGGATAAAGGTACTTAGATTCTTTTTCTTGACATTTATAATTATATAATTCCACATTTAAATCTAAATAATTAAATTATGCATGATTCTCAAATATGTATATTATTTTTTTTTGTGAAATCTAAATTCGTAATTTTGAGCTAGATGCACACCATATTTGTACGCCTTCGGGTATAACATAGCGTTTTGTTCACCAAATGTAAGATCTGTATTTTTTTTTTTACCTGTGTTAACAAATAAAAGTGATTTAATTTGATTTGATTTGACAACATTAATATGAATATATATACAGTCCATACACTAAAATATTTCTTTTTACAATTTTTGTGTGTCTGTCTGTTTGTTTCGGCTAATCTCTGAAATGGCTGGACCGATTTTGACGGGACTTTTATTGGCAGGTAGCTGATGTAATAAGGAGTAACTTAGGCTACTTTTATTTTAGAAAATGTCTTTTACTAAAAACGAAATAATATAATTAACACGCGGACGAAGTCGCGGGCATAGTTAGTAAGAAATATATTTGCAACACCCTAACAGGGTTCATGTTTGACACAAATTATGTACCTACATCACCTATTGTAACACATGAATGCAATAAAGAACTTGAACACGTGAAGCTCTGTTATCACCTTTGGGTAGGGGCTTTGCTTACTAACTTTTGCTTACTAACTTAGGCCTCTTGAGTCAAAGAAGCGGTGGGAGGATGGTCAACGATTCTAAGCTATCTAGACGTATTGAACACTTAAGTCTGAGGAGCCACTTTGCCTCTCTCTGTGTCTTCTACCGTCTATACAATGGGATGTGTTCAAAGGAAAAACCATTCAGACAATATGTAGTAAAATATACCATTCAGACAATATGTAGTAAAATATAAATTTCAATAATTAACCCGGCGAGCATGAGGTGAAAAAAAGTTACTTCAAGAATGTGGCAGGGTGGGACGTACCCTTATTTTAATGTACTGTAAAATAATTCTTATTATATGTTTTTGAATTCTTTTGATTTATTTTGTTTTATAATGAATTAATTAGTGTATCTAAATGAAAGAAGCTCCATATAAAATAATTATTACTTATTCATTTGCGTTTTTCTTATACTCTAATAATTATAGGTACAAAATTTAGGGTTTTACAAAAATTCAAAATAAAACAAAAATATTTATCTTTGGAATGTAAATCAAATTAAAACTAAAAGATAATGAGATCCTTCTCGTAATTTAACTTGTTATTATTTTTTAAATTGAAAATAGGACTAATCAGTACTGTTGACATACTGACGATTGTTGAGCACAATTTTAGCAAATAAATTTTGCATGCAAACATTTTTGCAATGCTTGTGCCAAGCCCATATGTTTGGCTTGGCACAAGCATTGCAAGAATGTTTGGTTTTTCTATCCTTCTTATAGTGAAAATTCTGGCATCTGACATATCGTCCGGATACATTTGAATGTCTAGGTGAGGGCTCAACGAGCTAATAATAATTGAATGTTTAATAAATAAACTAATAACAAAACCATATAATATAGTAAGAAAAATAATTAAATGCTATAACAAGTAACAAAAACAAACAAACAACAAAGTCAACAAACAAAAACGAATAAAACAGTTAAAATATATGATTACATCATTACGTAAAAAAAATACGTCAGAAATGAGGCAGGGTATAACATGCCCGAGACAAGTTTGGGCACGTATATTCCGGTTGGTAATTTGCGCCACACTGCGATCATGCCACTACCCCGTCCCGCAGACCTCTGCCTTCAGCTACTGAGCGAGCTAGTGCCACCAGACGAGGATTTTGAATTATACACTACTTTAAAATTTTACCAGGGTGTGAGATACCCTGCCTCATGTTCGCCGGGTTAAACCTAAACATAATCTCCTTGGCAATAACTTAATACAAGCTAGCTAAATATCACTACCATTATAAAATAGATTGTATAAATGTTTTAACATTCCGTGTACCTAAATATCTGTAATAAGTAACTAGAAATAATAACTGTATTGCTACAAACATGTTCTGACTATTTACAAGCGCTTTTTTAAAGTCTACGTGAATAAAAACCTTTTTTATTTATTTATTTATAGAAATATCTTATTTAATGCACACGGTCCCCTTCTACCATAGCACGTCTCGCCACAGAGAGGGAGTTCATCCTCACATCTTCGAACCTCTTCGATCTCGCACGGTTCGCTTTCAGCGAAACTTACTCCCATGTACGTTGAGGCTGTGGAATAAATTTCCTGTTACGGTTTCCCCAAGAGACCACAGCATGGGGCCCTTCAAAAAAGGAATCAAATTATAAGGTTTCTAAAGAGTCGGTACTACGAGCTAATTATGTCCCTGGTGTTGCAAGCGTTCATACCCTACGGTGACCACTAGCCATCAGGTAGGCCGTATGCTTGTTAGGCAACTAAGGCTCAGCGCAAACAGGCCACCAGTGGCAGCCACTGGTGGCTAGCGACAAGGAGTTCACGAGATTTTTCATACAATTAGTATGGACACGCCGCACACGCGTAGCGAGTGGCGACCACTCGCAGCTGAGTGGATGCGACACGCCACCAGTGGCAACTTATTGCTTAATCCTTCGTGAAACTACAGCGGGAGAGTTAGAAATTGTAGCAACCACCGAACACCTTCGTTTGCGCGGTACCAAAATACGTGGCACGCGGCAGCACTCGTGGCTGTGGTCGGTGGCCCGTTTGCGCGGAGCCTAAAATGCATAAAAATAAATATTTGATACTCCGTCTTATTTTCTTATTGCAACTCAAGATTCTAGATCCGTACATACTACAGAAACATCGGTGAGTCATGGCCAGCCATCAAAAGAGTTGGTTCATCTAGACGCGGTAAACCATCAAAAATATGTTTGTGTTGTGTCAGCTAACTTAGGTTATAATATAACTCTATCTTTTATTAGGTACATTGTTGAGTCAGATATTGTCTGTGCCCTCAGGTATTTGTGGCTTAAGCACAACTACAGGTTGACAGCCTTCTGCGCTTGCCAACAGTTCGGTTTTTTTTATTTATTTAAGGATTGATATTTGTATAGATGAAATCAATATGTGTAAGACGCTTCGTGTCGTGGGTTCGAGTCCCGCGCCGGACGATTGTTTGTGTGGCCCATAAATAGTTGTTCTGAGTCTGGATGTAATGTTTGTCCCTCTGGTACCCCTTACTACTTTACAAACATATATTAGACTGACAAAAGTTACATCCAGACCTCTGGCTCTAAGTCACCCGCACTAGGGAATCTAAGGCTGACATCTATAGAGCGTACTTAGACTTTGCTCAGACTTTACTTAGACAGAAGTTAATGCATGTAACGAAATTACAATTGGTGTTTTGACTTTGTCTGTCTTAGCTTATGCTAAGCGTAATCTTAACTTCAAAAAGTCTATAAATACCAAATCAAAGTATAAGCTAAGCATACATTTAGTAAAGTTTTACGTAAGTAAAGTTTGAGCAAAGTCTAAGTACGCTCTATAGATCTCAGCCTAGAGTCCCTAGTGCGGGCGTTGTCTTAAAAAAACAGACCGCACGGATGGCCTAGTTTCATAATCTATTTCAGTTTATATTCAAATCTCATTTAATATTGTTTTAGACTATTCGTATGTATGTTAATACCCAAGTGCTAAATATTTACTTTTATTGAGAACTTAACTTATTTACTTGGAGAGTAAACTAGTGGATGCGTGACGAGAGCGTGGTCACGAAAAGTGTGGTCAGGTGAGGCGAACGTAAGTTGAGAGGGAGATATAAGTTAGTAAAGCATATTACTGTAAGGGCAAGAGAGAGAGAGAGGGGCGAATCTCAGATTTTCTTTCTCTCTTTCTCTCAATTGTAGTTTTGTAGTTTTACTTCTGTCAGTCTTGTAGTATTTTTTTTGTTTCTTATAACTATCCGCACTAGGGAATGTAATCCCTGT
Organism: Pseudoips prasinana; assembly: GCA_951640165.1. Classification (NCBI taxonomy): domain Eukaryota; kingdom Metazoa; phylum Arthropoda; class Insecta; order Lepidoptera; family Nolidae; genus Pseudoips; species Pseudoips prasinana. The sequence goes on along the minus strand of OX621259.1, from coordinate 25,747,988 downwards.
ATTCCTATGTCGTGGGTACTTCACAAACTACTATTATCTACTATTTACGGGTTACACAAATACGAGTAGTTGTTCAGCGCGAGACTCGAACCCGCCGCACGAGGAGGAGAGGCGACTGTCTTAGCCGCTGCGCCCCACGTGCAGTTTCAAAGCAGACTCGCTTTTTTGCAATTATTTCTCATTGTGAAACAAATAGTTGAAATCAAGAACTTTGTAACAATATTCAAATATAGCGTCAAGTAGGTACGTTTCTATAAATATTTCATCTGTGATCCTATAGTTCTAAAATAAATATTCAAATACAATAGAATCAAAATATTCATTATTAAAACTTTTACTATTAGGAAGCTTGTACATCAATATTGATCATCGAATATTGGGTTTTCTAAATAATTGTTATATTTTCCGGCGATGCGAGTAATGTAAATGTCATATAATATTAATACGTGAAAATTTCAAAAAACTTCGTACTAATATTTTTACTGCGAAAGTTTGTGAGTATGGTTGTATGGATGTTTGTTACTCTTTCATGCAAATATAAGTAACGGATGTTGATGAAACTTTATGGTAATATAGCTTATTAATTGTCCCATTAATACAGGCTATAATTCATTTATAAAGCGGGTGAAACCACGGGGCCTTTCAAATTTGTTATAGTTTTTACAAGTAATAAATAACAGCTACAGAAAACAAAATCTTAACTAAAAAAAATACTTCTTAAAACCCATTTTCAGAAATTATGGAAAATAATACAGACGCATTCAATAATATCCTTATAATTATGCAGATCAATGCATTTTACCCTATATAAAAATATTTATTTATTTCTCTCTTCAGCTACCATTACAGGTCTTGTCCTAATGCGATAGTGTTAGTATTAAGATTAAAAACAACTTATTGAACAAAATTTTTTAACTAATTATTCATGCAACTAACTACCTTTAATAGGATCTTTACGAGTTCACTCAAATTACATGAGAATATATCCACTTTTTCGTGTACTTCATTAGTTAATCTAATTGCTCGGGTGAGTGAGGTTTTTGCCAGTAGATTGGTCCTAGCCACCGGTACGGCAAGCAGCTGTGGACGCCGCATTTTACACACGTAATGGTCCGGCACCTGTAGTCTAAGGTGACGCAGAACCCCTGGATTATGGGCCTCACCACGCAATAGCTTTACCACATACGCGCCCAGAACAAAGTTCCGTCTCACCCTGAGTTCATTGTACCCGACCATACCAAGTACAAATAGGGTAGGGTACATTAGCGGATAAAACGGATATACACCATACAACTTGCAGTACAGATGCCTTACAAATTTATTCTGGATGCGCTCCAACATGTCACTGTACTTCGCTTCAAATTATTCCTTTCCAACTAAAATAAAAATATTTAAAAAAATACCACTTACAATATATATAAAACATAGTTCCACAATAACACTGCATTGATTTAATGGCCGAAAGTAAGGGTACCTAGCTGTGGTTGGACATGATCACCGAATCGAATATTCGCATTTAATTAGTTCAAAATGCGTTGAGCACAGTTTTGACCAATGGCTTTAAATTAAACCCCGAAATTATTTGTAATTAAATGTCCGTTAGATAGCAGTTTAGCGTTGTGGGCGAGTACAATGAATTACTCTGCGAATGTCAAACATTATGTGGTTTAGGTTTCACGTCATACAAACTTTGCAGATACTGAAACTGTAGTTTGTAATTACCGTAGTTGTAAGTTACTTTTAGATTGATAGATAGATAGAATACTCTTCATTGTACACACTCAGACGGAAAGAAAATACATTCGATGTAATATAAAGAACATAAGGTACAATGGGCGGTCTTATCGCCTTAAGCGATCTCATCCAGACAACCTTTGGATGGATAGGAACTGAAAGTAAAGTAAACAGTAGCAGGGGGCTGCAACAAATAAATTATACTGAGGAACTGTGATAAAATCATCCTAGCCTCAAACTAAGCAAAGCTTGTACTATGGGTACCAGGCGACGATATACATACTTATATAGGTAGATAAATACTTAAATGACTAGAAAACATCCATGACTCAGAACGGACGGTTTAGTCATTATTAACCTTCATTGATTTGAACGCTTTCACGATCACGATGATCGGCGGCTTAGGCGGTAGCCCCCCTGTTGGTGTAATGGTTAGCGACCCTGACTGCTAACCCACAGGTCGTGGAATCGATCCCCACCCAGGAAAAATTTTGGAGTCATATGCGCACGATATTAGTTCTCTGTTTTTTTTTTGTTATGTCAGAGGTCGTCAAACGAGCAAGCGGGTCACCTGATGGTAAGTGATCACCGCCGCCCATGGACACTCGCAACACCGGAGGAGTCGCGGGTGCGTTGTCGGCCTTTAAGAGTCAGCAAACAGGAGCTGACCCTTCCCCCCACCCCGATGAGCTCTGGCGACCTTACCCACACTCAGAAACACAACATTAAATTATTAATGGTATTATTAAGGAATGTCTTCTGTAAGGTGGAGGTACTTCCTCAGTCGGGCTGCTCTTCGAACGAATGAACGCTGTGCCCTAACTCTGTTTGTGTGTAATTTATCTATAACTAGCTGTGCCCCGCAGTTTGTCCCGCGTTAAACTTTATAAATTAACACAGCTCCTACCCCGTAGGAGATAGCGTGATAATATGTAGCCTATATGTTGACCCGACCTCTTAGTTATATTCATGCAAAATTTGAAGTAAATCCATGCAGTGCTTTTTGAGTTTAGACCGGACATACATATAGACAAACAAACAAAAATTCTAAAAACTATATTTTTGGCTTCGATGTCGATTGTAGAAACCGCCCCAAGTATCATTTAAAAAAAATATTCAATGTACAGTTTTGAATTTCCTACGATTTTATTATATGTATAGATATGTTGTATTTAGAGAATATACATAAGTATGTTTATCAATTGTATGGTTCACATACTACTGAGTCTGCCTAGTTTGGGATCAGCAGTATTATACTCGTCCCAAGATATTTATATATTTTTTTTAAAGACAACCCCACTAGGTAATCTGATCCCTGTATCGCGAGGTACTTTACAAACATATAATAGACGGACAAAAATTACGTCCAGACTCAGAAGAACTATTTTTGGGTCACACATTTTTTTAAAGACAACGCCTGCACTAAGGAATTTAATACCTGTGTCGCGGGTTCCTATAGAAACATATTATAATAGACGGACACAAATAACGTCCAGACTCAGAACAACTATTTAAGAGTATTTATGTTCGGAGTATTATTAAGTTACGAGGCGACTGTCTTAGCTGCTGCGCCATACGTGCAGTCAATATAGTTGGTATATGTCATTGCCTTCTCCGTTTTTAAAGCAAAAGACTATTTTAAACTGGTCAGCACATTGTGGTCGTTTTAAATCTCGTAAGTACACCCGTTCTATAAGTTTCATGCGTCTAGCCAGGCACCCTCTAAAATATATGTAGTTGATATGAGTAACTTTGTCTAGACTGAAGACAACTTACAACGTTCAGGATGATTAATATTCTTTCCATATTCCAGTAACAGACACATAAATCAATGGAAAAATGTAATTGAATTTAAAATTATTTTGAATTGCCACGCTTTTTAGCACTTTTATTTTTAGTTTAACCAGCCACTACGTGCCTAATATATATTAATACATATATTGGGACAACTACTGGAGAACACACTGCAATTTGATCTCAAATAAGACAGAGCCTGTACTATGGCAATCAGGTAAGTAGGTAGGTATATATTTCTAATTTCAAACATATTATAGACCAGCTGTTACCCGCGACTTCGTCCGCGACAATTTTGAATGATGAACAATATAACCTGCAACAAAAAGTCCTAACATACGTGAAAGACTCACTTTGAGAAACTGTGTAGTGAATGTGAATAACTAAGGATAGGCAATTTCATTAAATTGTGTATGCCGTTTCTGTCAGAAACGGTATACAGAAAAAAACACGGCCTTTAAAAGCATATTTTCATTATAAAATGTTTCACTAACTCACATACTAAGTTTAGGATAACTTTCCATCGGCCTACCATTTTGAAATTTGGCACCAACAGATAAAGGAAAAAAGAGAAAATTATCGTTACAAACAACGTTAAACAAACACTCCAATAGAATAGAATACTCTTTATTGTACACCATAAGAATACATATTTTATAGGATATTACATAAACAAGTTGTACAAAGGGCGGTCTTATCGCATAAAGCGATCTCTTCCAGACAACCTTAGGATGGATAGGAGCTGAACAATAACTAATAGCAGTAGGTGTGCAACAAGACTCATACTCAGACGCAAAACAAATAATCGGGCTCATCACACAATTTTTTTTCCTAGGTGGGTTTTGAATCCACGACCTCTGGGTTAGCAATTAGGGTCACTAAACACTATACCAACTTTTTAGTGCAAACGGAGAAAAAGGACATCATTTCTCGTGCTGGAACAAGCTGGTATTCATTCTATGGTACAGACGCCAGCACATCCAGGTTCCCCAATCTGTCAAATTTCTTTTAAAGATTTTCAACTTTATCACATACCTAAGCATAACGTTAAATTTTTATTGGGGATATTTGACAGATTGGGGTAGCTTGATGTGCTGGCGTCTGTACGTTATGTTGACGCTCAATATCCGAACCCAACACTCCCGTTAACAATTTATGGAACAATTATTGGGAGAACTTTACAATTAGCGAAACCGCACAAGAAGGATCGTTTTATTACAAATTTGCCGCGAGAATTAAGAGTAATATCTATATATATATGTATATCTAGGCACAATGTCACACATACCATCCTAGCCCCAAACTAAGCAAAGCTTGTACCATGGGTACCAGGTGACGATATACATACTTATATAGATAGATAAATATATAGAAAACATCCATGACTCAGAAACAAATATTCGTGCTCATCACACAAATATTTGCACTTACCGGGATTCGAACCCAGGGCCACCAGCTTCGTAGGTAGGAGCACTATCAACTAGGCTACGGTGAGTTAGTAGTAAGTAAAAATAAATAGGGGACCATCCTAAAGGTAGACCCCCTGTAAAGTAACAGAAGCTAAAATGTGTCCAAAAATCGGGGCAAAGAAATAAAAATCTTTTTTCCACATTTTTAAGTTTGTTGCTTACACACTTAAAAATATGGAAATAATGCATTTTTTTTTGTTCGAGACTAGTCCCTCTTACCCACTACTGCAACTCCTGTAAACCAGGATCAACAGTGGCTCACAGTGAAATGACTCTGAACGGTGAGGCTCAGGCATGTTCCGGGGAATCGCTTTAACTGTCTTGAATCCCGCAACGTATTTTATCAGAAAGTAAAAGGACGAGTTAGAAAATGAATAGTTCCACTTCCCTCCAGAGCAAAGCGGGAGACAGAATGTTGTAAAGAAGCCTCATTACAACATTCTGTCTCCCGCTTTGAGGCTGTATAGCCATAAAGCCTTATAAAACGAGAGCAATTCTCTCGTTTTATAAGGCTTTATGGCTATACAGCTATATCTATATAAATAAAAAAATATCTATTATGTTTATTTATCTATATAAATAAAAAGGCAAGTCCTGACTGACTGACTGACTCATCAACGCCCAGCCCAAACCCTTGCACCTAGAAAGCTGAAATTTTGCACAAATGTTTGCTTTATAATGTAGACAAGGAATAAGGAAGGATTTTTCGAAATTCAACCCCTGAGGGGGTAAAACAGGGGCGCTAAGTTAGTATGAAACTTTGCCGTTTTTGAAGTTTAAGGCATAAAAATTGGTATTTGGCCTTCCAGTTAAAAATAAAAAATCACGTATTTCAGGGTTTTTGGAAATTCCACCTCCAAGGACGAAAAATAGGGGATGTAAGTTTGTATGGAAAATGTGACAATTTTTAAGTTAAACGCATGAAAATTGGTATTTGGCCTTTAAGTTAAAAATAAAAAATATGTATTTCAGCATTTTTTGAAATTCCAGCCCCAAGAGCGTTAAATAGGGGGTATAAGTTTGTATAAAAAATGTGACAATTTTAAAGTTAAACGCATGAAAATTGGTATTAATTAGGCATTTTAGTTAAAAATTAAAAATATATATTTCAGGATTTTTGAAAATTCTACATCGAAGGGCATAAAATAGGTGATGTAAGTTTATACTGACTGACTGAAATATCAACGCACAGCCTAAACGGCTGGAGTTAAAGACTCGAAATTTTGACAGAAGGTACCTTTTATGACGTAAGCATCCACTAAAGAAGGGTTTTTGAAAATTCCACCCCCAAGGGCGTAAAATTGGGGATGTAAGTTTGTATGAAAAATGTGAAAAGTTTTAAGTTAAACGCATGAAAATTGATATTTGGCATTTCAGTTAAAAAATATAAATATGTATTTCAGGATTTTTGGGAATTCCACCCCTTAGGGCGTAAAATAGGGGATGTAAGTTTGTATGAAAAATGCGACATTTTTGAAGTTAAACCCATGAAAACTGGTATTTAGCCTTTCTGTTAAAAATAAAAAATATTTGTTTCATTATTTCCGAGAATTCCACCCCTAAGGGTGACATATAGGGGATGTAAGTTTGTATGAAAAATGTAACAATTTTGAGGTAAACGCATGAAAATTGGTATATGGCCTTTCATTTAAAAATTATAAATATATATTTTAGGATTTTTGGAAATTCTACCCCTAAGGACGACTAGAATAGGCGATGTAAGTTTGTATGAAAGTCTGTATTTTTTTTGATTAAACGCATGTACATTGGTATTTGGTCTTTCAGTTAAAAATAAAGCAATCCAGGGAATAATTTGTTGTTAAAAAAAGGTGATCCAAAACTGATTCAATAAATCGCCACCAACAATTTAAGCAAACTCAAAGGTCATTGGGCATATCTGACCCGCTTTGCGAAGAGTGGCGGACATTAACCAAAATAGTTTTAAACTAAGGGGAATAATATGACCTTTCATTGCATATAATTATTTTATTAAAAATCGCCGGAGAAAAATGTACAGGATCGTTAAAAAAAATTAAAACAAACAGTGTCAGAGGATTTTATTTTATCTTATAAAGGCACTAAAATATTTTCGATACCAAACAGCATTTTGCACGGATGAACCAATGTTCAGAGGCATATATACGCTGTCTCTTTCGCACATTAGACAAATAGAACAAGTTTCGTTGCGCTCGCGCACTTTCTCACCCCCGCGCAATCCTTCGGTAGCTACCGTGGTGTTAGTTGGCAAAATACTTGATATACATTAGTTAGTTATCAACAAATAACTTGAATAGACAAGTAGCATTCGTGCCTCTAGATGAAAACAGTCAAGAATTTGAGGATTTTCCACAGCTGAGCTTTGAAGATTTAATCTTATTAACGATGGGCTCATACCATTTGCGAATTGCAAGGTCTTATTGTCACGAGCACATACGACCAAACGGGGATTATATCATAAATTGTATCGACACCAACATTTAATTAATAATAAGATATTGATCAGAGGGCGAATCCAGTCACTTCATTTTCGAGTGAAACAGTACATATATTTTGCTACACCCAAAACAGCACGTAAGACAAAGAATAGAAGAATACTACTCGTTTATTATCTGTCTTGGGCCAAACATCAGGAAGCTACAGACGCACTCGCTTTAATTGATCTGATCCTTGATTTGGATCAAATTGAATAAAAAACATAAATGAATTAGCGTTTTATTCATCTTCCCTATATGAGTTTATAACACGAGATTCCCGTGGCTCACATTAATGTGACTAATGCCATAGTAAATCAGGGCCATATATCAATACACTCTGCTATATTTCGTTTGTGTCCGCCATGGGTATGGTTTCCATACTAAGGTGCCCAATGACCTTTTAAAATATTAGTTTCTTATGCCTAGTAGCTTAAAATGTCGTGGTCGTTGTCGTCTTAGTAAAGATTTAGCGTTTTATAAGATTTGTAACTTCTTTTTGTTTGGTAAATTTTATAACAAATAAAAAAAAACGACATTTTTTTTTTATGACAATTTCAATTTTAATCAAATTGGGATAAAGATAAATTTAAGTTTATAAATTATTTACTAACAAAAATGGATTCTAATTATCTGAAATAAATTATTATTATTATTTAAAACGAATTTATCTAAAATTCGAGTTAGCGTAGTATAAATTGTTGGTGTCGAGATGATCGCACCCAAAAAACATCATCTTAATTTTACTGATCTACAAGTTCACAATTTTGTAACTAGATGGCGTTAATGTCGTTTCAGATCGTGGAATTTAATTGGCATATCGGTTAAAATAAATAAATGCTTGAAATAAAAGGTAGTCCAAAACTGAATCAATAGATGATCGCCTAAATCTCACCCAAAATATATGCATACATCTTAATTTTACCGCTTTACAAGTTTATATTTTTGTTAGTAGATGGCGTAATCATCGTTTTAGATCGCGCTATGGTTTCGTTCACAAAATGTCGCAACCTAATCTAATGGGAGTTACCTTTGTGATTAATGCATCGTTGATTATTATTTTACTTTATTTAACTTACTGACTATACCTAAGGACAATTGATATGTATTCTTTGATTTTTGCTTGATGATATCGGGTCCTTTTTGTAAATAACAGTAGCAAAGTAGTCTTTCGTTTATTTCTTAGTAAGGTTATTTATAGGTTAGGTTTTATTCAATTTATATTGCTTATTTGTTTTAAAAGTTATATTTTTTAGATTAAGCTAGAAGTAAGTAGTTACATTGGTCATCATTCAAAATTGTCGCGGACAAAGTCGCGGGCACCAGCTAGTTTATAATAAGTATAATAATAATAATGTTGAATATAGCACTTACATTGCATTTTTTTTTCATTAAATGTAGTTCAGGCCACTATCTTACGTAAATATATTACAAATTAAAATCTTTTTTTTAATTTTATCTTTTCTGCTATAGCTACCGCCTAACTGCGATCGCTTCGTTTACTGACATTATATTCTTCATACATGCTCGCCGGTTTAGGGTACTTCTGACCTGACCTTTCTAAAGTAATGGTTCTTAAGTTCTTAAGTAATCAAATAAATAATGGTTAAAAATGACTTAGTCAATCGTTAAATGGGCTTCCATGAACACATGTGACGTCATAAATTGTCCGGGATCAATTGTCAACGTTGAAGCCGATTTAAAGATTGATTGAGTCATTTAACCTTTATTTATTTGAACGCCATTAAAGAAACCGATGTTCGGCGACTTAGCCGGTAGAGCCCCTGGCCTAAATCCCGCAGTGGACGATCAGGCTGATGGTGTATAATGTATGATTATGGGGTGATGTGTCACCCCTGTTGCCATTTATATGATGAAAAAGAAGTGCTCCCTGCCAAAATAAATATGAAAAGCACTAATAACGGAAAAAAATACAGAAATATTCATTATTGTAGCAGACATCTTTGCCTTATTATAAAGACAAGCCCTTTTGCAAAATAGTTTTAACGGAAAAGTGGTGATTTTCTAACTCGAGTAATACGTATTTCTCAAACTTATAATAGGGATACGGCAATAACTATCACTAACTTTGGGACCGAAAATTTTCTGAGCCATGTTGAGATTTCATCTCGATAAAGGTGGCTAAGGCTGATCCCTCACTGACGACTAATATAATTAGTTCAAATATGAAGCGGTTAAAATGTTACCTATAATATTACTTGTTATTTCCCCTTTGTTATTGTTTCACCATTATTATAATTAAAACTGACGTGAGGAGTTAAAAATAATAACTGGTAAATAACTTTATTAATTTTATGTTGGATTTGGCCGACAGTTTCAACCTCATCAGGAGCTCATCTTCAGCGCGCGGCTTGTGCATTGGAGGGCTTGTGGATTAGAGCAGAAGTTAAAAAGAAAATAATAATTATAATGATAATATCTCGGGACAATGTCACACAGATCATCCTAGCCCCAAATTAAGCAAAGCTGTACCAGGCGACGATATACATACTTATATAGATAGATAAATACTTAAATACATAGAAAACATCCATGACTCAGAAACAAATATTCGTGCTCATCACAGAAATATTTGCACTTACCGGGATTCTAACCCAGGACCACCAGCTTCGTAGGCAGGAAAAAAATATGCCATGTTATTGCAATTAGTTTATTTCAGGCAGCTCCGGGAAGACAACTGTTTGTGGAAAAGGCACTGTGCCGGACTGACAGGAGTAGGACAAACCAAAGTCCACCCAGGGTACGTGTCCCGGGGAGCAGCATACCCACAATCCCGTTGCTCCCCCTACCAGGCGCCAAGAGAAGTTCACGAATATTATAAAATGGCCCGGTTGGCGTGTATTGGCGTTAGTATCAAACTACTTGCCTTTCGCGGCGCAAGTCGTGGGTTCGATTCCCACCGATTTGTCTTGAGCCTAGGTGTATTTATCTGTATAAGTAGATATGTATTAACAAAAGAAATGTAATAAGTGTAGTATATCAGTTCTCTATCTGCCATAGTAGAAGCTCTGCATATAGTTTGGGATCAGATTGCCGTGTGTGAATAATGTCCGAGGATATCATTATTATAATAATATAATAATAATAATATCTAGGGACAATGGTACACAGATCATCCTACCCCCAAACTAAGCAAAGCTTGTACTTTGTACTATGGGTACTAGGTGACGATATACACACTTATATATCTAGATAAATACTTAAATACATAGAAAACATCCATGACTCAGTAACAAATATTCCTGCTTATCACACAAATATTTGTCCTTACTGGGATTCGAACCCAGGACCACCAGCTTCGTAAGCAGGAGCACTACCAACTAGGCTACGGCGATATTATGAATAGCGAATGTTTTACTTTAAGTAACAGTGCTTCTATATGTGCATCCTACTTGTCTCAGATTAATACGCCTTACTTAAGTAAGTGGCCACTTTGATTCAAGTAAAATCATGACATAGATTCTCAGACTAATCAGATTCTAGACTACGACCCTTAAGGCCGCCGCAGACTGTCGTCGCGGCACGACACGGCATGTTTCGGCAGCTCGAAGGACCATTCAGTATGACGCGGCATTTCGCAGCTTACCACGTCCCGTCTTGAGGCTGGCGCAGACTGACCTCGTGGCATGGCACGGCAAGACAAAGAACTTCATTGTTGTTCAAGTTATTTTTAAACTTATTTAGTTGAAATTAGAATAAATATTACAATATTTCGATACAATTATACCACGGCACGTCATGGGATGCTCCAGGAGACCGTGGCACGTCATGGCATATCATTCCATTCCACGGACTGCCGCGGTGAACAGTTCTTAACTGCCCACAAGTCACATAAGTCACAGGATTATGACAGCTAAACTAATTGCAATAAGGTTCGAAATGGAGGCGGCAGTGACTGTGGCAAATGACGATGTCAATTTCAAACCTTATCGCAATTAGTTTAGCTGATATTATCCTGTGAGCTATGCGACTTGCGGGCAGTTGCGGGACGCCATGGACTTGCGGCAGTGGAATGAAACAGCATGCCATGACGTGCCGCGGTGTCCTGAAGCATGCCACGACGTGCCGTGGCGTCTCGCAGCAAGCCACGACGTTCCGCGATATAATCCCTTCCCCCGCGGACTCTGTACAGTACAGACGTGCTTTAAGTTATCCCCAGTTCATTAATTTATAATAAAAACTGTAATAAATAAGTTTATAAAATATTCAAAGTACTAGGAGTGCAGATCCGATGTATACACAGTTGTGAGTGAGTGAGAGGAAGTGACGCAAGACAAGGATAAGCATAATTCTGCGAGCTTTTCGTTGTCAAGGACACACCTACCGTGCGACTACAAGGTCACACCTTTCTCCACGGCGCATACGCAAGCTCCGCCCCCATTGCACTGGTAAATCCTTATCGTCATAACTAATAGATCGTTAATTGAATAACGCATAATGTCGTCGGAACAGGCGCTGCCCCGCCCAGACGCATTAGCACAACGGCGTGTTAATACAGAGGACCAATTAAAGCATTACCATTCCGACTCAGCAATAAATACGTCAATAGAAAAATATTCAGAAGACGATAACTTAAATGTTACCAAACGATTAAAGCGTACTTACGATGAGGAACCGGGATCCTTGCGAAGCAATATCACAGACATGTTCAATGATCTTATGAGTCAAAGAGAGGAAGAGTTCAAGTCTATGCAAGAGTCTCTAAAGACTATAATACAACAAAATACATCAATTCAAGCTTCAGTGGCCACCATCTCCTCTCAACACCAAGAAATGATATCAAAAATACATAGTCTGGAGAAGGAAAACATAGAATATAAAACCCGTGTAAAGTCTTTAGAGCGCCAGCTTGATTTCCTGGAAAAAAAAGTATATGGAAGTACTATAGAAATTCGCAACTTACCAAATAAAGTAAGTGAAACAAAGGAGGACTTGACCGCATTAGTGCAAAGTGTTGGGTCTGCTTTAGACCTTGATCCACCACTACAAACGTCTGATATAAAAGATATTCTTCGGACGAAGACTGGTACCTTAGTAGTAGATTTTATTTCTCCGTTACGAAAGGAATCTATCATCTACAAAGTTAAACAGTTTAATAAAAATAAACGCACAATTAAGGAACCCGCATTGAATACGGGTCACTTGAAACTATCAGGGGAACTGAGGAGAATTTATATTACAGAGCACTTAACTTCTAGAGCAAATCATTTATACTACATAGCTCGCCAACATGTCAAGAACAATCAACTGTATGCGACTTGGACATCTTACGGTACTATATTTGTCAAAAAAGAAGAAAAATCGTCACCTGTACGTATTAATGATGAGTCCGAGTTCCAGAATCTGTTAGATTGACTAGTAATAACTTTTTGTTACTCTCATTCTATACCAGTAGGAGAGGTTTTGTTTCTATTCTTAGTTTTTAATGTTTTTATATTTAAGTTTTTTAGTGTTAACCTAATCATAAGGCATCATATCTCTTCTATTTACACTTTACTCATACATCGCAGAACACAAGCACAACACAAATTAACTAAGCGAGCCTTACTTGTAACGTATCATGTCAACTGTTACTTTCCTTTTGTAATACTCAGTAATCTTGCGTACAATCACATAGATGCTTCTAAATCTCTCCATTTGTCGGATTATAGTTTAGATTTCAACCTTAAATACTTTATCTCTACACATACATGTCACGCTGAGTTCGTGACAATTTGTCAATTAGGTACTTAAGTACTTGTAGAATAGAATGTTAGATATTGAAATACTGAACTCTAATCTGGACTCCGTGGTAGCGGCTGGATGCATCTCGTGTGATATTGATGACGTAAAGAACCATGTTAACTCAAACTGTTCTCGTAAAATTACTATTCTAACACAAAATATTCGTAGCATAAATTGTAATATTTCAAATTTTATCACTTTACTACATAGATCCGAAATAACTTGGGATATAATAGTTCTAACAGAATGTTGGCTCCCTTCAGCTAAACATATACCATATATTGCCGATTATGATTTTACTATGACATCTTCTCACAAAACCCAAAATGAAGGCGTAGTTATCTATTATCAAAAACATCTGAACGTAAGATATGAAGAGCCGGTTATTAATGATGCCAATTGTCTATTAATTAAGCTAAACTGCGACACGTGTATTATTGGCATATATCGCCCCCCCAGCCAATCGAATACAACTAACTTCATAAACTCAATTGATCAGCTTCTTTCAAGATTAAATAGGTTTAAAAATATTATTCTCTGCGGTGATATAAATATTGATATATGTTCAACTAGTTCTGATAATCGGATGCACGAATACCTAAACGTTTTAGCTAGTCACGGAATTTTAGCGGGCCATAATACCCCTACTCATGGGCGTACCTGCCTTGACCATATGATGATCAAAACAAAAAACGAAGCTACATGTTTTAATATTCAATCATCCATAACTGATCATGAATGTGTTGCCCTTAGTCTCCGTCTAAACAGTAACTTTAATTACCGTAGAATAAATACATCCTGTATTAATTTCGTTGGTCTTGATGAAACGATACGCGATTCTAACTTTAACGACATTTTAAGTTGCGAAGACGTCAATATTGCAACGGACAAACTCAGTTTAATCTTGTCTACAGCCATAATAAATAACACTATTAGCTATAATATACCGAAACGTAAAAGAATTAGTAAACCCTGGTTAACAAAAGGCCTATTACGTTGCATGAGAAATCGCGATAATTTGTATAAAAAATTTAAAAAAGATATAAACGACGAGAACACTAAGTTAATTTACAAACGATATCGCAATTACTGCAACATGCTTATAAAAAAAAACCAAAAGAGACTATGAAAATAAAGAGATACAAAAAGCAAAAGGGAACAAGAAACAACTTTGGGATGCCATTAAAAAGATAAGCAATTCTAAAACGATTGTAAATCATTCCAGTAGTCTCGTAGACTCCAGTTGTCCCCAGCAATCCATAAATTGCATTAACTACCATTTCGCTAACATTGGAAGGCAGTTAGCTGAGAAAATTCTTTCATCAAAATCTACTACAGGGACTTCTAGTGAAAATTCTTCAACACTAACCCTAAACTCTTTCTTTATGCACCCGACTGACGAGAATGAAGTTTTTACTCTCATAAGTAGCTTAAAGGAGAACTGTGCTGTTGCGGCTGACCATATTTCAAGTAAAATTCTTAAAAGGTATATTCTCTCATTAACTCCGATCATCACTCACATCTGTAATCGATCTTTGGCATCAGGCTCGTTCCCTTCTGCCTTTAAATCAGCATTAATTGTTCCCGTTCATAAGGGTGGTGATCGAGACCGTGTCAATAATTACCGCCCTATCTCAATTTTACCTACATTGTCAAAAATTTTGGAAAGAATTATTAATAATAGAATAGTAGATTACCTTGAATCCAATAACTTACTTTCATGCGTCCAGTTTGGCTTCAGACGTGGAAAATCCACGAATCAAGCAGTTCAAGAGCTCTTAAATGCTGTTATAACAAATATGGATGATAAGAAAAAATTTTTATCCATATTCCTAGACTTGGCCAAGGCATTTGACACGGTTTCTATCCCTCATCTCGTGAACAAACTTTATAGAATAGGTATAAGAGGAATACCCTTAAAACTACTTGAAGACTATCTAACGGACAGAAAACAAAGGGTTAGGATAGAAAATAAGACAAGTGACGAGCTTTTTATTAAATATGGTGTTCCCCAGGGCAGCATCCTCGGGCCTACTTTATTCTTGATATATATAAACGATCTATATAATCTTCAAGATTTTAAAGGGAAAATAGTCGCTTTTGCGGACGACACAGCTCTGTTCTTTAGTGGAACTACATGGGAAGAGGTGTTTCAAAATGCAAGAGTAAGCATGGCTCGAGTTTGTGTGTGGCTTCGGGACAACATGCTATCTCTCAATGTCGACAAAACTAAATATATCACCTTTGCACATAGGTCTAATCAACTTCCTCCTAGCTTGTTGACTATTCCGGCTCATTGCTGTAGTATGGGACTTGACCAATGTTCTTGCCCGCTTCTTGAAAGAACTGATGAGGTCAAATACCTTGGTGTTGTTATTGACCAACACCTCACTTTTAAAGAACATATAAAGAAGTTAGTCACACGCCTTCGGAAAGTCATCTACGTTTTTAAAAATTTAAGACATGTAGCCGATCCAAATATAATTAAGATGGTATACTATGCCTTATGTCAATCATTAGTAGATTACTGCATCACTTCTTGGGGAGGTGCTGCAAAAACCCTTGTTATTGAGGTTGAGAGAGCCCAGCGTGCAATACTCAAGGTAGCTGCTGGTCTTCCTTTCCGATTTCCAACTGTAGATTTGTATAAAAGGTGGAATGTTCTTACGGTGAGACAAACTTTTATACTACACACAATCTTAAAAAAACATTCACAACTGCCATATAATCCGAATCTTCTTAAAGATAAACGGCGTCAGGGTAAAGTGTGTCCTTCTAGAGCATGCTCTACAGCTCTGTCTCAAAGGCATTTCTGTTTTCTTGGTGTTTTCTTGTACAATAAACTAAATTCTATCCTTAACATTTATCATAAAAACAAAGTACAATGCAAAATTTCTGTCCGTTCCTATCTAAAAACCCTAGACTACCAACAAACTGAAAATCTTTTATTCGTTTTACAATAACTTATGCTATAGTGTTTCGTTCAAATGGCTCGCTACAAATACATACTCTACACTACATGTTTGCACCTACACTTATATGTTTCACAAACACACATTTACTTCACACTACTCTCTCGCGTACACTCAGACAAATACACATCTACCACCTATCTGTATTCTGTACCCTCTCTCTAACTCTTCTATCAAATGTTTATCTTCTGTTTTTAGAATTATATAAAGTCTTTTAGAATTATTTAACTGCTTTTAAATTGTATAAGTGCTTCCAGATTTATATTTATAAGTTATAGTTTAATAAGCTTCTTACTAGCATTTGAGCCGTGTGGTGGGCCTGGTGACCTGTAGTACAGGTTTTCATTCAAACCTATTTCAGGCACCAGTCTCTCACAAAGTTGGGGCTAGTTGGAGACATGCTTTGTATGTTGAAACGTAACTATAAACGTATATGTATTATGTAACCCCATTTGTGATGAGATAATAAATGGATTTATTATTATTATTATTATATAATTATATCGAAATAAAGTAATATGAATTCTAAGCTATATAAGGCGCTCATAGCCAGATGCTTTCACCGATCCGTAAGTGATTGGCAAGCTTAAGCAAACAGGTTCACGGTCCAGATGGTGACCGCCGAAGTGGATAAATTTCTGATTGTCTCCGTGCTTCGGAGGGCACGTTAAGCTGCCGGTCCTGGTTGTAGCCAACAGTTTTTAAGCCATTTCAGAGGCCGTAATGGGCGGCTTGAACAATTCTGAAACTGGTGTAACCCACTGCCCATACGATAAGCAAGCAATAAGCAATTCTAAGTTCAATAAAATAAGGATGAAAATAAGTTGTTCATAAAATCCTTTGCCGTGCCGCGACGTCCGTCTACGCCGGCCTTTAGTTTTAGCCAGTGCGTGACCATCCTTACTCATTTATTACGTCCTAAAGTTTTAGCCAATGGATTTTTTGTGAACGCCAAATTGAACTCGAATGCTTGCTTTCGAGATTTCTGAGTAATTCGAGTGCCTATTTTTCTAGACGGCCTGTAGTTAGGTACTTTAGTAATTACACGTAGTTACTTAAGTGTTAGTAATTGCTCTAACGTTTTTATAGGATTCCCTTCATTTCTTCTTCCTTTATAGGATTTATGACAGGTTATCACGTTTGCTCCGATATTTACTTAGAATGTATTAGGTTAGTTTTAGTTAGATGTGAACGTCTAATGTGTACGTCTAGGCGCAACTCGAATAGAGTAATAATAATAATTAGATGTATAGTGTCGGGCCTGTTGGCGTGGTTGGCAAATGCTTGCTTTTCGTCGTGGTCGTGGGTTCGATTCCCAGCCAGGACAGATATTTGTGTGCATGAACATTTTTTTTTTAAAATTTATTTATATAAACACATACATACCAATTTTACAATTAACACTATATACTCGCCAAACTTTTACGTTTATTGTCGAGACGCGCTCGTTTTACATACACTTTTTAAACCTTACTTATCTATACTAATACTAATCATAATTTTATAATTTAATTTAAAAATAACCTTAATTAGTCATACAACATTTCAATGATTTTTTTTATTTATGACACACACTGTGGATTTGTTTCTCGATAATATCAGATACTGATTATTTTTATTTTTATCTTTTTGTTTTTAATTATTATATATATTATTTTTGGTATTGTTTTTAGAATTTTGAATACAGTCTAATTATCATCGAGCAACAAGTTCTTATTTTTTGCTTGATTTTAGCATAGTTTTACTTATTTTAGGTTCCTGTTTTAATACGTCGAATTTATTAAATATTTTACATGTCTGTTTATCCTAAGTCTGGGAGTAATTAATAAAAAAATATAAGTATGTATTTACAAAAGAAATGTAGTATATCAGTTATCTGATTTCCATAGTACAAGCTCTGCTTAGTTTGGGATCAGATGGCCGTGTGTAAATAATTTCCCACGATATTATTATTTTATTATTATTATTTATCCCTGCAAAATTTATACAATGTGTTGCTAGCTGTGTTGTGAGCTGAAATCCGTACTAGACTCGAGACCCGTATGACAAATCTCCAGGACCAAATGGAATGCTCCATAAAGAAACCTGAAACCTGTAATAAAAAAATATCTGTGTTTTATAAGCGGACTGTTACAAACATGTTTTAAGTATTTACAAGCGCTTTTTTAAAGTCTACGTAAATACTTACTTATCGTATGGGCAGTGGTTACCCTGGTGTCAGAGTTGATCAAGCCGCCGAGCAGGTTTCTGACATGGCTTAACGACTGTTGCCTAATGGCTACAACCGGGATCGACAACTTAACGTGCCCCCCAAAGCACGGAGACCTTCAGTAATTAAACCACTTTGGCGGTCACCCATCTATGTACTGACCGTGAGCCTAGATGCTTAACCTTGCCGATCACTTACGGACCAATGAGAGCATCTAGCTATGAGCGCCTAATGAGTGAATAAAAACATTTTTTTTTATTTTACTTCAATAAAACAAGACCCGAACAAGGAACGTTCCCGCCACTGAGTAAGAATGCACTATTTATGTACGAAATTATCTCACAGTATGTAATGGACCTAGTAATAATAATCTTCCTGCCTGTTTTCCCCGACGGTGGCTTATCTTAATGGAGACTATCCATCTGCTTGGGATATAGATATTATAGTGCACAAGTGTGTGCGCAAACACAAGGGCATTTTTTATTCCACCACTGTCATGATTTGATGGGACGACTAGCGATGCGATCAGCAAGAAGTCAGGTACAGGACCGATTTTACGTGCGCTCCAAGGCACAAGGGTTTGATACCGCCAACTCCCAGTCTTCGGGCTGATACTGAAAAATTTCTTAACAGAAAAATCCTATAATCACTTTCTGGTCTGACCCGGTTTTGAACCCAGGGCCTCATTATCTGCGATGGAACTCGCATCCAATAGACCAACGAGGCGCTAGATCCAGCCCTAGTAGCTAGGCAGTTATCCACAGCGCTGTATGTGCACACTGATGTGAGAATATAGGTATCAGACTAACTTTAAAGCAATGCATGAAAACATATGTGAATAAATAAATATCTTGTGATAACTAACACACTGCCATCTGATCCCAAACTAGGTAGAGCCTGCAGTATGACAACGAGGCAACTGATAAATATAGTTTTGTATTACCAAGTATTTTTATAAGAACTAGCAACACCAACTCCTTAATTTTTATTTCATTTGCTGTTTGTTCGCGTAATGAACATTGTAACACTGTTGGCGTGGTTGGCAAATGCTTGCTTTATACGCCGGAAGTCGTGGGTTCGATTCCCACCCAGGACAGATATTTGTTTGAATGAACATGTCTATTTGTCCTGAGTCTGGGTGTAATTATATATATAAGTATGTAGGTATTTACAAAGGAAAAAGTAGTATATTAGTTATCTGGTTTCCATAGTACCTACAAGCACTGGTTAGTTTGGGATCAGATGGCCGTGTGTAAATAATGTCCCAGGTTATATTTTTTTTACTTTTACTGTTATGACGTACCAGCAACCCTCGATGGAAGAAACCATGGAAGATAAAGAATGTTTTAAAAACACCAATGTTTCGCCCTCCTCGTCATATGATATAGATAAATTACACTCAAACATCAAACAAAAAGAAAACTTGAGAGATGTCAAGGGACACCCGGATGGAACGAAGTTATTTCTTATTATTTATTATGTACAAAAAACCTGTATACACTCAACAAAAATAATCGTCGCGACACCACACTGTTCAATGCGAAATAGAAATAAAAATATCTGACTTGCTTTCTATAAGAGAGAGAGAGAGAGAGACAGAGAAACATGCGCACGCCGCACAGCTGCAAAAAGTGTCGTGACAACTTTTCGTAAGATTTTTTTTCGTCTAGCCCCCTTTCATAATGCGCGATAAGGAACTTCGTTCCAAAAATTTGTGCTATTCACACAAAAAATTGTCCTGGATGTGGACTCATCAAAAATGCATGAGTAAAAGAAATTGTGAAGACAGGGAAGTACTGATTCCCCATTTGATGTGACATTTAAGACCACATCTTCACTTACCATCAGTTAAGATTATGGTCAAGCACAAACCCATCGATCATAAGAAGTGATAATAGAGAAAATAAATTATATGCTACACTTCACTTAATCGTTTCTCTCGTCTATCTCATCATCATCATTATAACAGCTGTAAAAAGTCCACAGCTGGACAAAAGATTCCCCCTAAAAATGCCTTGGGGGGTTATGCCATAATCGCCACGCTTGGCAGACGGGTTGGCGATCGCAGTATCATGGTCACAGTACTCAGTAAGAAGCTGTTGCCCATCATCTGGTAGATATTCCCTCGGGTTGACTTCTACGCCCCCCACGGGATGAGATGGAGTGATGGAACTCTGATATTTCCCGCCGTCACCACACAACACCAACAGTCTATCTATATAAGATTCATTCTATATATTTGAATATAAAACAGGTTACATATAGTTGGTGGTACATAATAATATGAAGTGCGCTGATTTGTAACCTCAATAAGGTATGCAAAATGTAGTCGCATTGTTAAAAACCTCATTTTCGTGAATGGCGTTCAAATAAATAAAGGTTAAAATGACTTAATCAATCGTTAAATCGGTTTCAACGTTGAAAATCGACTCCGGACCATTTATGACGTCACATGTGGTTATGGAATCTGATTTAACGATTGATTAAGTCATTTTTAAACGGTTTTATTTAGCTTACCCCGTTTGTTTTATTCTTTCTTTCTTGGGTCAAATTTTTAACCTTTATTTATTTGAACACCATTCACGATAACGATGTTCGGCGACTTAGCCGGTAAAGCCACAGTTCCATCATAAGGATTATCATTATCATCGTCATATTATGAAAGTCATATTTTTACAGTAAGTTGTTTAGACAAATCTAATCTCATCAGCTTAAATTAAATCGCTTAAATTAAACTAGTGGTTGAGAGCCTTCTGCGCTAGCCAACTGCTCACTGTCTTCAATTCTTTAATTCTAATATAGTACTACCAAAATTAAAAATAATACCTTAGAAACTTGTTATTTATTGAATGATTTAAAAATATGTGATAAGACAGACCGCACGGACGGACTAATATATTTTTTTGTTACTTTTATACTGTAAATAAATAAATAATAAAAAAGCTTTTTATTCACGTAGACTTTAAAAAAGCGCTTGTAAATAGTCAGAACATGTTTGTAGTAATATAGTTGTATACATTAGATATTATTTCTAGTAACATAGATATTTAGGTACATCTTGTATGAAAACACTTATAAAATTTATTTTATTACAGAAATGATATTTAGCTAGCTCATATCAAGTTATTGTCAAGAGATTATGTTTAATTATCTAGTTTAAGTCTAATATTTTTACTACATATTGTCAATGGTTCTGTCTATATTAAAGGTATTATTATTATGACGGACCTTGTGTTTATAACGACGGTCGCGCTTTAATGCTACCACCGGATCCAATGCGCCCCAACTGAGAAGACCCAGCGAAACAAACTCAGTGGGTTCATCTACTACCGGTTTCAACACGACCCAGTTGACCCACACGGGATTTGGTCCAATTAGAGTAAATCCCGTGTTCATGCCCGCTTGAGTATGTTTCGCCGGACCGTCTCAACTGGGTCGTGTTGAAACCGGTAGTAGATGATGTTTCTACTATGTTTATGTACCTACTGCATTTTGAGCTTGACAAGTACAAGTGTATGTAAATACCCAAGTGCAGAATAAATTTAATTATTTCAATTCATTTCAAAAAACGAAAAAAATACAATATTAAATTAAGTTATCACAAATGTCATCATGACAGTGCATAAATGTCACATTTCGTTTTCGTGAGGCTCAACTCGTTAATAATATAAATTTCTTTAAAGTAATGAATACAGGCAAATATCACAAATTTAAAATTAAAACATTCTTTGTGCACTCAGACATACTTCACAAGAACCACAGGCATGCAACTACTAAAATAACTACTCAAATAAATTACTAATTTGCACCAGCACGAAAGCAACTCGAAAATTACGTCGTATCATTTTATATGCTAAAATATTTGCCGAGCAACCGTAATTTACATTCAGCGTTTGTGAAATATAAAAATAGGTAAATTTGCCAAAGCAACACGCACTATCTTGTTGTTCAGAAGACAATGATTTATTCACAAAATGTACACAAACGAACGTTTCAGACGTGGTACCAATATTAAATCTGGTTGTACACCTTAATGAAGTCAATATAACCTGATTGTACTATTGACATTTTTGAGTGTAGTCTGCAGTTAGAGGAGTATTATTTTATTTATTTTCGTGTATGTAGCTTGTAATCAAGAGGGCTAGAGAACTTGATGATGATGTCCTTCCGGCCACGGCGGCCAGTCTTAATGGAGACTAGCCAATTGCGCAGGACATATTATAGTGCACAAGTGTGTGCGCAAACACAGGAGCACTTTCTGTTCCATCACTCTCATGATCCGATGGGACGTCTAGCGACACGACCGGAAAGAGTTCAGGTATACGACCGACGACTTTACGTGCTCTCCGAGGCACGGGGGTGTAATACCGCCAACTTCCAGACTTCGGTCTGATACTGAGAAATTTCTTTTTACGGAATAATTCCAAAATCACTATAATGAGGACCTGGGTTCAAATCCTGGGTCAGTTCATAACGTGAATTTGGAATTTTTCCGGATAATGAAATTTCTCAGTATCAGCCTGGAGTCTGGGAGTTGGCGGTATTACACCCCCGTGCCTCGGAGAGCACGTAAAGCCGTTGGTCCTGTTCCTGACCTCTTTCCGGTCGTGTCGTCCCATCGGGTCATGAGAGTGATAAGAGAAAGTGCCCCTGTGTTTGCGCACGCACTTGTGCACTATAATATGTCCTGCGCAATTGGCCAGTGTCCATTGACACTGGCCGCCGTGGCCAAAATTCGGTCGGGAGGACATTGTCATATTATCAGCCTGATATCATTCACTGCTGGACATACAGACAACAGAATTATTTAATAAGTTACCCGACAACTTGAAACAGACTGTATACAACACACATTTATCTATACATATAATAAAATCGTAGGAAAGTCAAAACTGTACATTGAATATTTTTTTTAAGAATACTTGGGACGAGATCTATAATCGATATCGAAGCCAAAAATATAGTTTTTATAATTTTTGTCTGTTTGTCTGTATGTATGTCCGGGCTAAACTCAAAAAGTACTGCATGGATTTACTTCAAATATTGCATGAATATTACTAAGAGGTCGGGTCAACATATAGGCTACATATTATCACGCTATCACCCACGGGGGACGAGTTGTGATAATTTATAAAATTTAACGCGGGTAAAACCGCGGGGCACAGCTAGTTTAAAATAAGGCTAAAACGTTTCCTAATTAAAAAATGTTATTACTCTGTGACTGAATTTGTAAATGATAATTGTGAAAAAATTTACTATTGTAATGATTTATGCGTCGATTTATTTATGTTATGTTGACTGTTTTTAATTTTTGATAATTCTATTCTATTATATGTTTGACTTGTAACTGACCTATGTAAATGTAATTCATATATTTAATTTTAATTAATGCGTTTATTTGTAATTGCAATTCAGATACAATGTAAATTCTATTATGGATAAACAAAAAAATAAAAAAAATAATAACGGCTGGACATAAGTCTCCTCCAAAGGTTTCTTTAACGTTGCCATTTGGAGGGGTCTTTCGAAGTCACCGCGCTTGGCATGAGAGTTGGCGACTGCAGTTAGGTGGTAGGTAGTTATAGTACACAGGTGGCGCTGCTGCTCGACTAAATGTTGTAACCTTAGTAGCCTTTCACGATACCCACGAGATGATATGGCGTAGCCCTGTTATGGTGCTTTTGCAGCTGGCTTCTCTAGTTGCAAATCTCTCATTTTATGAGGCTACAGCCTCTTTAGATCATTCTGTCTCCCGCTTTGCTCTGGAGGGAAGTGGAACTATTAATTTTCTAACTCCTCCTTTTTTCTGTTTCTGATTAAATTCGTTGCGGGATCCAAGACAGTTAAAGCGATTCCCCGGGACATGCCTGAGCTTCACCGCTCAGTGTCATTTCATTGTGTGCCACTGTTGATCCTGGCTTACAGGAGTTGCAGTGGTGGGTAAGTGGGAGGGACTAGTCCCTACAAAAAAATAAAAATAAAAGCCCTGTTATGCTTTCCAGACCGGAAACTACATGGCGAACCAAATGGTGTCTATTAACTGTAATCAAACAGAAAACACTTTCAATTCAATTTAATTCAATTCTTTATTCACAAGAAACATGGTAAATGATTACAGATGGTCATAAAAAATAAGGTACATATGTGTTTCGCCAGTTTGTCAAGCAAAACATTACAAATTTTTGAAATTAAACTATTACTGTACATCCATATAGACTCCAAACCCTTGTCACCACGACAAGCAAGATCGCATACTACGATGCACTATCCATATTATATATCATCTAATGTATATATATTAATATCAATTGATTGAATTTCTAAATCTCGAATGTTCATAATATTTTATTTTTATTTATTTATTTAAACTTTAGCACAAAGCATATGTACATAGGCGGACCTAATGCCATAGGCATTATCTACCAGTCAAACATTGGGTGGTGCAGAGAGACTACGGTAGGTGCACTAAGATGTCGAATGTAACTGTATTAAAATAAAAAAAAAACATTATAATACATACTAGTTCTACATGCTATATACATACATAAATACAAAATATACATAATATAAAATATACATACGGATACGATAGCTTTCCTATTGATTCGATGAAGTGATGTGATCACGAACCTTCTTTTTAAATGTGTAGCGGCTTTTAGACATTCTGATTTCGGATGGTAGCGCGTTCCAAAGCAAAATGGATTGGACGAAAAAAGAAGTATGAAGGAAGTCAGTTCGATGAGAAGGAAGGAGAAGAGGAAGTAATATCGAATGGTTAATACATCAAACTTTCGCTCCTAGAAACATAAGTAACGTATGGCTACAGGGCTTGGTGCAGGTAACTGCGACCATACAGTACTAGAAATACATCAATTGATTCTTCAATTTATTAACTGTTCGATTTTATGGGTGATGGGTCTTCAAAAATGGTATTGAGGTTAATTTTTTCTAAACTGAATAGTTTGCGCGAGAGACACTTCCAAAGTGTAAAACGTGTGTTAAACTAAAAAAAATGTATGATGTGCATACTTCCACCGAAAATTGGTTTAAACGAGATCTAGTAAGTAGTTTTTTAAAACGTTATCGTAAACCGCAATTTACCTTTCATTCAATAAACTCAAATACTTGCTGCTACGGAACCTTTCATGGTAGTCCGACGCGCACCTGGCCGTTTTTTGTTCTGTACCTGGCTGTAATTCATCTATTATATGTATGTATTTAGAATTATAATAATATTAACATAGATTTAAGAATATTTGTGTATTTTGATTAAGTAAATAAATAAATATAATAAGGTATGTTTATCAGTTGTCTGGTTGCTATAGTACAGCCTCTTTATACTTTAAATTACAGTTATTTATTCATTAATTTACAATAATAGTATTCCAATAAAAACAAGGAAAATAGTAAATCAGTAATATGAACATACTAAAAATATATCCCAGACACTACACACCACGTCTGTTTCTAATAGCATTAACATCATCAAATATTCAGATACCGTGCAATCGCAGCAGAATTACGTGGAATTAATCAATGCTTACGTACAGACTAATCGGCTCTTCGCATACGAACCATCTTCAAACGGAAGGGGAGACTTATATTTACATTATAATTTAACAGTAACAAGGATTGGTATAAGTTATTCTTCGGTAGAAACTTATGATTGATTCTTGTATATTAATAACTAGCTGTGCCCCGTGGTTTTACCCGAGTTAAATATTTATAAATTAGCACAGCTCCTCCCCCGTAGGTGATAGCGTGATAATATGTAGCCTATATGTTGACCCAACCTCTTAGTAATATTCAAGCAAAATTTGTAGTAAATACATGCAGTACTTTTTAGTTTAGCCTGGACATACACACAGACAAAAATTATAAAAACTATATTTTTGGCTTCGATATCGATTGTAGATGACGCCCCATGTATCCTTTTTTTTAAATATTCAATGTACAGTTTCGACTTTCCTACGATTTTATTAGATGCCTAAAAAGGCTGTAATACAACGGTCGCTTCACAAGTGGGGTCGAAAGTTAGTTCTTATGTACGGCTATATAAATAAAATAATAAATACATAAAAAAGGATTTTATTCAAGTAGACTTTAAAAAGCGCTTGTAAATAGTCAGAACATGTTTGCAGTAATATAGTTGTATACATTATTATTTCTAGTAACATAGCTATTTAGGTGATAGATAGATGACCGCATTCTGTCTTCTGTATAGTCTGTGTTCGATTCCTTGTTTCAAGCGGCAACGCGCGCAGAGAACAAGATCCTGGGTTCAAATGCCGGGTGCCCGTCCCGGGATTTCAATCAAAAGTGATTTTGGGACTTCTTTGGACTTTATCTGTTAAAAGAATACCTAATTTCTCAGCATCAACCCGAAGTGTGGGAGTTGGCGGTATTATACGTGCCCCGGAAAACACGTAAAGCCGTCGGTTCTGTACCGGACCTTTTTCCGGTCGTGTCGTTAGGAGTCCCATCGGGTCATGAGAGGGATAGAATAGAAAGTGCTCCTGTGTTTACGCACACACTTGTGCACTATAATATGTTCCACGCAGATGGATAATCAATATTGAGACGGGCCGCCGTGGTCGAAATTCGGCTAGGAGGAGTATATGTTTTTAAAGTGCAACATAGCTATTCTACAGGAAGCCCACTCTTTTCCACACTATAACCCTAAAGCAGTCAGTACTGGCCTTAGCAAACATACCTGATACACTTCAAAACCGAGGCAACCCGAACAGCATCCAAAAACCATTATTGTACAGTATTATACAACATGTAACTTAATTAACGCACGTCCTGAAAATAGTTTGTTCAGAATCGTTTACTGAGTCGATTTATATCATTTTTAATATAGGTAATTTTTTATTCCCTAATTATTAAAACTACGGAAATTATTGTCATATTATTCCTGTACAGTCAAAACAAATTGAATTTGACCGTAAGTCAAAGTAATAAGACTTAAAATCCCCGTTTTATTTGTATTCATACAAATTCCATCATTCAATACAAAATAAAAAAAAATAAACTTTATTTCAAGAAACTACTTTAGTAAATAACAATGCATATACATGTTAAATTAAAAATTGAGTGTATGTATTATGATTACAATAACATTCTAATTGGGGTGTTTGAGGGTGTGCGTTAATTACGTTACATGTTGTATAGCTTACAAATGTATATATTTTATTAAATAACAATAAACGCAGCGTTTCGACCGCATCTCTATGTAGTTCAGAATGGGAAAGATAAAGAATTTAAGTAATGCACGCCCAGCGTATGACGGCGGAAGCGTTGCGGAGGAAGTGTGTTCTATCTTGTCACAAAACCACTCCTTTACGCTTGCACTTCTTATTTATGAGCACAGCAGATAGTGAAATAACTTTTGTGTTTGACTACATATTAAAATATTTTGTAGGTAAGCAATGTTTTGCTGGAGTATTTCATAATTTTCTGGAGGAATCCTTTTTTTACCGGAGACCTCTCAACGGCGTAAATATATGAACCTATATATGAGCCGTTTGGAGTTGAAACGCTCGGGACGTGGGGTCCAAACGCTTTAACACTTTTTCATGACATCTCAAAACGTCTGGTCGATGCTTCACGTGATGGGCTGGCCAATACTCAGGTCAAAGAATTAGCATTGCCATTCGACGTGGCAATGCTGCCAGCCTTCTGGGTACGTTCCCGGTTCAAAGCGATGTCGACGAATTTTTTGACGCATAAGCTCATTAGTTAGGCTTTTTATTTATGTTCTTATTTATTTTATTTTATTTATGTTTCTTTAGTTGATAATTTAGGTTATTTTCTTGAGTATATTTTAGTCGTTAGGCAATACATATACTACGATGTACACATTCAACACCAACATTAAATGATGATTATATTGACTTAACTTTTAACTATGATTTCTTACAAACACTTGGTAGATACTTGCTTCTTTGCAGGTCGCGGGTTCGATTCTCACCCAGGACAGATATTTTGTGTGCATGAACATGTCTATTTGTCTTGATTCTGGTCTGGTTCTGGTCTGAATTATCTATATAAAAAAAGAAAAGTATTATATCAGTTATCGGGTTTCCATAGTTCCTACCAAGCTCTACTGCACTGCGTTTGGGATCAAATGGCCGTGTGTGAACAAAGTCCCATGATCTAATTATTATTCAACCTTATTTTTTTATAATCGTTTGTCATTATATTGCTGCAAAATTATTTACTGCAATGCTTGTAATTTATTACTGACTGGCCTGTTGGGCTAGCGGTTCGTTATTCTGACTGCCAAACCATAGTCGTGGGTTCAATCCCCACCCAGGACAAATCTTTGTGTGATAAGCACGATATTTGGTAATGTGTCTTCCTGTAATTTATGTATAATGTGTATGCATTAAGAAATATATATGTATGTTTATCATTGCCATGTTGCCATAGATCAGGCTAGTTTCGGTTCAAATGGCAGTGTCTTAGTTGTCCCAAGATATGTATTTATTATCTTACCAAGAAATTTAGATTTTAGTTCATGAAATGAAATAATGAAATTAATTCAGCACTTGGGTATTTACATACTTGTACTTGTCAAGTTCACAATGCAGTACATAAACATAGTCGAATACAGTATTAAAGTAACAAAAATAGTTTGAATTAGTCCATCCGTGCGGTCTGTTTCGTCACATATATTTTTATTAAATCTTTAAATCTATACATATAATACAATCGTAGGAAAGTCAAAACTGTACATAGAATATTTTTTAAAAAGGATACTTGGGGCGTGAACTACTATCGAAATCGAAGCCAAAAATATAGTTTTTACAATTTGTGTCTGTTTGTCTGTATGTGTGTCCGGGCTAAACTCAAAAAGTACTGCATGGATTTACTTCAAATTTTGCATGAATATTACTGAGAGGACGGGTCAACATATAGGCTACGTATTATTACGCTATCACTTACGGGGAGAAGCTATGATAATTTATAAAGTTTAACGCGGGTAAAACCGCGGGGCACATCTAGTAAATAATAAATAGCAAGTTACTGAGCTATTATTGTTACATTTAGCAATACAATATTAGATTAAAGAATTATTTATTTATTAAAGTACTGCCACATGAGTTCACATTACACATATTATAAGTACACAGTTAAATTACATCTATAATACATGTTCTGATATGTATCATAATAACGGCGTACATAGCATTTGCACTAATTTTGTAACTAACGTTTATCTGGTATTGGTGACGACAATTTATATGTGTAAATTGAGCATGTGGCTAGCGCAAAAGGCTCTCAACCAGTAGCTTAACTTAAGTGACTAATACCCGAGGGCGACATTATGGGGTTCGGGCCGCAGCTCAGGCGGCCGCCGAAGTAAAAAGATGGAGTTCTAAATGAGGGTCTGATTACTTGCACGGCATTACCGATCACGTGTTAAAGGGCTAACGCGATCCTCGCCGCTGAGCAACTTACCCTAGCTAGCTGGCGGCTTTCTCTAGCTACCTTGCGGCTTCTCTAGCTACCTTGTGGCTTTCTCTAGCTACCTAGGTGAATGTTCAAAGCTTCGTAATACACCTATTCCATGACCTATGGGCAGTTTTATAAGGCTTAAGCTTTTTGACAAGTAGTGATGGACAAATGAAGTTCTTCGTTATCTGACACCTAATGAGAAGTGTCTAATGACGCACTATCGCTGAATTGTTGTTTATGACTGTTTTAAGACTACTGGAGGCGCTCATAGCCAGATGATCTCACCGGTCCGTAAGTGATTGGCAAGGTTAAGCAACTAGGCTCGCGGTCAGTCCATAGATGGGTTACCGCCAAAGTGGTTTAATTGGTGAGCGACTCCGTGCTTCGGAGGGCACGTTAAGCCGTCGGTCCCGGTTGTAGTCATTATGCAACAGTCGTTAAGCCATGTCAGAGGCCTACTGGGCGGCTTGAACAACTCTGACACCAGGGTAACCACACCCATACGATAAGCAAGCAAGCAACTGTTTTAATTCCCTGAAAAGACATTCATAAGATTTCTACTCAAAATACGAAGCCAATTGTTATTTTAGACTGTAATATGAATGTTCCGGAATAAAAATACTTAATAATTTTTCTATTTCATAACATTGGAGATTCAAAGAATGTTTAATACATCGCAACTTCGGAGGGAATTAAAGTATTCGAGGAAAAGCATCGATATTATCTTAAAACTATAATAAATTTCGATGGTCGGCAGAAAAAACTCTCTATATTTAAATAATAACAATAAAAATATCCTGGAACATTTTCACACACGGTCTGATCCCAAACTACGCAGAGCTTGTGCTATGGAAAACCAGATAGCCGATATACTACGCATACTACTTTTCTTTTGTAAATACATACTTATATATATAATTGCACTCAGACTCAGGTCAAGCAGACATGTTCATGCACACAAATATCTGTCCTGGATGGGAATCAAAACCGGAACTTCAGCGTGAAACGCAAGCATTTGCAAACCACGACAACAGGCCTATCACTATATTGAAAGCTCTCTGTATAAATAAATAAAGAAAAAAAATTGCGCTTTCGACCATACTACTGCAGTAAAACTTAGATATACGTAACTGGTTTTGAGAGAAAAAAGTATGTGATCGCACCTTTCTCTCTTATCCTTACAGTAATACAAGAATTGTAACCTAGTACAGGCACAAACTGTCTATAGCTTAGTATTAATTATTTTTACTATTTTTTTTTTACTCTCTCTTTCTATCTCCACTAACTTATATCTCCCTCTCAACTTCCGTTCGCCTCGCCCGACAACACTTCTTGTAACGCTCTCTCGTTTTGTAACGTTGT
This sequence comes from Pseudoips prasinana, assembly GCA_951640165.1. NCBI lineage: Eukaryota > Metazoa > Arthropoda > Insecta > Lepidoptera > Nolidae > Pseudoips > Pseudoips prasinana. The sequence goes on along the minus strand of OX621259.1, from coordinate 25,716,769 downwards.
AACGTGGACGAATCCGACTCGCACTAGGCCGGTTTTTCTTACTTTGAACGGATTAGGAAACTCAGGAAAGTGGTTTATTTTGTGAGCAACTCCGTGCTTCGGAGGGCACGTTAAGCCGTCGTTCCCGGTTGTAGCCAATGGCAACAGTCGTTAAGCCATATCAGAGGCCTACTGGGCGGCTTGAACAACTCTGACACTAGGGTTACCACACTGCCCATACGATAAGTAAGCAAGCAACTGTTTTAATTCTCTGAAAAGACATTAAAAAGAATTCTTCTCAAGAAGTCAATTTTTTTAGACTGTGATTTTAATGTTCCGGAATAAAAATACTTAATAAATTTTCTATTTCATAAGATTGGAGATTCAAAGAATGTTTAATACATCGCAACTTCGGAGGGAATTAAAGTATTCGAGGAAAAGCATCGATATTATCTTTAAACAATAATAAATTTCAATGGTCGGTAGAAAAAACTTTTCTTACTTTGAACGGATTAGGAAACTCAGAGTATATACATAGGCGACAATAAATTGCTAAAAAATACCTTACGGGCGATCTGAGTAGAAGGGGAGTGAGGATTTTTTTTTTCGTTTTTACCATTTTCAAAGGCATTGGCACTTGTCTATTATAGGGATGTTAAGATAGAATTTAACCCCTCAACTACATGAAGACGTTTAAAGCGTATAGTTAGGCATGTTAATAAAAGAAACGTCTTTCATTATCCAAGGCCAGCCTTCGGAATAATTCATCCACAAGCTAAAAGACTGCGTAAAGAAATATTGATCTGTGTTTCAACAAATTACTCTAATTACGACTGCTACCCGAAGTCGCAGTCGCAGCTAGCACAGTAATAAAAAAACACAGTACGAAAACTAACTACAAACACTCGAAACGGCACTCAAACAAACATCCGCATCGAGAAACCCCTAAGCGGTTGTTGCGGTGGTTTAGGAGACCTGATATGCTACTGGAGGGAGGTGGGCTGGATGGAATGAAGGCTGCCATGGCTCACGTACAATGGTCCACATCAGGACTAAGTGCGGAAACCACACCCACTAGCATATTTTTTTTATATTTTTTTTATTTATTTATATATATATATATATATGTTCGATACATTATTATTTGGTATTATTAGTGGGGACAAATGAGGATGATGATGATGATGATTATGGGTGTTGCGGTTCTGTCAGTAGTGAATGCCGCGTCAAGACGACTGAGAAGTCACGTATAAGTTTATTACCGTGATATTTTATAAACGCCACGAGCGTATTGCTTAGTATACGGCTGTTTTAAGTCGGCTTCATAATAACCGGGGCTACGTATTTTAAAATTAATGCTGAATCTTAAAACAAAAATGCTTTGACAAGAAAAACGAAACAATATTATAAAACATTTTTTGGACATTATTAAGGCGCTCATAGCCAGATGCTCTCACCGGTCCTGAGGTGATCGGCGAGGTCAAGCAACTAGGCTCGCGGTCAGACCATAGATGGGTGACCGCCAAAGTGGTTTAATTTACGAGCGTCTCCGTGCTTCGGAGGGCACGTTAAGCTGTCGGTCTCGGTTGTAGCCATTAGGCAACAGTCGTTAAGTCATGTCAGAGGCCTACGGGCGGTTTGAACAACTCTGACACTAGGGTAACCACTGCCCATACGATAAATAAATAATGGACATTATTTACACACGGCCATGTGATCCCAAACTCAGCAGAGATTGTACAGACGCCAGCACATTGAACCACCCCAATCTATCAAATTTCTTTTATAGATTATCAACTTTATCACAAAAGCATTTAATAAGGTTCACTTTCAATTGGGGAAATTTGACAGATTGGGACACCTTGATGTGCTGTCGTCTGTACTATGGAAACCAGATAACTGATAAAATAAATAAAAATAAATAAAAAAGGTTTTTATTCACGTAGACTTTAAAAAAGCGCTTGTAAATAGTCAGAACATGTTTGTAGTAATATAGTTGTATACATTAGATATTATTTCTAGTAACATAGATATTTAGGTACATCTTGTATGAAAACATTTATAAAATTTATTTTATTACAGAAATGATATTTAGCTAGCTCGTATCAAGTTATTGTCAAGAGATTATGTTTAATTATCTAGTTTAAGTCTAATATTTTTACTACATATTGTCAATGATTGTGTCTATATTAAAAGTATTATTATTATGACGGACCTTGTGTTAATAACGACGGTCGCGCTTTAATGCTACTACCGGATCCAATGCGCCCCAACTGAGAAGACCCAGCGAAACAAACTCAGTGGGTTCATCTACTACCGGTTTCAACACGACCCAGTTGAGACGGTCCGGCGAAACATACTCAAGCGGGCATGAACACGGGATTTGGTCCAATTAGAGTAATTATTTAGTAGGCAAACACAATATATGCTCGATCGGTTGTCTGAATGCTTATTATTTTAGATTATATTTAGGTATACAAAAGAAAAACTTCGAAACAATAACATTATTCATTTTGAGACAGAGTCAATAATTTTAAATTAAGTATATGATAGCAATCATTTACAGATAGTTCACGTAACACAGCAGATCAGTCATGTCTATATGGCTACAAGATCTCCAGCGAGCAATGTGCAGGTAGGAAGTGAGAGCCAGACGTCTTTGTCATCGATGTACTCTTTAGTGGTGTAATAACCCCTAGCCATAAGTATACGTTTAATATGTGTTTTAAAACTTGTGTCAGGCAGATCAGTAATTTGAGTAGGAAGCTTGTTATAAAACCTAATACAATTTCCTAAAAATGATTTATTAGTTTTGCTTACTCTAAAGCCTGGCATGGCTAGTTTGTTTTTATTCCTAGTATTTATATTATGCAGTTCACTTTTCTTTTTATAATTATGAATATTTTTTCTAACAAACATTATATTCTGATATATATATTCCGATGGCACAGTAAGTATATTTATTTCTTTAAACAAATTTCGCAAAGAATCGCGACTGCCTAAACCATAAATGGCTCTGATTGCTCTTTTCTGCAATACAAAAATAGCACCTATGTCAGCCGCCGAACCCCACAGCAGAATGCCATACGACATAATGCTATGAAAGTACGCGAAATACACTAATCTAGCAGTTTGTTCATCTGACAATTGCCTTATTTTCCAGACAGCATAGGAAGCCGAACTTAATTTACCTGCTAACTTTTCAATCTGAGGACCCCATTGCAATTTTGAATCAAGTGTCAATCCTAAAAATACGGTCAATGGGACTAGATCTAATATTTTCGCATTAAGTGCAACTGTTGGTACAATTTGAGTCACATTCGGCAATGAGAACCTGATGCATTTAGTTTTCCCTGCATTTAACAAGAGATTATTTGCCGAAAACCATTCTGATATAAAGCTGATGATATACTACATATTCTACTTTTCTTTTGTAAATACATACTTATATCAATAATAACATCCAGACTCAGGACAAAGAGACATGCACACAAATATCTGTCCTGGGTGGGACTCGAACCCACGACCTTTGGCGTGAAAAACAAGCATTTGCCAACCACGCCAACAGGTCAAAGTTACAACCGTATTGCTTAAATAGAGCGTAGGCAATTGTTTCATCAACTAGGCTTAGTTTCTGTACTGTCCATATTTATACTGTGTAGCTATAGTATCCAATAAAAAAGAGTTTTATTATATAACAGATCTGGGTGATCCAAAGCTGCCTTAATGTTTCATTTCCGTCCTTAGTGAATACTTTACTTAAAAGATAAATTGGATTATTTTCAAGTTCCAAAAACAGAATCTGTTTAAAACTTTTAATCTTTTGACTTGGGACTGATTTATTTTTAATTGGAACTCATAAAATATAAGATCTCTTCTAGTTAGGTTTTAGTATTCGACTTTGAAGATGTTTTCGACAAAATTAATTGCTAAGGTTAAATAGAAGTCAAATTACAAACCACGACTTTTTTATCTGGTTAATTAATTTGAAAATTAGAGAATAGATTAGACCTAATTGCATCAGAAATCATATCAATATATAGTACTGACGCCAGCACATCAAGCTACCCCAATCTGTCAAATTTCCCGAATTTGAACCTTATGCTTATGTGATAATCTATAAAAGAAATTTGACAGATTGGGGTAGCTGGATGTGCTGGCGTATGTACGTATGCACAAGCAAACCATCTCAGCATTCCTTTTTCAATCTTTGTGACCACATCTTCTTTCACACCACAACGCTCTCTTACATCAGTATTTCGAATTCTGTGATAACAGTCGTTAAGCCATGTTAGTGGCCTATTAGGCGGCTTGAACAACTCAGACACCAAGGCAGCAACAGCCCATACGACAAAGAAAAGTAATACATCTGTTCAATTAAAGATTTATGAATGAAAAGGGAAGCCGCTGGATGCTAATAGCGCAAAACCGGCAATTGTGAAGATCTTTGGGGGGAGACCTTTGTCCAGTTGTGGACGTCTTTCGGCTGATATGATAATTTTGATAGAGAATTTGTATATTTTGTTTTGCCTAGTTAACCAATAAGTTCATGACAATTTTTTTAAAACGTAACTTTTCATCACACCTCAGCGGGGAAATGACTAAATGCGAAAAAAAATCTTATTATAAATTCTTTTACTTCAGTTTAGGTATTAATTACTATATTATGATATGTAATTATTACAAGACAATCTTTAAATTATAACAAATAATACTCAGGTATAATTAAGAAAACTGTAATATTTTTTCATTTCAGAGTAATAAAACAGTAATATTGCGCAAACAAATAAAAAGAAGTACACCATGAAGGTTCCGTGTCTTAGTTTTTAATAAATAAAAAAAAAGTTGTATGATAAATTCAGCACCATAGAGGTAGAAGTAAATAGGTTTAATGATATTTTGCATTCCCAAACTTAGTGCACACGATATTCTAAATTCAAATTTACTTTAACCTCTAGAGGACAAAAACGACTTTTCCGCTCAGATATCGAAGCTCAGAATACTCTTTCCAAGATGGGGTGATGAAAATGTAATTATTACTTTCACTTCTAATCTATCCTCATTAGTTTGCTGTACAATAGCAACAAAATATACGTTAAAAATCACAAACAAATTTTATTGTAGGTCGCATTATAAACGTAACAACACAAACAGCCGGAGCTACTCAATATTCCATTCTGAATATATTTTTGACGTGCATTGTACCGTCCCGAGGGTTGGACTGACAGCCTCAACCAGTAGGTAATCCATTAAAGCAGGGTAAGTCGGCTTACAATAACATAATGCGACCCAACAAGGCCTTCAGCTCAGATGTAGCCGCCCGCAGTTTACTTCTCGTTAGAGTTATCTTTTTTTGAGTTTAATGTTCTGTTGAAAGCTTAATCGATTGTTTTTTTTCATAATTATGAATTATTCGTACTGTGTGGTGACGGCGCGCGAAAATCATACAGAATATGATCACCCCCATCTCATCCCGTGGGGGGCGTAGAAATCGACTCGAAGGAGTGTCTGCCAGAGGACGGGCAGCAGCGTCTCTCTGAGTACTACTACGCGATCGCCAACCCATCTGCCAAGCGTAGTGATTATGGTATATCCTATCCTACCTGCACATTGCTCGCTGGAGATCTTGTAGCCATATAGACATGACTGATCTGCTGTGTTACGTGAACTATCTGTAAATGATTGCTATCATATACTTAATTTAAAATTATTGACTCTGTCTCAAAATGAATAATGTTATTGTTTCGAAGTTTTTCTTTTGTATAAGTACCTAAATATAATCTAAAATAATAAGCATTCAGACAACCGATCGAGCATATATTGTGTTTGCCTACTAAATAATTACTCTAATTGGACCAAATCCCGTGTTCATGCCCGCTTGAGTATGTTTCGCCGGACCGTCTCAACTGGGTCGTGTTGAAACCGGTAGTAGATGAACCCACTGAGTTTGTTTCGCTGGGTCTTCTCAGTTGGGGCGCATTGGATCCGGTGGTAGCATTAAAGCGCGACCGTCGTTATTAACACAAGGTCCGTCATAATAATAATACCTTTAATATAGACAGAACCATTGACAATATGTAGTAAAAATATTAGACTTAAACTAGATAATTAAACATAATCTCTTGACAATAACTTGATACGAGCTAGCTAAATATCATTTCTGTAATAAAATAAATTTTATAAATGTTTTCATACAAGATGTACCTAAATATCTATGTTACTAGAAATAATATCTAATGTATACAACTATATTACTACAAACATGTTCTGACTATTTACAAGCGCTTTTTTAAAGTCTACGTGAATAAAAACCTTTTTTTTTTTTTTTTTTTTTTTTTATCCCCCCAAGATGATTCTTGGGGGTACGTTTTTGTCCAGTAGTGGTCTTTTTACAACTTAACAAACTTAACATCACATCATTATGTTGATAAAATTATTGTTTTTACGCAGCACGTAGTAACAACAGCATAAACGTAGCAGTAGCAGTTGCTACGGATATCGTAGATTCTGTTGTTGCTACGTGTTGCTTAAAACTTAACATCACATTATTATGTTGATAAAGTTATTGTTTTTACGCAGCACGTAACAACAACAGCATCTACGTAGCAGTAGCAGTTGCTACGGATATCGTAGATTCTGTTGTTGCTGCGTGTTGCGTAAAACTTAACATCACATTATTATGTTGATAAAGTTATTGTTTTTACGCAGCACGTAGCAACAACAGCATCTACGTAGCAGTAGCAGTTGCTACGCATATCGTAGATTCTGTTGTTGCTACGTGTTGCGTAAAACTTACATCACATCATTATGTTGATAAAGTTATTGTTCTAACAAATCCTCGAGGGACGAGAAGTTGGGAGCTAAGTACCTTACTATTTATAAGCTTGTGTCGGCCTTAATTGAATAACGATGACGTTTAGATACTTTGACAGTCCATTAATTGTGATTGAACGGATCACTGAACGCAACAAAGAGAGTATACACACTTGTTTATATTATACCTCTGATTAGACGGCAGTGTGTGTTTTGTTCCAATATTTTTTTTTAGTTATTATTATTTCCATCTGATCCCAAATTAGACAGCGCCTATTTTAGGGCAACCAAACAACTGATAAAATACTTATATATTTCTAAATATATACATACTAGCCGTGCCCGTAGACATTTCTCCGATATTGCTGGGAAGTTTATTATAATAATCTGATATGTTGCCCCACAAGAGGGGTACTTATTTTTTTGGAGACACAAGTTTATGCTTGTATCTATATTATAAGTATCACTCCTTTTACAGAAGGAATCTTATTATTATACTCATAAAGTAGGTTGTCCTATATACAGGGTGGAAACTTTTAGCGGGGCAGTAAGGGGCAGTACCTTATCCGTTGCAGCCATACAAATATGGTCTGAAAAGACTATATAAAGAGTATATTTTTATGTAATTTTGATCCCTATTCAAAGATTTAAAAAAAAATACAGTTAGCAAAAAAATTGCTATTTTACACAAAACATTTTTTGATGCCAATCGATCCTGTTTCTAATACTGATCAAAATCTTTTATTGGAACAACCATTGTTAGAGTACTCAAAAGTCACAAGTTGCAAAAAACTTTGCTTATACTGACTTATATATTTCTAAATATATACATACTAGCCGTGCCCCGCGGTTTCACCCGCGTTAAACTGTATACATTATAGAATGTGTTATTCTTGTATGTGTTAACTTTATAGTAATATATAAGCTATATTACTATAAAGTTACATCTAAATCCGTTCCATAGTTTTAGGATGAAAGAGTAAGAAAAATTCATACTCAGAAACTTTCTATTTATAATAGTAGTAAGATTATCACAGAACAGAGAATAGTGCTCATTGCAAAAAGATTTGCCCTGGGTGAGGATCGAACCTATGACCCCTGGCTAAGCAGTCAGCGTCACTAACCACTAGACCACTAGTGTTTTGCGATTCACATCAGTTTTAATTCTCTCAAAAGATTAGCATAATTAAAGCAATGAAAGAAGCAAGCACATTTTACGCTATTTTGGCTTTACTTTTTATAATAATGAAATAATAATATCCTGGGACATTATTTACACACGGCCATCTGATCCCAAACTAAGCAGAACTTGTACTTTATTTATTTATTTATTAACCAACTTACATTAACGGTTAGACCAAATATATAAGTTATAGGTTACATATTAAGCAAATGTTATTAATATAATTAATAGTTATGTACTATGGAAACCAGGTAACTGATATACTACATATACTACTTTTATTTTTTAAATACATATTTAAATAGATAATTACACCCAGACTCCCAGACTATTGTTTTTTTTATTTTTTTATTTATTATATTTTATTTTATTTTACTCAGGACAAACATGCATGTTCATGCACACAAATATCTGTCCTTGATGGGAAACGAATGCGGCTTGAAAAGCAAGTAACTACCACGGCAACTGCCACATCACACATGTGTTCATGTGCGAGAATCAAACCCACGACTTCTAGCTAAGCACTAACCACTGGACCGACAGCCATACATAATATAAACTTGAGAGGTGTCAAGGGACACCCGGATGGAACGAAGTTATTTCTTATTATTTATTATGTACAAAAAACCTGTATACACTCAACAAAAATAATCGTCGCGACACCACACTGTTCAATGCGAAATAGAAATGAAAATATCTGGCTTGCTTTCTATAAGAGAGAGAGAGAGAGAGACAGACAGAGAACATGCGCACGCCGCACAGCTGCAAACGGTGTCATGACAACTTTTTGTAAGAATTTTTTCCGTCTAGCCCCCTTTCACAACGCGCGATAAGGAACTTCGTTCCAATAATTTTAAACATTTATGTAAGTGTGTAGTGTTTTGTGATGTTATATTCACATCAGATTTCCTTTTCTCAATAGATTAGCATAATTAAAGCAATAAGCATAGCAAGCACATTTTATGCTAACGTAGCTTTACTTTTAATGACAATAATAAGTAAATAATTTTGTGTTAGTACCTACTCAAAATTGACATTAAAAGTGCAGCCATACTGTGGTCCATGTAGTTCACTATATATTAATTAAGTTTATGTATTATAATAACACAATTATAATATTGTCCTTTATTAATTGAAAATAGATAATTATCTACAGAAGTAATTAGTTTCAATATTGTAAAAGTGGAGCCAAATGAGTCAATATTTAAACAGAATTAATAATAAATGGCTAATTTATAACAATATTATGTCCATAACTTGTGATTTAATAGTTATAATGGTGGTAATTTCAAATTTGCTGTCATCAACAGTTTCGCTTTGTTTTGCCTTTGGTCAATAGGTAATTGCTATAACAGCTCAATTGATTCAAAATTTAATAATTAATTTGTAGTAATTCAAATTCAAATTTTTTTTATTTTCTCTTCACAAAGAAATACAGGCTCTAATTAAAACAAATACATCTTAATTATGGTTGGGGTACTAAGTTAGAACCTAACTTTGTGAGAGACTGGTGCCTATTGTAGGTTTTGGAGAAACCTGAATTGCAGGTCACCAGGCCCACCACGCGGTCAACTTGCTAACATGATAACATTGAGTCCAAAGTATCTTTACACTACATGCAGAGTTGTATATTTATATTGATAAATGAAAATATACTTTTGATTTTATAAACAAAAAAAAACAAATAAATTAATAACCAAAAGTAGTACATATATGAGAAAGTCAAAGTCAAAGGTACTTTATTCCGTAAAAATTTTACATTGATGTGGAATCGTCATATTTTTTTTCCCTACCGTGCAGTGCATGACGTGGCAGCTACTGAGAAACACTGCCAGAAAACTCAGTAGGAATCCTTTTTTAAAATAAAATATACATAAGATTAATGACAATCATGTGTGTTGACTCAGAACAACTCAATCCCAAGCACTTTTATCACTTAAATAATCAGAAATTTTGTAATATGCCCTGGTACACAATTTGGCTTTAATAATTCTTTTAAACTTATTCGTAGACAATTCTCTAATATCATTGGGAAGTTTGTTATAGAATCTTATACATTGCCCCATAAAAGAGTTACTTATTTTGTGGAGACGGGTAGTATGCAATATGAGATTATTCTTATATCTAGTATTTACATTATGTGTATCGCTCCTTTTACAGAAGGAATCGATATTTTTATGCACTAGGGATTATATGTGAAAGGAGTGTGTGTGTGCTGTGTCATTTTTAGAACGTGAATGAAAGAAGCGATTTCTTTTAATAGGCAACGCAAAGAGATTATGTTAACATTAGTAATAAGACTATTGGAGTGGGACCAGAAGATTTTCCGTTTTTTTAGTAACTACTAAAGTATACAATGAATTCAGTTTATTCAAAAGGGTGAATAAGAAAACAAAATTTTGTGTGACAACTAAGCCACTGTCATCTGATCCCAAACTAGGCAGTGGTGCTATGGCAACCAGACAACAGAAAAACATACTTATTTGCCGGTTGTCGTGGTTGGTAAATGCTTACCTTTCACGACGCACGTCATGGGTTCGATTCTCAGCCAGTTTGTCCTGAGTCGGGTAAGTTATGTATTTTTAAAAGAAATGTAGTATCGGTAAACTATCAGTTATCTGGTTTGGGATCAGATGGCCGTTTGTGAATAACGTCTCAGGATATTATTATATGTTTTTCAAATATTCGTGGAGACCTATAAATGGCTAACTGCTGTGTATGCCTCATCTTTTAAGTTACTAGCTGTGCCCCGCGGTTTTACCCGCGTTTAATTTTATAAATTATCATAGCTCCTCTCCCGTAGGTGATAGCGTGATAATATGTAGCCTAAATGTTGACCCGACCTCTTAGTAATAATCATGCAAAATTTGAAGTAAATCCATACATGCTCGCCGGTTTAGGGTACTTCTGACCTGCCCTTTCTTGACAACGTCTCCGATTTGGTCAGAGAATGTTCGACGAGGTCGTCCCCTTCCGGTTGTTCCATTCACAGAGGCCAGGTATACTTCTTTGGTCAATCTTCTTTCATTCATCCTTTCTAAATGGCCAAACCATCTCAGCGTTCCTTTTTCAATCTTTGTGACTACATCCTCTTTCACACCACAAGGCTCTCTTACATCAGTATTTCGAATTCTGTCTCTCAAAGTCACACCACACATACTTCTCAGAGCTCTCATTTACACTGCATTTATTTTACTTTCATTCTTTTTCTGCCATACCAACTTTCAAAGGTCTGCCATCAACTACAAAAAGTTGATGGCAGACCAATATTGAAATAGTTGTACAAAATGTAAGTATTTGATTATTTTATTTTAAACTTATTTGTAGACATTTCTCCGATATCACTGGGAAGTTTATTATTATAATCTGATATGTTGCCCCATAAGAGAGGTAGTTATTTTGTGGAGACACAAGTTTATATCTAGTGTTCATATTTATTATGAGTATCGCTCCTTTTACAGAAGTAATCTTTAGTTTTATGCTCATAGAGTAGATTGTATATACAAAATAATAATATACAGTATATACAGGGTGGAACTTTTCAGTGGGACAGTAAGAAGAAGTAAGTGAACCTTATACTTATGTGATAAAATTGAAAATCTTTAAAAGAAATTTGACAGATTGGGGTAGCTGGATGTGCTGGCGTCTGTACCTTGCTCGTTGCAGCTACACATTTTTTTTTTATGGAATTTGGATTCCCATTCCTAGATTTTCAACAAAAATTACAGTTAGCAAGAAAATAGCCATTTTACACAAAAATATTTTTTCATGCCAATCGATCCTGTTTTTAATACTGATCAAAAACTTCTAGGGATCAACCATCGTTAGAGTACTCAAAAGTCACAAATTGCAAAAGACTTTGCTTATACTGACCTGTGATGATCGGTCTTGCTCTTCTCGCATCCAACGGCTTTGTATGATCATTGTTCTACCTTTTAGGGGCCTACTTATGCTGTTATTTATCTAATAATGTTGACACACAGACAGACAAATGAACAGAGGGACGGAAAGCGCAGAATAAGTAAAAGGATTCCGTTAGCACTCTAAAAAGGTAAAATAAAACCTATAGGCGAGCCTATGTGCTTTAAAAAAATCCTTCTTAGAATCACGTATGTACCATCCAAAAAACAGAATAAAATTTTCTATAAAATAAAACTAACAATAATAAATCTCTTTTCCAATAAAGGGGAACAAGCCAATAAAATTGGATCAAAGTTATCAATGGCTTAACTTATTTCGTTTCGTCTGCTAAAAACTAAAGTCCGGGTATTCGAAGCATCATAAAAATCCGTAGTAGGTTGCTATCAAGGCTTTACTTCATATTACACTTAGAGAAGCACTCCAAGTTTCCTGAAGGTGCTCTCAACTTAAAGAGTATGTTTAATAAAAACATTTTTCTGCAACGCTGTCCGTTTTAGGGTTCTATAGTGGAATATTGTAACCGTTAAAGATTTTTCAGGTCCGTCTGTTTAGTGGCCATTTCATAGAAGAAGTCTACAGAATTGAAATTCGGATTACTAATAGTAATAAGTTATGTTATTGTAATAAATATTCACCAACGTTTCCGATATAGCACGAAGAATTGCCAAGCTGAAGTGGTAGTGGGCAGGACACATAGGTAGCTCTTAGATCCAACAGCCGCTGGGGCAGAAAGGTTCTTGAGTGGTGACTATGAACTGGAAGACCGATGGACCGATAGTCTTGTGAGGGTCCCTGAAAGCTGCTGAGGGTAGGGCAACACCGGCGATTGTGGAGATCTTTGGGGGAAGCCTTTGTCGGGCGTCTTTCGGTTGATATTATGAATAAACATTCAAATAGACAAGTATGCCGTGGCGAGCTAGCCACATTTTGGTTCGTCATCTATACATGACTAGGCGAACCAAACGTTAAAATCAATTAAAGCTTTTATAATAAGGTCACCTAGATGCTTTCACCGGTCCGTAAGTTTTCGGCGAGTGTGTGTGGCATAGAATAACATTACCTCATCTCACCCCGTGGGGGGCGCAGAAAGCGTCCGAGGGAATAACTACCAAAGAACGGGCAGCAGCGTTTTCCTGTTAACTATGACCATCAAACTGCGATCGCCAACCCGTCTGCCAAGCGTGGCGATTATGGCATATTTTCTCCCATTCTTTGGGGAGGCTTTTGTCCAGCTGTGGACGTACTTTGGCTGACATGATGATGATAAACAACTAGGATCACTGTCAGTCCATACATAGGTGACTACCAAAGTGGTTTAATTTCTGAGCGTTTCCGTGCTTCGGAGGGCACGTTAAGCTGTCGGTCCCGGTTGTAGTCATTAGACAACAGTCGTTAAGCCATATCAAAGGTCTACTGGACGGCTTAAAAATTACTTATTCTGTAATATTAACTAAAACTGCTTAGTTAAACTAAAACTTAAGTTGAACTGCTTTGCTAGAACAACCAATAACAATTTACTATACGGAACTGTATAGTAAGCATGCGCTCTTGGCTGTTTATTTTGTTATTTATTCTCACTATGTTGTTTAAGTAAAAAGTTTTTGTTTTCGTTTCAGTGGTCGTCTATTTTATGACGGTCACCGTAGCCTAGTTGGTAGTGCTCCTGCCTACGAAGCTGGTGGTCCTGGGTTCGAATCCCGGTAAGTGAAAATATTTGTGTGATGAGCACGAATATTTGTTCCTGAGTCATAGATGTTTTCTATGTATATAAGTATTTATCTATCTATATAAGTATGTATATCGTCGCCTGGTACCCATAGTACAAGTTTTGCTTAGTTTTGGGCTAGGATGATCTGTGTTATATTGTCCATAGATAAAATAAAATACCTATTTACTGTTTCCTTGAAGTCTATTACGAGAATTACACTTAAATATATTGATAATTTTAATCAAAACCTTTTTAAAATTTAACTTTGACAAAACAATAAATTTTAAATGTTTGATTGTTCAAGGTTTTACCTTTAACGTGTCCTTAATTTATAAAAGGGTAGTATTAATAATAATAATAATAATAAAAATCATTTATTTCTCTCATAAAGTTTACACAAGTAGGTTAGCAACAACAGTGAAGGATATAATTAAGTCAAATCTACTTTATGAGAGCTGGTGCCCGTGGTAGGTTTAATAAAAACCTGTATTACAGGTCACCAGAGCCCACTCCATAGGTAACATATTGATATAAAGAAATTACAATTGCTGTTAAAGCTACATTGATTTATGACAGTAATAATATAAGTTAAAAACACTAGCAAAGAAAAATACAAATATATGCAGAGGATGAAAAGGAGAATGAGTGTGTGTAAGTGTGTGTGTGTGTGTGTGTGTGTGTGTGTGTGTGTGTGATTGTTTAGGTAACAATTATATATTAAAGATAGGCCAAATTACATAGTTATCCCAGTTATAGTTTCATAGTAAAGGTTGAGGTAATTACATAGGAATTTGATTAGGCTTGTTATGATTAGTTATTATATTAAGTGATTTAATATTTTGTAATTATTTAAAAGGTGCTAAGATAGCTATATTATTTGTTTGAGCAGACTTTCGGTTTCGTCGTAATTGAGAGTCTTGAGATAAGTAGATACCTTCTGCTTACAGCGGGATTTATTGAGAGGGTGAAAGTCAAGTCTTGTATTTAATTTGTTGTATAAGTAGTCGCCAAGAAAACAAAAGAACCTGTGGGAAAGACTGGTGTTGTATTTTTGAGTTAAACACACGGTGCCCTTGCGCCTTTTATGTTTTAATTTAAAAGCATCAAATCCCAATTCCGAATGTTTTTTTAGAATGGTATGGAGTACAAACGTTTGTCTAACAGAGAGCACATCCCATTTTTTGTACAAATCCACTGTAGGAAATCGGAAGGGAAGGCCAGCAGCGACCTTGAGGATCGCACGCTGTGCTCTTTCAGCCTGAATTAGATGGGTTTTGGCTGCGCCGCCCCAAGATGTGATGCCATAATCTACCAGCGAATGACACAGAGCGTAGTAGACCATTTTTATGATGCGAGTATCTGCCACGTGTTTGAGGGCTTTGAAAATATGAATAAGCTTCCGCAACCTTGGCACCAACGCATTAATATGGGGCTTGAAACTTAAGTGTTGGTCAATTACTACCCCAAGGTATTTGATGTCACTGGTTCTATCAAGTGAAGGACAGGAGCATGGTGCATTTCTTGTTATACAAGAATGTGCAGTAATTGAAAGAGAAGGTGGTGGTAAAAGGTTAGAATTGAATGCAAATGCCATGTATTTAGTTTTATCAACATTCAATGTCAATAAATTATCTTGTAACCAGGCACCGACTCTATCAAACCCCATCTGAGCGGTGGCAAAGACCTCATCCCATGTGTTACCAGAAAAAAAGAGGGCAGTATCGTCAGCAAAAGTGAGGATTCTGCCTCCGCTCAGGCAGAGCTGACAGAGATCGTTTATATAGATTAGAAAGAGGGTGGGCCCAAGGATACTACCTTGGGGCACACCGTACTTCACATGCAGTTTGTCGCTTAACCAGTGATTTATTTTTACCTGTTGATACCTGTTGGATAGGAAGCTTTGGAATAACTTCAAAGGAAAACCGCGAACGCCTATTTTTTCCAACTTAGATAAGAGGTGAGGAATAGAGACCGTGTCAAATGCCTTAGCAAGATCGAGGAAAATATATTTAAGTGCAAACTCAAAAATCTTCTTTCTGGCACTCGCTGGCCGCTACCACGGCATGCTCACTTCACTCGCTCGGCTAGTGTGTTGTATGGTCGCAGATCAAGCCTAACCTAATTTAATTTTCTAGCAGTGAAATGAGTTTTCACTTGCGCTCGAGTAAATTTGCTTTGAAGTAGTATTTGATATGAAAGTTATTTCATTAATATTATTATTGAATATAAAAATAAATTTATCGGTAATAAGTTCTTTGATTTGCATTTAAATCCCTTTATAAAACATAATCATTTTACTTTAAAATTCATAAATTCATTCAGCTGTCAAGCTCTTGCTGTCAACAAGTCTGTGCCAAATCATCTAGTGTAAAAAAATAGAAATCGGATTATTTACATTGTGAAACTTTTACCAAAATGTGCAGAATCATAAACTGTGTCCGTGATATTGGTGGTTATTAAATAAACACTCGAATTAGTGCTAAAATAGTGAAAAACACTTTAGATTTTTCTACCTACAAAGATAAATTTAATCTAACTGTCAACAGTGATAATTTTATACCCACATTCACCCGACATTTACTTGTCACAACTGTCATCTGCCATTAATGTGGCACCTACGAAAAGGTGTTGCCACTCCTACATTCAAAATTCCTCCACGATCTCATTAGACCTAGCTATGAAGTGCCACGGCTGTAATAACGTATTAAATGTTGACAATTTTTTGAAGTGCAATAACTGCTACAGCAAGTTCTGTTACGAATGCCTTGATGTTGGTGCTGTGTCGAGTAAGCAGCTCAGCGTTGAGCAATTGGCATCCCTTAATTGCCCTTTGTGTCAGAATGTAACTCAGCGCAGAAATAATGATGATAACACTCCTGTCCGGCGAGGTCGCAATAACGCATCACCAAGTAAAAAGTAAAATAAAACATAAAAATTATTAGACATAACTTATTCAATAAAAAGCAAAGATCTCATATAAAAAGTACTCTTAAAACTCATCTTTACAAGACCATAACCATTATTATCTTAAGAAATAATGGATACTTTTTCTTAAATAATAAAACATAGCTTACTCTGAAAGCAGTTTCTAAAACTTGGGAACTTCGCAAAGCCTCTCTTATCAATGAAAAAGAAAAGGATTAAAGTTCCCAAAGAAACGTAAATAAAACTGAGTACTACGCTTTAGATGGATGTAAAACTTTTTATCGAACGTAAACATTACTAAATAGCTTTATCTCACATCTTTTTCATCGCTAAAGCAAAAGTTAAGGTAAATGTAAACATTTGGATCTGACGTCAGGGACTTAAAGGTGTTTGCTTATCATAATTATCTACCTTGTCAGCCATATTCCCCCCTGGTGAGCAGAAGCGTTTCATGTATTACCAATTTATTTGAGGCAATTAAGAGCGTGGATGTTTTAATTCATTTTTTACTAGCTGTGCCCCGCGATTGCACCCACGTTAAACTTGATATATTATAGCATATGTGTTAATCCAGAGTGCCAGCTAACTCCATACCAAATTGTATTAAAATCGCTGCAGCCGTTTAGACACACTCACAATTTCGCCTTAATAATAATATATATATTTATATATATATATATATATATTATTATTAAGGCGAAAGTTTGTGAGTGTGTCTAAACGGCTGCAGCGATTTTAGTAGGCAGACTTTGTGCTATGGCTACCAGACAACTGATAAACATACTTATATATTTCTAACTACATATTATAGATTAGAAGAGGAAGACAGAGTTAGATAGAGGCATTGGATCCGGTGGTAGCATTTAAGTGCGATCGTTACTAACACAAGGTCCGTCAAAATAACAATACCTTAATATAGACAGAACCATTGACAATATGTAGTAAAAATATTAGACTTAAACTAGATAATTAAACATAATCTCTTGACAATAACTTGATATGAACTAGTTAAATATTCATTGCTATAATAAAATAAATTTATTAATGTTTTCGTACAATGTGTACCTAAATATCTATGTTACTAGAAATAATAATGTATACAACTATATTACTACAAACATGTTCTGACTATTTACGAGCGCTTTTTTAAAGTCTACGTGAATAAAAAAAAATGTGAGCCGTCATGGGACGCCTGGTAGATGTGAAACATCGTCATTATTTTGTAAAAGTAATATGAAGAAAAGAACATATTGTGATAGGAACTAAATATGTCATAATGATAAAATAAAAAGTCGATTGCGCATGCGTCACGGCATGCGTCGCACGCCAGAAATCTGTTTCTAAAAACCTTTTTTATTTATTTTATAGAGTAAAAGATTGGAAGAGGATTTTTTGAAAATAGCTGGGCCGGCATGGTCCAGTGTAGCAAGAGACAGAAATACTTGGAAATCGTCAGAGGAGGCCTTTGTCAATGGACAAGCTGTTCCAGATAAATATCCAGTTGCCGATAATGCTTAATAGTAGGTATTAAATATATTGCATGAATTTTATTTTAGTAGGCAAACATTATGAGCATTATGTAATGTTGACGGTCACCGTAGCCTAGTTGGTAGTGCTCCCGCCTACGAAGCTGGTGGTCCTGGGTTCGAATCCCGGTAAGTGCAAATATTTGTGTGATGAGCACGAATATTTGTTTCTGAGTCATGGGTGTTTTCTATGTATATAAGTATTTATCTATCTATAGAAGTATGTATATCGTCGCCTGGTACCCATAGTACAAGCTTTGCTTAGTTTGGGGCTAGGATGATCTGTGAGACATTGTCCCTAGATTATTATAACAGATACATCATCAACTTAACTGTTCATCACATAAAGATTTATTCTCGGTGGGGATCGAACACACGACCTCTGGCTTAGCAGATATGGTTGCTGACAACCAAACCAACAAGCCAATCAGGAAATCCTCAAAATTTTGTGACGTAATCTGGTATTGGATTTGCTGCTACCTATAAAATGTCTTACAATAATATTCCGAATTGATATACTTTAATAGACTTGGAAAATTTAGTTCAAATATTGGTTTCAATTAATTTGGACCAATTTCTTTCGACCGAGGTTAGACCGAAATGAGAAATTGCGCCAAAGTAAATTAATTTAATGTAAACTTCTAAGTGGATGTCTTCTAAGGCGATTACTAGGTTTATTTATTATTAAATAAATGGCAATTGGAAAAATTATGACATTATATTGCTATATTTGCTATTGACGGTCACCGTAGCCTAGTTGGTAGTGCCCCTGCCTACGAAGCCGGTGGTCCTGGGTTCGAATCCCGGTAAGTGCAAATATTTGTGTGATGAGCACTAATATTTGTTTGGTCATGGATGTTTTCTATGTATTTAAGTATTTATCTATCTATATAAGTATGTATATCGTCGCCTGGTACCCATAGTACAAGCTTTGCTTAGTTTGGGGCTAGGATGATCTGTGTGACATTGAAAAAAAAAATATATATAAATTGTTTCTTTACGTAAAAATTTGATTTTGCATCGAGATTAAAAATAACAGAATACGAAATGTTGACGTTGACGTCCTAAAATTGAAAAAGGTATCCTGAAATGGTTTGGGCATTAAGAAATTATGAATAATATAACAATATCCTTTGAAATTATTCACACACGGCCATCTGATCCCAAACTAAGCAGAGCTTGTACTATGGAAGCCAGATAATTGTGTTTTGTAAATACATTTTTATACAGATTATACACGGACTCAGGACAAACAGACATGTTCATGCACACAAATATCTGTTCTGGATGGCAACTCATGACCTGCGGCGTGAAAGGCAAACCACGCCAAACAGTCCGTCAATGAAAGAAGATTGACAAAAGAAGTATACCTGTGTGAATAGTACAACCGGAAGAGGAAGACCTCGTAGAACATTCTAGAACCAAACCGGTGATGTTCTCAAGAAAGGCGAGGTCAGAAGTACCGACTGTAATACTGTATTTCGAAGTTCAAAATAGCGATGAACTGTAGCCCTAAAGTACTGAAACGCGACTCACGTTAGTGCGAAAGTGCGCCACATCGATTCACACATTATCGAATGTATTCCAGCGCGATGCACGTTAGTGCGAAAGTCCAGTAAATGCGAAGGCATGCCATTATGGAGATATCCATGGTTAATGTTTTTCTAGCGCCAAATGGTCACCGTTCTAACCTAACCTAACCCAAACGATGTGGAATACTTTTCGCACTAACGTGCATCGCGGTGGAAAACATTCGAAATTATGTGTATCGATGTGGCGCACTTTCGCACTAACGTGAGTCGCGTTTCAGTACTTTAGGGCTACAGTTCATCGCTATTTTGAACTTCGAAATACAGTATTACAGTGGCCTTTTACGATATCCCATGGGTATCGTAAAAGGCGCCTTAGGGATACACCAGGAAGTCGGAAGTCGAGCATCAGCTTACCTAACTGCGGTCGCCAACTCGCATGCCAAGCGCGGTGACTACGGCAAACCTCTCCAAATGGGACCTATGTCCAGCAATGGAAGATATCAGGCTGATGATGTGAAAGTGTGAGTCTCTTTGAATCTACTTTTATTGGTGATAGTACAGACGCTAGCACATCAAACTACCCCATACTGTCAAATTTCCCCAATTGAATAGGAACCTTATGCTTATGTGATAAAGTCGAAAATCTATAAAAGAAATTTCATACGATATATTAGGTCTTTACCTATGAAATTGCCGTTCTGCAGTACTGGCCATTTCAAATCAAAATAATTTTTGTTTGGCTAAGAATTCTAATTTCAAATTAATTTTATTTTAAAAACATGGATTCTTTTTTCCAAAAGTAGTCATTTCTTTATTGATTAGTGTTACATTTTCATCGCATTTCAATCTTTTTCGTCATCATGGATACGTTAAAAATTCGAGTAATTATGGAATATGAGTACCGTCGTGGCAGCAACGCGGCACAAGCGGCACGCAACATCAACGACGTTTACGGAGCTAACACTACAAACCAACGCACCACCTGTTATTGGTTTGCTCGCTTCCGTTCTGGAAATTTCGACCTGAAAAATGAACCTCGCGGTCGTCCGAAGACTTTGGTCGACAATGACGAATTAAAGGCGGTTGTGGAAGCTGATGATACACAATCTACGGCTGAATTAGCAGCAGCTTTCGACGTTAGCGTCAAAACAATATTGGTCCATTTGCGTCAAATTGGCAAGGTAAAAAAGCTTGACAAATGGGTGCCCCACGAACTCAATGATCGCCAGCGCGAAGTACGCGTCGAGACGTGCCTTGCACTGCTCAACAGACACACAAATGAAGGAATTTTGAACCGCATTGTTACCTGCGATGAAAAATGGATTCTGTTTGATAACCGCAAGCGCTCAGCAAGTTGGTTGGATCCTGGTTCAGCACCTAAACAATGCCCTAAACGAAAACTTACCCCTAGAAAAGTGATGGTCACTGTTTGGTGGTCTAGCGCCGGTGTGATTCATCACAGCTTCTTACCAAACGGGGTGAGCATTACTGCAGATGTGTACTGTGAAGAACTGAGCACAATGATGGAGAAGCTGGCGCATCTCCAACCAGCATTGGTCAATCGCTCGTCTCCGCTGCTCCTGCACGACAACGCGCGACCTCATACTGCACAGCAGACGGTCTCCAAGTTGCAAGAACTGGGGTTGGAAGCTCTCCGTCATCCGCCCTACTCACCAGACCTTGCGCCTACAGACTACTACTTTTTCCAGAATTTGGATAACTTCTTGGCGGGAAAAAAATTCAATACCCGAGAGGCAGTACAAAATGCCTTTGAAGAATTTGTTGCCTCCCGTCCAGCTGATTTCTTTAAGAAGGGCATCAATAAACTGCCACTGCGATGGCAAAGATGCATTGATTGCATGGGTGATTACTTCGATTAATACAAATAAAAAAATTCATGAAAAAAATTCGTTTAAATTTTTTCATACAAAACGGCAATTTCATAGGTAAAGACCTATTATAAGATATAAAAGACGATCACCGTAGCCTAGTTGGTAGTGCTCCTGCCTGCGAAGCTGGTGGTCCTGGGTTCTAATCCCGGTAAGTGCAAATATTTGTGTGATGAGCACGAATATTTGTTTCTGAGTCATGAATGTTTTCTATGTATTTAAGTATTTATCTATCTACAAAAGTATGTATATCGTCGCCTGGTACCCATAGTACAAGCTTTGCTTAGTTTGGGGCTAGGATGATCTGTGTGACAGTGTCCCTATATATTATTATTTGACAGATTGGGGTAGCTGGATGTGCGGCGTCACCATAAACTATTGGTTCTAAGGAAGTTGAAGCTAGTTATAGAAATAATATCCAACTCTCTGATTACTTCGCCTCGTCATCTTTGGTGGATGAATTATTTATAATGTTTAGGGCCATATGTTGACTTAGGATGATATTTTGATGAAGTACCCTTTTGTTTATCAAGTGCTTTATTAGCCAACCAATCGCTTCACAATCAGGCAATATTGACTTGTATTGACATAGATTTTAGAGCTCAATTTTGAATAAAAATCCTTTTATCGGCTAGTCAATTACCTAGCTAACGTCTACAGAACAATCTTAATTGATTAATTCACAGTTGACGTCACATTAGTGGAAATACTTTGATGTTTCCAGTGTCTTTAATTTGAAGGCAATAAGGGTTATTTTGGCAGTGCAATTGTATCGACTAAAGCACCGTCAATTGTACGTAGGGTTTTGATAGCTGTGTTCATATAATTTATTCCCTTGTCAACATGCACATACTTATTATGGGTCTGACTAGTGGTGGGTTATTAAGGTTATTAAAGGAAGCCCAACAGTATGTACTTTGTTAGTATTGATTTTACTTACTAGATATGTACTTGTAATTACGTTTATTTCTCATGACATGGTAAGATAGATAGATAGATTAACTCTTTATTGTACACCAATATCAAAATCATACAGTACAGGAGCATGCAATTAAAAAGTATACAATTGGCGGTCTTATCACTAAAATGTGATCTCTTCCAGACAGGTAAGTTGGTGGTAAGTTGGTAAGGTGAAAAATATTATGAAGTACCTATATTTCCGGTAGGTGGAAAATACTTAATCAAAACCCAATCCATATATACACTAATGGACATATGAATATATATATTACGCGCTTATATGTACGTAATAATGTCCACCTAGCTGAATTTCGGCCACAGCGGCCAGTCTCAATAGAGATTAGCCAACTCTAACGACGGGACATATTATAGAAGAAGAAGAAGAAGAAAATGTTTTTATTGAACACATATACACACACATTGAAAATAAAGTTTGTACAAATCTTATATTTACTTAAATAAAACTAAACATGATTAAGAAAACAAAAACATTAAAAAGAATAATATAATAGTGTTCAAGAGTGTGCGCAAACACAGGAGCACTTTCTATTCCATCACTTTGATGATCCGATGGGACGCCTAGCGACACGACTGGAAAGAGGTAAGGTACAGGACCGACGGCTTTATGTGCTCTCCGAGGCACGGGGGTATAATACCCAGACTTCGGGCTGATGCTGAGAAATTTTTCTTTTTACAGAAAAGTCCCAAAATCACTTTTTGGGCTGATCTGGTATTTGAACCCAGGACCTCGTTCTCTGCGGGTGAACACGCTACCGCTAGACCAACGAGGCAGTCAAATATGTAACCACGACGACATACGATAAATTTCATTTCATTTATTAACAGTTCACAGTAAATAGAGTTTACAATGTATGTAGGTCTTATTATAGGGTGGTCTTATAAACTATTTAGCCTCTTTAAGGCATGCGAACATAGTACATAGTTTATAATAATTCATTGTCACAACACAGTAAATAATATGTCGCAGCTTTTAGCATTTAGTAAAATTAAAATAGGAGTATATATATAATATTGAATTTATGTCACATTTTATAATTTTATATGTAGCCATGGGTCAACGGTATAAATCATTTTGTCTATCAATATATTCTTTAAAACTCTTTTAAATTTTACAAGCGGTAGTTGTTGGACATCATCGACAATTATATATTAGCCCAACCTAGGGTTTCAAACCAGCCTCCGGACGAGTTAAACATGGTCCCCCTTATGCACTCTGTAATGTATGAGAAATAATTACTCATTTATGGCACAGGTATTTTTCACAGCTTTTACGTTAATTATTTTTCGTGCAGTCGTCGCCTCTAGTAGACTTCGTGTGACTTGTTAACTTTGTAAATGTGCGCGGATGCATCCACCGTTTGTTCGTCTTGAAAGAGGTTATTCTAATTGATTGATGAACGGGGAAAAATCGGAATTAATAGAAAAGTTGAATTTGTATACCATAAAATAAAATAAAAAACTTGAGAGGTGTCAAGGGACACCCGGATGGAACGAAGTTATTTCTTATTATTTATTATGTACAAAAAACCTGTATACACCCAACAAAAATAATCGTCGCGACACCACACCGTTCAATGCAAAATAGAAATGAAAATATCTGGCTTGCTTTCTATAAGAGCGAGAGAGACAGACAGACAGAGAAACATGCGCACGCCGCACAGCTGCAAAAAGTATCGTGACAACTTTTCGTAAGATTTTTTCAGTCTAGCCCCCTTTCACAACGCGCGATAAGAAACTTTGTTCCAAAAATAGTACTTTAAAATACAATTGTGATATAGAAAGTCAACAAAATATAATGGACTTTCTTCAATAAGAACTCAATAAAATAACAATAAAGAATGAACTGTCCAGAAACAGACTCAGCAATATATTCTGGCAAGGAATGAGTTAAGTGACCTTGGCAACTACAATAATGAAAGACTAGAATCATTG
Source organism: Pseudoips prasinana (assembly GCA_951640165.1). Lineage (NCBI taxonomy): Eukaryota > Metazoa > Arthropoda > Insecta > Lepidoptera > Nolidae > Pseudoips > Pseudoips prasinana. The sequence goes on along the minus strand of OX621259.1, from coordinate 25,692,380 downwards.
ACTTTGACATTGAGTGACATTGAAATACAATTATTTTGTTGAACTAGTAGATCACAACGGTTCTGTGTGTGCATTAGCCCACATACCCGAAAATCACAATCTAAAAACCACAACACAAAAAAAACGAATTGATAAAGAAGACAAAAGAAGCAAGCCAGGAGTTTCTTTGTGGCTTTCTTCTCCGGGTCGTCCACCTAAGTGGCTAGAGAAAGCCGCAGGTTAGCTAAGGTCGGTTTCTCGGTGGTGAAGATCACGTTGCCCTAAACATAATCACAACAAGAGTCAGGACAAACGGCCCTGTTCGTGCACACAGATATCTGTCCTGGGTGGGAATTGAACTCACAAGACATTTGCCGGTCGGCATCTACCTGCACATAGTCCGCTGGGGATCTTATAGCCATATAGACATGAGTAATCTTTTGTGTTACATGAACTATCTGTAATAAAACTATCTATTATTCAAATATCCTACGAATTTCAGAACTGTTGGTTGTGTCTCAAAATGATTAATGTTACTTTTATTATGACGTTTTTATTTTCTCTTTTTAATATATTAAACCTAAAATAAATACTCAATCAGACAACCGATCGAGCATATATTGTGTTTGCCTGCTAAATAATTTCCGTAAGCGGACCAAATCTCGTGTATATGCCCCATTGAGTATGTTTCACCGGAGCGTCTCAACTAGGCTGTGTTGAAACCGGTAGTAGAGACACCCGCTGAGTTTGTTTCGCTGGGTCTTCTCATTTGGGGTGCATTGGATCCGGGATAGCATTAAAGCGCGACCGTCGTTATAAACACAAGGTCCGCCATATTTAATTCGTACCTTAATATAGACAGAACCATTCAGACAATATGTAGCAAAAATATAGCTAAAATTTAAAATTTAGATAGTGAAACCTACACATGATACTTAACAATAACTTAATTTAAGTTAGTTAAATATCGTTACTGTTATAAAATAAATCTTATTGTAAATTATTTCCTACAATCCGTGTACCTAAATATCTATATGTACCTAGAAATAATTATAAATTAATTATATATTACTACGAACATGTTCTGACTATTAACGATAAAGATAAGATAAAGATATTTTATTTCGCAAGTATGGGTACATGGTGCATGTTATTGAATATAAATAAAAGTCCAGCCATACTTTACCTGCTGGCATGCAAAAAATTAACACAAAATAAATTCTTATGAATTGCGCATTAACTATCTATAAAACAAATGTAATTATAATTTCTATGTCTTTTATGAAGTAACAATCAATAGAATATCTCAATGTCAATCAATAAAATAAGTATTACAATGTCAATAAATTAAATAATTAATACAATATCCATAAATTAAAAACGCGCAATTAATCAAATAAGTTTAGTCAATAATTACAATAGCAATGTCAATTAAAACTAAATTTACAAATCTTTCTCATTTAAAAAATCATTTATACAATAATACGCTTTAGAAAGTAACAGTTCCCGTAGTCTATTTTTAAACATTGTTACATTTAAGTCCTTCCAACACCTAGGTAATCCAAACTAATATTATAAATGCGAAAGTAACTCTGTCTGTCTGTCTGTCTTTGCTTCACGCCTAAACTACTGAACCGATTTGTGTGAAATTTGGTACAGAGATAGTTTGGACCTTGAGAAAGGACATAGGATAGTTTTTATTAAAAAAATAAAATAAAAAATAAAATTTATTCCGGACATACAGCGCCATCTATTGGTCAAGAGTCGGCATCAATTCAGTACTAAAAATTCATCGGAAAAATGTAAATAAATAGTAAAAAGGTATGAAAATATAATATAATACAACTTTTAGTACAAAGAAAATGCTCTAACGGAGTATAGATAATTCTATTAGTACTATATGTCGAGTTGGTGATCGCGCAATGGTGTCGATTGTTACACGAGTTCGGTTCATGTTATTGTTTTAATTCATCGGAAAAAAGTAAATAAATAGTAAAAAGGTATGAAAACAATAATATCAATATAATAAAACTTTTAGTACATAGAAAATGCCCGAACGGAGTATAGATAAATAATCCGAGTTGTCACTATGCTCGATAGATGGAGCCCTAAGTGAGTATACATATGTTGATTTTTGAAAAGTTCCATAGAATATCTTCCACATTTCATTTTTGACGAGATCCCGCGAGATCGGGAACTATGTGGGTAAAACCAAATATCTGCCGGAAGTCACTATTCCACGCGAACGAAGTCGCGGGAAAAAGCTAGTTTATTATATATAACTCGCGCCATGCAGTAGACACTTTTGCGCATTAATGTTGTTTTAGCAGTGTGGAGACACAGTTTACTATTGTCACGTCTATTTCTAGGAGCTATGACAGCTTTACGTTCAAAAAGTCCCTGATTTGACTTCACAAATATCGCCACTTCTAAGATGTACAGACATGGTAAAGTCAAAATTTTATATTTTTTAAAATATGGCTCACAGCTGTCAATAGTTTTAAGTTTAAACATCGATCTAATACACCTTTTTTGTGCTTTAAACGCTGTTTCTTTTTCGGTTGAGTTACCCCAAAAGATGACCCCGTATCGTAAGTGGGATTCAACAATACCGTAATAAGCACAGAGAAGAGCATCCGTATATACTATATTTGACAATGTATACAATGCGTATGCCGATTTACTGATTTTTTTACTTAGAAAATCAATATGTATTTTCCAATACATATTGATTTTCTTTACAGCGACAAGCAAGACAAGCGCTTTTTTAAAGTCAACGTGAATAAAAACCTTTTTTACTTTTTTTTATACTTGTGGCATGAAAAGCAAGCATTTACCAACTACGGCAACCGGCCCGTCATTTGATTTAACGTCGTTGATTTAACAGTCATTTAAAAACATCTCTCGAATACAAGAAAATTATTTCTATATTTATACTGCAAACCGTTGCAATATTTTTGACTCAACACCTGAACGCTGAACAAACAAATGCTAAAAGCAAAAGGACAGTGGTGACTGGCGAGCTTTATTTTTAGAGAAAGGAAAAATATGAACGTTCGAAAGAGTAGACTGGCCGGAAGCATTTATAGAGGAAAACTGTTATTTTATACCATCAAGTTAGGATATAAACATACGGCACTCTTTAGCGGTTACCGTAGCCCATGGCGCTTGCGGCTCACATGTTATCATTTACAGGCCAGTTGGCGTGGCCGGTGCTTGCCTTTCACGCCGCAAGTCGTGGGTTTGATTCCCACCCAGAGCAGATATTTGTGTTAACATGTCTGTTTGTCGCGTCTTTGGGTGTAATTATCTATAATAATAATAATATGTCACACAGATCATCCTAGCCCCAAACTCAGCAAAGCTTGTACTATGGGTACCAGGTGACGATATACATACTTATATAGATAGATAAATACTTATATACATAGAAAACATCCATGACTCCGAAACAAATATTCGTGCTCATCACACAAATATTTGCACTTACCGGGATTCGAACCCAGGACCACCAGCTTCGTAGGCAGGAGCACTACCAACTAGGCTACGGTGACCGTCTTAGTCGAATCATCATAATTACATCAAGGGTCAGGACAAACAGCCAGGACAGGAAAACTGTTATTTTATACCATCGAGTTAGGATATAAACATACGGCACTTGCGGCTCACATGTTATCATTTACAGGCCAGTTGGCGTGGCTGGTGCTTGCCTTTCACGCCGCAAGTCGTGGGTTTGATTCCCACCCAGAGCAGATATTTGTGTTCATGAACATGTCTGTTTGTCGCGTCTTTGGGTGTAATTATCTATAATAATAATAATATCTAGGGACAATGTCACACAGAACATCCTAGCCCCAAACTAAGCAAAGCTTGTACTATGGGTACCAGGTGACGATATACATACTTATATAGATAGATAAATACTTAGAAAGGATGAATGAAAGAAGATTGACAAAAGAAGTATACCTGGCCTGTGTGAATGGGACAACCGGAAGGGGAAGACCACGTCGAACATTCTCTGACCAAATTGGAGATGTTCTCAAGAAAGGGCAGGTCAGAAGTACCCCAAAACCGGCGAGCATGTATGAAGAATATAATGACAGTAATCGAGGCTAAAGAAGTATGCAAAGATCGTGACAAATGGAAATCCGTTGTCTCTGCCTACCCCTCTAGGAAACAGGCGTGAGTCTATGTATGTATGTATGTATACATAAAAAACACCCATGACTCAGAAACAAATATTCGTGCTCATCACACAAATATTTGCACTTACCGGGATTCGAACCCAGGACCACCAGCTTCGTAGGCAGGAGCACTACCAACTAGGCTACCGTATCTAGAGATTAACAAAAAAAAATAGTTATCTTATTTCCATAGAACAATCTGCTGAACTTGAGATCAGATGCAGTCAAGCTATTGGTTCCGGATATGTCGTTTGACAATAGTTTTTAAGCCATGTCAGAAGCATACTGGGCGGCTTGAACAACTCTGAAAACAGGGCAGCCACTGCTCATGTGATAAGAGAGGTAGGGTTATAGCGTTTATTCGCTCAAAGGGCAGCCCGACTGGGGAAGTACCTCCACCTTACAGAAGACATTCCTTAATAAAAACATTAATCATTTTAATGTTGTGTTTCCGAGAGTGAGTAAGGTCGCCAGAGCTCATTGAGGGGTGAGGGGGGGGAAGGGTCAGCAACGCTTGTTTGCTGACTGTTGAAGGCCGGCAACGCACCCGCGACCACCAGAGGGGTTGCGAGTGTCTATGGGCGGCGGTGATCACTTACCATCAGGTGACCCACAAAGAATGTAATCTATACATCTACACGAATCTGTTCAAGGCCACTGTGTAAGATCTTTTTTTTAACAACAATGAATCGTCTTAAAGCTAATCGTAAAGCGAGATTTTTTACTCCTGAGGCCAAAACATAAAGGCATGACTGTTGCAGCTGTGATTGGAACACTGGTAAACCTTCTTAATTTCACAACGAAATTAGCTGGAAAACTTTTAATAATAAGATAAATCAAACAAAGTTAATTAAACTCGAGGAGAAAAATCATATTATCTAAAGATGATTTCGCCCCATTCAACCGAGAGAGACTTGAAAATATTGAGATTTAATTAAAGGTTGAAAACTTTTCAAAGTTTCGTCAACTAATTACAATTGGAATTGTCAAAACCGTTACCTATTAAACAACGGTAAAGGAGCAACTTGAATTGGAAGATTATCTTTTTCCTAATAATAATAATATTGAAAAAAATATAATAATATTGGAACAAAAACATATTGTAGGTACTGTTTTACATTAGTTAAAAATGGTGTCTTAGCTAGTAACGCCTACATTAAATGAAGACGATATTTCCAGTATTGAATATGACATATTACTAAATAAAATTAAGTACCTAACTAAAACGAAAAGGTCGTATTACTAAATTAAATTAAAAATATAAAATCGCTAAAGGATGGGGGATAAGATATAATCGCAACGCTTGGCGACGGGTTGCCATTCACATGGTCATAGTTCACATAGTTTTGACGTAGGTGCTTTTTGGGTATAGAAATCATCCCAAGGTTTCCCTTGGACGATTTCTATGCCCCCCACGGGGTGAAATGGTGTGATGGTATTCAAGGCCGTCACCACATAGCGAATTAAATTATTTCTGATTAAATGTATTGTAAGTCTTTCGGCTGATATGATGATGATGATGATGAAATGTTTTGTATTTTATTCCATACCGCTACTACCTTATTCTGGTTTGAGTTTTTTTTTTTAATGTCTGCGACATTATTCACACACGGCCATCTCATCTCAAACTAAGCAGAGCTTGTACTATGGAAACCAGATAACTGTATTATAATTACATAGATAATACCCAGACTCAGGACAAACATACATGTTCATACACACAAAACTGTCCTGGGTGGGAATCGAAGCCACACCCTGCGGCTTGAAAAGCAATCATTTACCAACGACGCCAACTGGCTCGTCAAATATAGAGATAGATCCGAAAACAGCTTCTAAAGTATATAGATTATATATGTATATCATCATCATCATATCAGCCGAAAGACGTCCACTGCTGGACAAAGGCCTCCCCAAAGATCACCACAATTGCCGGTCTTGCGCTATTCGCATCCAGCAGTTTCCAGCGACCCGCACAAGATCATCGGTCCATCTTGTAGGGGGCCTGCCCACGCTGCGTCTTCCGGTTCGTGGTCGCCACTCAAGAACCTTTCTGCCCCAACGGCCATCGGTTCTACGAGCTATGTGCCTATATGTATATAGACAAGTAATATTGATTACCAAACGTTTTCCAAAAACAGGTTACTAATCTTGATTCACAAGCCTATAAACAAGCAGGGAAACTAGTTATTTTCTAATGTTTTACAGCAACAATAATTACTGGTTAGGAGTTATGTATACTGCTGGCTTTAACGGTCTCGGGCCACCAATGCGTCACGGCGCGGCGGAGCGCCCGGGGCAGCGTAAAACACCTTCGCTAAGACCCAAAACCCACCTGTGTTCCTTTTCTATAGATAAATAAGTATACCTACGTTAACAGAATTCCCTGTGGGACAATTTATCCTATTTATTTATGAAGTGCGATCGTGAAAAATATAATCGTGTTTTCCTATGTTATTTCGGTTTGTTCGTCACATTGAATAAGGAGCGGTACAATCGTGTCTGTTTAAGTGAAAAGTTAAATATGTTTTTTAAGTGTTGGTTACACTTAAAAACATATTTAACTTAGGTGCGTTGAGTAATTTTTGGGTGCAAAATAATCATGGAACTCGCGTCATCGTTACCGCCTCTTTTCCAATGAACTATATACAAAGATATACCTCCATGCCTTATAAGCATATATTATATATATCGGCGCAACTACATTAATTACCCAAAAACAAATGCGTCATAGGAGTAATTTTAAGTCTTTGTTTAAATTACTCTTAAATAGTTAGTTAAACTTAATGAATTTAGTGTTAAAAATCAAGTTACGATTTATAAACCATCTTAACATTTGTACAATTGATGATTTTAATAGTTTAATTTATATTCGTTCATCGAACAAAGACAATACGTAACATGTTTGTCACCGCACATTTCGTATAAATACGGCCGACGGGTCGAGTACAAATCCTGTTCTCGCTGTACACCAGCGACATCCCCAGACCGAAGAAGGCTCATCTAGCCCTCTTCGCTGACGACACAGCTCTCTACTACTCCAGTAGAGACCCGTCAGCCATTCACCGAGAACTCCAATCCTCAGCCGATGTCCTCGGCAAATGGTTCAAGAAATGGAGGATCGAAGTCAACCCGACCAAGAGCGTAGCCGTGCTCTTCTCTAGGGTAAACCCCGCGCCCACCACAGATCCCGTCCGAATGTTTGGTAAACCGATCCCCTGGGAGAGGAAAACCAAATACTTGGGAGTGATCCTCGATCAGAAGTTAAACTTCAAGGGCCATCTGAGATACGCTCGTAACCGTGCCTCATTTGCCCTTTATCGATTACACAGCCTCCTGAATGCACGCAGTAAAATGTCCCTTGAAAACAAGGTGAGAATTTACAAGACGTGCATTCGACCCATGATGACCTATGCGAGCCCGGTCTTCGCGCACGCTAAGGAACATCTCATCCACCTCCTCCAGGTAGTCCAGAACAAGTTTATGCGACGAGCCGTGGGCGCACCATGGTTCGTCCGTAACAAAAGCCTCCATGCCGATCTCCAATTGCCTACCATCAGGCATTGGATGAAGCAAACGTCCAAAAGGTATTTTGACTCTGCCACTCACCATCCAAGTAAATTGGTGGTACAGGCGGTCAATTACACTCCCCTCCGACACACAATTAAACACCGTCGTCCGAAGCACGTCCTAGACGAACCGGACGACGAGACCACCGTTTACCTTGAGCACATCAAATCGATTAGAGACTCTCGCAACACTGCACAACCGATATTTCGTACTCGCCGGACGCGAGTACGACCGCGAACGCGTCGCGACCACCAGCGCCCTCCATGACCCTTAGTTTGCATTGAAAATTAAAATGAAAAATCGTTTATTGCAAGAATTTTTTTACATTATTGGTTATGCCCTAGATCCTACACTAGGATTCCCTGTGTTGTAGGACCTAGGCTCTGCGATCCGTTCACAAATCCTTAATTCTAGAACTTAAAACCTAAACTAGAACAATCAACATAATTTGAGTATATGTGTGTGTATGGTGTGTGCGTGTGTGTGTGGAGTGTGTGTGTGGTGTGGTGTGTGTGCTGTTGAGTGTATGTCTGTGTGTGTGTGTGTGTGTGTGTGTTTGTGTGCGTGTCTGCATTACTTACTCTAGAATTTTGATAAAATCTTCGGTTTGGTTATAATTCAGCTTAAGGAGCCAGTGAGTCACTAATTTTTTGCATTTATTTTTGGTTTCTTTTACGATATTGTGTCGGTTGTTTATTTTCCCATATATGTATGGTCCCATAAAACCAGAAGATTTTCTACCTATAGATTTATAACACCTAATTCTGTCCCATCTTACTTTCCGATGAGAGTGACTTTGAGTGGTTTAGCGAGGTTTTATGGAACCGAAGAGTAATACTAAGTATGTATAGCTGTCTAACTCTGAGCACCGATACATCAGAGTAAAGTTGGTCAGTGGGGTATCGGAATGGTCGCCTGTATGCCACTTTTAGCAAAGCACGTTGCGCCCTTTCCACATTCATAAGATAAGTTTTTCCTGATATGCCCCACGATGGAATACAATATTGGAAAACAGACTGACACAGGGAGAAGTACACCATTTTTACAGTTGAATCATCAGCGGTCTTGCCAAGTCTCTTAAAGATGAATAACAGCTTCCTTATTCTACTGCTCAGGTAATTCAGATGTGTCAACCAGTTCAGTCTGTTGTCCAAATGAACACCAAGGTATTTAAGGCAATCTGTCTGATCAAGATGTGGACAGGTGCAGGAGCTGTTGTTACTATTGCACGAATGTAGCCGGAGGTTTATGTTAGCTCTTGGGGCAGAGCGTTTCGACACTGCAAAATTAATTACTTTTGTTTTTTTAATATTTAATGTTAGCAGATTGTGTTGAAGCCAGTTTGCCACTACCTGAAGCCCAGTTTCTGCGCAGGTTTGTACTTCTTCCCAGGTCTTACCACTGAAGACTATGGCGGTGTCATCGGCGTATGTAAATATTTTTGCCTGGGGGAGTGTAGTCGAACAAAGCCCGTTTATGTAGATTCATTGTGCATTCGATCCGATGAATGCCCGCTCCGGACCTAAACCGGTAGCGATGCCCGCGTCGCGCATTAACGTAGAGCGACAGTTGCACAAAATCCCCTAAAACCACGATATCTTGCCCTCTCCACGTCAGTATCCGCCCAGAGCCGAGGTTCGAGCCCCACAGGGGGCGCCCTCCGGCGCGGGTACTTAGTTTGTAGTTTTGTATTTTACTAGGCGGTTAGAGCCCACGCTCACCCCTACTGTCCGGTGAAGCAGTAAAAGCCGAGAGGCTAACTGCACGCGTCACGTTGAGTACAAATCACTTTCGCTCGAGCCGTCGGACCGTACGGATCACCTTGTATCGAAGATTGTTGTGGAATAAAACTTCACGAAACATATTTCGGGTTTTACTATCGTCATAAGTAAATAACCTTCAGTGGATAACCAACGTGCAGATAATAGTGACGTCAGTATTGCTGACGTCATCATGACTAAAGACAACGATACCCCCGTTTCTCCGTTATATATTATATTTTAAGTGGAACTGGTGGACGTCGTAATAATGCAAAATGAAAGGGTGCCCAATAGGTAGCGGTATGCATATATATATGGTCAAAAAGTATCTTTAAATGTGAAGTGTCAACTATTATATCGTAGATTACATATAGTTTTTACTTCTATTGGCAGTCCCGAAAGACTGCTAATAGAAGCTAGCTGCTGCTCACTGATGTGGTCACAGCCAGAATGGTTTATTTCAGTTATTTTCATAGTATAATGTCCTATGAAATCCTAAGAAAAGAGCTGTAAGAGCCATTTATGATCTTAGTCCGCGAGTATCTTTAAGAGAAAAGTTTAAAGAGATTAACATTCTGACTGTAGCATGTCAGTATATATATATGTCTATGAAAATCGAAATTATGTGCATAAAAATAATACTCTTTCCGTAAAAGGAGTGATACTCATAATATAAATACTGGATATAAGCATAACTTTGTGTTACATACCACCCGTCTCCACAAAATAAGTAACTCTTTTATGCGGCAATGTATAAGATTCTATAACAAACTTCCCATTGATATCAGAGAAATATCTACGAATAAGTTTAAAAGGACTACAAAATCCAAATTGTGTAGCAGGACTTACTACAAAATTTCTGATTGTTTAAGTGACAAAACGGCATGGGATTGAGTCGCTCTAGATTAACACATTTGAGTACATACAATGTAATTTTACGTAAAAAAATAAATATTTTAAAAAAGGATTCCTACTGAGTTTTCTGGCAGTGTTTCTCAGTAGCTGCCACGTCATGCACTGCACGATAGGGTAAAAAATAATTGACGATTCCACACAAAAGTAATATTTTAACGGAATAAATGACTTTTGAGTTTGAATATCATTCTGTCTTCCAACTAGTCCTTGTTTTTTTTTATTGAATTCGTTGAGGGATTCAAGGCATTTACTATCCCCCAGGATATACTTGAGCCTCACCACTTAGTGGCATATCACTGAGTACCACTGCTAATCTTTTCCGACCAATTCGGACTCGCACAGATAACCATTATGGACTTCTGTATGTGTACCTATTTATATATTTTATTATTAACTATTATTATCTGTGCTTGTTTGCTGAATAATTGTTTTTTCTTTCTTTTGTAATGTTAGGAGTTGTAGTGGTGGACATCTGGTGAATACTAGTTTGTTATACTTTTGTTTCTTTTTGGTCACACTATAAAATAATAATATGTCTGTCAACGACAACTAGTACCAAAGCACGGACACGATAAGAAAATAAACGACTTTGACGCAAAAATCAGCAAAGCTTTGTATTATGCTCATCATGTTTTGTTTTAATAATAGAACTTGGTCCTTATTGTAATTAAAAAAAGTAACTTTAATATGATACCGAAGCTCTTCTAAACTTCATACCATTAAATAATAATAATAATATATAGGGACAATGTCACACAGATCATCCTAGCCCCAAACTAAGCAAAGCTTGTACTATGGGTACCAGGCGACGATATACATACTTATATAGATAGATAAATACTTAAATACATAGATACCTAAATTTTATAAGACTAACAAGCGCTTAGGTATAGATTTAAAATGTTACAATTTGCGTAATAAACGCTCAGAAATGATATGACTGCAAAATGCTTAGAAAAATTCGGCTTAAATTTAGGATTAGGTAGAATAGTGGCAGAAGAATAAGTGCGGTAATTTTGTAAACTTAAAGCTTATCTGATGAAGAATCGCAGCGTTGAATGTGCGGTCACAATGCTCGGTTTGTTCACCGTCCGAATTATTTTTGTTTGGCGAAAAAGTCCCAAGCAAACCCTCTTTGAATTACGGACGGTAAAAAAGCTCGAATCCTATATTACTCGGGAATAATGCTGGCACACAAGCGTCTCGAAAAAAAAATACATCAGTGAAAATTGTTTTCCGCCCGGAGGTAGAATGTTTGCGAAGATTACTTTCGCTGATCGTCCGCGGCGGACGATTTTCTTGCTTTATGAGACGAACGAGCGAGGCAAGGAAGCAAGAATAGTTCAGTTGGGTAATAGAATGTGTTCTTGAACTCCGAGACTCTTTTTCGTTGTATATTTCGGTTTGGCTAAATTGACGTGACAAGTATCGGTAACGTAACGACAGTCGGTTTCATTTCTTTTTTTATTTAGACTTCACTTAATACAGGCTGGTCGAGGAGTTGACGTTCAAACGCAAAATTTAGATACTTTATGATGAGGAGAATTCGAATCACCCCCATGTATGTGCATAAAAATAAAGACACTTTCCGTAAAAGGAGTGATACTCATAATATAAATACTCGATATATAAGCATAACTTTGTGTTACATACCACCCGTCTACACAAAATAAGTAACTCTTTTATGGGGCAATGTATAAGATTCTATAACAAACTTCCCATTGATATCAGAGAAATATCTACGAATACGTTTAAAAGGACTATAAAAACTTCTACGATATTACGTATTTTTGAAATAGATTTTTTTCGTAAATTTCACCTACATTATTATTATTCGATTTTTTCCTCGTTCTTTTGAACATTTCTGGTACATTTTTATTTGTGATAACTAATAAACAAAAAGTTTTGTTTATCTAATCATTGCAGAACTGACTTAGAATTTATTCGGTAGTTCCAAATTACGGTTTGAGCTCAGGACTCATAAATTTTCAATGTATCAAAAAAACGCAAAATTGTAGAACATAACATGGGGCTGATTCGGATACTCCTCATCATAAAGTACTAAATTTCGTACTCGGCCACCCTGTATATTGAGTGAAGGTTACAAGGTGTAAGGTAATCGTAATTAAAGCAGCGCGATCTACGCATGATACTGAACTAATCAAACATAACCAGTTTTGATGTGAAACATCTATAGCCGCACGTAAAACAGATTTCTGGCGTGGCGACGCATGCCGTGGTTTTTTTTTTTTTTTTTACTTCCTATCACAATATGTTCTTTTCGACTTCGACTTCGACGTCTACTTGGACTTCGACTTGACTTCGACTTTGACTTCGACTGCGACTTATACTTCGACTTCAACTTATACTTCGACTTCGATTGCGACTTATACTTCGTCTTCGACTTCGTGTTCGACTTCGACATGACTTCGACTTTGACTTCGACTGCGACTTATACTTCGACATCGACTTCGACTTCGACTGCGACTTATACTTCGACTTCGACTTCGACTGCGACTTATACTTCGAATTCGACTTTGACTTCTGCATATTACTTTTACAAAATAATGTCGATGTTTCACATCTGCCAGGCGTCCCGTGACGGCTCACATTTATTTTTATTAATTTATTTAAAAGGAAGGCCAACAGCTAGAACATACAAATATAAATGGCATTCTTATACCAAAATATTTATTTATTTATTTCGTATCCGTGGATTATATGTATGGCCTTTGCGTCTATAGAGACGATTTACGGCGCATTGTCTGAGAGACATTTCTTTTGGTGGCGAAACAAACCGATACGAGAGTGACATAGCCGGCCGCAGGCCTGACAAGAGAAGTTTGCGGTGGTTGGTGCCGAGCCGCTTACATGTCGCTTCTGTCTGTTATCAGCAAGTACTCCGAACCAGGCTTCATCACAGATCTTACGACCCTCCACTATACGTTTGCGCCATTCAACTCTATTTTCAGCGAACTTTTCCCAGCTACAGTGGTCAATTTCAAAAGCGGCCATATCCCGCTTGGTGCAGTCTTTAAAACGAAGCAGAGGTCTACCGACATCGCGCTTCCCATTAGCTACCGCACCCAACAGAACACATCGTGGTATTCGAGTGGGTTCCATTCTGTGCATATGTCCCAACCAACGTAAACGCTTCTGTTTAAGAAACGCTGTCAGGCTAGGTAGCTGTGCTATTTCTAGAACTCTCTCGTTAGTGACCCTATCTTGCCATGTAATGCCCAAGATCTTACGGAGACAACGCATGTAAAAGGAACCTATTCGGCGCTCCTGTTTCGCATACGACGTCTACGTCTCTGCTCCGTACAAGAGTATTAAAGCCACGTTAACCTGTCAATGCAAGTTATTGTTTCAACCCTGTGTGATGAAGTTTTGAGGTATGAAGGATACAGTAGCCCTATGTTTGGAATATTTTTAGCAGAATATTGGTAACAATATTAAAATATTTGTATATGTTGCCATTGATTGCGCATTGTGTACCCGTCGAATTATATGTTTGTCAAACTAGTTTCAAATCAGTGAGACAGCAGTATATTCCTGTAATGGAGTTAAGTTAACTATTGTGTAACATCCTACTAATATTATAAAAGTTTGTGAGTATGCATGGTTGTTTGACGGTCACCGTAGCCTAATTGGTAGTGCTCCTGCCTACGAAGCTGGTGGTCCTGGGTTCGAGTCCCGGTAAGGGCAAATATTTGTGTGATGAGCACGAATATTTGTTTCTGAGTCATGAATGTTTTTGAAGTTATACTTCTTTTGGCGCGATGGAGAAAAATGATGAGGGTGAATTTTTACGATGCGCGCGCACGCCGACACCAAACAATTTAACAGCATGAAGTTAGTTCTAGGTGGTATGACAGTGAATTTTTACGATGCGCGCGCATCTGCGCGGTAGTTCTAGGTGGTATGATAATTGATAACTATGTTCAAGTTGTATATTAAGAAGTATAACTTCTAACGCGTGTACATAAGTATACACAAGTTTTTTCTATGTATTTAAGTATTTATCTATCTATATAAGTATGTATATCGTCACCTGGTACCTATAGTACAAGCTTTGCTTAGTTTGGGGCTAGGATGATCTGTGTGACATTGTCCTTAGATATTATTGTATGGATGTTTGTTACTCTTTCACGTAAAAACTACTCATCGGATTTTGAGGAAACTTTGTAGTAATATAGCTTATACATCCGAATAACACATAGGCTACAATTTATGAAGATATTACGTAAATTGTTCAAAATATGACGATAAGTGTCAAATAAGTAGGAAAAAATCTACCATCTGCGAGCTATTCCGGCGTGCACTGTCAAAACCTCTAGAACTATACATCCTACTAATATTATAAATGCGAAAGTTTGTGACTATAGACGTATGTATATGTGTTTGTAACTCTTTTACGCCAAAACTACTTTAACGTGGGTGAAACCGCGGGGCATATCTAGTAATCACACTAGTATTACAAAGGCGGAATTTTGTGACTGTGTGAGTGAGTATGTTTGTTACTTCTTCAAGTCTAAACGGTTGGTGCGATTTTAATAAAATTTGGTATGGAGTTAGCTGACACCCTGGATTAACACATAAGCTATAATTTATAAAGTTTAACGCGTGTTAAACCACGGCGCATGGCTAGTTCATAATATAATATATGCACGTTATACACGCAATGACTGCGCGTGTGGCACAGCGGCTAAGATTGTCATCTCGCCGCTACGTGTTAAAAAATAGTTGACCGGCGCGGGACTTAAACCTGCGTGTCCCGCGCCGGACAACCATTTGTGTGACCCATAAATAGTTGTTCTGAGTCTGGATGTAATTTGTGTCCGTCTATTATATGTTTGTAAAGTACCCCGCGACACAGGGATTAGATTCCCTAATGCGGGCGTTGTCTTTAAAATGTATCAAGCTTTGCCACGAACACTTTGCACCGTTAACAGAATTTGTTAAATTCAATTCCTATCCATCCTAAACTCTTAAAGCGATAGGGTGACCTTATTTTATACTAGCTGTGCCCCGCGGTTTTACCTGCGTTAAACTTTATACATTACCACAGCTCCTCCCCCGTAGTTGATAGCGTGATAATATGTACCCTATATGTTCACCCGATCTCTTAGTAATATTCATGCAAAATTTTAAGTAAATCCATCCAGCACTTTTCGAGTTTAGCCCGGACATACATACAGACAAACAGACACACAGACAAAAATTGTAAAAACTATATTTTTGGCTTCGATTTCGATTGTAGATCACGCCCCAAGTATCTTTTTAAAAAAATATTCAATATAAAGTTTTGACTTTCCTACGATTTTGTTATATGTAAATATAGATTATTTTTTGAACGATATTTCTAGTGTTTAATGAAACGTTTTACAATGGTAAAAATTCCTTTTTTGTGTATAATAAAGTGTTTTTTTATAGCCCATAGCTACATTAAACTTAAAAAAAAATACTGATCCCGATCGACATAATGCTCAGATTTACATTTCTCAATACACCTCGAGGTCAAATATCCTTTGAATTACATTACTGAGCCCTCACAAGTACCCCATAAAGTAAATAGTTTCCAATTACCAAAAAATGTACACTCAGCCGTTGGAAAAACCTAAACCCTTTTGTGGTTCGATCGAAATAAAACGAGTCGGTCGCTTTGCCAGATTCAGGCTGTAGTAACTAGAACCTTTAGGACCCGACCGCGACGTCGCATTCAAGCACAAAATGGAAAACCCGGAAAGGTACCCCAAGGACTGAGTGAGACTCTTTATGTAAATTCGCAAAGTACAAAAGGTAGAGTAATGTGAAACAGAGATAGATGCTCTCCATTTTCACGCTTCGACAAAATCGATAGACACAATTTCGTAATAAAAATTTTAGCAGTACTAAATTGAAGACAAACAAAGAAGATCAAACGTAATATAATTTTGCGTGAGCAACTCAATTTCCTCGGAATAATAAGTGTATCTGCTGTGTGGTGACGGCGACAAATATCGGAATCAGAATATCATCACCCCATCTCATCCCATGGGGGGCGTAGAGGTCGACCCGAGGGAATATCTACCAGAGGAAGGGCAGCAGCTTCCTTCTGATTACTATGACCATCTTACTGCGATCGCCAACCCGCCTGCCAAGCGTGGCGATTATGGTATATCCCCCCAAGACGATTCTTGAGGGAGGCTTGTCCAGCAGTGGACTTATTTAGCTGTAATGATGATGATGATGATGAATAAGTGTATGTAAAGAATACACATTAGTCTTACATTATAACTCATACATATTATGTGTATCGTTAATCGAAGCCGATAGAGAAATAGGGTTTTTACGCAACGGTTTATGACAAATATAAAAATATGGCACATTGCTTCTTAGGCTTTTGACTGACTTATTAGTCTAGTGGTTGTGCGTTCAACCGCTTGCAATGAAGTCCTGGGCTCGAATCCCGTGTAGAACAAACCAAAATGGTTGGATCTGTTAAGAAAATTTCCCAAGGTCAGTCTGAAGACTGCGAGTTGGCGGTACAACACCTATGTAAAACCGTCGCTCATGTGCCTAACCTCTTTCCAATCGTGTGGCTAGTTGTGTCATCATGACTGATGGAATAGAAAGTGCCCCTGTGTTTTCGGACATACTTGTCTATTATACTATAATATGTCCCGCACAGATGCTTAGTCTAAAATAAAATAAGATCGGCTTTTATTCACATAGACTGACAATATTTTATTTATTATTTATTTATTATAAGTACTAATATATTATTAGATCTCTGTGTTATATTATATTTAATGATATAGAATTATAATTTAAGTTAATAACAATTTTTAAAATGGTTATTTATGGGCCAGCAGCAAGCTTTTCACCTGCAGCGTGAAAAGCAAGCATCTACCAACCCCATCCGGTTGGTAGATGCTTGCTTTTCACGCTGCAGGTCGTGGGTTCGATTCCCACCCAGGGCAGATATTTATGTGCATGAACATGTCTCTTTGTCCTGTGTCTGGGTGTAATTGTCTATATAAGTATGTATTTAGAAAAGAACAGTAGTATATCAGTTATCTGACTGACTAGCCGTAGCCTAGTTGGTAGTGTTCCTGCCTACGAAACTGGTGGTCCTGGGTTCGAATCCCGGTAAGTGCAAATATTTGTGTGATGAGCACGAACATTTGTTTCTGAGTCATGTATGTTTTCTAGGTATTTAAGTATTTATCTATCTATATAAGTATGTATATTGTCTCCTGGTACCAATAGTACACGCTTTGCTTAGTTTGGGGCTAGGATGATCTGTGTGACATTGTACCTAGATATTTATTTATAGTAGGTACAAGTTCTGCTTATTTGGGAACGAGATGGTCGTGTGTGAATAATGTCCCAGGACATTATTATATTATAATTGTTAATTGGCATTTACTGCAGCTTGAGGGGTCTTTTACATAATCAATTAAGAGTATACTTAACTAGTTATTCTGCATATTCAGTGCCTGGTAAAGCACAAAATAAACCTGATGACCAATTGTATTTTGTGACTAATATAGGTTAATGAAGTATTTAAATGTATGAACAAGCATCCGTTCGTGTGAGAACAGAAAGTTTTTAGAATAAATTGTATAAAATTAACACATAATTCCTATTCATTACCCGAAGTGTATTCTGTAATGTGAGGGCTCCGGAAGTAAAAAGGGCGAAATTAATGCCAAGTGAGTTGCGAACATCTTACGGCAACGGTTACATTGATTTAATAGTTTTTAAAAAAGAACGTCTAACTACATATATGTTATTTTTTTATTTATTATAAGTGGTTACAGCAATTGGATTATGCAACCACTGGGAACATTTTACTTTAAATTTAAGACTCACAAACACAAATCGCGAATGGTCACACATACACACACATACTCACACACACCAACACGCGCACGCACGCACACACACACACACACACACACGCACGCACACACACACACACACACACACACACACACACACACACACACACACAAATTTATTAAGTAATATGTATCCATTTTTTTTTTATGTAATTTTCTCAACATGGTACACTTAATTTGTACACTTTAAACCCATAATCCTAGAACCTAGGGGTGAGGGACTGGTGATCTGTAATACAGGATTAACCTACATCAGACGCCAGCTCCTCACAAATTCAGATTAATATAAAAACGTAACCTAAATGTAATGTACCTATTAATGTAAAATCTTTTTGTGAGGAGAAATAAACATATTATTATAATTCCAAATTATTTATTTAAAGTTCTTATTTTTAACACATTTATATCTATAAAATTTAAACAAAAAAGAAAACAATTTATATAAATAAATATGTAAAAAATAGAGGTCCTCTACCGGCTAGGTTTGACGCCCTAGGCCGCCGGTGGTCAGGGCGACAGAGTGAGGAACCTCCTCACGATGCGTGCCGTCCCCATAATTGCCGCCCCGTATCCGGCCCTTGACCCAGTGATCTAGTGAGAGCCTCTTAAGATGTTGGTCGAGGCTCTTTGTTATGAGACCGTTTACGGAGACGACTATTGGGACAATTATTGTTGAGTTCACACATGGCGGTAACCTCGTAAGCCAAATCTAAATACTTTGACAACTTGTCATTCATTATTATTATTATTATAAGGCGCTCGTATAACAATATGTCAATGTAAGTCGTACACTGTGAGATTTTCATCTAGAAGCAAAAGCTTATAACCACAAAACAAAAATCGTGGAATGTAGGTCACGGGCTCAGTGTTCGTGGTAGATAGGTTTTAGAAGTAAATTTCTTTACACATGTTTGAATTGGGGGTAAGCTGACGAATGCGTGACGAGACCATCACTTAACTTCGTGTCCCAGGTTCGATATCTGCACAGGACAACTATTTGTGTCCATAAGTAGTTGTTCTAACTCTGGGTGTGGTATGTGTCCGTTAGTTATATAATAACTAGCTGTGCCCCGCGGTTTTACCCGCGTTAAATTTTATAAATTATCACAGCTCCTTCGCCGTAGTTGATGGCGTGATAATATGTAGCCTATATGTTGACCCGACCTCTTAGTAATATTCATGCAAAATTTGAAGTAAATCCATGCAGCACTTTTCGAGTTTAGCCCGGACATACATACAGACAAACAGACACACAGACAAAAATTCTAAAAACTATATTTTTGGCTTCGATATCGATTGTAGATCACGCCCCAAGTATCCTTTTAAAAAAATTATCAATGTACAGTTTTGACTTTCGTACGATTTTATTATATGTATAGATAATATCCTGGGACATTATTTATACACGGCCATGTGGATATTGAATTAAAAAAAAGTGCTATATGCCACACGACTGAAGTAAAACTTAGACATACGAAATAATTTAATATCTATAATATCTAGGGACACATGACAATGTCACACAAATCATCCTAGCCCCAAACTAAGCAAAGCTTGTACTATGGGTACCAGGCGACGATATACATACTTATATAGATAGATAAATACTTATATACATAGGAAACATCCACGACTCAGAAACAAATATTCGTGCTCATCACACAAATATTTGCACTTACCGGGATTCGAACCCAGGACCACCAGCTTCGTAGGCAGGATCACTACCAACTAGGCTACGGTGATCGTCAAATGTAACTGTCTATGTGCGAAAGAGAGAAAGAAAATATGTTCAAGAACCTCTCTTTCTTGCCCCTACATTAATATACGAAACATAACTCTCTATAATACTATCCTGGGATATTATTCAAACATCTGATCCAAAACTAGTCACTTATATAGTTAATTACACCCAGACTCAGGTCAAACATATATGATCATGCACACAAATATCTGTCCATCATTCTATCTTCACAAACTTATTTCTCAGTATCAACTTCCATTCGACTACATTCGTAAATAAGTTTTACTTCAAAATCGAGCCTACTATACCTACAGTTCACATAAAACATTTTCATTAGTTACATCAAAATAAAATAGCTGACCCAAAAGCTGAAATAAAAGGCAATACGTAATGGGAACAACATAATTGTAATAGATCGAGAATAGCCAAGGGACCCCAAGTTATGGAACGGACCTGTAACTGCGTATATTGGCATCGGAATACTCCCCGAGGACGACCTCAGATACCCGGATTCGAGGCCGCAATATAGGCAATATTACAGTAAACATAGTTCACGTTAATATTTTAGGAGTTTCTATTGGAGACTGTCATTTGGTAGTTTATTTTTTCATATAAGAGTTATAATAGTCACCGTAGCCTAGTTGGTAGTGCTCCTGCCTACGAAGCTGCTGGTCCTGGGTTCGAATCCCCGTAAGTGCAAATATTTGTGTGATGAGCACGAATATTTGTTTCTGAGTCATGGATGTTTTCTATGTATTCAAGTATTTATCTATCTATATAAGTATGTATATCGTCGCCTGGTACCCATAGTACAAGCTTTGCTTAGTTTGGGGCTAGGATCATCTGTGTGACATTGTCCCCAGATATTATATATATAAAAAAAATAGTAATAATATTCCAGGACATTATTTACACACGGCCATCTGAAACCAAACTAAGCAGAGCTTGAACTATGGAAACCAGATAACTGATATGTAACTATGGAAACCAGATAACTGATATATTACATTTCTTTTCTTTCGTAAATACATAATTATATAGATAATTACACCTAGACTCAGGGCAAACAGACATGTTCATGCACACAAATATCAGTCCTGGGTGTGAATCGAACCCACGACCTGTGGCGTTAAAGGCAAGCATTTATAATAATAATAATGTCCTCCTAGCCGAATTTTGACCACGGCGGCCAGTCTCAACAGAGATTAGCCATCTGCGCGGGACATAATAGGTCTTTACCTATGAAATTGCCGTTTTGTATGAAAAAATTTAAACGAATTTTTTTCATGAATTTTTTTATTTGTATTAATCGAAGTAATCACCCATGCAATCAATGCATCTTTGCCATCGCAGTGGCAGTTTATTGATGCCCTTCTTAAAGAAATCAGCTGGACGGGAGGCAACAAATTCTTCAAAGGCATTTTGTACTGCCTCTCGGGTATTGAATTTTTTTCCCGCCAAGAAGTTATCCAAATTCTGGAAAAAGTAGTAGTCTGTAGGCGCAAGGTCTGGTGAGTAGGGCGGATGACGGAGAGCTTCCAACCCCAGTTCTTGCAACTTGGAGACCGTCTGCTGTGCAGTATGAGGTCGCGCGTTGTCGTGCAGGAGCAGCGGAGACGAGCGATTGACCAATGCTGGTTGGAGATGCGCCAGCTTCTCCATCATTGTGCTCAGTTCTTCACAGTACACATCTGCAGTAATGCTCACCCCGTTTGGTAAGAAGCTGTGATGAATCACACCGGCGCTAGACCACCAAACAGTGACCATCACTTTTCTAGGGGTAAGTTTTCGTTTAGGGCATTGTTTAGGTGCTGAACCAGGATCCAACCAACTTGCTGAGCGCTTGCGGTTATCAAGCAGAATCCATTTTTCATCGCAGGTAACAATGCGGTTCAAAATTCCTTCATTTGTGTGTCTGTTGAGCAGTGCAAGGCACGTCTCGACGCGTACTTCGCGCTGGCGATCATTGAGTTCGTGGGGCACCCATTTGTCAAGCTTTTTTACCTTGCCAATTTGACGCAAATGGACCAATATTGTTTTGACGCTAACGTCGAAAGCTGCTGCTAATTCAGCCGTAGATTGTGTATCATCAGCTTCCACAACCGCCTTTAATTCGTCATTGTCGACCAAAGTCTTCGGACGACCGCGAGGTTCATTTTTCAGGTCGAAATTTCCAGAACGGAAGCGAGCAAACCAATAACAGGTGGTGCGTTGGTTTGTAGTGTTAGCTCCGTAAACGTCGTTGATGTTGCGTGCCGCTTGTGCCGCGTTGCTGCCACGACGGTACTCATATTCCATAATTACTCGAATTTTTAACGTATCCATGATGACGAAAAAGATTGAAATGCGATGAAAATGTAACACTAATCAATAAAGAAATGACTACTTTTGGAAAAAAGAATCCATGTTTTTAAAATAAAATTAATTTGAAATTAGAATTCTTAGCCAAACAAAAATTATTTTGATTTGAAATGGCCAGTACTGCAGAACGGCAATTTCATAGGTAAAGACCTAATATTATAGTGCTTAAGTGTGTGCGCAAACACAGGAGCACTTTCTACTCCATCACTCTCATGATCCGATGGGACGCCTATGCGACACGACCGGAAAGAGGTCAGGTACAGGACCGACGGCTTTACGTGCTCTCCGAGGCACGGGGGTATGATACCGCCAACTCCCAGACTTCGGGCTGATGCTGAGAATTTTTTCTTTTTACAGAAAAGTCCCAAAATCACTTTTTGGCCCGACCCGGGATTTGAACCCAGGACCTCGTTTTTCTGCGGGTGAACACGCTACCGCTAGACCAAGCTAGAGCAAGCATTTACCAACCACACCAACCAGCTCTTCTTGGATATTGTTAAGTGTTTTTGCCTTTAGGCAAAGATCTAAGATAGAATCGCAAATATCGAAATCCGTAGTAGCTGACATAGACACTGACATAGATAGCTCGTAGAATCGAAGGCTGCTGAAGCAGAAAGGTTCTCTAATCACGACGATAAACCGGAAAACGCAGTGTGGGCAGACCGCCTACAAAATGAACCGATGATCTTGCGTGGGTCACTGGATGCAAGTAGCACAATACCGGCGTTTGTGGTGAGACATTTGTCCAGACGTCGTCTTTCGGGCCGGTCTTTCTCGCTTGCGGCTGTGGGTTACTAGTGTGCATGAACATGTCTGTTTGTCCTGATTCTGGGTGAAATAATGTATATCAGTATGTATTTACAAAAGAAAAGTATCTATACATATTATAAAATCGTAGGAAAGTCAAAACGGTACATTGAATATTTTTTAAAAGGATACTTGGGGCGTGATCTAAAATCGATATCGAAGCCAAAAATATAGTTTTTAGATTTTATGTCTGTTTATCTGTATGTATGTCCGGGCTAAACTCAAAATGTACTGCATTGATTTACGTCAAATTTTGCATTAATATTACTAAGAAGTTGAGTCAACATATTATCACGGTATTATCTACGGGGGAGGAGGTGTGATAATTTATAAAGTTTAACGAGGGTAAAACCGCGGGGCATAGCTAGTATGTAATATATCTTATCTTATCTGGTTCCATAGTACAAGCCCTGGGATCTTGGGATCAGATGGTCGTTTGAATAATGTCCTAGGATATTTTTATTATTAATATGATATTAATATATAGGTGAGCAAAGATCGTGACAAATGAATGGTCTCTGCCTACCCCTCTGGTAAACAGGAGTGAGTCTATGTATATATGTTATATTAATATGATGGTTATGACGATATTGTAAAACAGCTCTAATAATTTCGTTTGAATTGAGTGCACATTTATTGTAATCGATATGGTAGTCGCCTTGCCACTAACTCAACGCGTCGTGTATTGGATGTGACCCCGCCTACCACAAATAATTATTGACGCTGTGTGTCTGTGAATTGCATGCTTATAAAGTCCATTCGATACAAGGATCTGTATTATTAGTGCGTAGTTTTTTTATTAAACACAATTAGGAGGTAGAATTCTATAAAAAATATCCAATTAATACTTACAAAATTTAATGTCTTTTAATCTAAATAAGCCGTGTTGTTTTTATTTCTTTTTCAACGTAATTATCTTTACTGGTTTGCACCCAATACGAAAATTAGCCACCACTTTTACTTTTGTTTTAATTAACCTGCAATCTGTCTCAAGTGACAATAATCAGGTTGG
Source organism: Pseudoips prasinana (assembly GCA_951640165.1). Taxonomy (NCBI): domain Eukaryota; kingdom Metazoa; phylum Arthropoda; class Insecta; order Lepidoptera; family Nolidae; genus Pseudoips; species Pseudoips prasinana. The sequence continues at coordinate 25,668,165 of OX621259.1, read as the reverse complement.
TACAAGTGAAATAGGTTTTAGAGAATTAGGGCCACTGCCCCAACTTTCTTCAGTCATCAAGCAGATTGGCTCTATTTTTTTTTATATGAGAGGGCGATAAACGAGCATGTGGGTCACCTGATGTTAAGTGATCACCACCCCCCATGTACACTCGTAACATCAGAGGAGTCGCGGGTGCCTTGTCGGCCTTTAAGAGTCAGCAAACAACAGTGTTGGTGACCCTTCCCCCCACCCCGATGAGCTCTGGCGACCTTACCCACACGCAGAAACACAACATTAAAATTATTAATGTTATTATTAAGGAATGTCTTCTGTAAGGTAGAGGTAAGTACCTGCTCTTTGAGCGAATGAACACTGTGCCCTACTTCTCTAAATGTTTTCAATCGGAATATGGAGAATATGGAGACAAAATCGTTAGCAAAGCTAGTGTTATACAATAGTTTTAGTCCCAAACTGTTCTCCTGGGAGAATCTAAACTTATAGTGGTCCTTTTGTTAGCGGAACAGAACTGTAGTTCCTTAGATCTCGGTGAGTTGGAGCGACACATCAAGTTTGATATTTAGATCAAATTATACAATGGTCGGAAATAGGTAACTAACCGAATTTAGTTGCGTATTATGTAGGTTTGGGTGTAATAATTTTAAGGGCCTGCGTGGATGTTGGGAAACTATTGTCAGGAGCATATGGTACGTACACATCTGCAGGTATGTAATACACAATCGTTATGTATAACTATGTTATATTTATCGTTATTAATAAAGGAATATGAATACATACTTGCATACATTCACACCTGTTTAGAATAGAAGAGAATAGAACTTTATTAGTATAAAATGGATAACAGTATACCGGCACAACTTATTTACTAAAGTTCTTACTAGCTAACAAGTTATTACATTATTTTTGGCCGTAGTATACAATACAGATCTGTTCTACATTTATAATCTCCAAATTGACGGTATACACAAATAGTTTTCAGTTTCCCAGAGGGGTACAGGGTAGGGACAATGGATTTGCATTTGTCACGATATTTGCAGACCTCTTTTGTTTCGTTTACTGTCATTATATTCTTCATACATGCTGACTTGGCCTTTCTTACGCGACGTCCTGCGTGAGTGATCTAGACGCGAATGCGAAGTGGCGCGGCGTGGCGCGAAAACAACAAACAGTCGAAACCTATTGAAGTGTCCTACGTGACAAATGCGCGTGCGGTGCGGTGTGGAGCGGCGCGACATGAAGCGAACGCAATCAGTTGGCTTGATATTTTCGCGCGAACTGGATGCGAAGCCGTCGTGTTTTGCGGCGTCGGTGGAGGCTTCGCAAGATGATTGGCGTGCACGTAAGACATAGCCGCCGCGTCCCACCGCATCGCATTGAATTCGCGTGGCACCGCTTCATAATCGCGTTCGCTTTGAACTGCTTACGTAGGACGTAGCGTAAAGGTTAGTCACGTTAATACCTGCAAACAATGTCTATATCTAATTATGCTATTTAGCAGCTATTTACATTGATCTTGTGGGGATGGTGCTAAATGAATAATAATACAACCTGCTTTATCCGTATGGATACTATTCGGGAAACTGATAAATTTATTCTGTGTGTAGGTATTATTAGGTTGTTTGTTTGTGTATTTTAGGTATTAAATTAATAAATAACTTAATGGTTGAATTATCATTTTTGGATATTTTTCCTTCACTTTCGATTACATAACGGTTTCATGATCAAATTAGAAAAAAATCAGCTTTCGATTGCAAAAAACAACAAAATGCATTTTTCTTAAAGTAGGAAACAAAATACATTTTATTATTATTGGTGCTTTAAATAAGGAAATTAAACCGATTTAAATTATTTTGTACCATGGATTGTATTAAAAAACCATAGATATTCGTCAATTGAGCACAGCAAATAACTTGCTCATGTTATATAGTTTTATTACTTTGCCTTTTTTGGAAATTTCTACTTTTTAGTAGAAATTTAATAGTAACAAAAACTAATAGTAACAAGATTACCTTTTGGTAATCTTGTTACTATTAGTTTTTTAAATATTAAGCAGTTATGTAAGAGTTATGTAAAATTTTTGCCATTAAATTTGTACAATCATAAATATCTTCGATATGTTTGATTACTAAATTATTCGCATGCCCTCTAAGGGTAGATATGTCGGGAACCAATATTATGTACCTAACACCTAATGTAACCATATCTTACGCGAATAAAGTTCTTTTCTTATCTTATCTTGTCTTTGGGTAGTATTTGTCTATGAGGCACACAATAAATAAAAAAGATTTTTACTCACGTAGACTTAATAAAATCACTTTGAAATAGTCAAAACATATTTGTATAGAATAATGTCAGTTGAATGATGACCACTACTGGACAAAGACCTCCCCTAAAGATTACCACAGCAGAGTTGTGTCCATCATTCGGAGGGATTGACGGTCACCGTAGCCTAGTTGGTAGTGCTCCTGCCTACGAAGCTGGTGGTCCTGGGTTCGAATCCCGATAAGTGAAAATATTTGTGTGATGAGCACGAATATTTGTTTCTGAGTCATGGATGTTTTCTATGTATATAAGTATTTATCTATCTATATAAGTATGTATATCGTCGCCTGGTACCCATAGTACAAGCTTTGCTTAGTTTGGGGTTAGGATGATCTATGTGACATTGTCCCGATATATTATTATATATATATATATATATATATATATGATAATAATTTCGTATTCATAAAAAAATACACAAAAGGATTGTGCTCACGTAGAATTTTGAAAATCGCTGTGAAATATTTGAAACATATGTGTATAGGTGTCGACTGAACGACGTCCATTGCTCGACAAAGCTCGCCACAAATCAGTATGGAGTTTAGAGGGATATGCGACAATCGCCACGCTTGTCCGACGGGTTTGCGATCGCAGTATACAGAGAGACGTTGCTGACCCTTCTCTGGTAGATATTCCCTCCCTAGTTCTCCTAGTCCCTCGTCAACTTCTACGCTTTCCTCAGGATGAAATTGGGTGGTGACACTCTTTGCCGTCTAATATAGGAATTTTTTGTTTTTTTTATCAGGACTAGTCCCTCCCTCTTACCCACCACTGCAACTCCTGTAAGCCAGGATCAACAGTGGCACACAATGAAATGACAATGAGCGGTGAGGCTCAGGCATGTCCCGGGAAATCGTTTTAACTGTATTGGATCCCGCAACGAATTTATACAGAAAGAAAAAAGGAGGAGTTAGAAATGAATACTCTTACTTCCCTCCAGAGTAAAGCGGGGTCTAATATAGGTAGTTAAGTATACATAATTATTTCTAGGTACATGTAGATACTTCGATCTGAGGTGTGTATGTAATAATATTTTTGAAACAAATATACTTGCGCCAAAACATATGATAAAGTGATATAGTTGCTAAGAGAAAACAATTCGTAACAGAAGCCTCCATCCAAACACAACACTAGTAATAAATAAAGCTTAATAATCCCGCGAATGTGACGTTGCTGACTGTGACGTCAGCGACGGCTGACGTGAGCCTACAGCGACATCTGTCGACGCATCTGAAGCCCTTCGTATATGGAATGGGTGGAAATGATAACCTACCAAAAACCTATCAAATAATATATAATATGATAAATAAATGAATATTATTATGATAGCCAATAAGGTTGATTGTCTTTTATGAATAATAAAAATTTTCGCTATATAAGGGACCATGAATTAAAATTGGGTAATAACACTTTTCTATGTATGATAGCCAATAAGGTTGATTGTCTTTTATGAATAATAAAAATTTTCGCTATATAAGGGACCATGAATTAAAATTGGGTAATAACACTTTTCTATGTAAGATTTCATTTGTTTTATAATATTTTATTGGAACGAAGTATCGCGCGTTGTGAAAAGGGGCTATACGGAAAAAAAACTTACGAAAAGTTGTCACGACACTTTTTGCAGCTGTGCGGCGTGCGCATGTTTCTCTGTCTGTCTCTCTCTCTCTTATAGAAAGCAAGCCAGATATTTTCATTTCTATTTCGCATTGAACAGTGTGGTGTCGCGACGATTATTTTTGTTGAGTGTATACAGGTTTTTTGTACATAATAAATAATAACAAATAACTTCGTTCCATCCGGGTGTCCCTTGACACCTCTCAAGTTTTTGAAGTTATACTTCTTTTGGCGCGATGGAGAAAAATGATGAGAGTGAATTTTTACGATGCACGCGCACACCGACACCAAAAAATTTAACAGCATGAAGTTAGTTCTAGGTGGTATGAGAGTGAATTTTTATCGTAAAAATAACAGCATGACGTTAGTTCTAGGTGGTATGAAAATTGATAACTATGTTCAAGTTGTATATTAAGAAGTCTTACTTCTAACGCGTGTACATAAGTACACACAAGTTTTTTTAATTACTTCAGTACATTATAAACAGTTAATATAACTTATTTTAATGAGATAAGGCACTCAGAGACAAATGCTCTCACCAGTCCGTAAGTGATCGGAACTAAGCAACAAGGCTCGCGGTCAGTCCACAGACATGTGACCGTGTGGTTTGATTTCTGAGCGTCTCCGTGCTTCAGAGGGCATGTTAAGATGTTATCGTTAAGCCATTGCAGCGGCCTATTAGGCGGCTTGAACAATTCTGACTCTAGGGTAATCACTGATAAGTAAAAAAACTTGAGAGGTGTCAAGGGACATCCGGATGGAACGAAGTTATTTCTTATTATGTACAAAAACCTGTATACACTCAACAAAAATAATCGTTACACGTAACACCACACTGTTCAATGCGAAATAGAAAAGAAAATATCTGGCTTGCTTTCTATAAGAGAGAGAGAGAGAGAGAGAGACAGAGAAACATGCGCACGCCGCACAGCTGCAAAAAGTGACGTGACAACTTTTCGTAAGATTTTTTTCCGTCCAGCCCCCTATCACAACGCGCGATAACTTTGTTCCAATAAGTAATGAAATTTGTTTTTTAAATATTATCTATACAAATAAATAAAATTAGAGTGTCTGTTTGTAATATTGAAATAACCGGTTTTTACTACATAAATATGAATATATATACGGTACATACACCAAAATAACATTTTTTACAATTTTTGTCTGTCTGTCTGTCTGTTTGTTCCGGCTAATCTCTGAAACGGCTGGACCGATTTTGACGGGATTTTTTTTGGCAGGTAGCTGATGTAATAAGGAGTAACTTAGGCTACTTCTAGTTTAGAAAATGTCTTTTATTTTCCAAAAAAATAAAAAAAAACGAAATTAACTAATTAACACGCGGACGAAGTCGCGGGCTCAGCTAGTAATAAATATCTTAGAACAACTTATACACAGCCATTTGATTCCAAACCAGGTAGAACCTGTACTATGGCAACCAGACAACTGATACAAATTGTAAATAATATATTTCTAAGTACATACAGAAAAAATAATCGTGCTCTCATACAAAGTATTTGCTCTAGGTCGGATCTCTGGTTTAGTCAGGATCATTTACCACTAGACTAACTGGTCAGTTGATAATACATAACATAACAATCCGGCAAAAAGCATAACGTTTAATGGTACGTGGTTGCCGTAGATTATGTCGTTTGTAATACATGGTATTACTCTGCTGCCTTGCTCAATAAAATAAAATAAAAAAGGTTTTTATTCATGTAGACTTTAAAAAAGCGTTTGTAAATAGTCAGAACATGTTTGTAGTAATATAGTTGTACACATTATTATTTCTAGTAACATATATATTTAGGTACACATTGTATGAAAACATTTATAAAATTTATTTTATTATAGCAATGTATTAGCAAGCTCGTATCAAGTTATTGTCAAGAGATTATGTTTAATTATCGGGTTTTAAGTCTAATATTTTTACTGCATATTGTCAATGGTTCTGTCTATATTAAGGTATTATTGTTATGACGGACCTTGTGTTAATAACGACGGTCGCGCTTTAATGCTACCAATGATTTAATGCTCATTTACAAGAAAATGATATTATTGAATTTTTTGGCTGAGTTTCGGCCATTCTCGACGGAGACTAGCCAACTACTCACGTCGTATTATAGTGCACAAGTGTGCAAACGAAGGTGCGCTCTCTCTTTCCACACTCTCATTGAAATTGTAATTTCGAAATAGAATTTTATACACTATGATTTGATATTATTTTGATATATTTGAAGATACGTCAATAAAATACAATTACATTTATAAATTAAATTAAATTATCAACAGTTATCAGCTGTACCCCGTATTGCAAGGCATACAGGGTACAGTTATTATACTGTTTTATTTTCAAATATGCAGAATCAATAGCAGCATTTCGGTAGGCAGTGATGTACATAGAATTGAGTCATATTACTCGCACCCTGTCATTCCGTTGCTGATACAAAATCATGCTACAATTACATGTTACGTCATCAAATAAAGCGTGAAATATTAAATTGCCATTCGTTCCGAAATGAGCTTCACTTGTCATAAAAAAGAAATACAATTACGATAAAAGGTATACGTAATAGCATCCTGAAAATTTATTCGTGGATTTTCATCATCATCATATCAGCCGAAAGGCGTCCACAGCTGGACAAAGGCCTCCCCCAAACATCTCCACAATTGCCGGTCTTGCGTCATTCGCATCCAGCAGTTTCCAGCGACCCGCATAAGATCATCGGTCCATCTTGTAGGGGGCCTGCCAACGCTGCGTTTTCCGATTCGTAGTCGCCACGCGATAACCTTTCTGCCCCAATTTATGAAATTGATATTGAATCCACAAATCCGCAGGCGAACCAAAGTAGCCGACATAGCCCAAAGAATTGCCAAACTGAAGTGGCAGTGGGCAGGGCACGTAGCTCGTAGAACTGACGGCCGATGGGGCAGAAGGGTTCTCAAGTGGGGACACGAGTGGTGTCTACAAGCTGGACCGACGATCTTGCAAGGGTCACGGGAAGCCGTTAGATGCGGGCAGCGCAGGACCGGCTATTGTGGAGATCCTTGGGGAGGCCTTTGTCCAGCTGTGGACGTCTTTCGGCTGATATGATGAATAGCATCCTGAAAATTAATTCGTGGATTCTATATTTATGAAATTAATGAAGTAAATTATTGAAGTAAAAATGCGAAGTAGCAATGGCGAGTCGAGGAAGAGTTCGGGATAAAAGGGGTGGCCCACGCATAGTAGGGTGGAATAAACACGTCAGCGGAGCTCATAGGGTGGCCAAATCTAAATTTGAGTACTGGGTGTTGGGTGGTAGGCCTAAGTCGGGATTTTTATATAAAGATATGTGCGATAGCAGAAGAGTGTTCAAATCTCGACTGAAATGGTGCCAAAATCATCAGGACCAAATAAGAATGGACGCTCTAGCTGTGAAACATTGCAATGGAGACTTTTGCGGCTTCTGGCAGAGTACCAATAAACTAAATGCTCGACCTGGCCTTCTTGTGAGCGTCTATGGTGTGAGTGACCCGAAAGAAATTGCCAACCTTTTTAAGAACAATTTTTGTGTCTTAACACAAAAATTGTTCTTAAAAAGGTCTCAGAGAGAGAGAGAAATTACAATTTCAATGAGAGAGAATAAGCTGAGGAATATAGGACTACCACAGGAACTAATCAGTGTGTTCCAGTACTGGTATTCGCATCAGTCCAACAGTGTTAGATGGGCGGGGTCAATGTCGGATCCGTATCAGCTCGATTGTGGCGTTAGGCAGGGTGGATTAACATCTCCCACCCTGTTTAATTTATATATAAATGGTCTACTTGTAGCGCTCAGTAGTCAACATGTCGGCTGCCGTATAGACGGCATATGTGTCAATAACTTGAGTTATGCCGATGATACCGTCCTGTTAAATGCATCGATTTGTGGCCTTAGGAAGCTGATACAGATATGTGAGGATTATGCTTGTGGTCACGGATTAATATACAATGTGAAAAAGAGTCAGTGGCTGACCTTCGAGACCGGCAGAGCAAAATGTCCTAAAAACATACCACCGGTTAGGCTGAACGGTGTTCCTCTGGAGAGAGTAACACAATATAAATATTTGGGACATATCCTTACTGCCGACCTCGGCGATCACGCTGATATCGAACGGGAGCGGAGGGCGTTGTCTGTCAGAGCTAATATGTTGGCCCGCAGGTTTGCACGATGTTCATCTCAAGTAAAATTGACGCTGTTTAGAGCATACTGTACATCACTCTACACGTGCAGCCTGTGGGCTAACTACACTAATAAAAGTTACAACGCCATCCGCGTCCAATATAATAACGCGTTCAGGGCGGTGGTGGGGCTGCCCCGATACTGCAGCGCCTCGGGAATGTTTGCAGAGGCGCACATGGACTGCTTTCACGCGACCATGCGCAAGCGCGCTGCGTCCATGGTGCGCCGAGTGCGGGCCAGTTCCAACGCCATTTTGAGCTTGATTGCGGGAAGGTTAGACTGTCCTTTCATCAGGCATTGTTGCGGCAGGCATGTTACTGTACCAATGCCGGATAAAAGGTTTTAATGTAATTTATTGTATTTATATTAATTTTACTATTATTTTCTATTGTATAATTTTATTATTATTTCTAATTCATATTATGTAATTTTTAATTTTTATTTATTAATGTGTTGTAATGGGTGTACTTTACCTGAAATAAATGAATTTATTATTATTATTATTAAAACTTCTGAGAATGCGTGGCGAGAGCGTTACTTAAAGTGTAATCGGGCGAGGTGAGCAGATGTTGAGAGGGAGATAGATAAGTTAGTGAAGAAGGAAAGGGAGATATTAGTTGCATTTCGTAAATTACTGTAGGGGAAAAAGAAGAAAGGTGTGAGCTCATATTTTCTTTCCCTCTTTCTCACATGGCCATTCTCACATACCTATATATGGAGCTAAAGAGGTTTTACTTCAGTCGTGTCGTCTAAAACACACTCATCTTTTTATATGAATTTTTAAACGTGGCTACATAATCTCATTTAAACTGGCATGTACAAAAGAGATTTAAGAAAATAATGATGGAAAAGTTATTTATTCCGTTCACCAATGGCTACATATAAAATGTGACATAAATTAAATTATTATTTAATTCACATATTTATATACTTATGTTAATTAACGGTTTATTAAATTAAATGAAATTAGTGATGTTTGCGGAAGCTCGAGTCGATTGTTTGTATACAACTATGAGAAAACGATGCGCTTCCCTGGTGCGCCGCGTATGGGTCAGCCCCAACATTATCATGAGCTATGTGGCCAGCAGACTCGATTGTCTTTATGTGAGTCGCTGCTACAAGCTGTCCACCTCACCTCTGTGTGTTGTTATAGGAAAACTAATATAAGTGTAAGAATTATTGTTACTAACAAATGTGAGTCATGTTACTTGAAATAAATAAATTATTATTATTATTAATGATCTCCTATTTTAATTTTACTGACTGCTAAAAGCTGTGACATGATAACATTGTAACAATTGATAATATTACAAAATAATAACATTGTAACATTTAATAAGCTATGCACTATGTTCGTATGCCTTGAAGAGGCTAAGTAGATTATAGACTACCCTATAATAAGACCAACATTGTAAACTCTATTTACTGTGAACTGTGAATAAATGAAAAAATTAAATGATCATGCCAAAACAATAAACTATTTTAATAGGTACAGCTTATTGCAACAAAATAAAATTTCTTTTCCAAACTCAGCATTAATACAAATGATATCTATACATATAATAAAATCGCAGGAAAGTCAAAACTGTACATTGAATATTTTTTTATACTTATACTTGGGGTGTGATCTACAATCGTTATCGAAGCAAAAATATAGTATTTAGAATTTTTGTCTGTGTGTCGGTTTGTACTGCATGGATTTACGTTAAATTTTGCATGAATATTACTAAGAGGTCGGGTCAACATATAGGCTACATATTATCACGCTATCACCTACAGGAAAGAAGCTATGATAATTTATAAAATTTAGCGCGGGTAAAACCACGGGGCACCGCTAGTTCTAAATAAATATCTTTGGACAACTAACACACTCTCATCTGATCCCAAATAGAGAATGAAATATTGCAATCAGATAACTGATAAACATGCTTATATATATTTCTAAATACTTTGATACGGACCCTGAATGCTTTCTTATTTAATTATATATTGTGCATTCCATCTCCACCCAGGACAAATCTTTGTATGATGAGCATGATTTTTTGTTTTGTGTCTAGGTATAATTTATTTAAATACTATTTTAGTATGGCGTAGAATATCATCAACTCATCTCATCCCCTGGGGGTGTAGAAATCGTTCCGAGGGAATACCTACCAGAGAACGGGCCGCAGCGTTTTTCTGTGAACTGAAATCGCCAACCAGTCTGCCAAGCGTGGCGATTATGTCATTCTTTGGGAAGGCATTTATCCAGCAGTGGACTTAATTTGGCTGACATGGATGTTAGTATTTAGAAATATATGATTATGTTTATCAGTTGTCTGGATACTCTGTCTAATTTGGGATCAGATGGCAGTGTGTTAGTTGACCCAAGATGTTTATTTATTTTCAAACAAAAATTCTTACTCTATATATCTTCGTATTTTGTGTTCGTATTTTGACTGCCTCGTTGGTCTAGCGGTAGCGTGTTCACCCTCAGATAACAAGGTCCTGGGTTCAAATCCCGGGTCGGGACAAAAGTGATTTTGGGACTTTTCTGTAAAAATAAAAATTTCTCAGCATCAGCCCGAAGCCTGAGAGAGCACGTAAAGCCGTCGGTCCTGTGCCTGATTTCTTTCCGGTTGTGTCGCTAGGCGTCCCATCGGATCATGAGAGTGATGGAAAAGAACGTGCTCCTGTGTTGGCGCACACTTCAGCACTATAATATGTCCCGCGCAGATGGCTAATGTGCTCTGTTGAGACTGGCCGCCGTGGCCGAAATTCGGCTAGGAGGACATTATTATTATTATTTTGTGTAATTAGATATAAAGTGTTGTTCATCATATAACACATAAAAAATATGTCAAAGAACTACGTAGTTATTAATTGTAATTTAAACAAAAGCGGAAGAATATCAGTTTTTAATATACCTGTAATTTTGTACCCTCCTTTGCTTGAAAGGAAATAAGCGTATAGATGGGTATTTCAAAGGATATTTTGTTTCGAGTGAAGTCTCATCAAAACAAGGGGGGATGCTTTCATTTGTCGAAACTCGTAATAATGATGCTTTTTACCTGTCATCGGAGGCTGTGTTATACTCCTGTCATATTGATATCTTTTGTTTTCCTTTCTATAGATTTTATGTAGGTACAGACGACAGCACATCAAGCTACCCCATCTGTCAAATTTCCCCAATGGAAAGTGAACCTTATGCTTTTGCGGTAAAGTTGAAAATCTATAAAAGAATTTTGACAGATTGGGATAGCGGAATTTTGACAGTTTGGTGGGAAAGGTACCTGGATGTGCTGGCGTTTTTACTTATTGGTTCTGTGATAATATTTTTTATAGGAAATTATGTGCGAAAGTACAGTCAAGTTCTCAGTTATCTGAATTGGCCCTGTAGTTTTAATCACTTCCAAAGATATTGGCATGGTTGGTAAATGCTTGCCTTTCACACCGGAGGTCGTTGGTTTGGTTCCATCCAGGATAGATATTCGTGTGCATGAATATGTCTGTTTGTCCTGAGTCTAAGTGTAATTATCTATATAAGTATGTATTTACATAAGGGTCTGTTTCACAATGTCCAGATAAAGTCCCGAATAAGCTACTTGCAACTTATCTATCGAATAAAGACATCGTTTGCGTTTCATAATCCATAAATAGTACTAACTGACAAATAAACTGCAAAGTAAACTATTGGTCAGATCAAGCTTCAGATAGCAAAGTTATCTGACAGATGTCATTCGATGCTTATTTCGGTGGTCTTTATTGTTAGACTTGTGCTTTGTTGCGAATAATTTAATAAAATGGTAATATTTGATACTATTGAAGACGAAATAGATGAATTTTTTGATCGTGTAACGGAACCGAGCATAAATCCGACACCGCTAATAATAATAATAAATAAATTTATTTCTCTCACAAAGATCAAGTACAAGGTGGTAATACATTTTATGTGACTTAAGAATAAGTAACTAGCTTTGTGAGAGCTGGTGCCTATTGTAGGTTTAGAAGAAAACCTTTATTACCAGGTCACCAGTGCCCACTCCCTAGTTTATACCTAGTGAAATTAAACTATATTTTAAGTTAAACGGTACATGACGTGAGACGGTATTTAAACAGATTAACAGATGAATACTTAAAACTAATAGAAAAAGAAAATATTATAAAGAATAACACCACCGAAACACCGCAACAAACAAAATGCATTTGTTGATATTAACTGGTTTGACTTTCGTACGTTTAATTCAACGCAAAAAAAAGCCATGTATGTATTTTTGTTTGATAAAATAATAGTTGGAAGATAAATTTGAAAATATTTATGCAAACCTGAAAATGCTAACCATAAAAAATGAGTATAAATATAGGATTTTAAGATTTTAGGTGTGTTTATCATAAGAAATGTATTTATTGGTTGTCTGTTACATAAAACGGAACGACAAAATGCGACGTTGCCAAACCTACTAATTAGTAACTGCCGAATAGCTATCTGGCAAATAAATTTAACGGGAAGGTGATGGTGAAACGCAATGTGTTTTATACAGAACTTATATATGTCAGTTTATTTATTTGTTAGTTAGCTATCCGACACTTGCAACACTTGCACAGGCGAACCAAAGTCACCGACATAGCCCGAAGAATTGCCAAGCTGAAGTGGCAGTGGGCAGGGCACATAGCTCGTAGAGCCGACGGCCGTTGGGGCAGAAAGGTTCTCGAGTGGCGACCACGAACCGGAAGACGCAGCGTGGGCAGGCCCCCTACAAGATGGACCGATGATCTTGTGCGGGTCGCTGGAAATCGCTGGATGCGGATAGCGCAAGACCGGCAATTGTGGAGATCTTTGGGGGAGGCCTTTGTCCAGCAGTGGACGTCTTTCGGCTGATATGATGATGATGATGATGATATCCGACACTTTATTCGTACATTTGGAAACAGACCCTAAGTAAAGTAGTATATGCAATCAGTTATCTGGTTTCCATAGTACAAGCTCTGCTTAGTTTGGGATCAGATGGCCGCGTGTGAATAATGTTCTAGGACATTATTATATTTTTCGTTGGTGTAGTAGTAGCATGTTCAACCACACATAATGAGGTGACGAGTATAAATCTCGGGATAGCCAAAAAAAGATATTACTACGAATAAAACTTTTCATTATGAGCCCGTCAGTATATTGGCGGTCAGTATGTTACACGTGAAGCCGGCCCTGTACCTGACCTCTTTCCGGTTTTATCGTTGGTTGTTCCATCGGATCATGACAGTGATGGAATAGAACGTGCTCACATGTTTGCGCACACATTTATGTACTGCCTCGTTGGTCTAGCGGCAGCGTGTTCACCCGCAGAGAACGAGGTCCTGGGTTAAAATCCCGGGTCGGGCCAAAAAAGTGATTTTAGGACTTTCCTGTAAAAAGAAAAATTTCTCAGCATCAGCCCGAAGTTTGGGAGTTGGCGGTATTATACCCCCGTGCCTCGGAGAGCACGTAAAGCCGTCGGTCCTGTACCTGACCTATTTCCGGTCGTGTCGCCTAGGCGTCCCATCGGATCATGAGAGTGATGGAATAGAAAGTGCTCCTGTGTCTGCGCACACACTTGAGCACTATAATATGTCCCTCGCAGATGGCTAATCTCTGTTGATACTGGCCGCCGTGGCCGAAATTCGGCTAGGAGGTCATTATTATTATAAAGTACTAATATAACCCGCGCAAATGGTTAGTCTCCATTGAGACTGGCTTCCGTGGCTGAAATTCAACTGGGACGACATTAATTTTATCGTCTTCAACTGCAAATAATGAGGTCTTGGGTTTAAAGCCCCAGGCTAGCTAGGGTAGGATCCTCAGCGGCGAGGATCGCGTTGCCCCCTTAACACGTGATCGGTAATCCCGTGCAAGTGATCTGACCCCCATTTCGAATTCCATCGTTTTACTTTGTCGCTTAAATTAAGCTACTGGTTGAGAGCCTTTTGCGCTAGCCAACTGCTCGTTGTTTTCAATTCTTTAATTTTAATATACAATTGTTAAATGTAACAATAATAGCTTAGTAACTTGCTTTTTATTATTTATTTAAGGATATTAAAAATATATGTGACGAAACAGACCGCACGGACGGACTAATTCAAAATATTTTGTTGCTTTAATTACTATGTTTATGTAATACATTGTGAGCTTGACAAGTACAAGTGTATGTATATACCCAAGTGCTGAATAAATTTTATTATTTCATTTCATTAAAGACTTCATTATTTAGTTCCAGTCCCGGTGGTCCAAAACGTGCTATCGGGGTCTTTTTCTGGCAAGAAGTCCAGCTTTCCGTCACCGTTTACGTTTAAGTAAAAAATGTACTTCTGGACAAAAGCCTCGCACAAGAATCATCTTAAGGGGATATGCCATAATCGCCACGTTTGGCAGACTGGTCGACTTCTCCCCCCCCCCCCCCCCCCCCATGGGATGAGATGGGATGATGATATTCTGATATTCGCCACCATCAGCAGACAGCAAAAGTATTCGAAAAGACATTTGGTTTGAATCTGAAACCTCTGACGCCATAGTAAAACAGTCTAACCACTAGGCCAAATCAACTATGCATAATTATTTCTAATATTTCTTCGTAGAATCAATTTATAGCTAGCTAGGTAAATAGTAAAATCGTTTACATGAATAAACATTTTGAATTGCAAGAACTTTAAGCGATTTAAATGAAGATTATTTCTTTGCAAAATGGTTTGAAATGGGAGTAAAGATTTCAAAATGTAGATATTAATTCAAGTGTGGTAATACACGTATCTTCCAAGCCTCCATCTTAAGCATACTCTAGTACGGAGCAGAGACATGGACGTCGTATGCAAAACAGGAGCGCCCAATAGGTTTCTTTTATATGCGTTGTCTCCGTAAGATCTTGGGCATTACATGGCAAGATAGGGTCACTAACGAGAGAGTTCTAGAAATAGCACTGTTACCTACCTGACAGCGTTTCTTAAACAGAAGCGTTTACGTTGGTTGGGGCATGTACACAGAATGGAACCCACTCGAATACCACGATGTGTTCTGTTGGGTGCGGTAGCTAATGCGAAGCGCGATGTTGGTAGACCTCTGCTTCGATATAAAGACTGCATCAAGCGGGAAATGGCCGCTTTTAAAATTGACCACTGTAGCTGGGAAAAGCTCGCTGAAAATAGAGTTGAATGGCCCAAACGTGTAGTGGAGGGTCGTAAGATCTGTGACGAAGCCTGGTTCGGAGTACTTGCTGATAAGAGACAGAAGCTACATGAAAACGGCTCGGCACCAACCACCGCAATGTTCTCTTGTCAGGCCTGCGGCAGGCTATGTCGCTCTCGCATCGGTTTGTTTAGCCACAATAAGAAATGTCTCTCAGACAATGCGCCGTAAATCGTCTGTAACAGATGCAAAGGCCGTATATATATACATAATACACGTATCGGTTTCTTTCTTTAGGTACGAAGACTTTCTCTATTTCCATATGACGATCACCGTAGCCTAGTTGGTAGTGCTCCTGCCTACAAAGCTGGTGGTCTTGGGTTCGAATCCCGGTAAGTGCAAATATTTGTGTGATGAGCACAAATATTTGTTACTGAGGTATGGATGTTTTCTATGTATCGCCCTATATGTCGCCCGGTACCCATAGTACAAGCTTTGCTTAGTTTGGGGCTAGGATGATCTGTGTGACATTGTCCCTAAAATATTATTGAAATATTCTATTTTAAGAGTCAAATCCCACGCACTATGAAGTCGTAGGTAGCGCTAAACAATTAATAAAGATTAAAGCGCTTTCCATGATTAAATATAAGGTCTATTTCCTAATGAAAGCTGGTAGATATTATACCAGTGCAAATATTAATTTGAACTAAAGTAATTTGCTAACAAAATACCCATGTTATTGCGAGAGCTACTGTTGAGTGTAACAACACCAAACTTTGACTTTGAAAGTTTTCCACTTCACAATACGACTTTAGGCATGATCATAATATATATATATATATATTTAATTATATTGCTTTCTTAGCGCGACTTCAAAAAAGGTAGATATTATCAAGGCTGTATGTACTGTTTTGTGTATTTCCACTTTTTATTAGACAGCTTTTAAGAGAGCGTTGTGGTGTGAAAGAGAATGTAGTCACAAAGATAGAAAACCGGCCAAGTGCGAGTCGGACTCGCCCATGAAGGGTTCCGCTGCAGCAAGTATTTCAGTTGATTAAATGAAAGGTAAATTGCGGTTTACGATTTATGACGCATTAAAAAAAACTACTTACTAGATTTCGTTCAAACCAATTTTCGTTGTTAGTTTACATGGTAATGTACATCATATATTTTTTTTAGTTCTATCATTATCTTATTTTAGAAGTTACATGGGGGGGGGGGGGACACTAATTTTTCCACTTTAGAAGTGTCTCTCGCGCAAACTATTCAGTTTAGAAAAAATGATTTTAGAAACCTCAATATCATTTTTGAAGACCTATCCATAGATACCCCACAAGTTTGCCCACAAGTATGGGTACGATGAAAAAAAAATTTTTGCTATGTATAGGGAACCCCCAAAATTATTATTATTTTTCTATTTTTGTGTCAAAACCTTAATGCGGTTCACAGAATACATCTACTTACCAATTTTCATCTGTACAGCTCTTATAGTTTCGGAAAAAAATGGCTGTGACATACGGACGGACAGACAGACAGACATGACGAATCTATAAGGGTTCCTTTTTTTGCCATTTGGCTGCGGAACCCTAGAAAGGTATGCTGAGATAGTTTGGGCATCTATAAAGGATGAATGAAAGAAGATTTACAAAAGAAATATACCTGGCCTATGTGAATGGGACAACCGGAAGGGGAAGACTTCATAGAATATTCTCTGACCAAATCGGAGATGTTCTCAAGAAAGGTCAGGTCAGAAGTACCCTAAACCGGCAAGCATGTATGAAGAATATAATGACGGTAAAAAATGTGGACAAAGATCGTTACAAATGGAAATCCGTTGTCTCTGCCTACTCCTCTGGGAAACATGCGTGAGTCTATGTATGGATGCATGTAACTTTTACTCTAGGTAGTTACTTTAACAGCGCTTTAATAGGGACGCTTTAATGCTTTATTTGGGAGTTGATTTTTGCATAGATAAGATAAGATATGATAAGAACTTTATTCGCTTAAGATGTGGTTACACAAGGTGTTAGGTACATAGTATTGGTTCCCGACATATCTACCCTTAGAGGTCATGCTATAATTTATTAATCATACATATCGTAGATACGTATACATACATACATAGACTCACGCCTGTTTCCCAGAGGGGTAGGCAGAGAGAACGGACTTCCATTTGTCACGATCCTTGCATACATACGTAGATACGTATGATTGTACAAATTCATTCATTCATTCATATTATTATGCTAACTGATCGATATTGCCTGACTGGCCTGTCGGTCTAGTGTACTGCTAAGAAAGAGGTCGTGGGTTCCATCACTACCCAGGACAAATCCATGTGCTGAGCACGATTATTTGTTCTGTGTCAAGGGTGTAATTTATCTATAATATGTATTTATTTATAAATATCATCAACATTATCATATCAGCAGAAAAACGTCCACTGCTGGACAAATGCCTCCCCAAGGATCTCCACAATAGCCGGTCCTGCGCTGCCCGCATCTAGCGGATTCCCGCGCCCCTTGCAAGATCGTCGGTCCACCTTGTAAGGCGCTGCCCGCGCTGCGTCTATAAGTATGTTTATCATTTGTCTGGTTGCTTTAGTACAGGCTCTGCTTAGTTTGAGAATAGGCGGCAGTGTGTCAGGAAACAGTTTTCCCAACATATTTATTTACTAGCTGTGCCCCGCGGTTTTACCCGCGTTAATCTTTATAAATTATTACAGCTCCTCCCGTAGGCGATAGCGTGATAATATGTAGCCTATATGTTGACCCGACCTCTTGGTAAGATTCATGCAAAAATTTAAGTAAATCCATGCAGTAATTTGTGAGTTTAGCCCGGACATACATACAGACAAACAGATACACAGACAAAAATTCTAAAAACTATATTTTTGGCTTCTATATCGATAGTAGAGCACGGCCCAAGTATCCTTTAAAAAAAATATTCAATGTACAGTTTTGACTTTCCTACGATTTTATTAACTGTATAGATTTTGGTGCTTATGTGGTAAAGTTTTTACTATACAACAAATAATTACTAGATGACTTCGAAACTTCAATATCTACATACACGGGACATATAATAAAATCGTAGGAAAGTCAAAACTGTACATTGAATATTTTATATACTGGTTAAATATAATATAATATATATATATACTGGTTTATTTTACGATAGAGTTTTAAAATATGAATATTCAAGATGTAAAACAAAAAAAGGACGTAACTCAATTCGTCTATACTTACTTACTTATCGTATGGCCAGTGGTTACCCTATTGTCAGTGTTGTTCCTGCCGCCCAGTATGCTTCTGACATGTTGTCTAATGACTACTAACAACTGTACCAACAGTTTAACATACTCTCCAAAGCACAGAGACGCTCAGAAATTAAACCACTTTGGAGGTCACCCATCTATGGACTGACTGCGAGCCTAGTTGCTTCACCTCACCGATCAATTACGGACTGAAATCTGATACATAATTCACATAATAAAAGATTACCTTGCCATACAAAAATAACGATCGGGACAGGCTTTTTGTATGTGGGGCCAAAAAAAACACAAATACAATTTGTTTAAATTTCTCAGTTTCATTGGTAGATAGGGACAGGGACAGCCATTTAGCTATAAGGGTCTGCCAATAATTGGCGAGGTTAAGCAACTGGGCTCACGGCCGATCTATAGATGGGTTTATTTTTAAATAAAATTAAATAAAATTAAAAAGGTTTTTATTCACGTAGACTTTAAAAAGCGCTTGTAAATAGTCAGAAAATGTTTGTAGTAATATAGTTGTATACATTATTATTTCTGGTAACATAGATATTTAGGTACACATAGTATGAAAAGATTTATAAAATTGATTTTATTATAGCAATGATATTTAGCTAGCTCGTATCAAGTTATTGTCAAGAGATTATGTTTAATTATCTAGTTTAAGTCTAATATTTTTACTACATATTGTCAATGGTTCTGTCTATATTAAGGTATTATTATTATGACGGACCTTGTGTTAATAACGACGGTCGCGCTTTAATGCTACCACCGGATCCAATGCGCCCCAACTGAGAAGACCCAGCGAAACAAACTCAGTGGGTTCATCTACTACCGGTCACCGTCCTTCTGGGAGCACTTTAATCTGTCGGCCCCGGTTGTAGCTTTAGACAAGAGTCATTAACCATGGCCTACTGGGTGGCTGAACTAATTTGACGCTAGGATGGGGTAACTCTACCAAAATGATAAGTAATTTTTATTCATCTAGACTTTTAAAAAAATGTGAGCCGTCACGCGACTCCTGGCAGATGTGAAACATCGCCATTATTTTGTAAAAGTAATATGCAGAAAAGAACATATTGTGATAGAAACTAAATATGTCATAATGATAAAATAAAAAGTCGATTGCGCATGCGTCACGGCATGCGTCGCCACGCCAGAAATCTGTTTTACGTGCGGCTATAGATGTTTCACATCAAAAGTGCTTGTAAATGAGAACATGTTTGTAGTAATATAGTTAAATATACATAATTGTTTCTAGGTACAGACGCCAGCACATCAAACTATCCCAATCTGTGAAATTTCCCAATTGAAAGTGAACCTTATGCTTCTATGATAAAGTTGAAAATCTATAAAAGAAATTTGACAGATGGGGGTAGTTGGATGTGCTGGCGTCTGTACATAATATAGATATTTAGGTAGTTACACGGATTGTATGAAAACATTTAGAAATTAAATTTATAATAGTAGTGATTTAGTTATTTAGCTAGCGTATATTAAGCTATTGTCAACAAAACACAAATAAAATTGACACGCAAACGTCAAACAAAACGTCAGCTGGTATAAATAAAATCCGCCATCTTCATCCACTTAAATAGGCTTCTACCAGGAGCAGTCGCGATTTAAATTTTGACATTACTTAGCCGTGTGTAAAAGTTAAATAGGGGTTTTAAATGAATTTTTTGATAGCCGATAGCTAAGCGGCTATCTTAAATTTAACTTGCGTTTTTTAATAATAGAATCTGTGGAATCAATTAGTTGCGGAGGTATTTCCGATCCTGTGTGACATGGCACCCTTCAAGAAGCGAGCCTATTCTTAAAAGCCGTTAACGCACTTGCGGCTCCTCTGGTGATGCTAGTGTCCATGGGCGGCGATGATCACTTTTTTTTATATCAGAGGGCGACAAACGATCAAGTGGTTCACATCATGGTAAGTGATCACAACCGCCCATGGACACCCACAACACCAGATTAGTCGCGATTGCGTTGCCAGCCTTTTTAAAAGTCAGCAAACAAGTGTTGCTGGCCCTTCCCCCACCCCAATCAGCTCTGGCGTTCTTAGTCATACGCAGAAACACAACATCAAAATTATTAATTTAATGTTATTATTAAGGAATGTCTTCTGTAAGGTGGAGGTACTTCCCCAGTCGGGCTGCTCTTTGAGCGAAATAAAGCTATGCCCTACACCTCTTAAACCTCACTTACCATCAGGTGACCCACTTGCTCGTTTGCCATCTTATCTACACATATAATAAAATCGTAGAAAAGTCGAAACTGTACATTGAATACCTTTTAAAAAGGAAACTTAGGGCGTTATCTACAATAGATATCGAAGCCAAAAATATAGTTTTTATAATTTTTGTCTGTGTGTCTGTTTGTATGTATGTATGTCCAGGCTAAACTCAAAAAGTACTGCATGGATTTACTTCAAATTTTGCGTGAATATTGCTAAGAGGTCGGGTCAACATATAGGCTACATATTATCACGCTATGACTACGGGGGAAGAGCTGTGACAATTTATAAAATTTAACGCGGGTAAAATCGCGGGGCACAGCTAGTTTTATATAAAACAAGTCTTCTTAAGTTTTCTCCAATATTTGTGTTAGACCTAGTATATTATGGAAACTAAAAGCGTTATCGGAAACACGTCAAATGTTAAAACAATGTGAAAACTGATAATAAAATAGAATGAATGCTATGACGAGCCCGCATTTTGACGTGGTTTATATTTACTTTCGATTTCACTTTACTTAGTATACGCGAAGGAGGGTTATAAGATTAAATTTTGATGAAAACAGATGAAACGTAAACATTTTAATAAGTAAATTGGATGTTTTGCGGGTAAATGTTATTACTCGACAGGGTTTCCGGAATTAACTTCTACCAAAATATGGCGGGAGAAAAGTAAATACATATTATATATAAAAAAAGTGTCTCTCGCGCAAACTATTCATTTTAGAAAAAAAAAATATTAGAAACCTCAATATCATTTTTGAAGACCTATCCATAAACACCCCACGTGTATGGTACGATGAAAAAAAACTTTGAGTTTCAGTTCTATGTATGGGGACCCCCCAAAATTATTGTTCTTTTTCCATTTTTGTGTAAAAATCTGAATGCGGTTCACTGAATACATCTACTTACCAAGTTTCAACAGTACAGCTCTTATAGTTTCGGAAAAAAGTGGCTGTGATATACGGACGGACAGACAGACAGACAGACATAACGAATCTATAAGGGTTCCGTTTTTGCCATTTGGCTACGGAACCCTAAAAAATCATATATACAATATGCAAAACAGTCTTTGAAGACTACTGATATCAGTGATAACTTTTTTTTATAATTTTAATCTTAATAATCTACAATATAATAGTCATAAACATAGCTTATGGGAAGCGTGGAACAAAAAGTATACATTAAGAAACAGAATACATCCCAAACTAAGCAAAACTTGTGCAGATGCCGGCACTTCCAGCTACCCCAATCTGTCAAATTTATTTTAAAGATTTTTAACTTTATCACAAAAGCACAAGATATTCTTTAAATTGGGGAAACTTGACAGATTGGGGTAGCTTGATGTGCTGGCGTCTGTACTATGGAAACCTGATAACTGATATACTAGGTACATATACAACTTTTTTTCTGTGAATACCTGCTCAAATAGATAATTACACCTAGACTCAGGACAAACAGATATGGTTCATGCATACAAATCAGATATTTGAGTGCCTGAGTGGGAATCGAACCCACGACCTGCGGCGTGAAAGGCAAGTATCTACCAATCACGTCAACCGGCCCATCTAGCTCAAGAGAAGCGTAACGTGATGATGGATGACGCGAGTTCCATGATTTTTGTTCAACCAATAAGTGCTCAACGGGGTTCAAGAAGTTTTCACTTCTTTTCTTGAGAACTGTATAATCGAAATTTCTATTTGATGTGTGGATTTATAATAAGATTCCAGACCAAATTAAAATACTTCCAATGGTCCGATTTAGAAGGACTTTAAGTAAGTGATTCATTGAGAATTCTTTCTATACTGTAAAATGATTCCTTCAGTTCAAGTCTTTGTGTATTAAAAGTTTGCATGCCAATGTTTTTAGAATAAACATGATCATCACAACAGCTGTAAGAAGTCTCTCAATGAATCATCATAGCATGGGATATGCCATAATTGGCAAGCTTGGCAGAAAAGTTGGCGATCGCAGTATTCCATCCAATCTTTTACACTCCCCACGGGATGGCATGGGTGATGATATTTAGATGTTCGCCGCCGTCACCACACGGTAATTATTAAATATATTAATCTAATATTATGCTCCCAATGTAATAGTTGTTGTAATCATACCATATCAGCCGAAAGACGTCCACTGCTGGACAAAGGTCTCCCCCAAAGATCTCCACAATTGCCGGTCTTGCGCTATCCGCATCCAGCGATTTCCAGCGACCCGCACAAGATCATCGGTCCATCTTGTAGGAGGCCTGCCCACGCTGCGTCTTCCGGTTTGTGGTCGCCACTCGAGAACCTTTCTGCCCTAGCGGCCGTCGGCTCTACGAGCTAATCATATTTCTTTGCAAATAAATCTTTGACTTTGATAACTAATACAATGTCAGCTGATCCTAAACTTAGCAGTGACTGTACTAAGACAACCACACAGCTAGCACATATACATATGTATATATTTAAACCAGGGGCACTACCCATTCCATCACTTTCATGAGCCAATGGCATGACAAGCGACACGACCGGAAAGAAGTAAGGTACAGGACCGACGGCTTTACATGCTCAACTCCCAGACTTCGGGCTGATAGTGAGAAATTTTGCTTAACATAAATCCCCAAAATCAAGTTTTGGCTCAACCGTGGATGAACCAGGACCCTAATTATCCACTAAAGCAACGCAACGTGGGAGTCCAAACATTGTGTACATAGTGTATATATTAAGATATATTTTACAATTTCTAAAATACGAAAAGTACTACAACTCGTATATAGAATCTACATTTTTTACTTGTACAGTGTATTCATATCGCATTTACATAAGGGCGTGACTATTACTAACGTCGAGTTTACACATTCGTTTATCAGATTATGCAAAATGCAGTTGAGTGCTCTTTTCCTGTCACTAAACATAATTTATAGACTTGTGTTGTGTAAGTTAAATAATAATAAGCATAAAAAATCCATTGTAATTTAATTAATCGTAATAGTAACTTATATGTTTGTTGTTTAAGGTGAAAATGTAATAACAAAGGCACTCAAATCCAAAAATGAACCTATGGTATTGAGCTTTGTGCAAGGATATAAAGCTGCTCAAAATGGAGATTTTAAGATCCAAGGATTTTTGGTGACACCGGTTATTATCGTACCTAAAATACATAATCTAGACGAAAATAATCAAAACACAAGTGGAACAAAGAACCAATCACTCACTATATCAACAACCACTGGAGAACCTAGTTCTTTTGAACCGGAGAGTGATATAAATATCCAAAAAGAAAGTGATGATATTGAAGTAAATTTTAGACAAGCTTTGAACCGAGGCAATAGTAGCAAAAAGGATTTAAGAGAAGTAAAATCAAATGAAACAATCAGCCAAATTAACGAAACAATAAGTAGTACTACAGTCGTCAATAACATTCAATTAACATCTGTCAAATATGATGTACCTACAACTGTAGAAAGTTTTACACAAACAGAAGAAGAAATTCAAGTAAATGCAACTACTACAACACCAAAAAGTACCGATTCAAATGGTTCATATCCTGCTGCGGTATATAATAATGAAAAAGTGGACACATTGTCAATTACTAACCAACATCCAGTCAATTTTCTACTACCTCCTAAAGTAGACGTCCAACAGAAAAATTTCACTTCAACTACGAAAAATGATGTCAACGAAAACAGTATTATACATTTTTCAGAGTTAGATGGTGTAACTAAATATCCATCAGTAAATGAGACTGGCAGTACAATAAAAGGTGTCTATCCAGCTGCCTCGTACAACAATGCCGAGATTGATCAGTTATCAATTACGACAAATTCTTACACAAATGAATTACTCCTGCCGCCTTCACGGGATGATAGATGGAGGGGTTTCACTTCATTAAGGAAAATGTTATCGACGTCGAATGAATTCAAACCATTAGCAGGTTTATATTACGACGGATTTTTACATAGACCTTTACCGAAAAGGCCAGGTTTTGTTCCGTATAATCATTATATTTTAAGCTAGATTTAATGGATTCTGTTATAAAGAAATATAAAAGGTAAGTAGCTCTTTTCTTTTGTATAATTACACTTACCAGTATAATTAATTTTCTAATTGTTAATTATATGATTAAATAATATGTAGTCTTATTATCTTTTAAATAACACTGCACACAACCGCTGTCCGTCGGTTCTATACCCACCTGTACTTAAATTTATTAAAATTAAGATTGTATTGTAAAATTCATTATATTACAAGTAGTTAAGACCTGATGGGTATTGGTGGAGAGTGTTTCTTGCCAAAAAAATATTTTGTCTGAACCGCGAGTTTCACCAAGAACCTTAGTACGCACGGCTCATAACATTTTGAAATCATTCTATCTCATTATTTCCCTAATATACAAAGACCATAGGTGATGATAGTACCGTTTAAAATTAGTTTATATATTTAGATGATTAAAAAAGAAATGAAAACGTACCTTTAGTGAACATACCTTTAAGTTCATCATGTCAGCTTAACTTAAGTCTTAAGTTGTGGCCATCATTTGGAAAGCCATAGTCGCCAAGCTTGGCGGAGGGATTGGCGATTGCAGCATGATGGTCATCATGGTCAATGAAATTCCCCGGGATGACTTTTACGCCCCCCACGGGGAGAAATGGAATGTCAAATCAGCCACACACTAAATCTTTAAGGTAGTTAAACTAATAATTGAAGTATTTGCACTCGTACATAACTTTTAAATGTTTTAATCATAATAGTAATTAATATATTAGGAAATGCCTAAAATAATGTCAAATAAAACTATGCAGAATTGGAATAAAAAACTTCAACATTAGTCTAAACCTAAATTTTTATCTTCCTAACTTTCATATTGAAAATTTCAGGCAATATTCACTCCCCCGCCACTTCGTGACACGGGTTTGATTCCCACGCAGGACAACTATTTGATCCATAAATGGTTGTAATTCTGTACGTAATTTGTGACCGTCAATTTTAGGTTTGTAAAGTACCATGTGACAGGAATTCATATTATTATAAATAAATAAAGAATTTTCCTAATGAGAGCGTTGTCTTTTTAAACAATATATAAAAAAAAATCTGTGATCCAAGTTTCAAAATTAAAGGATTTTTGGCATCTTTTTTAGTTTATTTGGCTGTTAATTCTAATCCACGCATATTTCGTCCATTCTTATTAACCCAAATATCTTTCAAAATACAGCCTAGAATTACTCACATGACATCGGCAATCATGCATGGATAATGCGGAATGTCTTTTAATAAATAAGAAAGGAAATTCATACACCTACCTATTATTTTCGGGTCATATGCTAATTGAGCCGTCGCGTCGATGGCAACCCCACTTACCTTTTTTTTCAACTATTCGATGTTTTGAATGTCGCTTTTTACCTTAAATCCTTATAAATTTTAATAATCTCATTCATTTAATAGAGGTTTTTAAGCCCGACTGGGGAAGTTCCCCACCTTACAGAAGACATTCCTTATTCCGTGAGTAAGGTCGCCAGAGCTCATCGGGGTGGGGAAAGGTCAACAACACTTGTTTGCTGACTCTTAAAGGCCGGCAACGCACCCGCGACTCCTCTGGTGTTGCGAGTGTCCATGGGCGGCGGTGATCACTTACCATCAGGTGACCCACTTGCTCGTTTGTCGCCCTCTGATATATAAAAAAAAACTAATAGCTAACCACGGAACTTAATGCCGTATCCTCTTTGTCGCTTATGACATTGGTTAGGATGGAATTAAACCACCAGTCCCGGTTGTCACCATTAGAAAGCCGACAAGCTCTGTAAAAGAACTGGGCGGCTTAAACAACTGTGACACCAGGGTAGCCCTGCCCATATGAAAAATAAAGGAATTATAATAATTGCCTGATTTTGAAAATATTGAATAACACATACATGTTAAATGTTGTGTTTACTTTTGGCGTCTGTTTCAATGAGGTATAGTGTATTGTAAATTAAATGGATTTCTCTGCAGTTTTTCATCATGTCAGCCTATTACTTTCACTGCTAGACAAAGGCCTCCCCAAAAGATTTCCACAATGAAGTTGTGCCTATAATTTGGGGGCCATAATCACTACACTTGGCAGACGGGTTGGACAGTAAGATAGTCATAGTATTCAGGTGAACGCTGCTAGAGAATTAAATATGAATTTTAAAAGAATAATATAAATAAAATAAAAATATCCTGGGACATTATTCACACACAGCCATCTGATCCCAAACTAAGCAGAGCTTGTTGTATGGAAACCATATAACTGATATGATATATTGACGGTCACCATAGCCTAGTTGGTAGTGCTCCTGCCTACGAAGCTGGTGGTCCTGGGTTCGAATCCCGGTAAGTGCAAATATTTGTGTGATGTGCACGAATATTTGTTTCTGAGTCATGGATGTTTTCTATGTATATCGTCGCCTGGTACCCATAGTACAAGCTTTGCTTAGTTTGGGGCTAGGATGATCTGTGTGACATTGTCCCCAGATATATTACATAATATACTACTTCTCTTTTGTAAATACATACTTCATGTTTTCACTACATGTTCATGCAAATATAGAATAGAAAGTGTCCCTGTGTGTACACCCTTGTGCTCTGTAATATATCCCGCGCAGGAGGTCAGTCTCCATTGTGACTGGCAATCAACCAGGATGCAAAATAAAACATGTTCAACTAACATTTTCCTCTCTAACTGTACATGACAACGTTCTCACGTTCCCAACGAGCAGCAGGATCATAAACTCTGAACAATGCCAGTAACTACAGCGACTCGACAGGGCTCTAAAATTGGTATTGTCAGAACATACTCGTAAACCAACCATCGGCTTTGTGTTCAGCGCCATGTGAAACATTGTTATGTGAAGATCGACACTAGATGAGTACAGTTTTATTGTTGGACACAACCTTAGATCTGTTTGTGTTTTATGGCGATATTAGAGGTAGTAATCGTATAAGTTGATGTTGTAATTTCTCATAAAATCGTTGGAGCAGCCGTGAAATGATGGGGTATCAATATTTATCATATGGTTTTTAAGTCGCAATGTTGTATTTCAAGTTAATGTAATTTTCCTGATTATCAAAATATCCGGACTAATATTATAAATGCGAAAGTAACTCTGTCTGTCTGTTACTCTTTTAAGCCAAAACTACTGAACGGATTTGAATGAAATTTGGTATACAGATGGTCTAGACCCTGAGATAGGACATAGGCTACTTCTTATTGCGAAAAGGGGGTTGTAAGGGGTTAAAAGTAGCTTATATATCCGAATAACACATAGGCAAATTCATAATGTTTGACGCGGGTGAAACCGCGGGGCATTGCTAGTAGTTTATATAATGTTGTGGGTAAGTTATTTTAAGATTGTAGATATAATAATATTACTGAATTAGTCGGCGTGGTTCGTAGATATTGACCTTTCACGCATGTATATAATAGTATTGCATAGGAATTAAGGTACGAAACCAGCCTGGAAGAGCGATTTTTTAATGAATATTAATAGAATATTTTTTTTGATTTTAAAAATAAATTGATCTGTAGACGGGCGTGTTGTCGTGGTTGGTAGATAGGCCTTTCACGCCACAGGTCGTGGGTTCAATTCCCAGCCAGGACAAATATTTGTTTTTGTCCTGAGTCTGGGTGTAATCTATACATATAATAAAATCGTAGGAAAGTCAAAACTGTACACTGAATATTTTATAAAAAGAATACTTGGGGCGTGATCTACAATTGATATCGAAGCCGAAAATTTAGTTTTTAGAATTTTTGTCTGTGTGTCTGTTTGTCTGTATGTATGTCCGGACTAAACTCAAAAAGTACTGCATGGATTTACTTCAAATTTTGCATGAATATTACTAAGAGGTCGGCTCAACATATAGGCTACATAATATTACGCTATCACCTTCGGGGCCTCCCCCGAAGGTGATAGCGTGATAATTTATAAAATTTAACGCGGGTAAAACCGCGGGGCACAGCTAGTTAATAATAATAATAATGTCTGGGAACAATGTCACACAGATCATCCTAGCCCCAAACTAAGCAAAGCTTGTACTATGGGTACCAGGCGACGATATACATACTTATATAGATAGATAAATACTTAAATACATAGAAAACATCCATGACTCAGAAACAAATATTGGTACTCATCACACAAATATTTGCACTTACCGGGATTCGAACCCAGGACCACCAGCTTCGTAGGCAGGAGCACTACCAACTAGGCTACGGTGACCGTCAAATAATTATCTATATAAGTATGTATTAACAAAAGAAAAGTTGTATATTCGGTTTATATAGTACACGGTTCGCTTTATTTGGGAGTAGATATCCATTTGTGAATAACGTCCCAAACTGTTACTATTAGTATAAATGAATATCTCGTCCCAAAACATGTAGGTCTTTATAATATGTTTGTATTTGGAAATATATAAGCATGTTTATCTGTTGTCTGCTTGTCTGTATGTATGTCCGGGCTAAACTCAAAAAGTACTGCATGGATTTACTTCAAATTTTGCATGAATATTACTAAGAGGTCGAGTCAACATACAGGCTACATATTATCACGCTATCAGCTACGGGGGAGGAGCTATGAGAATTTATAAAACTTAACGCGGGTAAAGCCGCGGGGCACAGCTAGTTATCTATAGTAGTATGTATTAACAAAAGAAAAGTTGTATATTCGGTTTACATAGTAGTCCGCTTAATTTGGGAGTAGATATCCATTTGTGAATAACGTCCCAAACTGTTACTATTAGTATAAATGCATATCTCGTCCCAAAACATGGAGGTCTTTATAATATGTTTGTATTTATATATAAGCATATTTATCTGTTGTCTGCTTGCTGTAACCCGGGCTTTGCATCATCATCATCATCATCATATCAGCCGAAAGACGTCCACTGCTGGACAAAAGCCTCCCCCAAGGATCTCTACAAAAGCCGGTCCTACGCTGCCCACATTTTATCATCATTTTAGTTTAATATTGAATCGCCGTAATTTAATTGGTTATTCTACGCTTTAGTTTTATTTCGTTTATAAATACCAGCCTGAGGGAGACGTGTGTTTTCCTAATAAACAATAAACCATCCTGTGGGTATCGTAAAGGCTAAGGGATACACTATATATACTTACTAGCTGTGCCCCGCGGTTTAGCTTGCGTAAAATTTTATAAACTATCATAGCTCCTCCCCCGTAGGTGATAACGTGATAATATGTAGCCTATATGTTGACCCGACTTCTCAGTAATATTCATGCAAAATTTTAAGTAAATCCATGCACGACTTTTTGAGTTTAGCCCGGACATACATAAAGACAAACAGACACACAGACAAAAATTCTAAAAGCTATAATTTTGGCTTTGATTTTGATTGTAGATCACGCCCCAAGTATCCTTTTTAAAAAATATTCAATGGACAGTTTTGACGTTCCTATGATTTTATTATATGTATAGATGTTTCATCATGTTCCGATGATCTTGTTCGGGTCGCTGGAAACAGCTGGATGCGAATAGCGCAAGACCGGCAATTGTAGAGATCTTTGGGGGAGGCCTTTGTCCAGCAGTGGACGTCTTTCGGCTGATATGATGATGATAGATGTTTCAATGTATGTTTCGATTTGGTGCAGTAAAGTGCTATCTATCTATCTATAGGTAGGTATGCGGGCAGCAGTGCCACCTGTGTACTAGCTACCTTCCAACTGCGGTTGCTATCTCACATGGCAATCGCGGTTACTATGGCAAATACCCCCAAATGGCAACATTATAAAAACCTTTGCGGGAGGCATATGTCCAGCAGTGAACGATTTCAGGCTAATGATATGTATAATGTCATCTACGGTTTTCCACAAGATATTTTTTGAAGAAGTCCCCTAAACCGGCGAGCATGTGTGAAGAATATAATGACAGTAAACGAGGCGAAAGAGGTGTGCATCGTGGTCAGCTATTGCTGATTTATTATCCTGTCGGTTCCGGACAGCTGCGATATGTTCTTTGAAGTGCGTCCGGGCGCTGATGTCATTAGTGTCGTGTGTCAACAGTTTCGTAAAGGAAAATGGAAAATATCAAAACCATGTGAGGGTATATACCGAAACCCGAGCTTCACGGAGACGACGCTGCCGAGCCACACCAGTCGACCCGTGACCACGGCTGGTGCAATCCATGCCGAAACGTCGGGTAACCAAGGTAATGATTTACCTAAATCTTTATCGCGATGAGACCCGTGTCCACAGTATATAAAATAGGTACACATTGTATGAAAACATTTATAAAATTTATTTTATTATAGCAATTATATTTAGCTAGCTCGTATCAAGTTATTGTCAAGAGATTATGTTTAATTATCTAGTTTAAGTCTAATATATTTACTACATATTGTCAATGGTTCTGTCTATATTAAGGTATTATTATTATGACAGACCTTGTGTTAATAACGACGGTGTACCTTATATATCTTCTCACCTACTATATTTTTACACTTTAGTGCACCTACCATGTTTTCTCTGCATTACCCCAAGTTTGACTGGTAGAGAATGCCTTTGGCATTAAGTCCGACTTTGTATAATTCTGTGCAAGTTTTGAAATAAATAAAAAAAATAAAATTGTAGAGATTTTATGAAGACATTTTCATTTGCACAGCAAATTTATCCGGACGTAACTGAAAATGTATTTCGCTACTTGAAAAGTAGGTAAGGTATATATAATATGTAAATATACGCAAGATCTTGATTCGACTACTGAATATTTTTAATTTTTGTTACGAAAATTAGATGTGTCACAATTTACTCTGGAGCCTTATTACTTGAGTTTAATCACAGTACAGTCTACCAACGACATTATTAGTTTCTTACGTTATCCCAAAGAGAAGTTTAACTATAATAATAATATCCTGGGACATTATTTACACGCGGCCATCTGATCCCAAACTAAGGAGAGCTTGTGCTATGGAAACCAGGTAACTGATATACTACATATACTACTGTTCTTTTGTAAATAAATACTTATATAGATTATTACACTGAGTCTCAGGACAAACAGATACAAATATCTGTCCTGGGTGGGAATTGAACCCACGACCTCCGGCGTGAAAAGCAAGTATTTGCCAACCACGCCAACTAGACTGATGGCTAGACTCTGGGCTTATTACTTAAGTTTAGATACAGTACTTTCTATCAACGACATTATTTGAAATGATCTAAAAGAGAAGTGTAACTTCTCCTCCTGTGTATTTCATGTAACAAATAACTGAAATGAAAGCACACAAGTGAGTTTCCCCATTTATTATTCACCTGGCGAGTCACTCGCCATCCAAACTTCTGTAAAATGTACTCAACCAGGAAGTACATTTTCCTTCTAAGTGTTATTGTTATAACGGGAAGGAAAACGATCGATTCCCCATTTTATATTGTGTGTAACACAAATAACTGTAAATATTTAATCGGGGATTTCATTGTGGATTAGGTTTCAACGGCTATTGGTTGCCGCTGGGCCAAATGTTAATTTATTTGTAGAAATATGTGGGTTGACAGTAATAATAAGCTTCTTTTCACATTAGACATCACATCATTAGCCTGATATCGTCCTTTGCTAGACATAGGTCTACCCCAAAAATATCTACAATAATAATAATGTCCTCCTAGCCGAATTTCGGCCACGGCGGCCAGTCTCAATAGAGATTAGCCATCTGCCCGGGACATATTATAGTGCTCAAGTGTGTGCGCAAACACAGGAGCACTTTCTATTCCATCACTCTCATGATCCGATGGGACGCCTAGCGACACGACCGGAAAGAGGTCAGGCACAGGACCGACGGCTTTGCGTGCTCTCCGAGGCACGAGGGTATAATACCGCCAGCTCCCAGACTTCGGGCTGATGCTGAGAAATTTTTCTTTTTGCAGAAAAGTCCCAAAATCACCTTTGGCCCGACCCGGGATTTGAACCCAGGACCTCGTTATCTGCGGGTGAACACGCTCCGCTAGACCAACGAGGCAGTCAAAAATATCTATAACGTTGCCATTTGGACGGGTTTGCCGTAGTCACCGCGATTGGCATGCGAGTTGGTGACCACAATTAGGTGGTAGCTATTATACACAGCTGGCGCTGCTAGCCGACTACCTGGTGTATCCCTTAGTCGCCTTTTACAACACCCACGGGATGGTATGGGGTGGACCCGTCATTTTTTCTAGGCCGCATATTATTATTTCACGCAAGCCGCGATAAAAAACTGCGTTTCAAAACAACATTGGTTGTTTTGTTAGCTAGATGATTAAATTTATTAAATACTAGCTGTGCCCCGCGGTTTTACCCGCGTTAAACTTTATAAATTATCACAGCTCCTCCCCCGTAGGTGATAGCGCGATAATATGTAACCTATATGTTGACCCGACTTCTTAGTAATATTCATTCAAAATTGGAAGTAAATCCATGCAGTACTTTTTGAGTTTAGCCCGGACATACATACAGACAAACAGACAAAAATTCTAAAAACTATATTTTTGGCTTCGCTATCGATTGTGGATCACGGCCCAGGTATTATTTTAAAAAAAATATTCAATGTACAGTTTCGACTTTCTTACGATTTTATTATATGTATAGATATTATGTAGCTTATTTTAGATAAATAAAAACGTGTACTTATCCTATGGGCAGTGGTTACCCTAGTGTCAGAGTTGTTCAAGGCACCCAGTAGGCCTCTGACATGGCTTAACAACTGTTGTCTAATGACTACAACCGAGACCGACTGCTTAACGTGCTCTCCGAAGCACGTAGACGCTCAAAAATTAAACCACTTTGGCAGTCACCCATCTGTGGACTGACCGTAGTTACTGAGCCTAGTTACTTAACCTCGCCGATAGCTTATGGACCGATGAGAGCATCTAGCTATGAGAGCCTCAAGAAAAACATGTAAGATTGATAGACTCTATTCAGCCACAAAGTTCTTGGACGATCTTTTAAGACTTTACTTATAATGACACATATTATTATTATACGCAAGCCGCGATATAAAAACTGCGTTTCAAAAGAACATTGGTTGTTTTGTTAGGATGATTAAATTTATAGAATATTTACAGTAAATTTTATTACACAATATATTTTAAAGCCGTCGTTCTCCTTTTTCGACGTTTATTGTTTTCGTCTTCACTTTGAAGAATATTTTGTGTTTGTTTTTAATCCTTTCCAGTAGATTGAAAATTATTTTTATTCCATTTTTAGTATTCCTGAAAAGAAATGTCTCTGCCAACAGAATTTTAATAAATTTCTTTGAAACGTCCTTCTGAAATATACGTGATTTCAAATAAAATATAACGCTTTGAATATTTAAGATTAAATTAAATTTAACTAAGATTTTTAAGAGCCTCACTAAATATATAGAAAGAAGATAAATTCCAATTCCAAAGAGATATAATATAATCATTTTATATTAAATCGATATTATTTGTACTTGTATTCGTTCATGTTATCAATGATTCAAATTGTGTATATAGAACAGATCTGTAAACTACTGGACTAAGAAAAGTATACAGTATTTCCAAAAATAATAATTTAAAAGATCTTAAATAAAAAATATCTACTAGATCTGCGCATCATAAGTTATAGTTAGTACTAGCTGTGCCCGCGACTTCGTCCGCGTTTTAATTAGTTTATTTTGTTTTATTTTTGTTTTTTCTAAAATAAAAGACTTTTCTAAAATAAAAGTACACTAAGTTACTCCTTATTACATTCATCAGCTATCTGCCAATTAAAGTCCCGTTAAAATCAGTCCAGCCATTTCAGAGATTAGCCGGAACAAACAGACAGACAGACAGACAAAAATTGTAAAAAATTATATTTTGGAGTATGTGCCGTATAAATATTCATATACATGTAGTAAAAATCGGTTATTTCAATATTACAAACAGACACTTCAATTTTATTTATTTGTATAGATTGCCAGGGAGTGAAAACTTTAATAATTTCTATATAACATGGACATTTTTGGTCACTTTAAATAACGATGATTGGGCGCAATATTACGATGGCTTTTTATCACAAATTTTCTATTATAATTTTTAGGGTTCCGTAGCCAAATGGCTAAAAACGGAACCCTTATAAATTCTTCATGTCTGTCTGTCTGTCCGTCCGTATGTCACAGCCACTTTTTTCCGAAACTATAAGAGCTGTACTATTGAAACTTGGTAAGTAGATGTATTATGTGAACTGCATTAAGATTTTGACACAAAAATAGAAAAAGAACAATAATTTTGGAGGTTCCCCATACATAGAACTGACACTGAAATAATTTTTTTTCATCGTACCCATACGATGAAAAAAAATTGTGATACATGTGGGGTATCTATGGATAGGTCTTCAAAAATGATATTGAGGTTTCTAATATTATTTTTTTCTAAACTGAATAGTTTACGCGAGAGACACTCCCAAAGTAGTAAAATTAGTGTCCCCCCCCCCCCCCCCTGTAACTTCTAAAATAAGAGAATGATATAACTATAAAAAATAGATGATGTACATTACCATGCAAACTAACAACAAAAATTGGTTTGAACGAGATCTGGTAAGTAGTTTTTTTTAATACATCATAAATAGTCAACCGCAATTTACGTTTCATTTAATCAACTGAAATACTTGCTGTTACGGAACCCTTCATGTGCGAGTCCGACTCGCACTTGACCGGTTTTTTGTGAATATTTTTACTGAGTTTTCAAATATCTGTGATGAGTATTGCAAACGTCAGACTACATTAATCGCTCACCAACTCATCATTATCAGCCAAATATCGTCCACTGCTGGACATATCCTGATGGCGTGGTTGACAAAAGCTTTACACAACGGCGGTCGTGAGTTCGATGCCCACCCAGGGCCTCTACCGGCTAAACCGCCGAACATCGATTTCTTAAATGGCGTTCAATCAAATAAAGGTTAAAAATATCAATCGTTAAATTCGCTTCAACGTTGACAATCGATTCCGGACCATTTATGGCGTCACATGTGCTCATAGAAGCCGATTTAACGATTGATTAAGAAATTTTTATCCTTTATTCATTTGAACGCCAATTAAGAAATCGATGTTCGGTGACTTAGCTGGTAGAGCCCCTGATTGTAATTATGTATTTACAAAAGAAAAGTAGTATATTTAGAATATCAGTTATCTGGTTATCTGGTTTCTATAATACAAGCTCTACTTAGTTTGGGTTAGAGAATTGTCTACGAATAATTTTAAAAGAATTATTAAAACTAAATTGTGTAGCAGGGCATATTAAAAAAATTCTGATTATTTAGGTGATAAAAGTGCTTGGGATTGAGTTGTTCTGAGTCAACACACATGATTGTAATCAATCTTAAGTATATTTTATTTTAAAAAAGGATTACTACTGAGTTTTCTGGCAGTGTTTCTCAGTAGCTGCCACGTCATGCACTGCACGGTAGGGTAAAAAAATATGACAATTCCATATAAATGTAAAATTTTTACGGAATAAATGATTTTTGACTTTGACTTCGATGGCCGTGTGTGCATAATCAAATGTACCACGATATTATTATTTAAAAAGAAAACCTTCATCATCAGCCTGATATCGTCCCCTGCTGGCTATAGGCTTCCACAACATTACCATTTGGGGGGTTTGCCGTAAACACCGTTCTTAGGCTGAGATCTATAGAGCGTACTTAGACTTTGCTCAAACTTTACTTACGTAAAACTTTGCTAAGTATATGCTAAGCTTATACTTTGATTTGGTATTTATAGACTTTTTGAAGATAAGATTATGCTTAGCATAAGCTAAGAAAGACAAAGTCAAAACACCAATTGTAATTTCGTTACATGCATTAACTTCTGTCTAAGTAAAGTCTGAGCAAAGTCTAAGTACGCTCTATAGATCTCAGTCTTAGCATGCGAGAGGGTGCCCGCAGTTCAGTAGTAGCTTGTACACAGGTTGCCCGATTACCTGGTGTGCCCTTAGTCACCTTTTATTGCCCACCAAATGTAATGATATAAACGGTAAGGACCAAATCGCTCAAATTCAAAACAACTAAATCTATATATCCCATAGAAAAAGTAAATTGTGTAACATAACTTGGCTTAAAAATTGATAAACACTTCTCATGGACCAAACATATTGATTACATTTGTGATAAACTCAGAGTCTTGCTAGGAAAATTCTATCATTTAAGTTTTAAAGTTCCTGTTAGTACGTTAAGATGTTTATACATGCCACTAGTCGATTCCATCCTCGGTTATGCGCTTGATTGCTATGGACTAACATTTAAAACAAATATGCAAATACTAGAAACAATTCAAATTAGATTCATTAAACTGTTAATAAACAAAAAAAAATTAAACAAAAATGCAAAAATGACTTCACCCAAATTTTCAAAATCTGTAAAATTCTACCTGTAAGTAAAAAACATAAGTTCCTTCTGGCAATAAACAACCATAGCAATCTAGAACATAAACTAATACATGTAAGCAATAAGTACAAAACACGCTCAATGTCAACCGGCAGACTGACAGTACCCAGAATTACAAACTATTATGGAGACCGAACATTAAGAAAACGTTTACCGTACCTGCTAAATAGTCAGCCGGATGACATTCGGCATGAAACAGTTAAAAATAAATTTAAATTTAAGTTAAAACAATACTTATTAGATTTAATTTAATGTAATGTAAATATTTATAGTAGTAGTTAGTTATTTTTTGTTATAAGATAAATAGATGCTGTACAGAGACTCGATCCTACAGTCAAACCGATTACACGGTTTTGTGGGACATATGTACAAACTTTTGAAAATATATTTGTATAAATAAATAAATTATAAAATAAAAATTATACATATAATAAAATCGTAGGAAAGACAAAACTGTACATTGAATATTTTTTTAAAAGGATACTTGGAGCGTCATCTACAATCGATATCGAAGCCAATAATATTGTTTTTAGAATTTTTGTCTGTATGTATGTCCGGGCTAAACTCAAAAAGTACTGCATGGATTTACTTCAAATTTTGCATGAATATTACTCAGAGACAGGTCAACATATAGGTTATATATTATCACGCTATTACCTACGGGGGAGGAGCTCTGATAATTTATAAAGTTTAACGCGGGTAAAACCGCGGGGCCCAGCTAGTAATAAATAAAAAAATATTGATTCGAATTCCTATTGAGATTTATGGCAGTATTTTCTACTAAGCTACTAAGTTAAACACACCACCGGTAGAAACAATGTGATATTAATGTAATATATAACGGAATAGAATACTACTCAATTTGAATTCAGTTGTTTATACAGAATCATTTATCAAATTACGATTAACATAAAAAGTATGTAACGGTGACTGAATTCGAATCTATAGGTTCGATAAAAGAGATTACATTCATATTCATTTGAATGTAAATCTAATCCCTTTAGACCGAGGTTACCTACTTTTTGACGGACATAAAAAAAGATGTTATCGAGTAGACTGTACCTAAGTATTTCTTTTTTGTATAATATGATAATTGATTTGTTCATTGTTGGTGAACGGATTTGGAAAATTCTATTGTTTAATTTTTAGGTAATTCATTCATAGATTTTGTTTAAATCGGTTGATGTATAGAAAAGTTGCGTTCGTTTTGGACGCAGCGTGGGCAGGCCTCCTACTCGGAGGACCGACGATCTTGTGCGGGTCGCGGGAAGCCGTTGGATGCGGGCAGCGCAGGCCCGGCTATTGTGGAGATAGTTGGGGGAGGCCTTTGTCCAGCTGTGGACGTCTTTCGGCTGATATGATGATGATGATGATAGAAAAGTTTAAAGTCATTCTAACTGTTATTTTTAATAGTAATTCTTTAATAATATCCTTGAAATTCTCTAATTTTAATATAGTAGTACAAAATTATTTAAAATAATAGCTTATTAACTTGTTATTTTTTAAGGATAAAAAAAATATTATGTGATAAAACAGACTACAGGGACGGAATTCAATTTATTTTTGTTACTTTAATATTGTATTCGACTATCTTTATATACTGCATTGTGAGCTTAACAAGTGTGTGTTAATACCCAAAACAAATGAATAAATTTAATTATTTTATCATCATTATTTTATTAAGTAACTTTCGACTGAACTTCGAATTCTGTTGCTCGACCATTTTAGAATCTGTGTGATCTAATAACAATAACATTGATAGTGATGTTACTATATGATGTTTTTTAAGATGATCGTTACTATTCATAAGTTTTAAAGCGCAGGTCAGCCAAAATGTAGATATTTACACTAGTAAAATAAAAATAACTAATTTGAAAACTGTTTTTATTCCCATAAACTTTCTAAAGCACTTGTAAATAGTTACAATATTAACAATAATTTAGCATTACAAATTAACTATATATTATTTGGAGGTACAAATTGATTATCAGATCGTAACTTATATTTGATTATACGCAATTATAATTTAAGTGATGATGGTCATCGTTTAGGGAAATATAATACAATATAATATATTATGCATTTCTAGTTTTAGATATAGTTTACTACATCTTGTTAAAATGGTGAAATAACGGGTCTGTTGGCGTGGATGGCAAATGCTTGCTTTTCAGCTCTGTTTATTTCTACTTTTCTAATTTATATATACTTACACAGGTTTAATACCCTAGTACAGGATCCAGGGACTTCAAATAAACTGTCAGACAACCGATCCAGCATATATTGTGTTTGCCTACTAAATAGATACTCTAATTGGACCAAATCCCGTGTTGTGAGTATGTTTCGCCGGACTGTCTCAAATGGGTCGTGTTGAAACCGGTAGTAGATGAACCCACTGAGTTTGTTTCGCTGGGTCTTCTCAGTTGGGGCGCATTTGATCCGGTGGTAGCATTAAAGCGCGACCGTCATAATAATAATACCTTAATATAGACAGAACCATTGACAATATGTAGAAAAAATATTAGACTTAAACTAGATAATTAAACTTAAACATAATCTCTTGACAATAACTTGATACGAGCTAGCTAAATATCATTGCTATTATAAAATAAATTTATAAATGTTTTCATACAATCAATACAATGTGTACCTAAATATCTATGTAACTAGAAATAATAATGTATACAACTATATTACTACAAACATGTTCTGACTATTTACAAGCGCTTTTTTAAAGTCTACGTGAATAAAAACCTTTTTTATTTATTATTTTATTTATTATTATTTTACTTTTTATATTTATTTACTGTAGCATATATTTATGTCAGTAAAGATTATGAATGAATGAATGAAAATATAAACTGTCTTTGGCGGCCGGTTGGCGTGGTTGGTAAATACTTATTGTGGGTACGATTCCCACCCAGGACAGATATTTGTGTACATGATCATCGTCTGTTTGTCCTGAGTCTGGGTGTAACTGTTCTATATAGTTACGTCTACAACATGAAACTTAATTAACGCACATCCTGAAAATAGTTTGTTCATGATCGTTTACTGAATCGATTTATATCATTTTTAATATAGGTAATTTTTTATTCCAAAAATAATTAAGACTACAGAAATTATTGTCATATTAACCCTGTACAGTCAAAACAAATTGAAATGGACCGTATGTCAAAGTAATAAGACTTTTAAAATCGCAGATTTATTAGTATTCATACAAATCCCATCATCAATACAAAATAAAGAAATATAAACTTTATTCCAAAGAAACTAATTTAGTAAATAACAATGCATATACATGTTAAATCATAACTTCAGTGTATGTATTATGATTACAACATAATATTCTAATTGGGGTGTTTGGGGGTGTGTGTTAATTACGTTACATGTTGTATACATGATGACGGTCACCGTAGCCTAGTTGGTAGTGCTCCTGCCTACGAAACTGGTGGTCCTGGGTTCGAATCCCGGTAAGTGCAAATATTTGTGTGATAAGCAGGAATATTTGTTTCTGAGTCATGGATGTTTTCTATGTATTTAAGTATTTATCTATCTATATAAGTATATATATCGTCACCTGGTACCCATAGTACAAACTTCGCTTGGTTTGGGGCTAGGAAGATCTGTGTGACACTGTCCCTAGATATTGTTATTATTCATTATTATTATTTTGTAAAAGTAGTATATGTAGCATATTAGTTATCTGGTTCCCATAGTACATGCTCTGCTTAGTTTGTTAATAATGTCCCAAGATATTATTATTATGGTTTTGAGGTACGAATTCAATATTATTATTATACTTACCTTGGGTAGGTTTACCGTGATCAGGAAGGCCGTTGTCCCGGGCTGACTCCTGCCACTGCACTGCGGCCGGATGAAGTCAGTTTGTAACTATAATAATATAATATAATAATATCTAGGGACAATGTCACACAGAACATCCTAGTCCCAAACTAAGCAAAGCTTGTACTATGGGTACCAGGCGACGATATTCATACTTATATAGATAGATAAATACTTATATACATAGAAAACATCCATGACTCAGAAACAAATATTCGTACTTATAACACAAATATTTGCACTTACCGGGATTCGAACCCAGGACCACCAGCTTCGTAGGCAGGAGCACTACCAACTAGGGTACGGTGACTGTCAAACTAACCTAACTTACGCTTTAATGCTATAGTATCAAAACACTAGTTAAAAAATCACATAACATTCCACTCGTAGCAAAACCTGTTGAATTAGATAACGACCGTTTGAAACAGAGCTGAGTTTTAAGGTTATTGCTCACTGACATGCAAGTAGAATGCACTGAACTGCACTTTTTACTTAAATTAGTGTTTGAGCAGCTTTTGAAAGTAAGGTCGGCACTTCACTGAAACTTTTTAATACTTTTTGTTTATGAATATGGAGAATATGTAAACGCTACACATAATTGACTCAGCAACCCCGCTGAGTTTGTTTCGCTGGGTCTTCTCAGTTGGGGCGCATTGGATCCGGTGGTAGCATTAAAGTGGGACCGTTGTTACAAACACAAGGTCCACCACAATAATAACATTTAATTCGTACCTTAATATAGACAGAACCATTCAGACAATATGTAGTAAAAATATAGCTAAAATTTAAGATTTAGATAATTAAACCCACACATGATCCTTGACCATAACTTCATTTAAGTTAGCTAAATATCGTTACTGTTATAAAATAAATCTTATTGTTAATTATTTCCTACAATCCGTGTACCTAAATTTTGCATTAAAGCGCGACCATCGTTATTAACACAAGGTCCGTCATAATAATAATACCTTAATATAGACAGAACCCTTGTCAATATGTAGTAGAAATATTAGACTTAAACTAGATAATTAAACATAACCTCTTGACAATAACTTGATACGAGCTAGCTAAATATCATTGCTATAATAAAATAAATTTCATAAATGTTTTCATATAATTTGTACCTACTTAAATATCTATGTTACTAGAAATAATAATGTATTCAACTATATTACTACAAACATGTTCTGACTATTTACAAGCGCTTTTTTAAAGTCTACGTGAATAAAAACCTTTTTTATTTATTATATTTATTTATTTAAATATCTAATTGTAGAAATAATTATAAATTAATAATATATTACTACGAACATGTGAATAAAAACCTTTTTTATTTTATTTATTTTATCATGTGTTACAAGTTCCTTTTATTTATTTATATTATGTGGGACAAAAACAGTTACAATTAGTTACAGTTTTTCATATTTACATTTGTTTAATGTATAACCCACACTAGTGTCCACGTGTTAAATCATTATTGTTGGGTGGAGCGTGACGGAAGGTTAATAAAATTGGAAGAAAATATTAACAAAATAAAAGTAGGGTATAAATAGTTGCAATAAATACACAACGTGCCAATTAAACGAAGTGTCATCGAGCAAATTATTACACATTTTTTTAAAGTTTGATTGAGAAAGTGCAAAGATGTCGCTATCGACGAAGTGTGCGTTATAAATTTCAACAAGATGGCGCGCAGGGGTACGCGCTCTCCAGCGTTAGTTTTTAATCGGCGGGTGTAGAAAACATGGCGCGCGGCGCGTGCGCACTCCGCGCCGTATAGCTGTTCTAGGTACTACATAACTTAATGCATAGACTGGTACAATCATATTTGTTATTGCATGTGCCATATATCATATATGGCATACGTAATAATTGTACTACATTCAATGACTTGAAGAAAAATACACCTTGATCCCAAACTTAAAAGATTGCTGTTTTTTATTGAATCTATGTTAGGCATTTTAGAGGGAAAACATACATGATTTATTTATTATTACTATTTGATTGTGTAAATGTTATCTCAACTTATAAAATATTTCAAAATGGCACATATTATTGGAATTTTCTAATTTTCAATTATTTATATTTCTTAATTATTTTATAACAGTTGCATGATCTTGCATGACAATGATTGAATAATTCTAACACAAAAATAATGTTTATGAATAAATGAAATTGAATTGAATAATTCCAGAATTTATATATTGTTAATGGATGAAGCCCATTGTTATGATCTCGTCACAATGGGTTTTATCCATTTTCCTTCTACGACCATTAAAAGCAAATAAAAGAAATACTTACCATCTCTTATCCGTCAATACAAGCCATTCCATTCTCGTAAAAGAAATAATTCTCCCAAAACAATTTATTTAACATTACGTCGATCCCTCATCAAAGGTAAAGAAGAACATCTAACAAATTCGCTAACAATGGTTTAAACCTATCTACAACTATAGTAAGCAATCGGAGCAATATACGAAGTTGCCACAGATATGAATACACGACATGACATAATTTATAGGCAAAACTCATATAATGCGAGTAAGCAAGGATTTTGATAAATTATGTAAACGGTTTGATTTTGACCCTTTTAATACCAAGAGCGATGTGGCACGCAGGCAGCAGAACCTTAATTTATTCCAATAACTTTTAACATAAATGTCTTCACCTTTTCTGATTAAGAGTAAAATTTAAAGCATTGTATGTGTGTATCACTCGACAGTACAACATCTATACATATAATAAAATCGTAGGAAAGTCAAAACTGTACATTGAATATTTTTTTAAAAGGATACTTGGGGCGTGATCTACGATCGATATCGAAGCCAAAAATATAGTATTTAGAATTTTTGTCTGTGTGTCTGTTTGTCTGTATGTATGTCCGGGCTAAACCCAAAAAGTACTGCATGGATTTACTTAAAATTTTGCACGAATATTACTAAGACGTCAGGTCAACATATAGGCTACATTTATTATCACGCTATCACCTACGGGAGAGGAGCTGTGATAATTTATAAAAAATAACGCAGGTAAAACCGCGGGGAACAGGTAGTAATTTATAAAATTTAACGCGGGTAAAACCGCGGGGCACAGCTAGTAAACTTATAAAATACTAGCTGTGCCCCGCGGTTTACACGCGTTAAATTTTATAAATTATCACAGCTCCTCCCCCTTAGGTAATAACGTGATAATATGTAGCCTATATGTTGACCCGACCTCTTAGTAATATTCAGGCAAAATTTGAAGTAAATCCATGCAGTACTTTTCTAAATTCTAAAGACTATATTTTTGGCTTCGATATCGATTGTAGATCACGCCCTAAGTATCCTTTAATAAAAATATTCAATGTACAGTTTTGACTTTCCTACGATTTTATTATATGTATAGATGTGTAGAGGTCACCGTAGCCTAGTTAGTAGTTAGTAGTAGTACCACCAGCTTCGTAGGCAGGAGTGCCTACGAAGCTGGTGGTCCTGGGTTCGAATTCCGGTAAGTGTAAATATTTGTGTGAAGAGCACGAATATTTGTTTCTGAGTCATGGATGTTTTCTATGTATTTAAGTATTTATCTATCTATATAAGTATGTATATCGTCGTCTGGTACCCATAGTACAAGCTTTGCTTAGTTTGGGGCTAGGATGATCTGTGTGACATTGTCCCAAGATATTATTATATTATATTATTAATTTCATTCCTGCTTTTTTATTTTGTTTTTAATGTATTCAGTTATGTGTGAACTCGCCAAACAAAAGTTTTTGCTTATGATATTAGCTATCTATTCCTGCGAGGTGTTCGGTGTTTTACAAGTAACCTTTTTTTATTAGGCAAAGGGAATGCCTACGCATGCCACCCGCAAAAAGAGTCCACGTGTGGGTATGCTGGACTCACGCCGACTAAACCTAATAACCCGTGGACTTCTCTTGGCGCCTGATGAGAGGAGCCCCGGGAACGCGGTGCTCCCTTTTGCACTATGTCTC
The DNA here is from genome assembly GCA_951640165.1 of Pseudoips prasinana. Taxonomy (NCBI): domain Eukaryota; kingdom Metazoa; phylum Arthropoda; class Insecta; order Lepidoptera; family Nolidae; genus Pseudoips; species Pseudoips prasinana. The sequence goes on along the minus strand of OX621259.1, from coordinate 25,623,191 downwards.
GATGTTCGAGACATGTACCTTGGGAGGGCTCTGGATCTCTCCCCTATTACCAAGGCTAGGCCGGCACAGCGACGGCGCCACAAACAAATCGCTGTCTCCTGGAGCTGCTTCCACGTGGCGGCAGTAGAAGACACTTCTCATACTGCTACCGCAATATAAGTAACTCTGTATTTTGTGTCAATGTATAAAAGTTCTACTTACGTTACTTTAGAACCCGTAGTCAAACGGATTGCAGCCATATTTGATGTTATAACAAACCACATACGGCAAGATGAGGATGATGATAAAATATTTAAACTCTGTATTTTTTAGCTAATGTCATCTTCAAAACAGCTGTAATAAGTCCACTGCTGTACAAAAGCCTACCCCAAGAGTCATCTTGAGGGTATGCCATAATCGCCACGCTTGGCAGAAGAGAACGGGCTGCAGTGTTTCTCTGTGTTATGTCCTCCTAGCCGAGATCTGGCCACGGCGGCCAGTCTTAAAGGAGACTAGCCATCTGCGTGGGACATATTATAGCGCTCAAGTGTGTGCGCAAACACAGGAGCACTTTCTATTCCATCACTCTCATGAGCCGATGGGACGACTAGCGACAAGACCGGAAAGAGGTCAGGTACAGGACCGACGGCTTTACATGCTCTCCGAGGCACGAGGTTATAATTCCACCAACTTTACAGAAAAATCCCAAAATCACTTTCGGCCTGACCCAGGATTTGAACCCAGGACCTTGTTATCTGCGGTTGAACACGCTACCGCTAGACCAACGAGGCAGTTCTCTGTGTACTATCACCATCATACTACGATAGTCAACACGTCTACCAAGCGTGCCGATTATGACATATCCCTCATGGTTGACACAATTCCATTGTTTTTTTATTTTTTTGGAGTTATAATGATCTATACATATAATAAAATCGTAGGAAAGTCAAAACTGTACATTGAATATTTTTTTTAAAGAATACTTGGGGCGTGATATACAATCGATATCAAAGCCAAAAATATAGTTTTCAGAATTTTTGTCTGTGTGTCTGTATGTATGTCCGGGCTAAACTCAAAAAGTACTGCATGGATTTACTTCAAATTTTGCATGAATATTATTAAGAGGTCGGGTTAACACATAGGCTACATATTATCACGCTATCAACTACGGGGGAGGAGGTATGATAATTTATAAAATTTAACGCGGGTAAAACCGTGGGGCACAGCTAGTCTATACATATAATAAAATCGTAGGAAAGTCAAAACTGTACATTGTATATTTGTTAAAAAGGATACTTGAGGCGTGATCTACAATCGATATAGAAGCCAAAAATATAGTTTTCAGAATTTTTGTCTGTGTGTCTGTTTGTCTGTATGTATGTCCGGGCTAAACTCAAAAAGTACTGCATAGATTTACGTCAAATTTTGCATGAATATTAACTAAGAGGTCGGGTTACCATATAGGCTACATATTATCACGCTATCACCTACGGGGGAGGAGGTATGATAATTTATAAAATATAACGCGGGTAAAACCGCCGGGCACAGCTATAATTTATAAAATTTAACGTGGGTAAAACCGTGGGGCACAGCTAGTGATGAAATAAAGTCAAATTGAAGTCTACAAGTGAAGTAGTCTTAGAAGCGATGTACGATAAAAAGTTAAAGCCAAAATGTATGTACCAATAAACGAGTGGGAAATTTGCACTGCATGCTGCACTCGGGATGCCTTCCTGCTCCAAATTAGAACATACTTTGTTGTAAATTATGCGTAACAAGCTTTGCTAAACATGTTACGTGCTCTAAATACTTGGGATGGATTTCAGTTTGTTTTGAACATGGATTGACTGGATTTAGAACATACTGATAGATTTATTCTCCAGTTTCCACCGTACATATCTAACTAAACGTTACTTTATAAATAAATATCTTGGGACAACTTACATTCTGCCATCAAAACCTAAACTAGGCACAGCCTGTATGTACTATGGCAACCAGACAACTTTATAAACATAATAATCTATATACAAATAAATAAAATTGGAGTGTCTGTTTGTAATATTGAAATAACCGCTTTTTACTACATAAATATGAATATATATACGGTACATACCCCAAAATATTTTTTTTTACAATTTTTGTCTGTCTGTATGTCTGTTTGTTTCGGCTAATCTCTGAAATGGCTGGACCGATTTTGACGGGACTTTTTTTGGCAGGTAGCTGATGTAATAACTAGATGTAGTAACTTAGGCTACTTTTATTTTAGAAAAAGTCTTTTATTTACTAAAAAAACTAAATAATTTAATTAACACGCGGACGAAGTCGCGGGCACAGCTAGTTATAGATAAACTACACCCAGACACAGAACAAATACTCGTGCTTATCACACAAAGATTTGCACTGACTGAAATTGACCACATGACCTCTGACTTAGCGGCGAGGAACAGTAACCAATAGTCAGTCAGACATCTATATTCTTTTTATATACGACTACGCTCACATTAGGTACGTTTAATCCTGTCACAAATGCAGTCAATGGCCACCCATGTGTAATATGTAACCTAACAAAAGGAATACGTAATTCTAAACATTTCAGTGATAATTTCATTTTACACTCAATATTTCAGTTGTGATTAAGTCATTTTTAACCTTTATTTATTTGAACGCCATTTAAGAAATCGATGTTCGGTGACTTAGCCGGTAGAGCCCCAGAACCTGTATTACCAGTTGGTCTAGCGGTAGCGTTAACCCGCAGAGAATGGGTTTTGGGTTCAAATCCCGGGTCGGGCTAAAAGTGATTTTGGGACTTTTCTGTAAAAAGATAAATTTCTCAACATCAGCCCGAAGTCTGGGAGTTGGCAGTATTATACCCCCGTGCCTCAGAGAGCACGTAAAGCCGTCGGTCCTGTACCTGACCTCTTTCCGGTCGTGTCGCTAGGCGTCCCACCGATCATGAGAGTGATGGAATAGAACGTGCTCCTGTGTTTGCGCACACACTTGAGCACTATAATATGTCCCGCGCAGATGGCTAATCTCAGTTGAGACTGGCCGCCGTAGCCGAAATTCGGCTACGGCAATATTATTACCAGAAAATATAAAAAATCTCCGTCCATATTCTCTACATGTTCGCGTCTAAACATAAAAACTAGACTTTTACATGGCAAAATTTAATAAACCATGAATTAGGCACGTCGACCATCAACACGAGTGGCTGTAAACTCACAAAAACACTCTATACAGTAGGTTTACCATGAGTTCAAATCGTTTTGTTTGTTTGGTAATATATGTATAACGAATTACTATATTTATGTTCCACATCACGAATTCACACACGATTTTGTCAATGTCGAGTTGATATTACGGACGGCATTGTTGTAGATATTCGGGATAGTAAATATTGATGAAGAACAACATTATTATAATAATAATAAATGCCAAAACTGAAACTAGAAATAGAAATTTCTAGTTTCAGTTATCCATTAATTAGTTTATTATTTCACGAATTTTGACGAGGTATTTGCAAATAGGTTCTTTCTATACTATTGAATATTGATTTTTAAGGTTTAAAAAGCTTTTAATTGATAATAAACTAACTTGGAAACCGCATTCTGAGGAAGTATGTAAGAAGTTAAGTAAGTCAGCATACGTACTATATAACTTATCAAAAAAAATAAACACTCGCACTGTGCTGGCAGCATACCATGGTATAGTTGTGTCAGTTTTGAGATTTGGAGTTATTTTCTGGGGTAACTGTACTGAGAGGGAGAGGATATTCAAAGCTCAAAAACGTTGCATAAGATCAATGACTGGTCTTAATAATACCGACAGCTGTGAACCTGTGTTCAAGTCTCTAAAATTACTCACCTTTCCATCTTTGTATATACTTGAAGTTGCAATATTTGTTAGAACTAATAGACACCTATTTACCCTAATGGAAGATATACGAACACGGCCAGGATCTGTTAGATCACAATATAAAAATCTAATGTACACAGGTAGGCACAAAACAGCATTATTGAGAAAAAGTATTTTGTCAATGGGGCCCGTCATATATAATAAAATTCCCCATACTATTAAAGATCAGTCATCAAGTATATTTAAGGAGAGGCTAACATCATTATTAATAAATAAATGCTATTATTCAGTACATGATTTTTTGACTGATAAGAGTTTATAATGTTGTATTAGGTAATCTATTAATTTTGGTGCAAATTAAATAATTTATTTTGTTTATTACTATTTTTAGAATAAGATTATTGTTTTATTTATTGTATTCATGCATGAATGATATTTGTTCCATCCATCCACTGTACTTTGTTTATATACTTTTGTTTTTTTGTTCAACTGAGTGGATCTAGAAAATTATATACCTACTTATTACCTTTGCATGCCGTAAGGTAGAATGCGGAAGAGCTATTTGTTAAAATGTGAACACCTTATTTTGTACCCACATTCTTTGCAAAATAAATGATTTCTGATTTCTGATTTCTTAATTTGACGGATGTGTTCAGCTCCAGTTTGCACTGTTATTCTCAGTTTTCGATGTATTGGCACTCTCCGGCTTTATATTATGATTTTAATTAGACTTTACTTTTAATTATATTAGGTATTGGTAGGAACTAATATGTTCCTGACAATACCAATAATTTATCAGTAAAAAATCCGTACGATCGTACATTCTGTTGAACAGCATTCCAGTTCCATATTTTACTGTATTTTAACGTTACCTATTATATATTAAAAATAAATATGAAGCTATAATAATCTAAGTGTTGTGTACAGTTGTAACTGAACGACTGGTTTAAACTTAGCTTACAACAAAAAATATATAAATTTCTATATAATTTGTTTCAGTACCTAGAATAATAATTTTGTAATATCCTAGGACATTATTCACACACGGTCCCTCTTATCCCAAACTAAGCAGAGCTTGTACCATGATATATACTTATATATATTAGATAATTACACCCAGACTCAGAAGAAACAGACAAGTTCATGCAGACAAATATCTGTCCTGGGTGAGAAACCTGCGTCATGAAAGGCACATATAAACAGGCGGGCATGTATGAAGAATATAATGATATAAATAATATGTACTGTAACCATATTATTAGCTGTACATTCATGGTTCCTCTTCTGAGTATTAGTATTCAGGTGGTACAAGGGGAGACGCAAGACATTAACCTTTAAAAAGGGGTCAATGCGTGAAGTTTTGTCCCCTAATATCTTATTCTGGACGTCGAATTGTCGAGGGGCTGTTTGGATAGACAAATACTTACTATGAATATTGATGGCCCACCTCATTATAAAGACAATTAAAGTTTTCTGATAACATTTTAATAACAAGCCTTATTTTTAAGAGTGACGTTCATTTTAAACTGGCTGTGCCCCGCGGTTTCGCCTGCATTAAACTTGAGAAAACAGTTGCAGTGACATATCTTTTTAAAATAACAATGTATTTAGAAATTGTTATTACCTAATGTGATGATGATGATACTTATATTTATTATCTCACAAAACATTTGTATTTAAGTAAAGATTTTGCTGGAATGGCTCACTAAGTTATTTTAATTCATATTCAATCTCCTTGTAACATTTTTGATTCGTACTGTGGTAGATAACTTTTACCAGCAGCCTTGTTTCCAGGGACTTAATACGTGACCTATGTAGGAACCTTAGATAAATTTATATTTTAATTATGTTTATGGTTTCCGGTGAGGCCAGATTGTTTCCGGTCTAAAAATAATATCACGGTCACCCTATACTATCCCATGGGTATCGCAAAAGTCGACTAAGAGATACAGCAGGTAGTCGGGGAGCAGCGCCACCTGTCTACTGGCTACCACCTAACTGCAGTCACCAACTCGCTAGGCAACGTGACAGTTACCTTTGGTGGAAGCCTGTGTCCAGCAGTGGAGGATATCAGGCTGATAATGTGAGCTATTGGTCAAAAGTATAAAGTTTAGGCAAGTTTTTCACCAAAACATTATGCTACGAACGAACCGGAAAACGCAGCGTGGGCAGGCCTCCTACACGGTGGACCGACGATCTTGTGCGGGTCGCGGGAAGCCGTTGGATGCGGGCAGCGCAGGACCGGCTATTGTGGAGATCCTTGGGGGAGGCCTTTGTCCAACAGTGGACGTCTTTTGGCTGATATGATGATGATGATGATTATACTACCGCGTCCAATCAGGAACTCATAGTTACTGCATAGTTTATAATTCCACTGAGCTCACAATATTGATCCAGTGGCAACCACGAAATGGTGTTAGCAATTAAAAGTTTGTAAGCCTTTGAGACGAGTTTGTCAATGAGGCCAACGATACAACTAGATGTATTATAAATTTATAAAGTCGCCGAGGAGAACTTTCTTCTACACCAGTTGCTATAAAGCCAAAAACTGCCAGTGCATAATTTTATAGACTATTTGAAAAGTATGGTTATATGAGATCGTTAAAATATTATAAAAGCTCTATATGTTTTTCAAATCAAAATAATAATTTTTATTATAAATAATAATTTTAATATTCTGGGACATTATTCACACACAGCCATCTGATCCCAAAGTAAGCAATGCTTGTAGTTTGGAAACCAGATAAATGATATATTACATACTGGCTGTGCCCCGCGGTTTCACCCGCGTTAAACTTTATAAATTATAGCCTATGTGTTAATCCAGGGTGTCAGCTATATCCATACCACATTTTATTAAAATCGCTCCAGCCGTTTAGACGTGAAGAAGTAACAAACATACACACTCACATATTCTTAAACTTTCGCCTTTATAATATTAGTGTGATATAAATAATTATACCCAGACTCAGGAAGATAAATATGCATGTTCATGCACACAAATATCTGTCCTGGGTGGGAATCGAACCGACGACCTACTGCGTGAAAAGCTAGCATTTACCAACCACGTCAACCGCCCCGTCAAATTATATCCTGTGATATTAGAGTAACATCAAAATCCGTTTAGTAGTTTTTGCGCGAAACAGTAACAAACATCTATCTGTACATCCATACTCACAAATTTTGGCATTTATAATATTAGTAGGATAATAATTTACTCTGAATAACAAAGAAATTTAAACGTTTCAAATGGATCACAAATACCTTCACAAACATCGAAACGTTAGATTAAATAGCGTATTAATTATGTACAATTTATCTACATACACATTTTGTGTTGCATTTAACTGTTCGCACCTATTATAATTATGGTGAAATAAACAATTATCTTACGATTTATAAAGACGTTCCTTAATCCACATGACACTTTAATACAATTTCCCTATAACATCTGCTTCAAAAGAAACCGAATTCCACTAAACAATCACCTTCAAATAATTCTTCCTTTTGCATCGAATGTTAAGGAAATCTAAACCGTATGGTAATGAAACCGTAGATACGTCTACGACACAGGGGATTCGAATTATTGAACAAGGCGTCAAGCTCACTCCCTCAATGCGGTGATACATATGATTTATTTTAAAGGTGGGAACTCAACACGTTTCCTGAGATAACCTTCGCAAAATGTATATATACGGGTGTTCTTACACTTGGGATACAATAATTTGAAGTATCTGTGATGTGATTCACGGGCCTGTTAGCGTGATTGGTAAAAGCTTGCTTTTTACGCCGCAGAGGGGTTCGATTCAGACGCAGGACAGATATTTGTGTGCATGAACATGTCTGTTTGTCCTGTGTCTGGGTGTAATTATCTATATAAGTATATATTTACGACAGAAAATTAGTATATGCAGTATATCAGTTATCTGGTTTCCATAGTACGAGCTCTGCTTAGTTTGGGATCAGATGGCTGTATGCAAATACCCAATCAAAGTCAAAGACAAAAAATATTATTATTGCTCCGCCTCCGTAGGTGATAGCGTGATAATATGTAGCCTATACGTTGACTCAACCTCTTAGTAATATTCATGCAAAATTTGAAGTAAATCCATGCAGTATTTTTTGAGTTTAGCCCGGATATACATACAGACACACAGACAAAAATTCTAAAAGATATATTTTTTGCTTGGCTATCCTTTGTAGTTCACGCCCAAACAATCCTTTTAAAAAAATATTCAACAGTTTCATACAGTTTTTACTTTCCTACGATTTTATTATATGTATAGATGTCCAAGGATATTTATTTATTAACTAGATATTGTTCAGAAGGTTGAGAAAGCGGTACTTTTATTAAGTTTTTTTTACATATTTAATGAGTGTGGTTTCCTGCCCAGAAAAAAATTAGGGCAACCCCATGTCGGTGACAAGACGACTAATAGTATACACGAGGACGTCGAGCAGCAGCGCCACCTGTGTACAAGCTAACACGTAACTCCGGTCGCCTACTCGCATGTTAAGTGCGGTGACTACGGCAAAACCCTATAAAAGGCAATATTATAGCAAGAATCCTTTTGGGGGAGGTCTATGTCCAGCAGTGGACGCTATCAGACTTATGATGTAATAAATTGAGACGTTGTTCTAAAACAATAATGTCCTTCTAATCGACTTTCGTTCTCAGCGGTCAGTCTAAATAGAGACGGATACAAACACTACAAAAAATAAAAATAAAAAGGTTTATATTCACGTAGACTTTCACGTCAGAACATGTTTTTTTTTCAAATCAAATCAAATCAAATCAAATCTATTGTTTGTAGTAATATATTTAAGTATACATAATTATTTCTAGTTACATACAGATATTTAGGTACACGGATTGTTAAAACTATTATAAAATTTATTTTGTAATAGTAATGATATTAAGCTAGCTTGTATTAAATTAATGTCAAGGAAATTATGTTTAGGTTTAATTATCGAAATTAATAGTTTAAGCTATATTTTACTACATATTATCTGAATGGTTCTGTCTATATTAAAGTACGAATTCAATATTATTATTATAACGGACCTTGTGCTTCTAACGACGGTCGTGCTTTAATGCTACCACCAGATCCAATGTTTTCAAATCCATCGCCCTCATGGTCCTATGTTTTTTCTGCAACCATTCGATCATGATCCAATGGTTTTTCTGTAACCATTGGATCATGAGCGCGATGGAATAGAATTTGCTTGCTTCTGTCTCTATTGAGACTCACCGCTGAGATCGAAATTCGTCCAGAAGGACATTATTATTTTAGAAGAAGGTCTCAACTCACCACTTCATCACACAAGTTACAGAAAAACCATTGGATCATGACAGCAATGAAATAATAATAAATGTCCTCCTAGCCGAATTTCGACCACGTCGGCAAGTCGCAATAGAGATTAGCCACTTGCGCGGGACATATTATAGTGCACAAAATTATAGTGCGCAAACACAGGAGCACTTTCTATTCCATCATCCTCAGGATCCGATGGGACGCCTAGCGACACGACCGGAAAGAGGTCAGGTAGAGTACCGACGGCTTTACGTGCTCTCCGATGCACGGGGGTATAATACCGGCAACTCCCAGACTTCGGGCTGATTCTGAGAAGATAAAGATAAAGATGAGATAAAGATTTCTTTATTGCTAAAACTGTGTACGGTTGTATTGTTGTAGACGGTATATACAATTTTGAGTATCAACAGTTACCCGTATCGGGCGTGCAACAGGAAGGCTTATGAATTAAACATAATAGTACATAACAATTCTTATTATTATAATATACCTGTATATGTGGAATTATTTATTACAATTTATAGCAAAAAGGACTACTTTTTGGCAAAATACTCATTGAGATCGTAAACCACATTGGAAATAAGCCACTTTTTCAAAACGTTTTTGAATGTTTTGCCTTCCAATTCCTTGACATTAACAGGTAGATGATTATATATGCGTATTGCAGTAACAAAAGCACTCTTGTACAAAATTGTATTATTAATGGATGGTGGCAACTGTAAGTTATACTTATATCTAGTCCGTAAATTAGATCTGGTGGCAGATTTGAGCACAAAATATTATTCCATGTTGTGTTTTACAAAAATATTTTCAATTTGCAGAAAAGTGCCAAAATCACTTTTAGCTTGACCCGGGATTTGAACCCAGGACCTCGTTCTCTGCGGGTGAACACGCTACCGCTAGACCAATAGGCAGTCAAATAGAAAATGTTCATGTTCATGTTATGTGTACACTTGTGTTGTCTCCATTTAGACTGACACCGAGATTACTATTATTTCCCAAAATCACTCTTTGGTCCTATCCGGTTTTTGAACCTCAGTATCTATGGTTTGCTGTGTGGTGACGGCATATAATATCATTACCCCATCTAATCCCGTGCGGGGCGTAGAAAGAAATCGACCGAGGGAATACCTACTAGAGAACGGGCAGAGGCGTTTTTCTGTAAACTATGATCATCAACTGAATGACCTGAACTGTGAAATATGGACTGCACGTGTGACGCAGCGGCTAAGACGCGAAGCCGCTTCTTGTCGCGGGTTCGAGTCCCGTGCCGGACAACTATTTGTGTAACCCATAAATAATTATTCGGAGTCTGGATGTAATTTGTGTCTAGTTGTCGTTGTCTTATTTAAAAAAAACTGCGAACGCCAACCCGTCTGCCCAGCGTGGCGATTATGGCATATCCCCCATCCTTTGGGGTTGCTCTTGTCCAGCAGTAGACGTACTTTGGCCGACATGATGATCTACGGTTGAAAACGCTACCGCTAAACCATTACCTCTTCTAAAATGCTAGCGGATAAAATAATATAGTAAAATATTTGCAATTACCACACATGCTGAGATTATTTTCTAAACAAGAATATTATATACCCTAGATACCGTGGAAGAGCAAAAGGAGGTGAGTGAATGAATTTTATAATTACTTGTACGCCCGGGCCTGGGGCGGTTCCGGTCCAATGTAAAATTAATTTCTGTCTACACATCGTTGGAATTACACCGTTTACCTACATTTAAATAAGAGTTAGTTAATAGAGATTGTTTGTTTGCAATTTGTTGTCAAAACTTTTACTCTTCATACCATTTTCTTTACAAAATAAAATAGCTTAAAACTTAGTTTTACTAGGTAATCAAATCAGGTCATGCGCAATGCTTAAAGTAGGCTCAAGTACTATGTTTTTTATTATTATTATACGTGGGGACTTGACTGCCTCGTTGGTCTAGCGGTAGCGTGTTCAACCGCAGATATGAGGTCCTGGGTTCAAATCCCGGGTCGGGCCAAAATGTTTTTTTTGGGATTTTTCCGTAAAAAGAAATTTCTCAGTATCAGCCCGAAGTCTGGAAGTTGGCGGTATTATACCCCCGTGATTCAGAGAGCACGTAAAGCCGTCGGTCCTGTACCTGAACTCTTTCCGGTCGTGTCGCTAGGCGTCCCATCGGATCATGAGAGTGATGGAATAGAAAGTGCCCCTGTGTTTGCGCACACACTTCTGCACTATAATATGTCCTGCGCAATTGGCTAGACTCCATTAAAGACTGGCCGCCGTGGCCGAAATTAGGTCGGGAGGACATCATCATACGTGGGGAAATGCTCAAGAAAACTACACGGTAGCCAGCCTCACAATGCCTGTAGCGGGGGCTATGGGTACTCGTGAACGATCTCACCAGTACCGCCGTACAGTGAGCGTCCGCGAGACTCTCACCCGGCGATGGGAGGGGCCTGGGTGCCTCCCCCCCCTCCCCAGTACGCAAAAGCGTGTTACCTGAGCTACATCAGGTTACCCTCCTGGGACCGATGGTGCTCGGAGGTAAAGAACTCCACTCGTTCCCTCCCCGAAAGGCCAGCGGTCCCAGTGAGGCTCAAGTAACCTATTTTGACAATAACTTCAAAAAATTACTTACTTCATCATCATCATCATTATATCAGCCGCAAGATGCTCACTGCTGGACAAAGGCCTCCGCAAAGATCTCCATAATTGCAGGTCTTGCGTTAACCGCATCCAGCGGCTTCCAGCAACCCTCACAAGATCTTCTGTCCATCTTGTAGGGAGTCACGATGCTCAACCGCAGCGTAATAATTAATATTAAATGACACATACATGCTTGTTTCCCAGAGGGGTAGACAGAGACAACGGATTTCAATTAGTCACGATCTTTGCCTCGTTTACAGTAATTATATTTTTCATACATGTTATTAGCTAGTTAATCTATACATATAATAAAATCGTTGGAAAGTCAAAACTGTACATTGAATATTTTTTTAAAAGGATACTTGGGTCGTGATCTACATTCGATATCGAAGGCAGAAATATAGTTTTTAGTTTTTTTTGTCTGTTTGTTTGTATGTATGTCCGGGCTAAACTCAAAACGTACTGCATGGATTTGCTTCAAATGTTGCATGAATATTACTAAGAGGTCGGGTCAACATATAGGCTACATATTATCAGGCTATCACCTACGGGGGAGGAGCTGTGACATTTTATAAAATTTAACGCGGGTAAAACCGCGGGGCACTGCTTGTTAATATTAAATCTGAATTACAATCAAATATAAATCACGATCTACTAATCTATTTGTAACTAGAATTTTATGCCGTGTGGTGACGGCATAGAATATCATCATCCCATCTCATCCCGTGGGGGGAGTAGAAATCGACCCGAGGGAATACCTACCAGAGAACGAGCAGCAGCGTTTATCTGTATACTATGACCATGAAACTGTGATTGCCATCCCGTCTGCCAAGCGTGGCGATAATGACATGTCCTCCCATTCTTTGGGGAGGCCTTTGTCCAGCTGTGGACGTAATTTGGCTGATTTGATGAAATATAAGTCACGATCTAATAATCTATTTGTAACTAGAATTAAATATACTTACTTACTTATCGTATGGGCAGTTGTTACCCTGGTGTCAGATTTGTTCAAGCCGCCCAGCAGGCCTCTGACATGGCTTAACGACTGTGGTTAAATATATATAGTTAATTTGCAATACTACAATTCATGTTCTGAATATTAACAAGCGTTTCGTCCGTTTTGCTTACTACCTGAGCGCCTATAGACATTTAATCCTTGCTCAGGATTACTATTCATGTGACCTCAATACATAACGACTGTCCCGTTGGTCCGTAGCGCGTTTAACTGCCGATAGGGTCCTGGGTTAAAATGCCGGGTCGGCCAAAAAGTGATTTTGGAATATTTCCGTGTAGAGAATTTCTCAGTATTATCACCAAGTCTGTGAGTTGGCGGTATTACATCCCAGTGCCTCGTAGAGCACGTAAAGCCGTCGTTCCTATACCTGACCTCTTCCCGGTCTGGTTGCTAAACGTCCCATCCGATCATGAGAGTGGTGGAATGAAATAAGTTCGCGCACACACTTGTGCACTATAATATATCCTAAGCAATTGGCTAGTCTCGGGAAGAGGTAACTTGCTGTAGCTCAGGTTGCCTAAACGAGCTTGTGCGTGCAGGGGGGAAGTCATTCGTACCCCGTCCCCTCCCCGGGTGAGTGTCTCGCGGAGGCTGCACTGTACAGCGGAGGTACAGGCGTGATATAATAAATAATAATATTTAGGGACAATGTCACACAGATCATCCTAGCCCCAAACTAAGCAAAGCTTGTACTATGGGTACCAGGCGACGATATACATACTTATACAGATAAATTAATACTTATATACATAGAAAACATCCATGACTCAGAAACTAATATTCGTGGTCATCACACAAATATTTGCACTTACCGGGATTCGAACCCAGGACCACCAGCTTCGTAGGCAGGAGCACTACCAACTAGGCTCGGTGACCATTCACAAGTACCCAGAGCCCCACTACAAGCACTATGAGGCTGGCTACCGTGGTGGTTTTAGTGGGTCGGTCCTACATGACATGCGATTTGAGCATTTCCACCACATAAAAAAAGTACAGGCCCTGTCTAGTTTGGGATCAGATGGCAGTATGTTCGAACGCCGTAATATCATTCTGTGAAGCAGCCACGCTCCAGTAGGAAGCCGCCGAGTCGGGAACGAGCCGACCCCGCTCTTAGACAGAGGAAGCGTCGGGGCGGCGCCAGTAATCAATAGCCCAACTCCCCTTGGGGCTGCGGTGGCAGAGTGAGAAGTGTCCACTCTGCTGCCACGTGCAAGCAGCTCCGGGAAGACAGCAATCTTGTGCATCAACAGTCGCTGTGCCGGACTGACAGGTGTCGGCAAGAGGAGAGGGAAATCCAGAACCTTCCTAGGTTACGTGGACCGACCATCTGGCGCAAAGGAGGGAACCTAAGCAGCAAACCCACGGTCCCGGGCCTGTTCCCATCAGGCGCCAAGAGTCGGTGCGAGTCGATCATACCCACCCGCAGACACTTTAACGGGTGGCATGCGTAGGCATTCCCACTGCCTTACCACAGAAAAAAAAAACCGGCCAAGTGCGAGTCGGACTCGCACATGAAAGGTTCCGTAGCAGCAAGTATTTCAGTTGATTAAATGAAAGCAAATTGCGGTTTATGACGTATTAAAAAAAACTACTTGCTAGATCTCGTTCAAACCAATGTTCGTTGTTAGTTTCCATAGTAATCTTATTTTAGAAGTTACAGTTACATTATCAGTGATTTTACCACTTTGGAAGTGTCTCTCGCGCAAACTTTTCAGTTTAGAAAAAAAATTATATTAGAACCTGAATATAATTTTTAAAGACCTATCCATAGACACCCCACATGAATGGATACGATGAAAAAAAAAAATTTTGGGTTTCAGTTCTATGTATGGCGACCCCCCAAAATTATTGTCCTTTTTCTATTTTTGTGTAAAAATCTTAATGCGGTTCACAGAATACAACTACTTACCAAGTTTCAACAGTACAGCTCTTATAGTTTCGGAAAAAGTGGCTGTGACATACGGACGGACAGACAGACAGACATGACGAATCTATTAGGGTTCCGTTTTTTGCCATTTGGCTACGGAACCCTAAAAAAGAGTGTGTTAGTTGTCCGAACATTTTTATTTATTAATATTAATTAATTGTCGTTAAATAGTAGATCCTCATTTAAGAAGTGCTGTGTTAATGAATTTAAATGGTCCAAGAACAAAGAAAACTATGGATCCGAGCACCCAACAATCGCGATGCGCTCGTACAGAACAAAGGTAACATTTTTATAACTTTCCTTTCAACGAAACAAAAGCACCTACTTAAATACAATGCGGTAGACAAAATTAAATTAACTGCTACCTCAGAACATTGTACCCGTACAACTCGGAATTGTTCAGTAAACATGTTCAATTCTGTGTTTCTAAGAGCGAGAATGTTTGTGGTACACCCACCTGAGCTATGACGCTTTGAGTCTGCGTAATTACATGCAAGACGGCTTTTTTATGCATTTATTTTATTTTATACTTTATTGCATACAGAAATACATATTTACAAAAGGATTAGATAGGTATATCATGTACACAGGCGAGCTTAACTCAACTATGAGTTCTCTTCCAGCAAACCTTTGTTAGAGTGAGAGCTTATATGTAATGGGTTACAGACAGTGCACAACAATTTATACAATGAACTATGGTAATGAAAATAATACAAAAATAAAAACAAAACAGAATCTACCAGTGGTAAATAAATATATACATAAACCTGCTTACTAATACTAGGTACATACTAAGTTACTTACGTAACTACATGCATCCATGTTTTAATTAAATTTTTGCGCCAATTTGGTGGATGTTGAGATAGACGGATGTTGACACTGATAGAACACGGTAATTGGGTCGTTTGAAGTGAGATTCATTGTTCGTTTTGAATTTAATTTTTGAAGTAAAACGTCTTTAAGCACGCCTGACTTGGGGAGTTAGGTGAATGCGTGACGAGATCGTTACGATAAGTGTGATATAAGTTAATGAAGATTGTAGAGTGTGAGAGATAAGTGTGGCAGTATGAGAAGTGTCCTCTACTGCTGCCACGTGCAAGCAGCCCCGGGAAGACAGCGAACTGTTTGTGGCGCAGTCGCTGTGCCGTACTGGCAGGAGTCGGCAAATGGGGAGGGCAACCCACAGTCCTCCCCGGGTGCGTGTCCCGACCATCTGGGACACGGCGCAAAAGGGGGGCACCGGAGCAGCATACCCGCGTTCCCGGGGCTCCCCCTATCATGCGCCAGAAGAAGTCCACGGCAGGTTAGGTTTAGTCGGTGAGAGTCCGAGGCAAACACTTTATGCGGGTGGCATGCATTAGCATTCCCCCTGCCTAATCAAAAAAAAAAAAGTTAAAGAACATAGAAGGAGAGGGAAAATAAGTTTTCGTATATTACTGTAGAGGCAAGAGCACACATTTTCATTTTATCATAGTCAATTACACAGTTACAGTTTTACTTCAGCCATGTGGTCTAAAGCACAATCGTTTTTTTAGCATTACGCTTAGCCGAGGATGCTTTCACTGCTGCACTTGTCAATGGAGGCAAGCGTGAGCTCAAGCCATTTAGCAAAGAAAATTACTAACTTAGTACCCGCGCTTTAGGGCACTGCCTCGGGCGGTTACTGACGGGAAGATGCAAGAGAGTACTATGGCGATCTGCAGTCCAGGGGCTCTACCGGGTAAGTCGCCGAACATCGATTTCCGTCATGGAACGACACGACCGAACACGTCATGGAACGACACGACCGAACACGTCATGGAACGACACGACCGAACACGTCATGGAACGATAGAACCCTAGTAGCTACCAATAGTGTAACAGCTATAGTAAAACTAAACAGAATATAATTTCAAATTAAAATCGACGTATTTTATTCTTGAATATCCATAAGATCCCGAAGGCATCTGGGGCTCTACCGGCTAAGTCACCGAACTTCGATTTCATAAATGGCGTTCAAATAAATAAAGGTTAAAAATGACTTAATCAATCGTTAAATCGGCTTCCATGGCCACATGTGACGTCATAAATGGTCCCGATTCGATTGTGTACATTGAAGCCGATTTATCGATTGATTAAGTAATTTTTGACCGATGGCGGTCAAAAATTACTTAATCAGTTAGTCTTTAAAAATTACTTAATTACTTAGTCGCCGAACTTCGATTCCTTAAATGGTTAAGAAATCGAAGTTCGGCGACTTAGCCGGTAGAGCCCCAGATGCCTTCGGGATCTTATGGATATTCAGGAATAAAATACGTGGATTTTAATTTGAAATTATATTCTGTTTACTGTTACTATAGCTGTTACACTATTGGTAGGTACTAGCGTTCTGTCGTTCCATGACGTGTAGAAAGAATTTGTTTTTGGTTTGAACTGTTTTCAAATGATTTCTTTTTAAATATTTCTTTTTAAAACGTTTTCTTGGACGAACGAAGGTGAACAACCAAGGAGGTCGTCACAGTATCTACTTATGTCCAAAAGGTTATCGTCACCGTAGCCTAGTTGGTAGTGCTCCTGCCTACGAAGCTGGTGGTCCTGGGCTCGAATCCCGGTAAGTGCAAATATTTGTGTGATGAGCACGAATATTTGTTTCTGAGTAACGGATGTTTTCTATGTATATAAGTATTTATCTATCTATATAAGTATGTATATCGTCGCCTGGTACCCATAGTACAAGCTTTGCTTAGTTTGGGGCTAGGACGATCTATGTGACATTGTCCCCAGATATTATTATTATTATGTATTGAAGGTAAGCCAAACTGAAGTGTCAGTGGGAGGGGTACATAGCTCAATGCACCAACTGCTACATGAAGACCACTAACGGGAAGACCCAACTGAAAGCCACTGAATTCGATGCTTCTTCTTTATTTTTCGTATGGGCAGTAGTTACTCTGTTGACAGAGTTGTTCAAGCCGCCCAGTAGGCCTCTGACATGACATATCGTCTGTTGTCTAATGACTACAACCGGGACCGACAGCTTTGCGTGTCCTACAAAGTACGGAGCGACTCAAAATTAATCAACTATATCGGTCACCCATCTATATTCTGACCGCGTGCATAGGTGCTTCACCTCGCCGATCACTTACGGTGAGCACAGCTGGCTGAGAGCCAGCCTGGCGCTGAAGACTGGCCATTGTAGTGCTCTTTGACTTTAGTCCAGGTGTATGTGAAAGGCAAGCATTTACCAATCACGCCAATCGACTCGTCAAATAATCATACTCATAATTTCTTTGTGAAGCATAGGTAACAAAACAAATTCCTTAGTACTAAATATCGGCTTGCTTACTAGATGCCAGTGTGAAGTTGGTACGCCTTGACAGAGTCTGATGTTCATCCGAGTCGACGAGGCGTGCCTGTGGGATCGAGCACTCACTTCCATTCGAGGCTCCGATCCGACAACTAGTGTCTAGAAACTGTCTCACGTTTCGTTGTGCTAGATATATTCTGTCAAAGTGTATAACATTAATTGATCGAGAAATTAATGTACGATGACGTTTTATTTTAATCGTACAAAGTATACGCCAACTAAATCGTGCAACGATGAAGATACAAGTGACAACCCACCACTATTTCCGACATACATATATAAAATTATCTTGTATAATAAGCACTTTTGTGATGAATAATTATCCTAAGCACACAATTTTAATTGAATGCAGTTTGCGAGTCACAAACTACTCACCACACAGTAAACATTATATAAATGAGATGCCGTTTTTATTCTGACGATAATTTAAACGCAAAAAGCCACGAGAACTGTACAAAGTTATTTCAATATTCATCTATCTCATTAAAAGTCTGCTTTTCATACCGCGTTCTATTTTTATTCATCAAACATAATGTACAGACGCCAGCACATCCAGCTATAGCAATCTGTCAAATTTCTTTTATAGATTTTCAACTTTGTCACATAAGCATAAGGTTCACTTTTTGACAATTTGACAGATTGGGGTAGCTTGATGTGCTGGCGTCTGTACATAGATATGCTGAAAATATTTCTAAATATATATTCATTTTCACATAGATCATATGTCATAAGTCATTTATTTTCATAACAAATACATTTGTGTTAAAAATTTAAAGCTAAATTTACAAATTAAAATTACATAACACTATTATCAATTTTATATTATTATTAACCATTAATTACATTATTATCAATTTTATATTATTATGTTCATGTGTCATACCATTTCATTATATAATTAGGAAGTCATTTGTCATGTATAAATTCTTGTACACTATCAAAAGCCTTTCTTCAATAAATAGTTTTTTAATTTGTCCCTGAATATATTTGGTCTAGATATGCTTTTAAATTCTAAAGGCAACTTATTATATAATGAGACCGATTGTACTCTCGAGCTGTGTTGAACCACATTAAGTTTGGCTTGGAACAATGAAGGTATGTCCTTTCTACGAGTTTGCTCTCTAATTTGTCTTTCCTCAACATTTTCAAATTTGTGGAGATTTTTTACAAAGCCTGTTAATAAAACTAATATATATAAGCACGGGGCAGTCAAAATCGTGGAACTGATGGCCGCTAGGGCAGAAAAGTTATCGAGAGGCAACCATGATGCGGCTAGGCGCATACACTGCACTACAATGTGGATTGACGATCTTGCAGGAGTCGCGGGAAGCCGCTGGATGCAGGCAGCACAAGACCGGCTATTGGGGAGATCCTTGGGGGACGTCTTTATCCAGCTTTGTGCGTCTTTTGGCTAATATGATGATGATATTGATTCATTTTAACAATGAAAGTACCAAAAGTTGTTTCCGTTCTGCTGTGTGAAACTACAAACTAAAACCTAGACATTTTTGGCATTGGTCTACGTCAATTTTTGAGTAGCACGACTTTGTTAGACTAACTGCTGCTATCCTGTGTGGTACCCCATTCCATCCATCATATGTACTTAAGTATTAAGTACAATCGCGGACATTTACGGTGCACCGTTTCCGGCACAAAATACTTTGCGCTACAATACTTGGTAAACCCCGCCCATCATACTTTCGACCAATCACAGGTGATAGATGACCACGTTGGTTTGTTTACACGTTCATTCATTCATTAATAGATAAGAAAAAACATTGGCTCAGTTGCAATTTGTACTTAACAGGTTGTCAACGCATCCGCATTTCCGTTTTTCATATTTTATTTCGTTATATCTAATACATTTTGACCCGTGCTGTGTTTTTTGGACTTGATTCTGATTCTTTTATGGTGACCTGTGCTTTGTTTTTTGGACTGTTGAATGTGTTGTTGTATTTAACCTACTGGAAAGATGCCCCGAAACCTCCTAAGAGAGGAAAGAAACCAAATTTTAGTCCTATATAACCAAGGACTGAATATCACACAAATAGCCGAGGAATTAAATGTTGCGGTAAGTAAATATCAAGTACACTATTTGTAGAGTTTTGGAAAATTATTATTTTAGTATGTAACAAATGGAAGTATTTTTTTAATTTATTCGTATTCATAATTTTTATGTTACTAAATTGGACGATTTATAATGTTATTATTTAGTCAATTAATTGTGAAATTGTTGCTAGTATTATTTTACACTCGTAAAACCTACTAAAAATACGTTAAGTAAAATTTAATAATTATTCATTTTGTCTCAGTGAAGATAACTAAATAAAAATTGAGCTATTGTCACTGAGAAGAAACAAATAATAATATCTATACTAATATTATAACAAGAAAAGGTTTGTATGTGTTTGTAACGAATATGCTCAAAAAGTACTGAACCGATTTTAAAAATACTTTCACCATTTAAATGCTACATTAGCACTGATTAATATAGGCTTTTTTTAATTGCAAGAAAGAAATAAGGATCCCTACTAAAACTACAATAATGTTACCCAAGGTGTAAAAAAATGCCTATAAAATATCTATCTTCGCATGCGCTGCGAAAACTATTGATAATAGAAAAATACGTCGCAATAGCATGTGTATAACTATTGCAATTATGTCACTATAACGATTTTTTAATATATTAAAATTTTATAGAAATTCCGACCAAAATCAGACCAAGTTATTTATACATTTGCCTTAATCCTTACCTAAATAAATGATTTCTCAAGCAAGGCTATTTAAATACCTGTAAATTACTTTTTAGTTTATTAAAATCGGACATTCCATTCGAAAGATATTACGAGTTTAAAACTGAAATATAATTAATTAGAAAACCGGCCAAGTGCGAGTCGGACTCGCGCACAAAGGTTTCAGTACCATTACTTATAAAAACGAGCAAAAAATTCCATTCTATAAAAACGTTTGTTGTATGGGAGCACCCTTAAGTATTTATTGTATTTACTTTTTTAGTATTTGTTGTAAAAGCGGCATCAGAAATATATAATCTGTGAATATTTCAAGTGTCTAACTATCACGGTTCATGACAGACAGACAACGGACAGACAGATAGCGAAGTCTTAGTAATAGGGTCACGTTTTACGTTATAGAGGCCGAGATAGAGGTTTACGTTATGCCAAAATGTTAAAAAAATAAATGTCCACCCGTGCGAAGCCGGGATGGGCCGCTAATATCTTATTAAATTTAATATCAAATAAATTTACATTTATCCCATGTTATCAACGTAATATGTGACCTTTTTATGTAAAAAAGCCAGCAAACAAGCATATTATAGACCACATGGTGGTAATAAGTTACTGTATAGCCTAGACTTTTTACATTTGGATTCATTTTTCTTGTGTTTTGGTATTGTATTCTTGAAATTAATTTGATACGCGTTTAAACTGTACCCAATAAAAATTATTTTGATTGCATCATATTTATTATAATAATTGCAAAAGCATTACTAACAATATTTATATTAACATAAAATGCAATATTTGTAGGCAAACATAATTATTTTTTTAAAACTTCATTTACAGAGAAACACTGTGCGGCGCTGGGTCCACCGAGATGCCGAGGAGGGGTCCATTGACACTCGACATCGTGCCTCTCGTCCGCGCATCCTTACAGAAGATCGCGTGGCGCATATGGTGAATGTATACCAAGAGAACCCGTTCACTAGAACATCAACGTTCGCTGAACAATATGAGTGCAATACGTGAACAGTAAGGAGAGCACTACATGCCGTTGGTGTACACCATAGACGGCCAGCAAAAAAACTAGTGCTCACTGAAGACCTAAGACAGGCGAGGGTGCGATTTGCGCGTGACTTTCACGACTTTGACTTTTCGCGCGCCATATTTTCCGATGAAAAGTCGTTTAAATCAAGTCAACACGGCCGTCGAAATTTATGGCGTATCAATAATACTCTATGACGAGATATTAGGTTTTAAGCATACGTTTAAAAATTTTATTATTAACATAGATTTAATTTAAAAATGATGATTGATGTTTAAATAGTAAAAAAAAATAAGATTATGTGATTAGAACTTCAAGCGCATTGTAATTATATTTCCACGCAGGTATTGCTCATATAATAATTTTATTAAATATTAAAGTTAAAAACATTTTAGTGTGAAACGATTAAAATGTTGTTTATATTACTAATAAACAAGTCTTCGTTTAAACCCTATAAAACCCTTCAAAAAGGGAGTTATAGGGTTCCTAAAGAGTCTGAAACTCGCAAGTGATGCTTCTGGTGTTGCAAGCGTCCATATGCTACGGGCCGTACGCCTGTTTGCTGACTGAGTAGAATAATAATAATTAATGATCACTGTCCACATAGAACCGATATAAGATTAAACTAGACAAAGAAAATAAATATAAATGAAAAAAATATATACATAATACGGTCAATTATGGATATTTTTTATGAAAAGTAGCGTTGCTAACTCAGACTACTTCATTTTAAAAAATTGTTGTCTTTGATTGTCATCTAATAACGATTGCATTATATTTTTAGTTTTCGATTGTATATTTTATTAACAGGGTAGGTAATTACATTGTTTTGCTTTTTTTAAAGATTTAAAGAGAAATAAGCCAAACTGAGATAGTATTTATTGAATGATCTAATTTTGCACTGTAGTAACTTGTAAGGCTAATAAGATTTAAAGAGAAATAAGCCACACTTAAAAATTATTTATTGAATAATCCAATTTTGTACTGAAGTGAGATTTAAAGAGAAATAAGCCTCACTGAAATATTATTTATTGAATGATCTAATTTTGTACTGAAGTAACTTGTAAGAGTTAGTCCCACTATGTTCCCGGTATGGTACCCTCTTAAAATACCTACCAAAAAGTCCCGCTATGGTACCCTTCGGTTTATATATTATTTTAAAATTGTATAGAAATCGACCGCCAGATTCAAAATCTAATAAAAAGTTACGAGAATAAAGATATCTCCATTGGTGATTTTTTTATCAACACATCGAAATCAAAATTTCAGTCAAAACATTTATAAAATAGTTCATTTTCTTTTTTGTTTTTTAGCCTATTAAAATGTTTAATATTGTAATACTTTTTTTCGATGTTGATTATTTTTTGTAGTTTATATTTACCATTAGTGCCTTTTTCTTGATGTTGATTATTTCTAATAATAATAATATATTTGTCTAGTTGTTCATATTTTTGTAGTTTGTTTACAATTAATGCCTTTTCTCGATGTTGACTATTTGTAATAAATATATGTATTTTCTAGTCGGTTTTTTTTGTAGTATATACATTAATACTTTTCTGAGATATTGATTATTTATAATTAAATTTTTTTTTGGATTTTGATTGTTGGTATTTGTAATTAAATTGTTGATTATTTTTAAATTTCCATTGTAATTAATATTTCTTACCACTGGTTGATCATCATCAATCATAACATTTATAAAATAGTTTATTTCTAATTTGGTTTTTAGCCTATTAAAATGTTTAATATTGTAATACTGTTTCTCGATGTTGATTATTTTTTATAGTTTATATTTACGAATAGTGCCTTTTTCTCGATGTTGATTATTTGTAATTAATTAGTTTGCCCAGTTGTTGATATTTTTTGTAGTTTGTTTATAATTAATGTCTTTTCTAGATGTTGGCTATTTGTAATTAACATATTTTATAGTCGGTTTTTTTTGTAGTATTTATAATAATACTTTTCTGAGATATTGATTATTTATAATTAATATTTTTTTTCAGTTGTTGATTATTGTTATTGGTAATTAAAATTGTCGATTATTTTTAAATTTACATTATAATAATTAATATTTCTTTGCACTGGTTGATCATTTGTAACAAATATTTTGAATGAATAAAGGACTGATTTAATATCGCAAACAGACGTTTTATTTATACACTCCTAAAAAGTAAAACGGTAGAGACAAAATTATAGATGCACTTTTCTTAACAATTATCTTCTATTGTTTGACGTAGATCTAAAAGATGGGTACAATAGCGGTACTTTTTAGTAGGAATTATAAGAGGGTGCCATACATGCACCCCACCATAGCGGGACTGACCCACTTGTGAGTTAAGTCTAATAAGATTTAAAGAGAAATAAGCCACACTGAGATATTATTTATTGAATGATCTTATTTTGTACTGAAGCAACTTGTAAGGCTAATAAGTAAGAGATATAAGCCAAACTGAGATATTATTTATTGAATTATCTAATACTGTACTGAAGTCACTTGTAAGGCAAATAAATCTACTTTAAATTATAACGATCTCAATGAGGGTTACCAACACATGCGAATATTGCACTAAAACCTACTTAACAATAAAGATTAAATTAATATTAATTAATTAAAAATGCAATATAATGGAAGTTATGACTGTGAGAAGTTTTGAGCATTTTTTAATATCCAAGATATCGCGCGCTCGACGCGTGACGTCAGCTGTCCGGTCGCTCCTTGCGCTCGTGCGCCACGCCGCCGTATGAAACACAATTAAGTGTATAAGTGTGTGTGTATGTGTATGTGTATATATATATATATATATATTAATACTTTACAAACATATAATTGACGGACACAAATTACATCCAGACTCTGAACAACTATTTATGGGCCACACAAATAGTTGTCCGGTGCGGGAATCAGCACGCAGCGGCGACTGTCTTAGCCGCTGCGCCACACTTGCAGTTAATCTTACTTCACTTATATTCAAACATACATATTGTTGCCTTTTAAGTATTAGTGGCTAAAAGTCGAAGGTAGATAATAATCACGAAATATTGTATAAGTAGGTAAAACATTTCGTGGTTATTATATATTTTTTCCTAATATCCCATGTTTAATCTAGGTCAGTATTAGGTTAGGTAACATTACCTATTCTCATTAAAAAATACGACCTGGTTGGTTTCCATTACAGAAAGCATTATAACTTTCTGATGTCTAGGTTCCTGATAGATAATAACATTATTAATGTATATTATTTAGAAGGATCAATTATTTTTTTTTGTGATGTTGTAATGTAGTCCTTTTATATAATACCCCACTTGTCTCAGTTTGAAATTTCGATTCCCCATTCGTGCTCCTTTTGCAAATAGAATAATCTTATTTTATGATTTTTTTATTTGCAATAGTGTTGGGTAAATTTTTATCATCATTTCAAATTTCAAATCGATAGCCTTAGTACTTGCTGAGATAAACAGCTGTGACAGACGGAAAGTCGCACCACACACACACACGTAAGGCATTACAGCTTCATTTTAATAATAGACGTTATCTATTAACGTCAGTTTTAATACGGTTAATCCGGGAACCTTACTTCAAATGGTAATACGCTAGTTGTTCCGCGTCTATAAGTAAGGGGGTAACCCTTACTCATAGATAGACGCGGTTCAACTAGTGAGGTGTTTTGTCCCACTCTCTTGAAACCAAAATTATATTTCAATGACAAAGATAAAACATCTCTCAAGTTGACGCGCGTTTAAAATGAAGGGGTTTGGTTTTTAAATCCCTACTACGAGTATATCTCTATTAATATTATAAATGCGAAAGTAACTTTATCTGTCACGCTTTCACATTTAACCACTGAACCGAACCTTTTTATGAAATAGGTATGGTAATATGGTATAAGTCTAGAGCTTGGGAAAGGACATACGCTACTTTGTTATCACACCTGGGCTCGAGTCTCCGCGATATAAAGCTTCAACCGTGATATAAAATGTAGGTTGCGGGCGGAAAGCTAGTAATATTATAAATGCGAAAGTAATTATGTCTGTGTGTAACGTGGTCACACCTAAACAACTAAACTGAGTTTGGTGAAAACTGCGAAAAACCAGTATATTATATATTAAGTTCGGTTTCAAACCAAGTCAGACTAAAGTAATGGGAAGATAAAATATAAAAATAATCATTAGCTATAATTTTCAAAGCATTGCATTCGGCTCAATTGAAAACATTATAAGGTGCCGAAGCAATAAAATATTGTTTTGTAGCCATATTGTTTTTGCCCTAATCTTTATGTCGTCTAATTCCACTAAATAATAAACCGACGACAACAATACATGTTGTCATCTCCTTGTATTTTACCAATCCGTCACAATATACGACTAAATCACATAGGAAATATTTTTACGAACTTAAAAGTCGCTCGGTGCCTTTTGTCCAACATAGTAAACAAAATATGAAGTGACGAGTTGAAATTAGACGCCATTAAGATAAAAGGGATTACAGCAAAATATTTACAAAATGGGCACAAAAGAATGTTTTATTGCTTGTGCATTTTTATAATGTTTAAGTTTTAGCCGAATGCCGTGCTTTGACAATGTTCTTTCACACGCCTAACTTATTTATTGCTGAACGTTGTAAAAAGCTTACGTTGTGTATTGTTTGATTTTAAAATTTTAATCATATTCCAGGTGATTTATATTTCGAAGTTCAGTCCGTTACTATGTTGTGAAGTAATGTTTTTTTTATTATTAAATATTAATATATAAATATTTGGAAATTATCAGATCTATATTGCAATTGATTAAGCATTAATAGTAATTTTGTGTTTACACATCAATGTAGATATTGTATCATTTACAAAAACATTCATTTAAAATTTATTGAGGCACCTCGATTGGCCAATAGTCATACGCATACTACTTACAAACGTGGGTAAATTTGACAGTTTTGTGCTACACTCTTGAAGGCAAAATTATGTTTGAATGACAAATTACGTGAGTTCGTTTTTACCCAAAGGGTGAGACGGGACCCTACTAGTAAGACTTCGCTGTCTGTCTGTGATAGTTAGACAGTTGAAATTCTCACAGATGATGTATTTCTGTTGCCGCTATAACAACAAATACTAAAAAATAAATATTTAAGGGGGCTCTCATACAACAAACGTGAATTTTTTCCTTGTTTTTATAGATAATGGTACGGTACCCTTCGTGCGTGAGTCCGCCTCGCACTTGGCCGGTTTTTCAATATGGAAACACAAATTATTATTTTTCACAAATTAATATTATTTATCCTTCACAAATAATCAGCTATAATTTTCAAATACGGTGTGCATTCGACTTAAACACACATTATATAAATGTATGCGCAAAAATCACAAGTCACTCGATGCCTTTTGTTCCATTATTTCAATGTAAATCCCATATTTTTAAACTACAGCCACTCCAAAACAAAAAATACTACGAATACCGATTCGAATATTCATTCATTGCGTAATTCCGTAGTAATAGTAGATTGAGTATGTGTGCGTTAGGGGCGGAGCTAGCTCCTACGTTCCGACGCCGAGTGCAAGCGATTTTGGCCTTATCGGTGGTGCACCAGATGTGTCCCTCACTGTACATATGATTCTGTCCGAAGTGTTAAAAGCGAATGTGAGTGCCAATACAAACCACTCTGGGTTTAATGGCACAAAACTAAATAATAATGTATCGAACATATATATATAAATGAAATTATAAACACAAGGTCCGCCATAATAATAACATTTAACCCCAACTGTATATAATCAATTTTCTTGGCTTAGGAAAGAACATGGTGCGATAAGTAAAGCATCCCTAAAAAATAAAGTTAAACAAATACTCCTAACTGAATTTTGTGAATGATTATGTTTTGTAAGTGGTTTGACAAAATTACTACTGTTACAATTATTTATCAAAATTATATGTAATCAGCTAGTTTGTACTTAGTTTAAGGAATTTAAAACAAGCGCTAATCCCGCCGACAAACTGTTGCGCAGTTTGGTGGGTTTACAAACCAAAACAATATGTTATTCCAATAAAAACTCTATTTATTTATTTATTTAAATTCGTACCTTAATATAGACAGAACCATTCGACAGTATGTGGTAAAAATATAGCTTAAATGTAAAATTTTGATAATTAAACCTACACATGAACCTTGACAATAACTTAATTTAAGTTAGTTAAATATCGTTGCTGTTGTAAAATAAATCTTATTGTAAATTATTTCCTACAATCCGTGTACCTAAATATCTATATACCTATACCTAGAAATAATTATAAATTAATTAAGTATTACTACGAATATGTTCTGACTATTTACAAGCGCTTTTTTGAAGTCTACGTGAATAAAAATCTTTTTTATTTTATTTTTATTAAAAAAAAAAACAATCAATATCAGTCTTCAAACTCTCTCCGATACTTATAAACGGCTAAATATTAGACAATTGCCTTGTTCTTCTTGTTATTCTATCCCGCGAAAGGCATAGAAGCAGTCCCTAGCAAGCAGTAGTCAACGCAGGAATTTCTCAGATTACTATGATCATCATACTGCGATCGCCAACCCGTCTGCCAAGTGTGGCGATTTCGGCATGTCTCTCCAAACGATGAGCACAATCCCATTGTGGAGGTCTTTGTCCAGCATTGGGCGTCATTGCCGGGTGTAGCAAGACCAGTAGTTATGGAGATCCTTGGGGATGCCTTTATCCAGCTGCAGGTAAACGTCTTTCTACTGATATAATAATATCCTGCGACATTATTCACATACAACCATCTGAAACTAAACTAAGCAGGGCATGTACCATGGAAACCAGATAACTGATATATTGTACATATTCCTACTACTTTTTTTTGTTAATACATACTCATACTTCATAGATAATTACACCTAGACTCAGGACAAACAGACATGTTCATGCACACAAATATCTGTCGGTGGGAATCGAAGCCACAACCTGCGGCGTGAAAGGCAAACATTTACCAACAATGAAAACCGGCCTGATATATATTTCTTTCTTTTTTTTTTAATTATATCTGGACAATGTCACACAGATCATCCTAGCCCCAAGCTAAGCAAAGCTTGTACTATGGGTACCAGGCGACGATATACATACTTATATAGATAGATAAATACTGTTACCAACTTCCGGACCTGCGTAAACTCAACCACATTAATAACAAATAATTATAACAACTTCCGCTTGTCAACTTCCGGAGCACTAATTATTAATTTAGGATAGTATTAATATTGATTGTTTGTTTTAATTAATAATAATGTTTATTGATACATCTTCAGCACAAATTGTAATAATTAATATACAACACTAAATATTTGATTGCATGACCGAGTGTACGACACGACGTTGTTGACATGAAGTAACTGATTTGTCTATAAAAAGCAGATGTCTCACACAGGTGGACACAGTCGTTTTGTATCCGTCACCTAGCAAAGTAGTGAGGGGAACCTCTGCCCGATTGTATACCGATATTATATTGGATAAGGAGCAACTGGGGTTTTATTTTACTCGGACTATCCTGATTACCCACCTTTTTACAATACTTAAATACATAGAAAACATCCATGACTCAGAAACAAATATTGGTGCTCATCACACAAATATTTGCACTTACCGGGAACCCAGGACCACCAGCTTCGTAGGCAGGAGCACTACCAACTAGGCTACGGTGACCGTCTAATATAATGATGATGAATTAACATACTTATTTAATATACGAAGAAATGCTAGGATTCCTTGAATGTTATAATATGGTGAGCCAGATACAAACTTCTCTGCAACTTTGCTACGTAAACTAGACCAGATAAATATCTCTGGAATTTAATAAAAATATATAAAAGAGAAGCATCTTCACGTTCCAGTTTTCACTTGTCCATTTTGATTGAAACGAAGTATTTCTAAGGAACGTGTTTGAAGTATGTAGTGCGGAAAGCAGCGAGGATTGCATTTTTGTTTAAACAACTCATGTACTACTGTGTCAGCACATTACATAATCCCAATGCATGGATGTCTGTAACTCTTTTAGGCAACAACTACGGAACAAATTTAGATGACACTTTGTAGTAATAAGCTTATATATACTTGGTAGTGCTCCTGCCTACGAAGCTGGTGGTCCCGGGTTCGAATCCCGGTAAGTGCGAATATTTGTGTGATGAGCACGAATGTTTGTTTCTGAGTCATGGATGTTTTCTATGTATATAAGTATTTATCTATCTATATAAACGGTTGGAATTTCTTTATTTCTCAAAGATTTACAATCACTTCGAGGAGAAACAAGATACATAATTAAACTATAAATATTACATAATTGAAAATTTGAAAAGTTCACACTGCGCATAATATAAAGTAATTTGCTAAACAACGTACCATTAACAATTGGTAAATAATGTAGTTGTGTAGGTAGAGGTGAATAATAACCGGCGCGCTGCGCTCACGCCCTTTGTCCGTTGTAAGTAAGTGAGCAAATTTTAAGAGGCATTTACACTGAGTGTGAATTTGTTTACCATTTTTTGTTTCTTGTTATTATTGTTCGGTAGAGCCTTTGGAAATGTGTTGTTTTAATAATTTTTTGTAAATATATGTGGTCTTAGCGTTTTTGATATGGTTAGGCAATGCATTAAAATATTGTGCTCCTTGGTATACAATTGTCCTTTTACCATAATTGGTTCTTGGTTTGTATAGTATTATATTGTGTGCCCTTCTTGAACTTCGTGTTTGCACTTGTATCTTTTTTGTAAGTTTTATTTCTGTGTGGATGTCTTTGTTTAATATTTTATGTATCAAAATTGCTGTATTGTATTGGTAAATTTGTGTAATATTTAATAATTTGGTTTCAGTATAAAGCTTTTGTGTTGGAGTAAAATAATTGTAATGAAATAGAACTTTTATTAATTTATTTTGCGACCTCTGTAATGTCTGAATGTGTACTTTAGCAGCTGATCCCCAGACCTCGATTAGGTAATCAATGTGAGGTTTAACTAAAGAGTTGTATATAATATAACGGATTTTTAAGGGTAAGCATCTTGCTATACTACGTAAGGCCCCAGTTAATTTACATAATTTTGAACGTATCTTGTCGATATGTGGCTTCCACTGCAGTTGGCTATCCAAAATAAGCCCGAGATACCTTTCTTTAAATACCCTAGTTAGTGTAGTCCCGTTAATAACCAGAGGTCTGTGATCGAGAATTTTTTTGTTTTTGGCTGCAAAAATTATGTAGTTGGTTTTAGCCGCATTTATAGTCAGTAAGTTAGATAGAAACCATTTTTCTAAGGTGTAAAGATCAGTCTGTGCGTCGTTTATGACAGTGTCGATAGAATTACCATAGTAAAACAGACAGGTGTCGTCAGCATAAAGTGAGATATGACCTTTTAGGCCTATTTCATGGACGTCATTTATGTAGATGAGGAATAAAAGTGGGCCCAATATAGAGCCTTGTGGGACGCCACATTTTATTGATTTTGGTTCACTTATATGCTCATTTATACTAACTACCTGGTACCGGCATGTTAAGTAAGATTGAAATATTTGAAGCGCGTTTCCTGTGATACCAATGTGCTCCAATTTACGTAATAACAATTTGTGACTAACAGTATCAAATGCCTTTTTTAGGTCAATAAATACACCTAAACCTAGGCGTTTCTGGTCAATATTAGTTTTAAGTTTTGTAATCAGGTCAGTTGTTGCTGAAAGTGTATTCGATTTTTTCCTAAATCCATATTGACGGTCAAATAAGAAGTTAAATGAGTTTAGATACTGTAGTAGTCTGCTATGTAATAGTTTTTCAAAAATTTTGGAAATCACAGGTAAGACAGAGATAGGTCTGTAGTTGCCTGGATCCAATTTTGATCCCGATTTAAATATAGGAGTAACCTTAGCGCTCTTCAGTAAATCTGGGAATGTCCCGTCAACCAAACATTTATTTACGCATTTTGTGAGACTAGGTAATATTAGTAATTTAGACATTTTTATGACTTTCGCACTGATGCCATCTAATCCTGTACTAGTATTTAATTTTAGATTGTCAATAATTTTACCAATTTCAAGTTCTGTGGCTAGTGTTATGTGTGAGAGTTTATGTGTGTGTGTTACGTTTTGGCTAGTGGCATAACTGTGGTGATAAAAGGTAGGTATTTGATTTGCTAGTAAAACACCTATATTCGAGAAATAATCATTAAGGGTTTCACAGATATTTTTTGGATTTGATGTAATTCCATTGGGTGTTTCTAGTTTCGAAGGGGCTAGGCTTGTTTGGTGTTTATTATTTGAAAGACTATTTATTAGTTTCCACATTTTCATAGGCTTACCTACACATTCTTTAAATGAGTTATCGTAATAATTGGTTTTAGTCATCTGAATTTGCTCAAATACATTGTTTCTTTGTTTTTTGAATGTCTGCTTTAATTGTTCATCAGAAGGGTTATTTTGTAATTCTTTCCACAGTAAATTTCTTCTGTCAATTTCACTAATGATATCCTTGTTAATCCAGTCTGTCCTGGGAGGATTTAAGATCTTAATTTTATTTATTTCATTGCTTTTTATAGCCGCATTAATTGTATCGTGAAACATTGCATAGTTTTCTCCAACAGTAGTAAAGTCCAGCTTCTCTAAAGATCCGTATAGTTTATCATAAGCTAGGCACGTATAATTTTTCTTTTGTAATAGTTTCTGCTTGATTTTTTTCACTTCCATGTATATCTGTTTATGATCTGACATAGCAGATTCAATAATAGCAAGATGGAAACTATTTTCTTTTAAGCTAGTTAAAGCGTGATCTAGAATGGTTTTGGTAGTAGCTGTTTCTCTTGTACAATAGTTAGCGCTTATCTTATTAAGAATATTGTATCCGTTTTCCTGTAGTGTTTCCTTGTACTCTATGATTGGTCGTTCTTTGCTGAGTAGGTTGTAATTGAAGTCTCCTAATATTATGGATCTTTTATGTTTGTATAATTCTTCCGAAAAGGTCTCTAGAAACTGTGTTGTATTTGTCCTTTCTGGTTTATAGATGGCACCTATATCTACAGCAAATTTATTCAGATGAACCCACAAAAAATGATTGTCATTTTCACATTTGTCGTACAAGAAATTATGTTTTAAGTTATTATGGATAAAAATGGACACTCCTCCTCCTCTACTATGGGCTCTAAAATTATAGTAGTGTGAGTAATTTGGTATTTGTAGAGTTTGGGCTTCATCTTCAGACTTAATCCAGGTTTCGACCAGTATTACGACATGTGTAGTATTTTTTATTGCTGCTAGTATACACTTTAATTCATCTAGTTTCCCTGGTCTAACCAAGCTTCGTATGTTTGCATAGAAAACCCTAAGAGAATCTGTGTTAGATTTTATGTTGTCGTATTGACTTGTAATCTCGTAAGTGTTTATATAAGAATTGCTGTCGTTTGGTACTAAGTGAACGTATTGTATTTTAGGTTTCCTTTTTACTTTTTTGGATCTTAATTTATTATTTTAGGTGATCCATTAATATATTTGATCACTAAGTTGGTTTTTTCGATTTCTAATCGCTTCTGTAATTCTTCTTTCAATGATTTCATATGTTTTTGTTGTGCAGGAGTTTGATCAGAGTACATTTTTATTGATTTGTCCTTTATCATGGCTTTCTTACGTAGTAATGCTATCGCAGTCTCTTTTAGTGCAAAAAGTACTTTGATATGGCGAGTATTGTTAGGCTTATATGCTCCCAAGCGTCTGATTTTTATCGGCTCCGTAAAGTTAGGCAGTATATTTTTTATAATTTTAATAACTTCTTCTCTGTCCTGGGTCAGTCTATCTTCATTGTTTTTGCCCTTTGCTTCAGGTATTCCTGTTAAAATAATGTTTTTTTGTCTGATTTGCCTGTCTTGTATCTCCGAAATAACTTCACTCATTACTACTGGAGTGTGAGTTATGTTCTGGTTATTTTTTATTTTTTCTATATCTTCCTCTAACACATTGAATTTTTCGGTAGTGGATATACTATCGGTTTGTAGTGCAATGATATCTAGTTTCATCTTATTATGTTCTATGATTAGGTTATCGGTGGTGACCTTTAATTTTTGAATATCTTCCTTGATAGCGGAAACATCTTCAGAGATTTTATTCATTATTTTTAATTGATCTCCGGTAAATTTATCCATAACGTTCTTAATTTCCTCACAAAAGTTAGCAAAATCAAGTTTGTGACCTTCTGGTTCCATTTCTTTCCTCTTTCGGAATGTTATTTGAGGTACATCACTATTTATTCTAGACAAATCTGGTTGAGACGCTGCATGGGTAACGAGTTTAGATGGTGAATTATTCATTATAACTTGGTAGGTGAGAATGCTCCTTTATGTCTATTACGTACGTGCAATAACGGTAGTCCGGTGGCAAGCGCAGAGCGAGATGAATTATTGGAGCCCGTCTCTTTTACACCGCTGGGCTGAGGGAGGGTGGGGCCCGGTCGGCAGCCGCCCGCGCCGCTTGATGTGCCTGAGTGAGTCTCCAGTTACTGAGTTGTTGATGGTAGTAACACACGCTTTCACTTGTACCGCAAAATATGCTATCACATGTAAACTAATGAGTGCAAATTTGATTGGCAATAATTTAGTAGTTTAGAAATAAATTAAGTAGCACGTCCGTCCTCAGCGCAGTGCGAATCCGATATAAGTATGTATATCGTCGCCTGGTACCCATTGTACAAGCTTTGCTTAGTTTGGGGCTAGGATGATCTGTGTGACATTGTCCCTAGATATTATTATTATTATATCCGAAAAACAAATAGGTTATAACTGATAAATCTCAACGCGGATGAAACTGCGGGGCACAGCTAGTACATATATATTTATTAATACCACTTTATTAAGTTTATACTGATGGTTTTTTTTCAGTCAATATTGAATTTCATCCTTGTCTTGGCTGATGATATGCGATACGAAAAAGCATCGGGGATTGCATTTTCCTTTGAACAAATTCATGTAACAGTTTATCAACATATTACATTCCATACATACTGATCGCACCTATTTCCTAGAGGGCAGGCAGAGACAACGGATTTCCATTTGTCGTGATCTTTGCACACCTCTTTTGCCTCGTTTTCAGTCATTATATTCTTCGTTACGCCGGGCACATAGCTCGTAGAACCAATGGCCGTTGGGGCAGAAAGGTTCTCGAGTGGCGACCACGAACCGGAAGACGCAGCGTGGGCAGGCCCCCTACAAGATGGACCGATGATCTTGTGCGGGTCGCTGGAAACAGCTGGAGGCGAATAGCGCAAGACCGGCAATTGTGGAGATCTTTGGGGGAGGCCTTTGTCCAGCAGTGGACGTCTTTCGGCTGATATGATGATGATGATGATGATGATATTCTTCGTTTATGCTCGCCGGTTTAGGATACTTCTAAGCTGGCCTTTCTTGGAAATATCAACGATTTGGTCAGAGAATATTCTACGAAGTCTTCTACTTCCGGTTGTTCCATTCACACAGGCTAGCTATACTTCTTTTGTCAATCCTTTTTCATTTGTCCTTTCTAAATGGCAAAACTATCATACTTTTCTGATTCTTTTTCTGTGTCTGGGTGTAAATTAGAAATATATAAGTATGTTTATCAATTGTCAGGTTGCCATGGTACAGGCTCTGCCTAGTTTGGAATTGAGTGGCAGTATGTTAATTGTCCCAAGATATTTACTTTGTTTTTTATTTTATTTATCACGACGTGTTTAATGTACTCACAGAGAGTTCAACCAGCCTCTCAATGAACCAGACTCTGTACAAAATCTAAGTTTTTACGCTTGGATTGTTTGGTGCGGCAATCAAACCAGAGACCTCCCACAAATGTCAAAGGCATATAAGCCTGAGGGGGGCAATACTAATTCTAAGACATAAGCAGAGGCTACATCAGAGTATTCAATCAAAAGATTGAGGAGAACTTCAATAATTGAAAAATAATTAATTGAAACGTAAACTAGAAAACAAATATGTCAGGCTATATTAAAAACTCACACAAATATTTTATTTTTATAATAGAGTACCTATTGTTTAGAAAACAGAATTTAATTTTGTAGGTGTTCAAAATGGTTGGTAAGCCATTCCAGAACTGGAACGTCGTACTTTAAAATGATACTAACTTACTTTCCCCTATTTTGTACTATATCTATTGTGCCAGTCAGACTAATCACTTATTGATCTGCTCGCATTGTAGTCACCTACTTTTACTAATTGGTTCCGCTGAAAGGTTCTTTTAGAAGGCAGTACGAGGCTACCGAATCGTTTGGAAATAATTAAACGTAAGTACTGGGTAAGCAATTATTTTTCTTCAGAACTCATCAATAATTCAATTCTTAAGGGTGCTTCAATGTTTGGTTTTATTTAAGCATGCGACACAATTTGTATACATTTCAATTAATGAAGCAATGCTTCCATCGGTGATGGGTATATTTTTGTTCCGTTTGAGTTGGAAAAATATGGGCCCTTTAGGTTCAAAATCACGCAAAGTAAACATCATATTTTTTTTTAATATATTAGAGGGACAATGTCACACAGATCATCCTAGCCCCAAACTAAGCAAAGCTTGTACTATGGATACCAGGCGACGATATACATACTTATATAGATAGATAAATACTTAAATAAGTACATAGAAAACATCCATGACTCAGAAACAAATATTCGTGCTCATCACACAAATATTTGCACTTACCGGGATTCGAACCCAGGACCACCAGCTTCGTAGGCAGGAGCACTACCAACTAGGCTACGGTGACGTCGGTGATCGTCATATCCAGGTGCCTTTTAGAAACTTCAGGTGACCCAAGAGCTGAGGTGTAGCCCGAACAGCGTATCAGCTTAGTTATATGACAACGTCAAGTCACCAGCTTTTTTACACCCTTTTTTAGGGTTCCGAACCCAAAGGGTAAAACGGGACCCTATTACTAAGACTTCACTCTCTGTCTGTCCGTCTGTCACCAGAGTGTATCTCATGAACCGTGATAGTTAGACAGTTAAAATTTTCACAGATTATGTATTTCTGTTGCCGTTATAACAACAATAGCTGAAAAACATAATAACATAAATATTTAAGGGGACTCCCATACAACAAACGTGAATTTTTTGCTCGTTTTTATAGATAACGGTACGCAGCCCTTCGTGCGCAAATCCGACTGGCACTTGGCAGGTTCTTTGGGTTGTTATTGTTTTAAATAGCCTTTAACTTGAAAGAAGAAAAGTGTAAAGAATAGGAATTTATAATAATTAAAAAAATCAGAAACCCAACAACAAGCCCTAAAATAAATAAATAAAAATACCAAATTTCGTTAATTCCCCTAATTGTCAGTTTAATCAAGGCGGGATACAGAATTGCACCACCCTCCCGCCCGCTAAAAATATGCATATGCAATAAGGACAATATAAAAATGAAATTACATGCGCCGGTACGATACCCAACATAATGTGTTTCAATCCTCGACAGATCATTCTCAAGGGATACTAACTCGTCGAGAACTCGAACGCGACTGATTTTTAGGGTTCCGTAGCCAAATGGCAAAAAACGGAACCCTTATAGATTCGTCATGTCTGTCTGTCTGTCCATCTGTCCGTCCGTATGTTACAGCCACTTTTTTCCGAAACTATAAGGGCTGTACTGTTGAAACTTGGTTCGTAGATGTATTCTGTAAACCACATTAAGATTTTCACAAAAAAATTGAAAAACAATAATAATTTTGGGGGTTCCCCATACATAGGACTAAATCTCAAAAATTTTTTTTTCATCGTACCCATACATGTGGTCTATGGATAGGTCTTCAAAAATGATATTGAGGTTTCTAATATAATTTTTTTCTAAACTGAATAGTTTGCGCGAGAGACACTTCCAAAGTTGAAACACGAGTGTCCCCCCCTGTAACTTCTAAAATAAGAAGATGATAAAACTAAAAAATATATATGATGTACATTACATTATATGTAATCTAATTACGAAAATTGGTTTGAACGAGATCCAGTAAGTAGGTTTTTTTTAATGCGTCATTAATCGTAAACCACAATTTACCTTTCATGTAATCAACTGAAATACTTGCTGCTGCGGAACCCTTCATGGGTGAGTCCGACTCGCACTTGGCCGGTTTTTTATAAAAGATAACGGTTTTTTTATTGGCCGGTTTTGTTATTTTATTTTAGCGGAAGTAACACTTGTATTTTGATTGTTATGGATTTCCGCAAAGTAACGCCTGATTCCATTATATAATATTTCCTTTCCGTCATACTTTTCGAACTTGATTGTGTGTGTACGTTTTTGTTACCCAAATAATATTAGATCGTAAACATATATACATACTGTAACCTCATCTTTAACCGAATGGCGGAAATTTCAACAGGAAAAGATTGTGTTTTTTCACGCATTCTATATTTATCCTGTATAATAATAAATGTTGGTAGGCAAACCTCTTTTGGTGTCGTTAGCGAGTCTGGAAGAGCTATGAGTATTGCAAACTTCGTAGGCTACGTTAGCCGTTCACTAAAACGTAGGCTGTAATGGCGATTTGGTACTATATGATAAAGATATATTTATTTGTCAGAAACATGTGTAGTTAAAAGATATTACATATAAAATATTGTTTCAACATGTTCTACCTTAATAGGTGTACAAATGAAGACATGCAGGTTAACACATCAGCATTAATCAATATTTAAGTAAACATATTTAGAAAATATACAGGGATTATGGATGTCAAACTTTTGAGAATAATAATAATATCTAATAATTTATCAGTTAAAAAATGCATGCATTATGCAATACCTAATTAATAACAATAATATATTTTTTTACTTAATTTTGAGCTTCATGTGAAGCCGCACTTGTTTACCAATTTGTTATACAAGTATGGAAACATGTACTCTTGAAAACGTTTCGCGAAATATATTTTTATATTTAGAACGGGTAGTTTAAAAACTCTTTGTTTAAGCATATAAGGATAGTTATTCGAAGCAATTACGTGTATATATGTACATAGATATACCTCCGTGTGTTATTAGTATACATTATATACCTACATACAAAGAGTATATCTCAATGTGAAGTCTCGACTATTATAGTAGTAGATTAAAGTAGATTAAAACTTCTAATTTCATTCAAGATTCGATTTCAAAATTGACTTGTTCCGTTATAAACTTAACTTAAGGTTTTTGGAGAACTTGAAATATAGTATAAAAAATAAGTGAAAAGTTCTGAGTTTATGTCGGATAGTGGACATGGGTGATGACGACTTGACTTCACCCGCGTGTTGCTTAATCTTTGAAACTCTTAGTCTTATTTGTCTAAAAATTAATTTTCGCCTACTATCGGCAGTCCCCGAAGACTGCTCTAAATGTTTTTATTTGTTATAGTATTTAAGAGCAATACAAACAAACAAGCGGGTCACCTGATGGTAAGTGATCACTGTCACCAATGGTTCACTCGCAGGTCCAGAGGAGTCAGAGGTGCAAGTGTTGCTGACCCTTCCCCCACCACTATCGGCACTGGTGAAATTACTCGCAGTAACACAACAATCAAGTTATTAATCTTATTATTAAGGAATATCGTCTGTAAGGTGGAAGTACTTCCCCAAACGGGCTGCTCTTTGAGAGCATTAACGCTGTTCACCTCTTTTAAATTATTCTAAATTCAAACTCAAAGCTGTTAATAGGCATTTTTAAAACAGTATTTACTTTATGAGAGTTTCAACTGTTTTGACGTGAATGAACCTTTGACATAAGCTAGATCGCACGTGAGTCTACTCAGGGGGGTTTTGGCGCCAACGCGGAAGAAGACGCATTGAAGCTATGTTTTATTTTCAAAAACTGGTGTAAATTCGAGTTTTTATGTGTAAATATGGTGGATTTTTAGACATAACATCTACGACAACGTACACAAGTGGAGGTAAGTGCGATATTGCCGTGAATTGTGATTTTCCGGGTTGTAACCAAAACTCCAT
Source organism: Pseudoips prasinana (assembly GCA_951640165.1). Lineage (NCBI taxonomy): Eukaryota > Metazoa > Arthropoda > Insecta > Lepidoptera > Nolidae > Pseudoips > Pseudoips prasinana. Next base: position 25,583,389 of record OX621259.1, on the reverse strand, counting down.
AAAAGCCTCTAGTAAAGTCTCGACTGCTTTACTGGGGTTGGACAAGGACTATGTATGACTTGACTGTGACGGACTTTACTTGACAATGACGGAAATAAATGATATAAAAATATATTTACTGAAGGCTCATAAAGCCAGAGCCGTAAAACGATATTAAAAAAAAAAGAGTCTACTCAGACTAGTCCTCCTAACTGCTTCAAATTCAAGTTATCAATGCTTGGCCTTACAACCAAATTTAAAATTCCATCACATAAAATACTTAATTCTTAGCATTCCATGGATTCACCGTGCGGAAATCGGGCCCATCGCGTGGTAGGGATTCTGAGACTTGCGACTCAGAAATAAGGGACCAACTGTGATGAATCTTCTCACCTTGCTCAACTTCTCTGTCCGTTAAAATCTTTTGGCGTGAACGAACTTTTTTTTAATTATTGGAACGAAGTTCCTTATCGTGCGTTGTGAAAGGGGGCTAGACGGAAAAAAATCTTAAGACTAGTTGTCACGACACTTTTAGCAGCTGTGCGGCGTGAGCATGTTTCTCTGTCTGTCTCTCTATTTCTTATAGAAAGCAAGCCAGATATTTTCATTTCTATTTCGCATTAAACAGTGTGGTGTCGCGACGATTATTTTTGTTGAGTGTATACAGGTTTTTTGTACATAATAAGAAACGACTTCGTTCCATCCGGGTGTCCCTTGACACCTCTCAAGTTTTTATTATAATTATTATTCAACTACAGATAGTTCTTAAAAGCTAATACAAAAGCACTCAAAACTGTTTTAAACAGTTTGTTTGTGGACTCAGATGAGTCTCCTCGTAGTATCTACCTTATCCTTGGACACAAGTTAGTTCGCACGCGAGTCCTAGCCCCGTTAACCCCTCCAAGCAATCAATGCGTGGCCTTAAAACCAAATTTAAAATTTCATCCCATAAAAGTGCTGTTTTTTATTATAATATACTAAATGCTGAAACAACCAAAACAAAGATTAATTATTTGCCAACATTATTAAAGTCGGAATATATCCAAAACGCGTTTTTTGACTGACACTTGTCTGTTTGCGTTGAGCCTGAGAAATGATTGAAAAGAAACAAAGGGGAAAGCTCCGCCATATAATTTTTTCGCAGGAAGTTGCGAGAAAATGGAAATATAACATATAAAATATTAGGAGAGGCGTCGTGAGACGTTACTCTTTTCAAATGGGCCCATAATATTTATCTCTAGTGTTACTTACGATGGTTTAACTGTAACTAATATGAAATTATCAGTAACTAATAATATAATAATATCTGGGGACAATGTCACACAGATCATCCTAGCCCGAAACTAAGCAAAGCTTGTACTATGGGTGGTACCCATAGTACAAGCTTTGCTTAGTTTCGGGCTTTGCTTTGCTTTTGCTCGCTTGTCGCCCTCTGATATATAAAAAATAAAAAAAACTAGGCTGATCCCTGGTAAACATGATTATAATATCTAGGGACAATGTCACACAGATCATCCTAGCCCCAAACCAAGCAAAGCTTGTACTATGGGTACCAGGCGACGATATACATACTTATATAGATAGATAAATACTTAATACATAGAAAAACATCCATGACTCAGAAACAAATATTCGTGCTCATCACACAAATATTTGCACTTACCGGGATTCGAACCCAGGACCACCAGCTTCGTAGGCAGGAGCACTACCAACTAGGCTGTGGTGACCGTCAATAACACCTTATATGTGTGTATGTGTATTGTGTAGTGGTTAGTGACCTGGACTTCCGCCTAGCTGCTTAAGCTATCACTAGACAGATTAGGTCATTAGCTCTTCTTAGTGACCTATTGAAATAGAACAATCTTCACTCATTCATTTTTTTTAATACTAGCTGTGCCCCGCGGTTTAACCCGCGTTACACTTTATAAATTATCACATCTCCTCCATCGTAGGTAATAGCGTGATAATATGTAGCCTATATGTTGACCTCTTAGTGATATTCATGCAAAATTTGAAGTAAATCCATGCAGTACTTTTTGAGTTTAGCCCGGACATACATACAGACAAACGGACAAAAATTCTAAAAACTTTATTTTTGGTTTCGACATCGATTGTAGATCACGCCCCAAGTATCCTTTTAAAAAAATATTCAATGTACAGTTTTGACTTTCCTACGATTTTATTATATGTATAGATGATTAATATCTCAGTACAACTAATACATTGCTATCTGATCCCTAGAGGTAGGGTATAGCGTTCATTCGCTCAAAGAGCAGCCCGACTGGCGAAGTACCTCCACCTTACAGAAGACACTCCTTAATATGTGAGTAAGGTCGCCAGAGCTCATTGGGGTGGGGGAAGGGTCAGCAACACTTGTTTGCTGACTTTTAAAGGCCGGCAACGCACCCGCGACACCTCTGGTGTTGCGAGTGACCATGGGCGGCGGTGATCACTTACCATCAGGTGACCCACTTGCTCGTTTATCGCCGTCTGATGTAAAAAAAAAAAAAAAAACTAGGCTGATCCCTGGTAAACATGATTATAATATCTAGGGACAATGTCACACAGATCATCCTAGCCCCAAACCAAGCAAAGCTTGTACTATGGGCACCAGGCGACGATATACATACTTATATAGATAGATAAATACTTAAATACATAGAAAACATCCATGACTCAGAAAGAAGTATTCGTGCTCATCACACAAATATTTGCACTTACCGGGATTCGAACCCAGGACCACCAGCTTCGTAGGCAGGAGCACTACCAACTAGGCTACGGTGACCGTCAATATGATATGATAATGTAAATACTCACATACTCGTCCTACTGATAAATTACACTCAGACCCAGAGATCGTGCTCATCACGCAAAGATTTGTCCTGGATGGGATCGGAACGACGACCGGCGTGAAAAGCAAGCATTTGCCAACCACGCCAACAGGCCTGCCATCTTTTAGAATAATAATTGTCAATGCAGACAACTGCATTCACCATTTTCTCATCCTGCTCATATAAACCACCAAACATGGGAAAAATGTTCCAAAGTTACAAACAAACTTTGGAACATTTTTCCCATGCTTGGTGGTATATATGAGCAGGATGAGAAAATGGTAAATGCATTTGCCTGCTTTGCCTGCCAGGCTGGCACAAAAACTATTTTTCAGTTTCTTTTTGTCATGAATCAGAAAGAGTCTTACCCTACGTATTTTTCGTGCCTATAATTTAACTATAACGGGAGTGATTTTTTTCAATACCATACGTATGGCATCTTATTTATAATGCGCAGATATCTCCGTCATATGAGAATCTATACATATAATAAAATCGTAGGAAAGTCAAAACTGTACATTGAATATTTAAAAAAAAGGATACTTGGGGCGTGATCTATACATATAATAAAATCGTAGAAAAGTCAAAACTGTACATTGAATATTTTTTTAAAGGATACTTGGGTCGTGATCTACAATCGATATCGAAGCCAAAAATATAGTTTTTAGAATTTTTGTCTGTATGTCTGTTTGTCTGTATGTATGTCCAGGCTAAACTCAAAAATTACTGCATGGATTTACTTGAAATTTTGCAAGAATATTACTACAAGGTCGGGTCAACATATAGGCCACATATTATCACGGTATCACCTACGGGGGAGGAGCTATGATAATTCATAAAATTTTACGCGGGTAAAACCGCGGGGCACAGCTAGTAGGAATATAAATACATTTATTCAACACGAACACACAAGAAAGTAGTAAGTACAAGGTATCAATATAATAATACAAATAAACCACAAAAAACAATAAATATCGATACAAAAAATCAACAAAAGCAAGAAAGTACAATAACTCCTGTAGGTAGCAGTATTCACGGGCCACTATGGCACCAACTATCACCTACACAAACTGGGACTGTCGAATAGCCCGATCTGCAGGACCTGTAGGGAAGAAAATGAAACAATGCTGCATATAATATGCAAATCCGATGCATTGGCAAGACACAGAATGGCCATCCTGGGGCTGGCATATCCAGAAACAGGAGACTACAAGTATCTAACCCTAAGAAGTGTACTGGATTATGTGAAGACTTTATTCAGGGCTCTAGGATAGAATAAAAACCAGTGGGGGATAGTACAAAAGATCCTGAAGGGTCGAAGTGCTGTACGCAAGTACGGGGTGTACTTCTATCAAAGATAAGATAAGATATAGATAAGCTCCTGTAGGTTCCATTGAAAGATCACCATCAAAGCAAAAACCAGGTGAGGTGCACCTTTTTTTTTTTTTTTTTTTGATAAGGCAGGGGGAATGCTAATGCATGCCACCCGCAAAAAGTGTCTGCGGGTGGGTACGTCGGACTCGCACCGACTAAACCTAACCTGCCGTGGACTTCTTCTGGCGCCCGATAGGGGGAGCCCCGGGAACGCGGGTATGCTGCTCCGGTGCCCCCCTTTTGCGCCGTGTCCCAGATGGTCGGGACACGCACCCGGGGAGAGCTGTGGGTTGCCCTCCCCATTTGCCGACTCCTGCCAGTACGGCACAGTGACTGCGCCACTAACAGTTCGCTGTCTTCCCGGGGCAGGTGAGGTGCACCTAGCACTGGTTTTCAGTTAGCAACCCTGTAAGTGACTCTCGTGTATGATATACGTTCCTATGACATGACTAGGTACGTATATGATTACAGTAACAAATATTTGTGTACGATAAATAATTATGTAAACCAGTAAACTTAAGTTAATTTTGTTTTATCAGAAAAAAAAATAAAAATTGTGGTAGTAATAATATGAAATAAATAAATAAAATAAAAAAGGTTTTTATTCACGTAGACTTTAAAAAAGCGCTTGTAAATATAGTCAGAACATGTTTGAACAGTTATTATTTCTAGTTACAGATACACGGAATGTTATATTTATACAATTTATTTTATAATGGTAGTGATATTTAGCTAGCTTCTATTAAGTTATTGTCGAGGAGATTATGTTTAGGTAAATTTCAATAATTAAAATTATTGAAATTTATATTTTACTACATGATGTAACCTACATATGTATGATCTCTGTTAAAATAAAATTATTATCAGGTTTTTGAGCGGTGACCTCGTACCGGAAGATGCAGCGTTGACACGCCTCTACAAGATGGACCGATGATCTTCTGAGGGTTGCTAAAAACCGCTAAATGCAGATGAAGGCTTAAAATCTCGTACAAATATCCATCGGCTTTGTTTTCTACACATATAGCCGATATATATAAACTGATATGTGGACAGTTACATGTGAAAGACTAGACTGCACGTGTGGTGCAGCGGCTAAGATAGTAGGCTCGCGCCTTCGTGTCGCGGGTTCGAGTCCCGCGCCGGACAATTATTTGTGTGACCCATAAATAGTTGTTCAGAGTCTGGATGTAATTTGTGTCCGTCTATTATATGTTTGTAAAGTACCCCGCGACACAGGGATTATTTTCCGAATGCGGGCGTTGTCTTTGAATTTAAAAAAAAAGCGGTGGGTCAGGGATTGGAAATGAAACTAGTATTTTTATCACATAAATTGTAAGAGGAAGGCGCCAGTGTCTGTAACACAGTTAATACCGTCATAGACACTGACGTTCACTCTATCTCTTTATTTAAGCATCATTGTATATATTTGTGCATGTATGTGTAGATGAGATGGAAAATTTGTACTTGGCTTTTTGATAATAAATTATTATTATTATTATTATTTGCACTTTAGGTAGGAACACTACAACTTAGGAACTTTTACTGGCGTCGACAGTGACAGTTGGTTCACCAATACAACACGGAACACACGTACTCAGAGTCCCGGCGACTAGCTCTCGGTTAGAGTCCACACGAAGCGCACTTTAGAACGTACAGAATGCTTAGTGCGAGTTTTTTAAACTACTCGGCCGCGTTAAAGTAAACTTCATTGTGTATGGGGTTTAATCAGCGCCATCTAGCGAAAAGTTTGTCAACCATATTTTGTGAGTTCGAGATTGTTTGTTAACGCAACGGTCGTGACCATCGACTAACTTTATCGATGTGAGCATTTAAACGAGCTCGAATGACGTTTTTGCGAGTGCGCGTTATAATTATTTGTGTGTTTTCATTGAAGAAAAAATATGATGGAAGGGATTTAAACCTTTTCCCACTTCTCTGTGGATTTTGTATCACCGCGGTTTAAACCTTAGCGGTATTTGGATGCGATTAACATAGAGATTATAGTGTAGGTATTCCTTTTAATGATAAAAAAATTAAAAAAGAAATTTTACACATTTCATTGCTTACTCTTCCACAAAACTTACTAACAAGTCAAGTTGATGGTGACTTGTTTTCGTTTTCCCTTTTATTTTAAATCTTAAGTTTTCACAGATATACATAGGTATAGGTACAGACACAGTTTGTTTAAACTAAATAATAGAAGAAGTGACGCCGAGCATAACACGACTATTTTTGATAGCACAACACCTCTATAAAAATAACGTTAAAAATCATTGTATTTAATTTGGTCAGTTTATCGCATAGAAACTACGTGCTACCAACATAATTAATAAAAAAACGCTATACTTGGTGAGGAAACGTTGTTTGAATCGAGTACCTAGTTTGTTACTGACACTCAGACTTACTCACTTTACATGGTGTCCAACGGATACACGATTTACGCTGTGGTTAAGTTATTCGATTTGTTCGATGTAACTCGCACTAAGCACTCAGTACAGTTCCCGCGACGAGCACTGCCGAAGTTAATGTCCTGACGTACACGGCACTCTTCACACTGTGTAGGGAACACTTGGCACTGTTTACTGTCACTGATCACTTGCACTTGTTCAGTTTTCCACTTAGATTACTTCCTCTTAATTCGCCTTCGATTTCACTTGAATGAACACTAAAGTGTTCTGCTTTATCATTGTTTTTAATAAATTAAATAAAAAAGGTTTTTATTCACGTAGACTTTAAAAAAGCGCTTGGTAATAGTCAGAACATATTCGTAGTAATATATAATTAATTTACAATTATTTCAAGGTACATATTATAGATATAATTAATTTATAATTATTTCAAGGTACATATTATAGATATTTAGGTACACGGATTGTAGGAAATAATTTACAATAAGATTTATTTTATAACAGTAACGGTATTTAACTAACTTAAATTAAGTTATTGTCAAGGATCATGTGTAGGTTTAATTATCAAAATTTTAAATTTTAGCTTTATTTTTACTACATATTGTCGAATGGTTCTGTCTATATTAAGGTACGAATTAAAAGTTATTATTATGGCGGACCTTGTGTTAATAACGACGGTCGCGCTTTAATGCTACCACCGGATCCAATGCGCCCCAACTGAGAAGACCCAGCGAAAGAAACTCAGCGGGTTCCGCTTATATACCCCTAAATTGTTCCAAATTTAAAACATTTCGTAAGGCAGATTTTTCTTTCTAGAAAACTCGCCTATATGACAGATTAGTCGTAATGCTTCAGTCCTTGTCTTCAGCTATCTCTTTCTTTTCTTTCATACAACTCGCTCTATCTCTTTCTAATTATTCTGTAAACAACGAATGTAAATTTCTACATTAAGAATTTTGTATGTCATCTGGTATCCTTTTTCTTTTATTCTAGTATTATCTAGAACATTCTAGCGCTGTACCAATAGCCACCAAAACCCCTAAGTGGTACTAGGGTTCGAAGCCCGAACGTGTCAATATCATATTGAGAACATACTTCCAAACGGAGAGCTGACGGGCCGCTCACGCCGCAGGTCGTGGTTTCGATTCCCATCCAGGAGAGATATTTTGTGCATTTATATAAGTATTTATGTAATATAGTATTTAGATTATTTATATAAGTATGTATTTACAAAAGAAAAATAGTATATTATGGAATATATCAGTGATCTGATTTCCATAGTATCTGCTTAGTTTGGGATCAGATGGCCGTATGTGAATAATGTCCCAGGGTATTACGACGGTCACCGTAGCCTAGTCGGTAGTGCTCCTGCCTACAAAGGTTCGAATCCCGGTATGTGCAAATATTTGTGTGATGAGCACGAATATTTGTTTCTGAGTCATGGATGTTTTCTATGTATTTAAGTATTTATCTATCTATATAAGTATGTATATCGTCGCCTGGTACCCATAGTACAAGCTTTGTTTAGTTTGGGGCTAGGATGATCTGTGTGACATTGTCCCGAGATATTATATTATTATTATAGAAATGTTTGCATCTATTCTGAATAATGCTATGAAACTAAGTATTAATCTCGCACAAAGTCAACAAATGTAAATTCTACAATGTAGAGTTTAACTCACACATTACATCGTAGATATCTAACTTTTTTATGTTTATTAAGACAAAATATGAAACTATTCCGGCACACTCGCGACATAATGATAACCAAAGACGGGAATATGCAAAACTTGTTCAAGTAAAACAATTTTATACAAATTACTTGAATACTTTGAGCCATGAGTGCCAAGGAAAGTTCCGTCATGGCACTTTTAGCTACATTTTCCTTCCCTGAGGTGGCGTATTTGCAAACTTTCATACAAACTGCTCCGTGAAAAGGTACACAAGTTTAGTTAACTCTAATTTCGACACTCCAAGGAGACGTAGTGCGAGGTTCATTCGCTTATTATCCAAGTATGGAGAGCATGGTGGGACATATAGAACTTGTACCTACTCTACGACTACTCTACTAGGAACAGTACGTTGATGCACTTAGTAATTAATTAAGAATTTTACTGCCTCGTTGGTCTAGCGGTAGCGTGTTCACCCGCAGAGAACGAGGTCCTGGGTTCAAATCCCGGGTTGGGCCAAAAGTGATTTTGGGACTTTTCTGTAAAAAGAAAATCTCAGCATCAGCCCGAAGTCTGGGAGTTGGCGGCCTCGTGCCTCGGAGAGCACGTAAAGCCGTCGGTCCTGTACCTGACCTCTTTCCGGTCGTGTCGCTAGGCGTCCCATCGGATCATGAGAGTGTTGGAATAGAAAGTGCTCCTGTGTTTGCGCACACACTTGAGCACTATATGTCCCGCGCAGATATCTGTTGAGACTGACCGCCGTGGCCGAAATTCGGTTAGGAGGACATTATTATTATTATTTATTAATTAAGAGCTATATATATGATTTAAAGTTTGCCAATCTCAGTATGTACTTCTTACTAGGTAATGAATTACATTTCAATAGTGACATAAGTAATTGACCTTATTAAAGAGCTTCCTTTTACTATAGTAAACTCACCCTATCAGGTTGTCTGAAAGAGATCTAGTCTACCAAAAGACATGTAATTATTTTCTGTCTATAAAGTATTTCTTATTATTTTATTATAGAGTACCAAACGTTTCTGACGTGATGAATAATTTATTAAGACTAGTCATGAATTTTCGTAGCGAAACAATTGAGCTTCGTCATATATTACTTTACTGTGTGGCTGGCGGCATAAAATATCACCTTTCCGTTAATGTTTTTAAACTTTCGCGATTTGTACACATTTTTATATACTGTGGCTGAGAACGTAGTCGACACAGGATCTCAACACTGTATTACAAATTTACACAAGCCACAGGTCCTCTCCACCGATCGTCACTATTACTCCAGAATAGTACGTGAAGCGGTTGAAATAAAGAAACATATAAATTTCAACCGGGAAGACGGATACTGCCTCTCACCATCTTGGAATCCTGTAATAACGAAGTGCCATCGTCGCGTAACCAACGTAGTGCGCCCGGGCGCTGATGTCATTAGTGTCGTGTGTACCAACAGTTTCGTAAAGGAAAATGAAAAATATCAAGACCATGCGAGGGTAGAAACCGAAACCTGGGCTTCACGGAGACGACGCTGCCGAGCCACACCATTCGACCCGTGACCACGGCTGGTGCAATCCATGCCGAAACGTCGGGTAACCAAGGTAATCTTTATCGCGATGAGACCCGTGTCCACAGTATATAAAAATCACCTTTCCATCTCATCCCGTGGATGGAACGGAGTCGTCCCGAGGGAATATCTACCAGAGAACTGGCAGCAGCGTCTCTCTGTGTAATATGACCACCATCATGCGGCGATCGCCAACCTGTTAGCCAAGCGTGGCAATTCCCTCCAAATGATGGACTCAACTCCATTGTGGAATTCTTTTGGGGAGATCTTTGTCCAACTGTATAGGGCTGACATGATCCTACATAATCCCTCACATCCCTCTTACCTACAGGAGCGTTTTTCCTTCAAGCATTCTCCCAGCGCCAAATATAGGTCCACACTTAAACAGCATTTTAAAATTCCACACCCCTAAAACTGATTTCTTCTTCAACTCCTTCGCTGATCAGGCAGTCAGGCTGTGGAACTCACTTTCGCCTAACATTCGTGATTTTAATACAATCTCCATATTAAAAAAGTTAAAGAAGCCTAAGACATATGTAGTTTATTATTTTAAGTATTGTATAGCTATATACCTATGTATTTTTTCGTATATATAATAATAATAATATCCTTTATTCACACACGGCCACCTGATCCCAAACAAAGCAGAGCTTGTACTATGGAAACCAGATGACTGATGTACTACATATACCACTTTTCTTTTATACATACTTATACAGATTTATGTAGCCGTTGTGCCGGATTGGGAGAACGGAGTGGAACCCAGCGGCTGGATGCGGGGGGGCATCGGGGGCCCTTCCGTGGTCGGTGTCAGTTTCTCACATAACGATTGGGCCCGCCGGGTTTTAAACCATACTTAAAACATACTTTCTTTGGGTGTCGCCTTAACCCTACCCCTTGGAGACCTCTTTCCCTAACTCTCTTTTTAAAAAATGAACCGGAAGAAAAAAAAGAAAAGAAATTCTACGGCGGACACCCATTCCACATTTAATGTGGACTTTTGGAATGTCAGGGGATTTCACAGCAATCTCAACGCCGTCCATTACCACCTCGAGATGGCGCGGCCTGCCTTACTCTTTTTGACGGAGACTCAAATATCTGCCCCGGACGATATATGTACTTAAGATACCCCGGGTACGAAGTCGAACACACGTTCATTCAGAAAGCTGGGGTGTGCGTTTTCATACGGGGCGATATTTGTGGTGGTCCTTGGAGATTTCAACGTCCACCACAAAGAGTGGTTGGGATCCCGGACCACTGACCTCCCTGGTGGTACAGTTTTCAATATGGCCTCGGCCTATGGTCTCTCCCAACTATTAATACAGCCCACCCGTATTCCAGAGATAGCCCTCCTTGTTGGATCTTCTGCTGACAACTCATCCCCACGGTTATAGGGTGGTGGTCAATGCTCTCTTAGGATGCTGTTACGCGCCCTGACCGCACTCCTGCCTTTGGGTCCCGCAGAGTCTGGCAATATGAGTTAGCAGATTGGGATGGACTGCGTGGGTTTTTTGCGTCCTAACCTTGGAAGCGGCTCTGCTTTTCCAACGAAGATCCTGACACTTGTGCTGACTGCATCACGGAGACAGTGCTACAGGGGATGGAACTTTTCATCCCTTATGGCAAAATTCCCGTTGGCGGCTGCAGTCGCCCCTGGTTCAACAAAGCTAGTAGGGATGCCGCGCGCCGCAAGCAGTCTGCATAACTGGTGTGGGATAAGGCCCGGAAAAATCAAGATCCGGAAGTCAAGGTGGAGAAGCGGAAGTTCAATGCCGCTTCTAGGTCCTACAAGAGAGTTATTGCCATGGCCAAGGCAGAACATGTTGCCAGAGTTGAGCGACTAGGAAAGTATCCCTCAGGGAGTCGCGCTTTCTGGGCGCTCGCCAAAGCTGCTCAACGCAACTTCTGCCAGTCCAATCTCCCACCACTACACAAGCAAGATGGCAGTCTAGCCCATAGTGCTAAGGAGAAGGCAGATCTTCTTTGCCAAACTTTTGCCTCAAACTCGACTTTGGACGATGCGGGTGCCATACCCCCTTCCATAGTACGGTGTGATTGCTCTCTGCCCGAAATCCACATAACGCAACGTGCGGTTACGCGGGAGCTTAAGCTCCTAGACGTCCATAAGTCGAGCGGGCCGGACGGCATCCCTTCAGTGGTGCTAAAGACGTGCGCCCCTGAGTTGACCCCGGTTTTAACGCGCCTTTACCGTCTCTCTTACAGCGCTAAAAGGGTTTCATCTTCGTGGAAGGTAGCCAACGTCCACTCTTTTCCCAAAAAAGGTGACCGGTCAGACCCTACGAACTACAGGCCTATAGCGGTAACATCCTTGCTGTCCAAGGTCATGGAGAGAGTCATCAACTCTAAGCTCCTACAATACCTACAGAAGCAACAGCTGATAAGCGAGCGTCAGTATGGCTTCCGTCACGGTTGTTCAGCTGGTGATCTTCTAGTGTATTTGACACACCGTTGGGCACAAACCTTGGAGAGCAAGGGTGAGGCTCTAGCCTGTAGGCTTGACATCGCCAAGGCATTGGATAGGGTCTGGCATAAGGCTCTTCTATCGAAACTACCATCATATGGAATCCCCGAGGGACTCTGCAGATAGATCACCAGCTTTTTGGACGGTCGGAGCATTAAAGTCGTAGCAGACGGTTCTTGCTTCGACACCAAAACCATTAACGCTGGCGTACCACAAGGCTCGGTGCTCTCCCTTACGCTATTCATTCTTCATATCAATGACATGCTGTCTATAGAAAAAAACATGCGGATGACAGCACGGGTGATGCGCGGTATAGCAGCCACCAGAATGACTCTCGCAGCTCGGTACAAGAAAAACGGTTGCAACTTGTGTCTGAAGTCGAAGGTTCTCTAGGGCAGGCCTATGAATGGGTTGTAGAGAACCTAGTCAAGTTTAACCCCAATAAGACACAAGTGTGCGCGTTCACTGCCAAGAAGGACCCATTTGTCGTAGCGCCCCGATTCCAAGGGGTTGATCTCCGTGTATCCGAGAGTATTGGGATCCTCGGAATCGAAATTTCGAGCACCTGCCAATTTAGGGGTCATTTGGAGAACAAAACCAAACTGGCAAGTAAGAAGTTGGGCGTCCTGAATAGAGCTAGGCGGTACTTCACTCCAAGACTGCGGCTTGCGCTATATAAAGCACAAGTCCGCCCGCACATGGAGTATTGCTCTCATATCTATATGCCCCCAAATACCAGCTCGACCCACTTGACTCCCTCCAAAGGCGTGCTATTAGAATCGTTGGGGATTCTTACGGAATCTTACGCACAGATTGGAGTCGCTAGAGCAGCGGAGAGGCTTTGGATCTCTCTGCGGGTTCTACCGTCTCTTTCACGGGGAATGCTCTGAGGAACTGTTTGAGCTGGTGCCACCGTCCCCTTTTTATCATCGGACCGCGCGCATTCGCAGTAAGGTTCATCCGTATCACCTGCAAGCGATCTCGTCAAGCACGGTTCGCTTTCAGCGTTAATACATCCCACGAACGTGCCGGCTCTGGAATGAATTACCTGCTGCGGTGTTTCCCCAGCGCTACGACATGTCCTTCTTCAAACGAGGTTTTAAAAGAGTACTAATATCACCGTCGGCAGCGATTTCGCTGTGCCCCCTGGCACTGCGAATGTCCATGAGCAGCGGTTACCACTTATCATCAGGTGGGCCGCTAGCTCATCTGCTTCCTAAGGCAATAAAAAAAAAGAAGTTAATTACGTCCACACTCTTAGAAGATTTATCCTGGGTGGGAAACAAACCCACGACCTGCGGTGTGGATAGTAAGCATTTACCAACTACGCCAACAGGTATATTTTATGTAGTTTATTATTTTAAATCATCATCATCATCATATCAGCCGAAAGACGTCCACTGCTGGACAAAGGCCTCCCCCAAGGATCTCCACAATAGCCGGTCCTGCGCTGCCCGCATCCAGCGGCTTCCCGCGACCCGCACAAGATCGTCTGTCCACCGTGTAGGAGGCCTGCCCACGCTGCGTCTTCCAGTTCGTGGTCGCCACTCGAGAACCTTTCTGCCCCATCGGCCGTCAGTTCTACGAGCTATGTGCCCTGCCCACTGCCACTTCAGTGCCACTTATTTTAAATAGTCCGTAACTATTTACCTATGTATTTTTTCGTATGCATGTTTATCATCCTACACACTCATATCTTCCAAAATATCCTCGTTCAGGTCTATTAAAAGAGATTTCTTTAGAATTAAGTAGTACATTTTATGAAGTTATCTTTTATTTTATTCATTCTTTCTTTTTTACTTTTGGTGTGTACATAAATTGGAAATAAACAAAAAAGATGATGGCGTCTAATATTAAATTTAAATACCTAACTAAAATATAACAGCATCGGATAAGTTTTCGAGTAAAGAACTTTAGACAAATCTCGAAAAGTCCCCCGATAAATTGAAAATAATATATCTTTATTGAAATGGCAATATCTAAAAAACGCTGAGCAATATCATATCAAAACTTTGAAACTTTGAGGCGAACAATCGGAGCGCAAGTTAGAGGTACAATTTCAATCTTTCATTTCACTTATAAGAAGAAAAACTCTAACAATATCCGATCGAGTATCAAAAGGCCTCTTCGTTCTTATTTGGGGAGCCAAATAAAAAGACAACAACGACCTTTGTTATTGAATTAACTTCGTATGGATGAACCCTTTATCATAGACTACCTCGTTGGTCTAGCGGTAGCGTGTTCACCTGCAGAGAATGAGGTCTTGGGTTCAGCCATCAGTCATATAATAACTTCCAAAAATACCTCATTGAATTTCTAAGATTAGAACCTGAATTCTTCAGGTTTTGGTCCGTGTTCATTAGAATTAGCTACAACGACTTATAATTATCATGATAAATTTAGCGTTTGTAATATCGTCGCTGGTATTTCTTTCTACTAAATAGAACTCGTGCGGAAAACGTAGTCTAACAATGTAGACCCGTTCACACTTGTATAATGTTTACACATCATCATCATCATATCAGCCGAAAGACGTCCACTACTGGACAAAGGCTTCCCCCAAATGTCTCCACAATTGCCGGTCTTACGCTATTCGCATCCAGCAGTTTCCAGCGACCCGCAGAAGATCATCGGTCCATCTAGTTGGGGGCCTGCCCACGCTGCGTCTTCCGGTTCGTGGTCGCCACTCGAGAACCTTTCTGCCCCAACGGCCGTCGGTTCTACGAGCTATGTCCCCCGCCCACTGCCACTTCAGTTTTGCAATTCTTCGGGCTATGTCGGTGACTTTAGTTCGCCTGCGAATTTCGACATTTCTGATTCGATCCCGCAGGGAAACTCCGAGCATAGCCCTCTCCATTGCTCTTTGGGTGACCTTGAGCCTTCTGATAAGGCCCATAGTGAGCGACCACGTCTCTTTTCCGTAAGTCATCACTGGCAACACACACTGGTCGAAGACTTTCGACTTGAGACACGGGTGCAACATGGACGTTTGACATGATTTTCGTCTTATCCATGTTCATTTTCCGACCCACTTGTTGAGAGACTCTGCTGAGGTCATCGAGCATTGCACTGAGGTCTTCCATGGTCCCAGCCATGACTACTATATCTATATGTTTACACACACTGACTAATATATGTTTACACACACAAATGTAAATGCAGTATTATAGGAGAATTTGCATGCCATGCCCTGATTGGTTTGTAACCTATTCACGCCGTATAAAGTCTGGGAGTTGGCGGTGTTATACCCCCGTGCCTCGGAGAGCACGATAAGCCGTGTCGGTCCTGCACCTGACCTCTTTCCGGTCGTGTCGCTAGGCGTTCCATCGGGTCATGAGAGTGACCAACAAATTTTGATCAAACTTAGTACTAATATAGCTTATATATCCGAATAAGTTTTTACGAACGTTAAGTATTTATGAACTAATCTACGGCCTTCCGGTCTGTTTTATTAAAAAATACAAGTTACTAAGCTATTTTTTTAAAGTTAGTACTAATATACTAAAGATACCGACAAGTTGTTGAACGCAGAACGCGTTGTAGATCTTAGATATAATAATGTCCTCCTAGCCGAATTTCGGCCACGGCAGCCAGTCTCAACAGAGATTAGCCATCTGCGCGGGACATATTATACTGCTCAAGTGTGTGCGCAAACACAGGGGCACTTTCTATCCCATCACTCTCATGATCCAATGGGACGCCTAGCGACACGACCGGAAAGAGGTCAGGTACAGGACCGACGGCTTTACGTGCTCTCCGAGGCACGGGGTTATAATACCGCTAACTCCCAGACTTCGGGCTGATGCTGAGAAATTTTCTTTTTACAGAAAAGTCCCAAAATCACTTTTGGCTCCACCCAGGATTTGAACCCAGGACCTCGTTCTCTGCGAGTGAACACGTTACCGCTAGACCAACGAGGTTAAGGAGTAAAATATAATATAGTGCCCACGGTCCTCAGTTTGTTTGTAATGTACAGACGCCAGCACATCCAGCTACCCCAATCTGTCAAATTTCTTTAAAGACTTTCAACTTTACCACTTAAGCATATGGTTCATTTTCAATTGGGGACATTTGACAGATTGGGGTAGCTTGATGTGCTGGCGTCTGTACCTATATTTATTCTCAATCTAATAATATGATGGGGAAAAGGGTCAGGATTGTTTGGATGATTCTCTAGAGGGCTGCTGATGTAAACTCAAAGTTTTTTTACGATTCGGACATGACGTAGGACAATAACCTTTGATAAATTTCGAGGCTGTTGTATTTCTTTTATGGACACGGAAAATGAAATTTGTACGGTCCTTTTAACTGACCCGAGGCATCCTGGAGTCAGTAAAGTTTTACCTTTCATTGCGCATTGTGGCTATCTTGTTATTTTTTCATTTGGTCGGGGCATACAATTTCGTCAACCCCCCTCTATGGTCTTTAATTTGCTTAGGTATCTATTGAATTCCCCCTCTAATCCTCAACTCAACAAGAGGTCTGCATTTTTACGAATTAACAAAATATTAATCTTTTTTTATATTTATGGTTCGGAAAAAAATAGATTTCATCGTCATCATCATTACAACTTATGCTCGCACCGGTCCGTTAGTCATTGGCGAGGTTAAGCAACTAGGCTCGCGATCAGTCCATAGATGGGTGACCGCAAAACTGCCCTAAGTGCTGAGTTTCTCAGTGCTTAGGAGGCCACGTTAAGCTGTTGGTCCCAATTGTAGCCTGGTTGTAATGGGTGGCTTCAACAACTCTGACACTAAGGTAACAAGTGCGATAAGTAAGTAAGTAATTGGAAGAAGTCTGCTTTTGGACCAGCCTCCCCCAAAAATCATCTTAGGGGGATATGCCATAACTACCCAACACCCAGACGGGTTAGCGATCGCAGTAAGATGTTCATAATACACAGAAGGAAGCGTCCGTCGGAAGTCCGGAAGTCCGTCCCTGGTACATATTCCCTCGGGTCCACTTCTATGGCCCTCATCTCTGATGAGATGGAGTGATGATATTGTGATAATTGCTGCCGTCACCACGCGCAGCACAATATAGAGCTATCTATAATCTTGGTCCGAGAGTGTCTCTAAGAGATAAGTTCAAAGAGGTTAACATTCTAACTGTACCACCTCAGTATATATATGAAAACCTACTATATGTGCATAAAAATATCGATTCCTTCTGTAAAAGGAGCGATACACATAATGTAAATACTATAAGAATAATCTCATATTGCATACTACCCGTGTCCACAAAATAATTATCTCTTTTATGGGGCAATGTATAAGATTCTATAACAAACTTCCCAATGATATTAGAAAGTTGTCTAGGAATAAGTTTAAAAGAATTATTAAAGTCAAATTGTGTAGCAGGGCATATTACAAAATTTCTGATTATTTAAGTGACAGAAGTGCTTGAGATTGAGATGTAAGTCAAACCACATGATCGTAATTCATCTTAAGTATATTTTATTTTAAAAAAGGATTCCTACTGAGTTTTCTGACAGTGTTTCTCAGTAGCTGCCACGTCATGCACGGTAGGGTAAAAAAATGACGATTCCACATAAATGTAAAATTCTTACGGAATAAATTATTTTTGACTTTGACTTCGAATATAGTTACGTCACATATATCACTTGTCTCCACTCTATTCTACTACAGTAGTCAGTTGGATGAACACTAGGATTCCCTGTGTCACGGAAGCCAGTCTCTTTCATCGTTTTTCAAAACGTCAAGCTATAGTTGCATTAAACTGCTGGATGCAGATTGTGGAGATCTATAGGGGAGGCTTTGTCCAGCAGCGGATACCTTTCAGCTATTTTCTTTTCGTATGGCTATTTTCCCGTTATTATAAGTTACAATTTTATATCTTAAATTACAATTTTATGTCTAGATTCAGTAGCCAGTCCCTTAATTGCCTCGGTTGTAAGCGCAAGCAGGCCCTCAAGTCCCCATGAGAAATATCTTATGGGCACTCTTCGACAATGTGCGCAATGGTCTGGTCTGGTGCTCCACAGTCACAGGCTGCTGATAGTTTAAAAAGCTGAATTGAATAGATTTCAGCTGATATGATGATGATAGTTGCAATTACGTCACGACTGCAGAGTGATCTCGAACACCCAGGGATATTACGTCTCAAACTGAACTGACATAGGTTCCTACTAAGATATTTTCTGGCTTGAACCAATGGAGCTTCCGCAATCTTGCTCCAGTTAAGCCTGTTCTTCTTCAGTTAGGTAATTTCCAACAGCTCTGAGATTCTCCATAACAGCTCGCCTTTTTATATTTACTGCCGAGACCTTAATTTTTTGGCAGACTTGTCTACCTATTAAAGGCCTAGGCTTAAAGGCCAACTCTTTCTTGGATCCACGTTAGTAACTGCCATTCAAACCCGAAATAACTCTTTGGCGCAGGGAACTTTTTTGGTCGGGTCTTATTTGGCAGATGGCTTGAGCCCCCATCATCATCATCAGCCAGATATCCTCCATATAAACCTTCACATAGAGCTCCCCCAAGGTTACTATAACGTTGCCATTTGTAGGCTTTTGGTGACCGTAGTTGAGTAGTTAATACACAAGAAGCCCTGCTACCTGACTACCCGGTGTATCCCTTAGTCGCCATTTACTACACCTCCGGGATGGTATGGGTTGACTTTATTAATCTTTCTGACGGTCTCTCTCTCGGTTTCTTGACGGTCACCGTAGCTTAGTTGGTAGTGCTCCTGCCTACGAAGCTGGTGGTCCTGGGTTCGAATCCCGGTAAGTGCAAATACTTGTGTGATGAACACGAATATTTGTTTCTGAGTCATGGATGTTTTCTATGTATTTAAGTATTTATCTATCTATATAAGTATGAATATCGTCGCCTGGTACCCATAGTACAAGCTTTGCTTAGTTTGGGGCTAGGATGATCTGTGTGACATTGTCCCCTAGATATTATTATTATTATTTCTGGGCCGGAAACTACACGGCTCATGCGATCCTCCCACTTGCTTTTCTTGTCGAGTTAAGTAGTCAAAGCCTTCTACGCTAAAAGAAAACTTCATTCTATTCATTTCATTTCATAGTTCTACAAGCAATTAATATTATTGTAAAGGATATAAGGCTCATACTTGCCTAGTTATAATTATGGTTTCTACACCTTTTTAAGCTATAGTTTCTAACAACTTTAGCTTAAAAAAGGGGTATAATTCCTAGATTTTTGTATAAGGTTCCGTTCGTCGCATATTAACGTAATTATTTGCTTTAATTACGTGAGTAAAACTGGAACGTTACATTTATATAACACTCATGAAACTTTCCGCACAATATTTTTAAAATTTTTCATTCTTCTTAACCTAGAATATAATTAAAATACTGATACTGATAATAAAGCGACTGGTGAAATAGATATAAGCTTTTAAAAATTAATTCGCCTACTCATGCCACCCGCAAAAAGTGTCTGCAGGTAGGTATGTCGGACACGCACTGACTAAACCTAACCTACCGAGGACTTCTCTTGGTGCCTAATGGGGGAGCACCTTACTCTAGGAGGGCTCTAGATTTCCCCCCCCCCCCCAATTGCTGACTCCTGCCAGTTCGGCATAGCAACGACGTAACAAACCTGTCTTACAGAGGGTGCTTGGACGTGATGTAAACTTATCATACTGCCACTGCAGCACCAACTAAAAAGCACATGTGATGATGCTGATATTTATTTTTTATCATACTGCCACCGCAGCACCAACTAAGAAGCACATGTAATGATGCTGATATTTATTTTTTATCATACTGCCACCGCAGCACCAACTAAGAAGCACGTGTAATGATGCTGATATTTATTTTTTATCATACTACCACCGTAGCACCAACTAAAAACCATATAATGTAATGATGCTGATATTTATTTTTTATCATACTGCCACCGCAGCACCAACTAAGAAGCACGTGTAATGATGCTGATATTTATTTTTTATCATACTGCCACCGCAGCACCAACTAAGAAGCACATGTAATGATGCTGATATTTATTTTTTATCATACTGCCACCGCAGCACCAACTAAGAAGCACGTGTAATGATGCTGATATTTATTTTTTATCATACTGCCACCGCAGCACCAACTAAGAAGCACATGTAATGATGCTGATATTTATTTTTTATCATACTGCCACCGCAGCACCAACTAAGAAGCACATGTAATGATGCTGATATTTATATTTAACAAAAGTTAAATTTTACGTAATTTTTTATTTCATTGTAATTGAAAAAGCAAATTAAATTTCCGGTTCATGTCACATTACTCGCCCAAAAATAAAAACAGAAAGTGATCCAAATTATCTCGGATACAAGAGATGTAAAACGGGGTGTGAATGGAATTTCAAGAACTTCCAACAATGTATAACATGGAAAAATCGCTTAAATACATATTTTTGGAACAAAATGCGGGTATACGACTAAGCAAAGATTAATCCCGCACCAATTAATTTTTTCACCCAACATTTTCTTTCAACCAAAAAATGTAAGGAAACAAATTACTAAGATTGAATAGCGTCTAAAAAACGTTCGCCGTTCCCGTGATTTGTTGAAAAAAAAAAGGTAAAAATCGAAGTATTTCGTACACAATCCAGGAAATTTCCATATCTAAATGGAAAACCGACCCCGAACAATCAATTTATCCTCCAATATCCTCCAGCGGTTTATACCACCTGTACAATAAATATTTATACTTCTTTCCCTCGGTTTGTATCGTGAAATCTTTGAAACTGAGAACATTTTTGCTTTAAACAATTATATTTTGATGTTTTCTTGTGAAATTAATATATAAAAAAACGACTGAAGTAAATCTTTAAACTAAACTGGCTGTGAGAGAAAGAGTGAAAGACCATGTACGTATGCTCGTATCTCTCTCTTTGCCGCACAGTAATATACACCTCTCAACTTCCGTTCGCCTCGCCCGATCACACTTTTTGTAACGCTCTCATCACTTACCAGATTAAGTCACTAATTATCTATATAAGTATGTATTTACAAAATAAAAGTAGTACATGTAGTATATCAGTTATCTGGTTTCCATAGTACAAGCTCTGCTTAGATTGGGATGAGATGGCCGTGTGTAAATCATGTCCCAGGATATTATTAGGAGTTGCCTGCACGTGTGACGCAGCGGTTAAGACAGTCACCTCGTCACTTCGGGTTCGATTCCCGCACAGAACAACTATTTGTGTGACCTATAAATAGTTGTTTTGAGTCTGGATGTATTTTGTGGAAGAAATTTGGAATCCAGCTCGGTAATTGTGTGTAAGGTTAGGAAAAGCTATAAAAATAAAATTAATAAATAGGGCACTCCCCCTATTTTTACATTTTGGCCAATTCAAATCTAATCTACTTTAAGATCTCACATATTTTTTAAATAACAGCAAGTATAGGTATCCAATAAAGTAAAGAAATAGAGTTTAATACTTGTTCATAATGTTATTTTTTTCCTATAAATACATATTTGGATTTTGCATAGAACTTGGCACTCATTTAGATCTCCGTTCTTTTTGCGGCGAAGCTCACCATAATTTTTGTATTGAACTTGGCTCTCCTTTTTAACATTTATGTTATTTGTGGGATACGTGACTTACTAGGCCGTTCCAACCAACCTGACAATAGGTTAACCTTAATACGATTAAGACTAATTATTCAATTTTTTTTATTCCATAAAAATATTATATTTGTGTGGAATCGACAATTATTTTTTTTACCCTACCGTGCAGTGCATGTCGTGGCAGCTACTGCCAGAAAACTCAGTAGGAATATATTGGGAAGTAAGTCTAATTGTGCAATCGGAATTTATCTGCCTTAGCCATTTTCTATTTGAACCCACAATAAGTTCACTACCAACTGAATATTTTAGAAGAAACATTTTTAGACATAAATTACTTATTACCTACTAACTTAAACTACCCCAAATAAAAAGTAATGTTAGTTTATTCTTATACCTACTTTACTTTTCTATTTCACGAATAGTTATAACTCAAAACAAACCGAGGTCGTTATCATAAGTACACTGTATCACGAAGAAATGTATTCAATAACTCATACCTTCAATTTATATTTATTAGTTTTATGGTGACTTCTATATAAATAATACAGTACAAATTCTAGTGTTTCATGTAAATGTAAGTATATTTTATGAACTTGAAAGAGGTAAAACACAGATATTAGTTAGCAAAGACAACGCTCGCATAAGTACGAGTACAAAAATCGCATTATCGCTGGGGACAACACTAACTAACACAAACCCAGACTCTGAACAATCAGGCCCCTCGCCCACCGTTACTTTTTGTAGTGATGCAGTCGTGATAATGAAATTTATTCAGCACTTGGGTATTTACATACACTTGTACTTGTCAAGCTCACAACGTATTACATAAACACAGTAATTAAAGCGACAAAATATTTTGAATTACTCCATTCGTGCGGTCTGTTTCGTCACATATATTTGTAAAATCCTTAAATAAATAATAAATAGCAAGTTACTAAGCTATTATTGTTACATTTAGCAATTGTATATGAAGGAGGAGGGTCAGACATTGTCAAAAATAGATCAAATGGTTCTGATGTAAGTTTATTTCTGCACACAAAAATATAAAATCACTAAACTATAATTTCTACTTTCCAATTAATTAAACCTTATTTAATTAATTCAATAATTCTCGCACAATAATTAGCTACCCTAAAGCGCTACAACAACATGTGCATCGAGCCAAAGCCGGAGTGAGAATGCCCCGTTGCACTCGGCCGCACGTATTTTATACCCGAGCCGCTAGCGATAACAGAATGAATCATGTAGTAGTGGGGAGCGGGCGGGGCGTGCGTTCTTTGTTCGGTTGTCCGGCTCGATGCACGTGCCGCTTATAACAGGACCATGACAGCGCGCCGACACGGCCATGCTGACGTGCGTACGTCCTCGTGCGCTGATTCACAGGAAGTTGTCTAAAAAGGAAAATAAAAATATTAACGTTCGTTCATCCTGACAAAGAAATTTGAAATATAGTACGGTCCGGTTTACACAAAACCCTTCGGTATAGCAATCTAAGGTACTCCCAGACTGGTCCGGTTGACCCTGCAGTCTGATTGCTTGATCTGGCCCAGTTATCCAGTTAACCCTTCAGATCACAGCTCTTGGTCCGATCATTGATGATCCTTCAAATTCCCTTCAGTTTTAAGAACTGGCCCGGATCGTGCTAGTCCAGACAAACTTGTCCCTGTAGCTAATACTGTTTTTTTTTTCTTTTTTTTTTAAATCTTTTTATCAATTACTGTTTTTTTTTTATCTTTTTATGAATTACTGTATGTTTTTTTTTTTTTTTTTTTAGTTTTTTTTTTTTTTTTTTTTTTTTGCATATTTGATTACTGTACTAAATCTCATTTTGCCGATGTACCAAAGCATGTGTCACTATGTTCACTGATTCTGTTTCAAATGAATCTACTGATGAACTACGGTTTATAATAAAATCGCTGTTGGCTGTTAAGGTATGTGAGTCAGCAGACATAGTATCACTATTTACAGACATTGCATTGCCATTAAACGTCCTTAGACTACTAGTATCATAAATAAAATCATTATTTTCGACATTGCATGCCGACACGTCATCCTCACTTTCATCATAATTTTCAGAAACTTCTGTCAAGGCCGAGTGACCATGAGGTACCTCACGCAAATTTTCATGTGAATACTTCTAGACCCTACTAGATCCATTAGTATGTCTCAATTCGTATCGATCATTATCCAGAACTGCAGTGATCTTAAAGGGCCCCTTGTATTTGCGATCTAACTTTGTTTGGTGCCTTTCTTCACTTTTAACAAAAACGAAATCGCCTAAAGAAAATGGCCGTACTTTCGCTTTGCCTCTATTAAATCTGATTGCGTCAGAGGAAGAAATTCCCTCAATGTTTTTGGATGCATTTAATCTAGCTGTGTCAAGGTCTAATCTGTCAGTATCATGTGGATCTGTGGATATTTTGGATAGTTCCAGTGAATTACCCTGAATGCCAAACATTAATTCTAGAGGAGTGTATCCTGTAACCCTGCAGCGTGTGCTGTTCAGAGCCAGTTGAATGTCCCCTAATTGGTCTTGCCAATGACTATCTGAATCACATTCAACGATGGTTAGCAAAGCCTTTAAGGTTCGCATGACACGCTCAACCTGGCCATTTGCCCTACTAGAACCCGTCGCAATTAAATGTAGTTCAATATTGTGATCTTTACAAAAGTTCTTAAAGTCTAAATTATCATAAGATCGACCGCGATCAGCAATTATTCGCTTTGGGGTACCAAATAACTGTACCGCGTTTGTAACTGCTCTTATGGCGTCCGAGGAATTTAAAGTCAGTGTATGCTCTAGGAGGACAAATTTGGTAAAGGAGTCTATAACTACAGAACAATACTCTTTTCGTTCGCTTTTTCCACTAAGTTTCCCGGTTAAATCTAAATGAATAGTGTGCCACGGAATAGCTAGTTTTGGGATAGGATGCAGACGTACTTGTTGAGCACCTGATGGACCCTTGGATGCCTTACATATAATGCAGGAATCTATGAACTTTTTCACAAACTTTGACATGTTGTGGAACCAATAAAGATCATACAGTTTGTCGAGAGTTTTCTCAAAACCAAGATGTTTTATTGCACAATGCACGTGATTGATTAGAGACCATATTAATGATCCAGGTAAAATAGGCAGCCATTTGGTAGTTTAATTGCGTTCAATTTTGCGGTACAAGATACCTTGACGAATGTCGTATGTGTGTGATACATCAACGGGTAACTCGTTAGAGCGTAATTTAGCAATTATGTCAGAAATTTCAGAATCACGTAATTGTTCCACAGAGAGCCAACCCTTTTCTAATTCAGATAAATTAACAATTTTTACATTATTCGTTGTTTTAGTTACACCTAGTTCATTGTTCTTATTCTCGAATGAGTTACGAGACAAGAAATCAGCATGAGCCATGTTTTTACCCTCCTTGTAAACTATATCAAAGTCATACGATTGCAAGATTGCCCACCATCTATGGACCCTAGGTGTCAAATCCTTTTTCGAATGAGACACCTTTAAGGCATTGCAATCTGTAAATATAGTGAATTTACGCCCGTACAAGTAATGCCTGAAGTGCTCCACAGATTTAACTACTGCTAAAGTTTCTAACTCGTATGAGTGATATCGACTTTCTGCATCAGTTGTCTTGTGACTGAAATAGGCAATGACATGAGGTAACTGAATGTTCCTTTGAATAAGAACACCCCCATACCCGCCACTGCTCGCGTCAGTATGGAGTTCAATAGGTAGTGTAGGATCGAAAATTTTTAAAACTGGTTCTGATACAAGAAGTTTTACTATTTCTTTGTGAATTTTGTCATGTTCAGAAGTCCATATAATTTTGCCCTTCCCAAGTGCTGTCAGAGGGTACAAGGGTTTCATTAATTTTGAAAAGTTAGGGATGAATTTGCGAAAGTACGTAGTCAAGCCTATGAATTGCCGAACCTGGGAGACAGTACTTGGTGCGGGGACATTCTGCAATGCCTCGACTTTACGAGGGTTGGGTCTTATTTCTCCTGCTGATAACAAAAAGCCCAAATATTCAATTTTATTTTTCATTAATGAACATTTTTTAAAATTAAATGCGAAACCAGCTTTAGATAAGGTTTCTAGTAATTTATCGAGTCTCTTCAAACCCTCTTCGACAGTTTCTGACACAGAAAGTACGTCATCCATGTAAACTAAAATTCTACTGTCATTAAGAGATTTCAGTGCATTATTAATGGCTCTTTGAAAAACCTGAGGAGCATTCCTAAGCCCAAATGGCATTGTCAACCATTCATATTGAGCTAATGGCGTGACAAAAGCAGTTTTTTCAATTAAATCCTCATGAACCTTTATCTGGTGAAACCCTGATGCCATATCAATACTGGAGAAGTAATGAGCCCCGTGCAATTTATCTATTTGATCACTTATTAATGGAAGAGGGTAGCTATCTGGTCGCGTGTTACTGTTGAGCTCTCTATAATCCACACACATACGATCAGTACCGTCTTTCTTTTTAACTAGGAGAATTGGACTAGCGAATGGCGATGAACTTTCCCGAATTATATTTGCGTCTAATAATTCTGTTATCCTATTATTAACGATTACTAATTCAGCGGGGGACAATCTGTATGGACGTCTATGAACAGTTTTGGTAGGGTCCAACAAGTCGATTCAAAGCTCACCAGTCGTGATACGAGTGGTCGGAAGCTTTTGTATAAAGTTCGCAGAATATTTAGTGAGTATTTCAATCAAAAGTTCTTTTTCTTTTCCTACAAGGTCTGTGTCAATAGAAGTAATGTCGAAAGGTTCATTAAACTTTGAGCAAGCATTTGAAACTTTAGATTTAAAAAAAGTTAAACTGTCATTACTTATTTTCACGGAAATTCCTTTTTCTAATATATCACGCCCTAACAAAACATCCTCGCTTAGACACTTGTCTGGCAACGCGTGGTAAGTAACGTCGAACAGAAAGCCTTGTATGATGGTTGGGCATTTTACTTGTAATGAACTAACTACGTTGTTTGGTCCTACACCCTTTAAAATCACTTGCTCATTAAACCTGTCACCTATCAGTTGGTCACAATTGCTTTCTCTAATAAGGGTACACTCTGAACCTGAATCAAATATAAAAGGTAGTTGAATATTACTTATCTGTAACACACCTCGAGCGGATCTAGAGCACAGGTTCACCTGCTTACTGCCGCTGCTCCCGGTGTTGTTGCTCGAGGTAAAGTCTTCCTTCTTATTCCAACGCTTCGGGCAGGTGGTAGCTACATGACCAGGATCGTTGCAGACGTAGCAAAACACGGCTGGTTTCGGCGGGTGCATTTTTACTGAAACAGGTAGATTTTTAGGGATAGATCGTAGTTTTTCCCTACACTCAGACCCACGATGTCCAAATCTGCCACAGAAATTGCAATTCCCACGAAATGGAAATGATGTGCGAAATCGCTTCGTGTCAGGCTCGAGGGTGGCTGGTTCTTCTAATTTTCGCTTTAGTGTGAAGCCCCGCAGAGTACGAAAAAGTTGTTTCTGGTCATTTATTATGACAGAGTTGAGTTCGCGTCGGATTCTGTCATCACACTGAGACAAGACTGATATGACAAAGCCGGTCACTACGTTCTCTGATAACTTAGCTTCAGGAATTTTTTCTATCATTTGCCACAACCGCATACCCGCTTTGGCTGGGCTTTCTTTGCCATCTATTTGAAATTTCAAAATAAGATCGAAATGATCCTGTATCATCATCGGTTTGGAAAATTTGGAAATCAAAACTTCTTTAATGGTTTCCCAGGCTATTTTTTCCGGTTCTATCTTTGTAAGACACATGGCAGCACGACCTTTCAAAGAATGAGTAAGAGCTAAAATCAGGTTAACGCCCTCTAATTTTCGTTTCTTAATAATCATTTCACTTAATGCACACCAACTAACTATATCCGAATCGGGAGTATCAGGGTCAAACGAGACCAATACAGTATGCGTAGCAGCAGTGTGGCGGGAAGTCATAGCGTCGGCAATTTTTTGAAGAATGGCTTCAATACTTGACGAAAACACGGAGGTTAGGTTGCCTGCCACACTGGCTGATAGTTGCTGTGGGTTTGGATCCGAATCCACTACTTCTGATGAAGGAGGAGGGTCAGACATTGTCAAAAATAGATCAAATGGTTCTGATGTAAGTTTATTTCTGCACACAAAAATATAAAATCACTAAACTATAATTTCTACTTTCCAATTAATTAAACCTTATTTAATTAATTCAATAATTCTCGCACAATAATTAGCCACCCTAAAGCGCTACAACAACATGTGCATCGAGCCAAAGCCGGAGTGAGAATGCCCCGTTGCACTCGGCCGCACGTATTTTATACCCGAGCCGCTAGCGATAACAGAATGAATCATGTAGTAGTGGGGAGCGGGCGGGGCGTGCGTTCTTTGTTCGGTCGTCCGGCTCGATGCACGTGCCGCTTATAACAGGACCATGACAGCGCGCCGACATATATAAAAATTAAAGAATTGAAAACAACGAGCAGTTGGCTAGCGCAAAAAGCTCTCGACCAGTAGCTTAATTTAAGCGACTAATACCTGAGGGCACCCTTATGGGATACTGTTGCGTATTTGCATTGCTACAGTCGCGATGCAGTCGCTAGCTGTGTCTCCTCGCCCACCTGAACACGATGCAGTCGCGATACAAACGCGATACTACTGTCGCGCTGCAAATGGCAGAAAAATGATGTTCGGTTCTCCACTCCCGCGCCACCCTCCCTCCACTCTCTCCCCGATGTCGTCCGTAACGGCCGCGCGACGGGCGCGTTTTCATGGATGCAGTCGCGATACTGCATCGCGTTGCAAGTGCGACTAACGCGCGGTAGTACTGATGCAGTGGGCGAAGGGCCTACATATATATGACTACATAAGATGCAGCTCACCGCGAGCAGGGTAAGGACACACACAATGAAGACGGCGTAGGCCATAGCCGAAAACTAGTGTGGGTTGGCAGATTTCGCATGCCATCAAAGACATTATTGTATCACTGGCAGATTTTCCTTCATGACAAAAGTCACAGCTTAGGCGGGTGTCCTATGTTGTTTCGAACACAGCTATTGAGATTTTTCTTCCACTGCCTCACAGGTTCGAAAGCTCATAGACTCGAATGAAATAGTCGTGAAAGACGCTGTGTCGAAAAACATTTTCACTGGCTCATAAGCTCTAATGCTTGTGATTTCGAATTGTAAGCAGTACCTTTAACATTAAACTTAGTTATGCTAAACATTGTAAGTGAAATGTGTGAAAGAAAGAGATGAAAGAGTTTATATGTTTGTGTAAAAGGGACCATTGAAGGTTATGGAACGTGTGACGAGTGAGATAAGAAAATATAGTTTGTATTAAGGTAAGAGAGAGACAAAATAAAAGATAATATGGCGAACGTTATTGTCTTTATTAACACGTCCTTACATAATTATTTAGTCATAAAGTGTAGGTACAGAATAATATTCAAGCAGTAATTAAAGATCAAACAACAAATTCGGAGTCAATCAATATTTAATATTATTACTAACAAATTGTAACAATAAAAAATATTAGTATGTAGTAATGTTTTCGCCATCACATACAGAGGCGTTCGTAACAACACAGGACACCCGCGTAGGCGGGCCCCAAGATGAAAGACCGGTACCTAATTGTGGAGCCTTTGGTTCAGTAGTCGACGTATTTCATGAATAAGATTCTATAACAAACTTCCCAATAATATTAGAGAATTGTCTACGAATAAGTTTAAAAGAATTATTAAAGCCAAATTGTGTAGCAGGGCATATTAGAAAATTTCTCATAATTTAAGTGATAAAAGTGCTTGGGATTGAGTTGTTCTGAGTCAACACACATGATTGTAATTAATCTTAAGTATATTTTATTTCAAAAAAGGATTCCTACTGAGTTTTCTGGCAGTGTTTCTCAGTGGCTGCCACGTCATGCACTGCACGGTAGGGGAAAAAATATGACGATTCCACATAAATGTAAAATTTTTACGGAATATGTGATTTTTGGCTTTGATTTTGATACTATATTTTCTTTTAATATGACGCTTACAGTTTGACTAGGAAGCGTTCACTGCTTCACCGAACAACCATTATATGTATATCATCATCATCATATCAGCCGAAAGACGTCCACTGCTGGACAATGGCCTCCCTCAAGGATCTCCAGCCAGCCAGCGGCTTCCCGCGACACGCACAAGATCGTCAGTCCACCTTGTAGGGGGCCTGCCCACGCTGCGTCTTCCAGTTCGTGGCCGCCACTCGAGAACCTTTCTGCCCCATCGGCCGTCAGTTCTACGAGCTATGTGCCCTGCTCACTGCCACTTCAGTTTGGCAATTCTTTGGGCTATTTCGGCTACTTTGGTTCACCTGCGGATCTCAGCATTTCTGATTCGATCTTGCAGGGAAACTCCAAGCATAGCCCTTTGCATTGCTCTTTGGGTGACCTTGAGCCGCTTGATAAGGCCCATAGTGAGCGATCACGTCTCTGTTCCGTAAGTCATCACTGACATGACTATATTTATATATACAAGCCTAATATCTGCGAGTGTCACCCCAAAGTATGGCACATTTATCTGATTGTCCCGCCTGTCCAGTCCCTTGTTCCCTTCAGGAGTAAGCGGCAGGTGGTCACCGCTGTTGTGGCCCATGTACTGATCAGGGACATACCAGCGAACCGTCTACGCGTCTGTAAATCTAGGTTATCCATTTTACCTCTGATTCATTAAAATAAATAAATGGTTAGAGCCACTTTCCTTCTTTCTTAGTTTAGCGCTTAGCTATCATTTCTATTATAAATACTGCAAATAATGACTGCACTTGTGGCGCAGCTGCAAAGACAGTCGCCTCGCCTTTTCGTGTCGCGGGTTCGAGTCCCGCGCCGGACAACTATTTGTGTGACTCACTTTGTTATATTACTATCCACCATTGTATCCTATTCTATTTTTATTTAATTTTTCTTTAAAAGAGAACTCTCGCACTAGGAAAACTGGTCCCTGTGGTACTTTACAAACATATAATAGATGGACACAAATTACATCCAGACTCCGAAAGTAAAAAAAAATAGAATAGGATACAATCAATGGTGTATAGTAATATAACAAACTAACGGCAAAACTATTTTCTAGACTAGAACAAAAAAAAAACAATTTTTGTCAGTAACTATTAAAGTAAAAGGTAAAGTGTGGATTTGTTAGTTTACAGGGTTTTAATTTACTTATGAATTGTTGGTACACAACTGTAAGCCACAGTTTGTTTAATATACCTCGAAAACTGTAGCCCCTACAAAATTACTGAATAGAATTTAAGGTAGCCAAGAATATTATCTTCAAATTTAACTAATATTAATATAATAATATATAGAGTGCAGAGGATTTAAAGAGCGCAATCTACAAATAGATCTGAACAAGTAAAACTTATTTACTTACTTATCGTATGGGCAGTGGTTACCCTAGTGTCATAGTTGTTCAAGCCGCCCAGGAGGCCTCCGACATGGCTTAACGAGTGTTGCCTAATAGGTACAACTGGGACCAGTGTAACGTGCAATCCGAAGCACGAAAACGCTCTGAATTTAAACCACTTTGGTGGTCACCCATCTATGGACTGACCGCGAGCTTAGTTGCTCAACCTCGCCGATCATATACGGACCAGTGAAAGCATCTAGCTTTGAACGCCTCGTAGTAACAAGTAAAAGAAAATCTGTTTGTAAAATATGGAAGTTAATCAAATTGATGTGCATTGTACAGTATATTAATTGCAGTATATTATTTATTATAGTATAGTATTATTAGTATTTACAATATAAGTATGTTTATGTTAATTGTATATAAGTACATAACTTTGAATATTTGACTGTACACTACAACTATCGCCTTTTCTGTCTTACTTTTTCCTTGTCCACCCAACGGTTGTCTGGAAGAGATTGCTACAAAGCGATAAGACCGCCGATTGTACCTGTATTTGCTTATTTGTAAGTTATATATTGTTTCTTTTGGTGCAATAAAGTGTACTCTATCTATCTATCTATCTTATACAGATTGATTTTTTAAAAGTTGTTTGGGCAATTTAATCTCATTAAGTTTATTCTGCCACTTTTGCTTTATAAATAACACACATGGCTTTTTATTTTTGTTTAGATTTGATTTGAACTGGTAGCTAATCTAGGGTTTATTATATTTATTTCTCAAAAGCAACATTAATTTCGTGGCAATGAAGTTTTACAATAAAGTAGGAATTTTCTCGACGATCCTTAATTGTATGAGAGTGAGACTAAATAAATACTTACAGGTTAATTCAAGTATACATCGCAACCAGTTACGATTCATACTTTTTAAACATACAAAGTTACATACGAAGTTAACAAGAAATAATTTTTAAACCAAATATAATTCACGGATAGATAAACTTCACGATTATTGGAAAATAATATTATTTATATATAATAATAAAATAAAAAAAGTTTTTTGTTCACGTAGACTTTCAAAAAGCACTTGTAAATAGTCAGAATATGTGTGTGTAGTAATTAATATACATCATTATTTCTAGGTATGGATGGTTTGGCCATTTAGAAAGGATGAATGAAAGAAGATTGACAAAAGAAGTATACCTGGCCTGTGTGAATGGAACAACCGGAAGGGGGAGACCTCGTAGAACGTTCTCTGATCAAATCGGAGACGTACTTAAGAAAGGTCAGGTC
Organism: Pseudoips prasinana; assembly: GCA_951640165.1. Taxonomy (NCBI): domain Eukaryota; kingdom Metazoa; phylum Arthropoda; class Insecta; order Lepidoptera; family Nolidae; genus Pseudoips; species Pseudoips prasinana. The sequence goes on along the minus strand of OX621259.1, from coordinate 25,550,808 downwards.
AGAAGTACCCTAAACCGGCGAGCATGTATGAAGAATATAATGTCAGTAAACGAAGCGAAAGAGGTATGCAAGGATCGTGACAAATAGAAGTCCGTTGTCTCTGCCTACCCCTCTGGGAAACAGGCGTGAGTCTATGTATGTGTGTATGTATTTCTAGGTACATATTATATATATTTAGGTACACGGAACATTTAGAAATAATAACATTAAAAAGTTGCCAGCTTATATTAAGTTATTGTCAAAGAGACTATTTATAGGTTTAAATATCGAGATTTATTGTTTTATATATATTTTACTACATCTTGTCTGAATGGTTCTGCTTATATTGATTCGACCCTTCAGGATCTTTTGTACTATCCCCCACTGGTTTTGTTCTATCCCTAGAGCCCTGAATGAAATCTGCACATAATCCAGTACGCTTTTTAGAGGTAGATCCTTGTAGTCACCTGGTTCTGTATATACCAGCCCCAGGTTTTTTTTTTTTCTTCATTTATTTAAAGGGACTTTTACGCACAGCGTATGTCAGTCCCATCGTATCCTAAACAGTTTAATTTTCACAAAACATGGGCCATGAACTTGAACAAACCCATCGCATCATCACTATTTGGTTGGGATAGAATTTTATGGAACATGCCCACATCGGTTCTGTTCAAGTTCAAGGACCTTATTAAATTATTTCTACTAGACTCATATCGAACACATTCCATCAATAAATGTTGTAGGTCCTCGTTACATCCACATTCCTCACAATTGGGTGAAGTGATCTTCTTCATCATAAAGGCAATTTTTTTGCATGGAATGTGTCCAGATCTGAGTCTAAGAGCAGTAACAATGAGTTTTCTATTGATATCACTATTCATGAACCAGGGCACGCGAAGAGGTTCACATTGTATGGTTTTATACCATAAACCCTTCTCTAACGACCGTTTATTAAAATATTCTTTCCAATAATCATAGCATAAATTTTTAAATTTTGGTAAATAGTCTGAATATTCTAATATAATACTTATTTCTTTTCCAGTTCTAGCTGCTAATTTCGCTAAAGTGTCAGCCTATTCGTTGCCCCGCAACCCAATATGGGATGGAACCCACTGCAATCTCAGTTGGATAGCTTTTAAAGAAAATTCATCAATTTTAGATAAAATTTCATAAGCTATCGATGCACCTCTGTGACCAGAGGCGCATCGAGCTATATCTTGTAATCAATTTTTGCTGTCCGTACAAATGACAACGTTTCTATGTTCACCATGATTAATTATATAACTCAAAGCCTCTGAGATTGCAATGAGCTCCAAATTCATAATAGATATAGGTTCATTAACTTTAAAACAATTATCCTGTAAATCTATATTAGGTATATAATATGCAGACCCTTGACCATCTACACTCTTCGAACTATCTGTAAATATGTAAAACCAACCACTATACTTTGTATGCAATTCTCTAATAACTTCATATTTTAATATATTAGTATAACATGATCGTTTATATTTGTTTATTGATTCTAAATTTACTAAAATAATTTCATTTACATTAATATTAGTCATCCATGTTCGTATACAATACATTAATAATGGACAAGACGAAGCTACCTGTAACTCTTTAACCTCATTCATAGATGATACTAATAAGGGAATGTTTTTATTTTTCCAATAACAATTTTGTCGAAGAGCGTAGAGGTTCTCTAATAACTGACAGGTTATATTATTTTCTATAGCCTTAGACTTAAGACAGAATTTATAAGCTAAATATTTCCTTCGTAAGTACAGTGGAACTACACACAGCTCACTTTCCATAACGTGGATTGGTGAAGTTTTAATAAAACCTCCTATTATCCTCATAGCCTGATTTTGAATTTAATTTAATTTATCTAAATGGCATTTTGCGCAAGCGTCATATAAATAGCAGCTATAGTCTATGCGACTTCTGATTATCGCAATATATATACGTCTTAGGTGTCTAGGATGTAAACCCCAGGAAGCTCCTGCCAATACCTTAAGTAAATTCAGACTCCTTTGTACCTTGTCAACAGTCATATTAATGTGTTTACCCCAGCGCAACGATTTGTCCAACCAAACTCCCAAATATATATAATTGTCTACTATCTCTAAATTTTCCTAATCTAACGTAAGTTCTATTTGTAATCTTCTAAAACCTCTACTAAAAATACAAACCTTCGATTTATCGGCCGATAATTGTAACCCCATTTCATCCAGAATGAGACAAAATGCATTTAAAGCTGATTGAAATTCTATTTGACTTTCTCTTAGGTTTCTGGAACGTGAATATAATACAAAATCATCTGCATATTGACACATTGTTACATTTCTAATTTGCTCAAAACATTTAATGGTAATTACGTTAAATAAGAGAGGTGACATCGGATCACCTTGCGCTAAACCACGACTTGTATACCTTAGAAAATACTTATTTGGATCGGTTTCATCTTTCATAATAAGGTGTCGTTCACTTAGAAAGTTCCACAGATACTGGCAGACTTTTTTCCCCACACTTAATTTATCTAAAGTATTTGTCAATACATCTATCATAACATTATTATAGGCATTACTGATATCTAAAAAACACGCTACAGTTGGAATTTTACGTGAAAATCCCAAGTAAATTTGGCTCACTAACTTGACTAGGTAGTCTTGACACGACTGTCCTTTTCTAAACCCAGACGTGAACGGGGACAGCAGTTTATTTTTTTCTATATACCACTCTAGCCTTTTTGTCAACATTGCATGAAAGATTTTGCATATACAAGAGATTAACGAAATTGGTCTGAGTTTAGTACCACCGTTAGGTGATAGTTTTGGTATTGGTGTCATTAATATATCACGCCATTGTGTCGGAATACTACCGGTATTAAAATATTATTGTATAGCTCTAATAAGTACAATTTACCAGCCGGAGGTAAATGGTATATGAGGGAATATGTAATCCCGTCATTACCGGGAGCTGTATCCTTTCGCTTAAAACAGTTACACATTTCTTGTAAGGTAAAATTGGCCTCGAGCAGTATGTTAATTGAATTAAAATGTTGACCCTTTGGGTAGACATAATCTGGAGCAAGATTGGAGAGAAGCTCCATCTTTTGGTCTTTTGAAACGCGGGATCGAGATGAACTGACTCCCTTCATCCAGCCCATGCGTTTCCACATATCAGAACTTGATGTTCGTTCATCAATGCTACTACAGTAACTTCGCCAATCTTTTGTCCTCGCTTGACAGATAGCGTCTTTTGCAACTTTTGTTTTGCGTTCAATTATGGCTAGATTACTTGGTGTAGGATTATTTCTAAAAAAATTTAAAGCCAACCTACGCTGCGCTACTATATGTGAGAGTGTTGTGTCCCAATAAGGTTTAGGTCGAAAATTATTTTTTGGATTATCACAGCTCCTAACCCAAGGTATGTGTTTATCAGCTGCTTTATTCACCTGTTTAATAAAATTATCATATAAAAACTGCACATTAAGTGTATCTAAAGGTAATAAATAATTTTCTAAAGATTTACTATACTCTGACCACTTTGCTAGCCTGAAGTTTCGCTTTTTATTTATAGGAATATTCATGTTCATATTATTACTATATTTATATACAATTTTAACAATCAAATGGTAAAACAGACAAATCAGCCGAAACAAAAGTCACATCAGGAGATGTACTCTGAACAATATTATCTACTAATATCACTCTAGTGGCATTCCCATCATTAAGAGGGATAAATCCAGCATCTAGAGCTGCGTCATAAATCTGAACTCCTCTTCCATCTGCTTTAGAGGACCAGGTTGCATGGTGGCCGTTAAAATCGCCAGCTATTATACATTTATTGGAATATAGTGAGAAAATGTGTTTCCAGTCAGCAAGGCTTGTGCGAACTGAGGAGGGGCAATATAACAATATTATATTTTTAATTTCATTACATTTTAAAAGCTTAATTGACATAACTTCCATGCCTGAATTTCTAGTAGAAATAAAACATTCCTGTACACTTAATGACTTATAAATAATTATAGCTAAACCGCCATACCCATCCATCCTATCTTTTCTAAAAATATTATAACCACTTACATTAAAATAAGATTCAGGTTCAAGCCATGTTTCAGAAAGCTATATGTATTTTTTCTTGTGCCATTAGCAACTCAAACTCATTACGTTTAGGTCGTAAACTTCATGCATTCCACTGTACAATACGTAGAGTTGACATTTTTATTGTATTGTTAGCCATTGTTAAACATAGATATAAATTTAGAACAAATGTCATCTTTCTTCAAAATATTAACAATCAGTTGACCTAATATTTCTATTACAAGCTTACCTAGATGTTTAAGTTTGGTAACCCAATCGGTGTCGGACATACATATATCTTTAACTCTCTGGAAAGTTGTAAAAAAGTCTATACTGCCACTTGAGCTATTATTACCTTCTGGTCTTTTTTCTTTCTCTAAATACGTAGGTTCGTAGGTGGGTGGTGATATCGTAGTCTCTTCACCAAAATTACACCTGTCCGGCACTTGAATGTCCATGATCTTCTTTTTCGACACATGTTCTTGCTGACGTATGGTTTTCCTCAGGTTCCTCTCTTCAGTTATATTATTTAGCATAATATTATCATTTCTACTACCATCAGCTATTCGATCTGCCACAACTATATCTCTATATGTTTTCTGAGTATTCTGATTATTTTCATATTGTAAATTGACAAAGTTATTATTTCTTATTATTTTTCCCCTATCAATGCTTCTTTCTTGAGTTCTGTTTTCTTTCAAATATAGTTCTAATGCTTTTCTGTATGTGTATGTATGCTTGGTCATTATATCTCTGATTATTTTTTCTTTGAGGAAGATTGGGCACCTCTTGTACATAGCCATATGCGGTCCTTTACAATTCACACACACATAATTATCTGTTTCACAATTTGAGTGATTTCCACCGCATTTGGGACATATAATACGTTTAATTGGACATGTTCTGGAAAGGTGGCCAAATTTCCAACATCCCGAGCATTGAGAAACTGGAAAAGTATAAGGCTCCACTTTGAATCTGCAACCGTATCCAAATACATACGGCGGTAAAGTGGCACCTTTAAAACAAATTTGTATTGTTTCTGAATCTATCCATTCCCCGCTGTCAGACATCCTTTTAAGCCTCCTTATCGATATTATGTCATATTCACATGATAAATTTTCGAGAATTTCTGTTTCTTCTGTCCCTAGATCTATCTGTCGTATAATACCATAGCATAAGCTACTTTTATCAGCCCTCTGAACCCTGTAACCTAAACTGGTAAAACTTTCACAATTTAATAAATTCAAAGCACTTTCTTCATCTTCAAAAAAGATAAGGACCCAGAATGCACTTTTATATACCATCTTTACAATTTTTTCAATTTGTAATGATCTCAAAAGCTTTGCCATACCAAACTGTTTTGGCAAAGATTCTTTTCCTGTCACACATATACAAGTGTAGTTTTCTTCCGAGTCTCGCCTACTTTCTTCCATTAAATCATCGCTTTTGGAATTTTTCCTATTTGCTCGCTTAGGCTTTCTAACTACTGTCACAAATCCATCTTCTTCCACTATTTCTTCCTCGTCTTCTCGTAATCTTTTTGAATCACTCTTTTCTTTATTCTCCATCTCTGCAGACAAATTAAGTTGAAGTTGTTGTTCTCTTTGAGGCACTGGCTCCTGCACTATGTCATCACTACCACTCGAAGCGCAAATATCCACGTTAATGTTTATATCATCCATTTAATAGTAACAAATAATACTTTAATAACATAATTATTATGAGGGTAAATGTAGAAATTACGCGATAAAATTGCGATGCAGCTAAACGTGTGCGTTCGGCTCAACCGCTCGCGCGCAACTGAGCCCCAGAATTGCCATTCTGTGTCTTGCCAATGCATCACATTTGCATATTATATGCAGCATTGTTTCATTTTCTTCCCCACAGGCCCTGCAGATCCTGCTATTCGACAGTCCCAGTTTGTGTAGATGGTAGTTGGTGCCATAGTGGCCTGTGAATACTGCTACTATTAGTCGTAGCTGGTTTCTGCTGTACTTCCAAAACTTTCTGGACCAGCTCTTGTCTACTCCTTTCATGAGTTGTTTGGAGTGTTTTAGTTCCTTTATTTTGGTCCACATTTGGTTGTGTTTAATTGTGGATTCGTTTTTAAGGAATGCTCCTATTACGTTTTGAGGAATCTCTACGCACGACTACTGACTACTGACCTTCAGATCCCTTCGTTATATCCCTATTATTATACTATACTATTATAATGAAATTATTTTGAGCATAGATAAATGCATAAAGGATTGAAAACACTTTTTAAATGATATACACATGCTTTTTTGAAGTCTTATTGAATACCTGGATCAAAATACTCCCTTTGTTTCTAGTTTAAGGCTCATAAGCTCTTCGCAGTCAATTTAACTTTTCGTTATTTATTACGTCTTTACCGCACTTAAAGTGTGTTTTATTTTTATTTCTTTAGAGGTGTACCTGTGGCTGCCGTTAATAAATCTCGTGGAGGTCTCTAAGTGCGAAAACTAGGAGCTAATGTACGGGAAATAAACGAGATTTACAGAACTGAGATGTAATAGGGTTTTAATTATTTTTGTACTGACCGTACACGCAAGGTGTACCCAACACGATTTATTGTATACAAACTATATTGTATAGACAGAACCATTGACAATATGTAGTAAAAATATTAGACTTAAACTAGCTAACTTATTATTAAACATAATTTCTTGACAATAACTTGATACGAGCTAGCTAAATATCATTGCTATAATAAAATAAATTTATTAATGTTTTTATACAATATGTACCTAAATATCTATGTTACTATAAATAATAATGTATACAACTATATTACTACAAACATGTTCTGACTATTTACAAGCGCTTTTTTAAAGTCTACGTGAATAAAAACCTTTTTTATTTTATTTACAAAATCCTTACGAGTTATTAGAGGTAGAATTTTACATCCCTCATCCATGTACTCATCCATATAGTTCTGGGATCAAATTAATCGGTTTTAATCAAACTTTAAACGCATGATGATTGGCCTATTGGTGTGGTTGGTAAATACTTGCCTATTACGTCGATTACAGATATTTGTGTGCATGAACATGTCTGTTTATTCTGAGTCTGCGTGTAATTATCTATATAAGTACTATTACGCACTCGTAGGTTCTGCACATTAAAACTCCGAGATATTTTCCACACACAATATTTAATCGAACAGAGTTACGTTCTCATCTACCGTCGTACAAAGAATGCCTCTTTAATAATTCTCCTACCCTATTTATATTTTTATCAGTGGCAACCATTTGAAAGTCTAATATTGATTATTAATAGTGTTAAGATGTAAAATTATTATAGTAATTAATAAAATGATAATCACTAATCAAATAAATATTCACAGTGTAAAAATATTATTATAACATAGCAGCTACGTCATAACCGTTGCGCGGCTATTGAGTAGGTACTTGATAACAGTACATATTTACTAAAGAAAAGTAGTATATATGTAGTGTATCAGTTATCTGGTTTCCATATTACAAGCTCTACTTAGTTTGGGTTCAGATGGCCGTGTGTGAATAATGACCCAGGAGATTATTATTTATTATCTACATATGATACAAACGTGTGAAATGTTAGTCGAAAACATTTCATAATATTTTGTACCAATCATTTTAAATCACATATAAAAAGAAACTGTTGACTTTTAAGACATTCGTTTCCTATATTATACCAAGTGATATGCTTAAGTATCATAATATAACAATGTTTTTCTGAGCAGGAACAACTAATTCCTGTTAGAAGACACCTATTAGGCCATGTCAGAAGGCTACAGGGTGGCTTGAACAACTCTGACACCAGAGTAACCACTGCCCATATGAAAAAAAAACTTTGTTACCGGTGGCAATCACCCTACACGCCCACACATTTTCTTTTTTAATTATTCATAAACATTTTTCCCGTACATCATTGCTTTATATTCATAACTATTAAGAAACGGAAATAGAAAATTTCCTTTACAATATTATACCGTACATTGTAATCGTACACATCTTAATTAAACGTAAACGTTAAAATACAAGGAATAATGTATAACCCTAAAACATCGTTTTCTTTAATCATAAATGTAGTAAAACGTATTTTACTATGCATGGTAACGTGATCAAGCTAAAATGATGTGGTCCTGAGTTCAAATCACGATTTGGTGTCCCAAATTCGAACCCGCGGAAGTGTTATTGAGAACTGGCATCGCGCTTGGGTATTTGGTAGCCGTAGGTAGGTGGTGGCTAGTAAACAGTAAGTAGTAATCGTCACGCTTGGCAGACGGGTTGGCGATTGCAGTTTGATGGTTATAGTTCACAGAAAAACACTGCTGCCCGTTCTCTGGTAGGTATTCCCTCGGACGATTTCTACGCCCCCCACGGGATGAGATGGGGTGACGATATTATTTGCCGTCACCACACCTACACCATATATACCTATTGTAACACGACTATCGTTATTATAGTACTCTGGCAGCACTATACTTTTTCACATGTCATACCGACGGTAGTTATTGTAATAATTACTCGTGCAACACCGTTGCTGTCCGAATGTCAGTGTCACAGGTAGTGTCAGTTCCGGTCGGTCATCGATACTTCACTTTGGAACGAGACGTCTCTCAGTAAAGTTAGTAAAATTACTGGATATTATTAGCTGTATGATTACGATATAATTGAATAAATTCTTGTATTGTATTCTATATTTGAATTGTTTCCCTTCTCGAACGGGTTAACTAACACTATATAGCTATATTCAAAGTGAAGTTTTGTGAAGCTTCTCATGTAGAGGAACGATATCAAACTGTTTATAAATGCATGTCTTTCAGATAAGATAAACTGAAGTGAGGTATAATCATTATCATTTACCGTGTTTTGATATCGTTCTCACAACTTCCCTCGATTGGCATTTTATATTCCTATATTTTAATAAGGGTGTTGATGTGTTTATAATGGGCAAGGTCTGTAACTTCATAGAAGAAAAACTGGCCAAGTGCGAGTTGGACTTGCCCATGAAGGGTTAAGTCTCTAAGGGTCCGTAGCAGCAAGTATTTTAGTTGATTAAATGAAAGGTAAATTGGGGTTCACGATTTATGACGTATTAAAAAAAAACCACTGACTAGATCTCGTTCAAACCGGTTTCGGTGAAAAATTCGGTGGAAGTTTACACGGTAATATACATCATGTATTTTTTTTTAGTTTTATTATTCTCTTATTTTAGAAGTTACAGGGGGGAGGGGGACACTTATTTTACCACTTTGGACGTGTCTCTCACGTAAACTATTCAGTTTAAAAAAAAATGATATGAGTAACCTCAATATCATTTTTGAAGACCTATCCATAAATACCACACATGTATGGGTATGATGAAAAAATTTTTTTTGAGTTCCAGTTCCAGTTACCCCCAAAATTATTGATCTTTTTCTATTTTTGTGTGAAAATCTTAATGCCGTTCACAGAATACATCTACCCAAGTTTCAACAGTACAGCTGTTATAGTTTCGGAAAAAAGTGGCTGTGACATACGGACGGACAAACGGACAGACAGCTAGACATGACGAATCAATAAGCGTTCCGTCTTTTGCCATTTGGCTACGGAACCCCTAAAAATGACTGTGGAAGTGGGCTTGGGTCATTATAACTTTAAATATCACCGTTTTGGAATGCCCAACCACACACTGTGAGAGGAATAACCTTTTCAAACAAGAAGATAGTACTCCTTAAAAAAGTAAGATTAAAACTTGAATAGAGAAGCAGGAATTGAACTTAAGAGTGTACTGACTCATTTAGATAGAACCCAACCTCTTCCTTAGTCGTTAGGGTCACTAAACACTAGACCAACAAGATAGCAAAACTTTTTAAAGAACACTACATAAATTACTATAAAAGACACTTTATCTATACATATAATAAAATCGTAGGAAAGTCAAAACTGTTCATTGAATACTTTTTTAAAATGAAACTTGGGGCGTGATCTACAATCGCAAACAAAACCGCGGGGCACAGCTAGTTAACGCTATAATTAATAGTCCTGATTACAAGATATTCGCGTTAGTTACTTCAAGTGTATTAAGCCCAAACTAGTTCGAACCCGAGTTAAAGTCGCGTACAACAATTTACCGAACATACCCACAATACTGAAACCTAATATCGTTCAATATCAGCACAACTAATCGGGCAGGGAACTAGTGCCCCAAGAAATATATATTTTGGTTTTCGGTAACTTGCGGGAAACTTATTAGCAATAGGTTACGTAGGTATTGAACAGAGCACTATAGCCTAGTTGGTAGTGCTCCTGCCTACGAAGCTGGTGGCCCTGGGTTCGAATCCCGGTAAGTGTAAATATTTGTGTGATGAGCACGAATATTTGTTTCTGAGTCATGGATGTTTTCTATGTATATATGTATTTATCTATCTATATAAGTATGTATATCGTCGCCTGGTACCCATAGTACAAGCTTTGCTTAATTTGGGGGTAGGATGATCTGTGTGACATTGTCCCCAGATATTATTATTATTATTATATCTGTGGCTTCCTGTAATTGGAGGAGCACACTGGAAAGAACGTGTATTTTTTTTTGTTTTGCGAAGACATTGTATGTGTGTATACTCTGTTGGAGGTCCATAAAAATAAATAAATAAATAGATGCATGGATAAAACAATTGACTGCACATGTGGCGCACCGGCTAAGACAGTCACCTCGCCGCTTCGTGTCGCGGGTTTGTGTCCCGCTCTGCACAACTATTTGTGTGACCGATAAATAGTTGTTCTGAGTCTGGATGTAATTTGTGTCCGTCTATTATATGTTTGTAAAGTATCCGGCGTCAAAGGGATTAAATTCCATAGTGCGGGCGATGTCTTAAAAAAAATTAAGCAAGACTCGACTCCACACTCCACGATGAAATTCGTAGATTTTTTATTTGCGTAAGAATTAAATTTTAACAAGTACTGATGCATTAATCCTAGATGTATATAAAGATATAAATATTTCCAAAATAAGAAGGGTTCAAGTTTTTGTTATATATCTCTTTATTCGCAAGTGTGGAGCATATAATGGTGATGATTTTTTTTAATTCTGTTAGACACACCTGTAATCATAATACGGGAATATTTTATACATATCTAGCTGTGCCCCGCGGTTATACCCGCGTTAAACTTTATAATAGCCTATGTGTTAATCAAGGGTGTCAGCTAATTTTAAACCAAATTTTATTAAAATCGCTCCAGTCGTTTAGACGTTTAGTGTTTGTTACAATTTTGTTACAACAAACATACAACATACAAGTTTGTTACAACAAACACTCACACACTCACAAACTTTCGCATTTATAATATTAGTGTTAATGTGTACAAATTATTTAATGTCATCATAGGTACTAGAATAAGTTTGTGATTACTTATCTAAATTATCAGACAATAACCAAGTAGTCTTTGGAAAATTTAATTAATTATTATTTAATTGTAAAAAAGAACAAGTATATATATTTTTAAATTCACCATCATCATCATATTGAGTGAAAAACGGCTACTGCTGGATAAAAACCTTCCTCAAGGATCAATTGGAAGAATATATAATACATAATAATCACATTTAGGATTCCTTTGATAACCCTTACCCTCCATCTTTTAGAAAATTCCAAACATACAGAACGTTGGTTGAAATATCATCTGTTAATCCTGATATCTCCTAGAACGAAGCGGAAAGGAGTCGTGAATAACATCTCTCCATAACCTTTAACAGTTAAGACTATTACCGTGAGTTACCTTTAACCCAATATATAAACTGGGCTAGTATTAACTGCGTTGTCTCCAGGGATTAATGATATCATACACGTAGCGTCCCTACATTCTACCTGATACCGGGTAAGTAGGGGTTAAGATGTTCGTAAACTAAGTTTATAGGAATATAATGTATTTGAATAGATATGATAAACTAATGCAATAATCTATACAAATAAATAAAATTGGAGTGTCTGTTTTTAATATTGAAATAACCGGTGTTCACTTCATAAATATTAATATAAATACAGCACATACACCAAAATAATATTTTTTACAATCTATACAAATAAATAAAATTGGAGTGTCTGTTTTTAATATTGAAATAACCGGTTTTTACTTCATAAATATGAATTTATATACGGCACATACACCAAAATAATATTTTTTACAATCTATACAAATAAATAAAATTGGAGTGTCTGTTTTTAATATTGAAATAACCGGTTTTTACTTTATAAATATGAATTTATATACGGCACATACACCAAAATAATATTTTTTACAATTTTTGTCTGTCGTCTGTCTGTTTGTTCTAACTAATCTCTGAAATTGCTGGACCGATTTTTACGGGAGTTTTATTGGCAGGTAGCTGATATAATAAGGAGTAACTTAGGCTACATTTATTTTAGTAAAAAAATATTTTACAAATAAATACGAAATAAACTAATTAACACGCGGACAAAGTCGCGGGCACAGCTAGTATCAAATATGAATGACACATATATTAACTAAGCCAAGCTATAGATAGTTGGTGCCTGTACTAGGTTAAACCTGTACCGCAATATACTTACCTATTTTAAATAAATAATAAGTAAATAAATATTTTTTATTCAAGAAGAAATGTGTACAGATTTATATCTATTTAAATTAAAAATAATTAATACTAAGCCAAGCTATAGACAGTTTGTGCCTGTACTAGGTTAAATTAATGATTTAAACAATATTCAATTAGGTACATAAATTATTTGATCTAAAATACAGCTTAAAAATTTATTTATTCTAGAATACGAAATAACTCCTCCTTGTAAGGAATTACAAACTATTCTTTTAAAATTTATATAGTTAAGGTTATATAATATAGATACTGGCTTATTTATTCTATTCAAAAGATAAGGCCCTAGAAAAAGGTTAAACCTGTTGCTATAAATAAACTTTGACTTGGATGTACAAATGCAGTTATTAAGCATTTATTTGCATAAACATGTGTACACACACAAAAAATATTATTGCATGCAATCAATTAAGCATGTAGTTGACATAATATATTATGTTCGGACATGTTTGCTATACAATAGCCTGCAAATGATTCATAATAATAAATTTAAAAGTTTTCAATTTAAGAACTATTATTCAGAAAATCTAAAAATAACAGTCCAGTAAAAAATACAATTCACAAAAAAAAAACAATTCAATAATACAAATATCATAAAAATTAAATAATATGTAAAAAATAAGATAACAAGTAAAATAAATGTCAAAAAATTATAAAAGTTGATTAAATATCAGGTTAGAACTTACCAACTAGAAAATCTAGTAGGCTTTTTCGACTAAATGGGATTTAACTTTTCGTTTAAATAAAGTGATTGTGATGTCTTTCCAATCTTTTGGATTTTATTAAATATGACTGGAGCCATGCAAAGAACACTTTTGCGCATAAGTGCAGACTTAGCCGGGTTCAAACATAACTTACTGATATTACGTCTATTTCGGGTAAGTCAATCTGCCACTCGTAGAAATAAAGTTGGATTGGTCTTAACAAATACTAAAACCTCTAATATATATAGAGACGGCAGGCTCAATATTTTGTACTGTTTAAAATAAGATTGGCAGCTATCAGTCATATTTAGTTTGAACATAAATAATATATTTTCGTCTCTTGGTGTTAGTAAGGTTTTACAATTGTACAATTTAAGGCAATCAGCAAGTATGGGACTGAACCACACACTGCATTTAATACTCATGCTACGAAATGGCGGATCATAAACGAATCTGCATCATTTACAAAGGTTCTAAGCCACAAGTTTTGTCTATTCTCTACTAGAATATCTAATCTAAAATCTCATCAGAATAACACAGCCTAAGCCACCTCATCTTTTACTCTCACCTAACACCCTAATAATACTTTGCATTTGTTTGTCTTTTGTGGCTTAGAAAGAAAATTACTATAAACCAATTCGTTGCGAAATCTTTTCATTAATAAAATTATGGACTTTAACGGAACAAATTTGAACTGAATATACGGTTTCAATGTAAATATAATCTTCATAGGTAAATATTAAAAAAATAATAATGTTGAGACCGATTTAGCAGCATTCATTAGTGGCATATCCACGAACCTGTACTAAGTTAATGTAAATCTATGGGCATATCACTAAAAATCACTTCTAAGTAAAATAGCAATGTTATCTAAAGAAGAAAGATTGCAGGTGGTATCATCATCAAACAAAACAATTCCAAGTTTCTCTCAGAAATATACTTCGTCTGGTAAACTGTTTTATATACTTGAAATACTTTTTAAGCTCACAGACTTAACACCAAGTTATAAATGATATGAATTTGAGTAAGTTTGATAAGTCACATGAAGTTATAACCTTGTTTTTTGCATTACAAATGACGCTGTATAGTAGTTGAGGGCTCTCTATTATGACTTTTAAAGTACATATTTGTTTTATTTTCTTCAAAGAAATAATACCACGAAACGTTGTTCATCCCCAAACCCAAAAATAGTACTAAATTCAAAAGAAAATTCTCAGCATCAGCCCGAAGTCTGGGAGTTGGCGGTATTATACCCCCGTGCCTCGGAGAGCACGTAAACCCGTCTGTCCTGTACCTGACCTCTTTCCGGTCGTGTCACCTAGACGTCACATCGGATCATGAGAGTGGAATGGAATGGAATAGAAAGTGCTCCACACTTGAGCACTATAATATGTCCCGCGCAGATGGCTAATCTCTGTTGAGACAGGCCGCCGTGGTCGAAATTCGACTAGGAGGACATTATTTATTTATTAAGAGCCGGCCGGCTGATGAGTCACAACGCGTAAAGAGAATGTTCTAGAACACACTTAGAAGCGGTGCATGCAGTATGCGTGTGCCTGTAGAGAACGACGCCGGCGGAGAGTGGATGGACATAATGGAATGGGCATGGGTGGTGCGACTGAATATCAATAATCCCCCTAACAAACGCGCGGTATAGTATTAATGGTTCCGTTCATCACCGAACAAGAAATGTGGTTGCTTGCTTATCGTATGGGTAGTGGTAACCCTAGTGTCAGAATTGCTCAAGCCGCCCAGTAGGTCTCTGACACGGCTTGACGACTGTTGTCTAATGAATACAACCGGGACCGACAGCTTAACGTGCCCTTCGAAGCACGGAGACGCTCAGAAATTAAACTATTTCTTGCGGTCACCCATCTATGGACTGACCGCGAGTCTAGTTGCTTTACCTCGCCGATTGCTTACGGACTGGTGAGAGCAAATAGCTATGAGCAAATGTGGTGCAGTCTACTGATTAAGGCAAAACGGGATAGTTCTTAAATAAATAAAGTTCAATACTCCTCTATTTCCACAATCACTTTGATAGATAGATAGATACACTTTATTGCACAACATATAAAAAAGAAGTTTACAGGAAAAACTTAGTATTTAAAATAATGTACAATTGGCGGTCTTATCGCATAATAGCGATTTCTTCCAGACAACCGAAGGATGGACTGGTAAAAATTGGAAATGACAGGCAGTCAGTTCTACAGAGTTCTAACCTAGTAATCTACATAGATTAATGTACTTACATACATTCATATTCATACATAAACAAGTATAATAAACTAATAAATATTTCATAATATTGATAAGATAAAATTATTGAGAAGGTTTCCTTTCTTTATACGTATCGGCGAAATGTACCAAATTTTATTGATATTAACCGCGCTTACTTTTACAATTTTATCCGAACCTTTCCCGTAACTCATAAAGCAATACAGTCCTTGACCAAACTTTTTGTGGAATCTTTAACCGTACCTCCGTATATCAAAAATTTACTGACTATGGTATCTTTTCACGGAGTTTTTTTTCTTTCCGTCAATTTCGAACGTTAAGTATTAGCTACCTAAACGCTTTTACGCGACCTTCCGTAGTACTTCACATTATAATTTCTACCGGTTTTCACCGGTTAAATTGAGATGACGCTTTTGTTATGGCCGCGGAAAACTTTTATCTTGTGGTCACGTGAAAAAATTAATTTCAAATTCTTAAGAGGTTTTTCGTTCCCTTTTGTTGGTCTTTGTTAGATAAGAAAGCATTGTTTTTAAGAAATTACTCGGTTCGCTTGCGGAAATTATGTTTTAGATGCCTACGTCAGATTTTAGATCCTTGTTTATGAAGTTACTAGCTGTACCCGCGGTTGTACCCGCGTTAAATTTTATAAATTATTACAGCTCCTCTCCCGTAGGTGATAGCGTGATAATATGTAGCCTATATGTTGACCCGAGCTCTTAGTAATATTCATGCAAAATTTGAAGTAAATCCATGCAGTACTTTTTGAGTTTAGCCCGGACATACGTACAGACAAAGAGATAAACAGACAAAAATTCTAAAACTATATTTTTTGCCTTTCCTACGATTTTATTATATGCATAGATATATGAATACTGAGACAGGTTTCAAATTTTTTTAAAACGTAAAAATATATTTTCAGTGTGGTTATGTCAAAAAATACCACATATTAGAGATTAGCGAGGTAGGGCATAGCGTTCATTCGCTCAAAGAGCAGCCCGACTGGGGAAGTACCTCCACCTTACAGAAGACACTCCTTAATAATAACATTAATAATTTTAATGTTGTGTTTCCGAGTGTGAGTAAGGTCGCCAGAGCTCATTGGGGTGGGGGGAAGAATCAGCAACACTTGTTTGCTGACTTTTAAAGGCCGGCAACGCACCCGTGACTCCTCTGGTGTTGCGAGTGTCCATGGGCGGTGGTGATCACTTACCATCAGGTGACCCACTTGCTCGTTTGTCGCCCTCTGACATAAAAAAAAAAAAATACTACTTCCTGTGAGCGGCGTAATAGTTGTCTCGAGGTATATGTTCATATACTAGAGATCGCGCAGGAGATTCTCTGAGTACTACCTTGTCTAAGCTCATTGGGGTGGGGTGAAGGGTCAGCAACACTTGTTTGCTGACTTTTAAAGGCCGGCAACGCACCCGCGACACCTCTGGTGATGCGAGTGTCCATGGGCGGCGGCGATTACTTACCATCAGGTGAACTATCAAAAAACTAAAACAATCACCGAAAAACTTTCTTCCTGAAGCCGATGATCTAGACTTTACAGTTTTCTGCTCGATAGGCTATTATCATCAATATGTTATGACTAGCTGTGGCCGGCGGTTATACCCGCGTTAAAGTTTACAAATTATCACAGCTCCTCCCCCGTAGGTGATAGCGTGATAAAATGTAGCCTATATTTTGACCCAACCACTTAGTAATATTCATGCAAAATTTGAAGTATATCCATGCAGTACTTTTTGAGTTTAGCCCGGACATACATACAGACAAAAATTCTAAAAAGTATATGTTTGTTTTCGGTATCGATTGTAGATCACGCCCCAAGTATCCTTTTAAAAAAATATTCAATGTACAGACGCCAGTACGTCCAGGTACCCAAATTTGACAAATTTCTTTTATAGATTTTCAATTTTATTACAATATCATAAGGTTCACTTTCAATTGGGGAAATTTGACAGATTGGGGTAGCTTGATGTGCTGGCGTCTGTACAGTTTTGACTTTCCTACGATTTTATTATATGTATAGATGATAACTTAAAATTTGACTGAGTTACTGCAGGCAGAGTTTTAATACAGATTTTTTGTTGGTAGTCTTATTGCGGGGTAAATTTTCCGTCAATGATGCTCGTGTTTTTGCGGAAATAAGTACCTTCCTAGTTCCAAAATTAGCAAAGGGCTCTTCATTTTATTTGCGGGGCTCCTTCAATAATAAATTATTATTTGAGAAAGTTATTATTTTCGATGTTTATTTATGGAACATTTAAAAAATGTCATTGATTATATTATCTGCAAACGACTTCCTGTTGATTCAATGTTATAATGTTAGCTATTGTGAGCCAGGCTAGAGTGGCCAGAGGTCGTGGGTTCCATCCCCGCTCAGGGTAGACATTTGTGTGATAAGCACGATTATTTGTTCTGTGTCTTTATTTATTTATAAATACATACTAATTATAAATAAAATACACCCATATTTTATGTATAATTAGCCATAGTATAAGCTCTGCTTAATTTGGGATCAGATGTCCGTGTGTGAATAATGTCCCAGGATATCGTTGACCACCCAATTGGATCTAGATACCAGGTATAAATTCTAAGTGTAGTAAAGGCACTGTAATACTGTATTTCGAAGTTCAAAATAGCGATGAACTGTAGCCCTAAAGTACTGAAACGCGACTCACGTTAGTGCGAAAGTGCGCCACATCGATACACATAATTTCGAATGTTTTCCACCGCGATGCACGTTAGTGCGAAATCGTTTGGGTTAGGTTAGGTTAGAACGGTGACCGTTTGGCTAGGAAAACATTAACCATGGATATCGCCATAGTGGCATGCCTTCGCATTTACTGGACTTTCGCACTAACGTGCAACGCGCTGGAATACATTCGACAATGTGTGAATCGATGTGGCGCACTTTCGCACTAACGTGAGTCGCGTTTCAGTACTTTAGGGCTACAGTTCATCGCTATTTTGAACTTTGAAATACAGTATTACAGTCTAGTAAAGGACAGAGTATTCAATTTATACTACTTTTTCGTTTAAATACATACACTACTTTGTCTTTTGTAAATACATACTTATACAGTTAATTACATCCAGACACAGGACAAACAGACATTTTCATGCTCACAAATATTTGTCCTGGGTGGGAATCGAACTGCACGACCTGCGGTTTACCAACCAAGCCAACGGGCCCGGCAAACGCTGATATTTAATTAATGTAACTCTTTTAAAGGTCGGCACCCGCGACTCTGGTGTTGCGAGTGTCCATGGGCGGTGGTAATCACTTACCACCAGGTGATCCACTTCCTCGTTTGTCGTCCTCTTATAGAAAAGAATAAGGCATAGATAAATTACCAAATATAAAACTTATTTCATAAAATATTATTAAAACTATACTACAACTAAAAACACCAATAGACATGTCAATCATTAACATTAGGCGATCGATTGATTTACTCAACAAACAACTGCCTACGTGTTAATTAAACGCATAGCCTGAAGCAATTACAGAGTAAATATTACGTAGTTATTACATATCGTTTCCGAGATTAATGTTGTTTACTAATGAAATTGATGTTCAGTATTATTTGCGATGGAAATAATGAATTCGTGCTTAATACGGTTTTTGTTTTCAACGCGAAAACAAAAAGGGTTATTGATGAGAACGTGACAGATGCTTTTGTAGGAATCACCTAAAATAACATGTTCAACGACAAATCAATCAATAGTGGACTGTACCCATAGAGCGCTGTTTCGTATCAGGCTCGAAGGACCATGTTCCTCCGTCGATAAGGTGTTTAAATAAGTGGACTGTATGTATATTAAGTGGTATAATCAAAATATTATAAATGTAATGCTACAGTTATTTAAAACTTAACTTAACGCCAGCTCAGAAGTACCCTAAAACAGGCGAGCATTTTTAAGAATATCATAACAGTTAACAGCACAATTGTGCATAGATCATGTCAAATGGAAATCTGTTGTCTCTGCCTACCTCTCTGAGAAACAGGCGTGAGTCTATGTTATCAAGAAATTACACCTAGACACAGAACAAATAATCGTGTTCATCATACAAAGATTTAAGGATAAGGGTTTTGTAAACAAATCAACAAAAAAATATTCAAGGTGGGGATCCAACCTATGCATCTATCCTACCCTAGCTTGCCGCAGGCTAGCTAGGGTAGGTTCCTCAGCGGCGAGGATCGCTTTGGCCCATTAACGCGTGATCGGTGATCCCGTGCATGTGATCACACCCTCACTTAGAATTTCGTCTTTTGCTTTAGTCTTCAATTCTTTGATTTTAATATAGTAGAACTAAATTTCAAAATAATAGATTAGTAAATTGTTATTTATTTAAGGATTTCAGAAAATATATGCGATAAAACAAACCGCACGGACTGACCCATTAATTTGTTTTTGTAACTTTTTACTATCCACTATGTTTATGTACTGCATTGTGACCTTGACAAGTACAAGTGTATGTTAATACCCAAGTGCTGAATAAATATTTCATTTCATTTCATTTCATATGACCTCTCGCTTGGCTGTCAAGGTTACTAACCACTAAACCAACAAGCTAGGCAATGAATGGATTCCAAGAGATCTTCTTTCTTCACTGTATGGGCAGTAGTTACCTTGGAGAGTTGTTTTAGCTACCCAGTTGGCCTCTGACATGGCTTCACGATCAAAACCGAAACCGACAGCTTAACATCTCCTCCGATGCACGGAGACGCTCAGAAATTAATCCACTTTGACGGTCACCCGGTGTCAGAGTTGTCCAAGTCACCCATTAGGCCTCTGATATGGCTTACCTATCTACAACATGTAACGTAATTAACGCACACCCTCAAACACCCCAATTAGTATATTATGTTGTAATCATAATACATACACTGCATTTTTTATTTAACATGTATATGCATTGTTATTTACTAACTTAATTTCTTAGAATAAAGTTTTCTTTATTTGGTATTGAATGATGGAATTTGTATGAATACATATAAAACTGCGATTTGAAAAGTCTTATTACATTGACTTACGGTCCATTTCAATTTGTTTTGACTGTACAGGTTTAATAGGACAAATAATTTCCGTAGTTTTAATTATTTTGGAATAAAAAATTAACTATATTAAAAATGATTTAAAAAGATTCAGTAAACGATTCTGAACAAACTATTTTCAGGGTGTGCGTTAATTAAGATACATGTTGTATATACATGGTACACATTGCCGGTCACTTACGGATCGGTGAGCGAACGGCTGAGAATCTAAAACTGTGTTATATAATTCCTTAGAATATCCAATTTATTGTGTACACAGAAATGCCCATTCAATCAAGTGCTCGGTGGTTTAGCGGGGTGGCATCGAAAATTTACTGTTGTGTTCACAAGGCGGCGACAAATCCAAGTCGGATACGATAACGAATTGGATACTGTTGCATTACCGTTCAGGGACTAGTGATCCCCATAAGATATTAGATTTTATCGATATTTAGATTTACGATAACTGTTTGAATTGTAATCGTGAGATTGAATCGAATGGCCGGGTGAGGGTTGTTGTAATTAAGCTGATTGTTTTCGTGTTGGTATAATTTTGTTAATGCGGTATATGTAGTGAGGGAAAACGAGGAAATGCGATAAACTAATGCAATAGTTAAAAATCAAGCGTAATTTGAGATTTTTGGTACTACTTTATAGGTGCATGTCTCGCAGCTGTTAAGAGTCGCCTCGCCATTTCGTCGATCGTCCTAGGCTCGATTCCCGCATAGTACAACTATTTGTGTGACCTATAGATAGTTGGTCTGAGTTTGGATGTACATTGTGACCGTCAATATTTATAAAGTACCCTACATAAAGATTAATTTGCCTAGAATGGGAGTTGTTTAAAAAAAACTTATAACAACTGAATGGAAATAATTTACTAACTACTACTTAAAAAAAAACTAACTTTTAAAGATAAAAAAAACTTCGTTTAAAAAAACCGACTTCAAAAACAGAAAAGTATAAAATAAAATATCTTAATAAAGATTTAATTTAATACATATCTTATGCAAACGTAATACCTTTAATATTAATGAAATAATATAATTTGTTTGTGCTACCCATTGATAGGTTTGAAGTCAGTGCCAAGCCAAATGTAATAGTAGGTACCACACTCGCCGCGCGTTACTTTCAGCGGGATAGCTTCGTATTTCTACATAAACCACCCAAGCGTGCAGACGTCGTTGACGGTCGTTTCGTAAGATTGTAAAATTTTGATGCGTTGTCTCCTAATTAATAATTTATGTTTGTTTTTCAGGGCCACAAATATATTCATATATAAGCATAAAATAGATTTATTATAACTATAGTAAGTAATTTAGGTATTAATATTAAATAAATTTTCATGATACAGTTTCATCTGTTTCATATTAATTCATATTGTTCTTTAAGTTTATTTACTCAGGTTAATCTTTAGTGTAGGAATTTAATCACAAATTATGAAAGCTGTATGTAATATTAACTTTTATTTTGCTTAGGGCTTGGCACCGACTTCAAACCTATCAATAGATAGCACAAACAAATTATATTATTTCATTAATATTAAAGGTATTACGTTTGCATAAGATATGTATTAAATTAAATCTTTATTAAGATATTTTATTTTATACTTTTCTGTTTTTGAAGTCGGTTTTTTTAAACGAAGTTTTTTTTATTTGTTACTTTTTAGTGTCTAGCTATGGGTAGGACTACGAAAGGTGGCGCGCGCCTCAAGACTATAGGTACGTAAGTACTCTTTATTCTGTGCTATAGGTCCCAACAAAAATGTTGTCCGAAACTCTTTTTCACGTTCTTGTGAGACAGGGAATGATCGAGAGCAAGAAAAACTACATAAAATTACGTTCACTCTAAGAAAACTTGCACAGTAGGAGTCTAGACTAGCTAAGGTTCATGAAAGTCTGAACAGCAAGCGCATAGGTTAGGCCGTATTTATGACCATGTAGCTAAAGAGTCTGTGAGCTGAGGGCTTAAAGACTAGGTCTTATTAATGATCGAATAGCCATCAAGTCTGCTGAGCAGAGGGCATGAGTCTATGAAGACTAGATCTTATTAATGCTCGATTAGCCAACGAGTCTACTGAGCAGAGGGCTCATAGCATAGGTTGTATTGATGATCAAGACAACGAGTCGAGAGAGTTCGGTAGCAGCAAGTATTTGAGTTGATAGAATGGAAGGTAAATTGTGGTTTACGATTTATGACGCATTGAAAATAACTACTTTTACTAAAGTTTCCATGGTAATGTACATCATCAATTTGTTTTATCATTCTCTTATTTTAGAAGTTACAGGGGGGGGGGGGGGACAATGTACGCCTTTGGAAGAGTGTCTCACGCAAACTATACAGTTAAGAAGAATATATATTATAAACCTCAAATCTCAACCTCAAGTGAAAATCTTAATGCGGTTCACGGAATACATCTGCTTACCAAGATTTGATGGCAGCTATTCCGCATCAAACTAAAGAAGAATCACGTAAATCGGTTCATAAATCTCAGCGTCGTCGATTACGCTGTACGTACATAAAAAATGCGCTTGTGCTAAAAGGTACACCTACATGCGCTTCCAAGAGCGAGCTTATACGCGCGTATATTAAACGCTAGTCGTTTGAAATTGTTCTTTATGTTCATTCCAAGACACACTTGAACAGAATGAGTCTAGCTTGAGTTGCTAAGATTTGAAAACGTCAAACGACAGTTACATTGTCCACATAAACAGAAATTTTCATACAAAAATGACCATAAAATTAAAACTACTGGGCCAAACTTTATAAAATTTTTATGGGACGAAATGGCAACTATTTCGCATCAAACTAAAAAAGAATCACGTAAATCGGATCATAAATCTCCGAGTAATCGTGTACATACATAAAAAAAAAAACCGGTGAACTTGAGAACCTCCTCCTTTTGAAGTCGGTTAAAAATACTGGATTGCATACCTTTTATTTGATTATATTTGTATACTGTGGACTAAACTTCGAAGCTTTTTAGTGGAGAAATCATATTATAACTTAAGTGGGTATTTTATTGAGGTAAGATTTTTAAGTTAGTTTATATATTGTCTTTGAATTCACTTGTATATACTTGTGCACTTTATAGTAATGCAGAATATGTGCATTATTATAAAAAATATATTATAAAAACTTTATTGACTTTGGTTAGTGAAACTGACTGCTGAAGCCAGGTCGTGTGTTCTATCCCCACACAGAACAAATCTTTGTGTGATAAACACAATTATTTGTCTGCAATTTTTCTATAATATGTATACATTTATATACCTAAGTGTGTTGATTAGTTTTCTGATTGCCATAGTAAAGGCTCTGCTTGGTTTAGGATCAGATCACAGAGTGTTAGTCGTCCCAAAATATTTATTTATTTTATTTAAATGAAAATGTCAAACAAAACGTAGAGTAGCAGCAGTAGCATTGAACCACAAGAAGTGACGGCACGTTGCACCACGCCTTGGAACATAGCCAAGATGATATTTCCACTTAACCTAAGTAGTAATTCCAGATAACCTACTTTTTACAATTTTATTTCGACAATAATATTCTTTCTTCCTCCCTGTATGCGTCGCGAAATTTATGACTTCGCATATCTGATATAAGAAATATGAAATAAAACATACATAATGTAAATACTAGATATAAGAATAATCATATATTGCATACTACCCGTCTCCACAAAATAAGTAACTCATTTATGGAGCAATGTATAAGATTCTATAACAAACTTCCCAATGATATTAGACAATTGTCTACGAATAAGTTTAAAATAATTATTAAAGCCAAATTGAGTAGCAGAGCATATTACAAAATTTCTGATTATTTAAGTGACAAAAGTGCTTGGGATTGAGTTGTTCTGAGTCAACATATTTAAAAAAAGGATTCCTACTGAGTTTTCTGGCAGTGTTCCTCAGTAGCTGCCACGTCATGCACTGCACGGTAGAGTAAAAAATGACGATTCCACATAAATGTTAAATTACTCGTATTACGGAATAAATAATTTTTGACTTTGACTTTGATGAACATAGTATCCGGTTCAATTGATTGTCCTTATCACCTTTCAAGTATCCACTTCAACGTTCTCACGAAAGTAGCAAGACACCGTATTCCAATCCATCTTCCATTAGTATCTACTAACTATCGCCAAAATGCTTTCCTGTGGCGGGCGAGTAATTCTTTAAACGTAAATATTAAGAAATTTGTTTTTGATGTTTTTAATTCAAATCCAAATTCAGTGAAGCAGCAGCTCAGTCAAGGCTTTTTCTCTAAATGTAGTGTTCAATAATCATTTGTTTGATCCTTATACGACTCACATCTAACTTGTATCCGAATTCATATTCGTGGAGAACAATAAATGGCTAACAGATTTACTGTTGTGTATACCTAATCTAATAAGTTATTGTAAGCTCAGTCTTCCTAATAATGTTAAATAAAATAATGTCTGCCTCGTTGGTCTAGCGGTAGCATGTTCAACCGCAGAAAATGAGGTCCTGGGTTCGAATCCCGGGTCCGGCCAAAAGGTGGTTTTGGGATTTTTCCGTAAAAAGAAATTTCTCAGTATCGGCACAGAGTCTGGAAGTTGGCGGTATTACACCCCCGTGCCTCGTAGAGCACGTAAAGCCGTCGGTCCTGTACCTGACCTCTTTCCGGTCGTGTTGCTAGTCGTCCCATCGGACCATGAGTGATGAAATAGAAAGTGCCCCTGTGTCTGCGCACACACTTGTTCACTATAATATGTCCTGCGCAATTGGCTAATCTCTATTGAGAATGACCGCCGTGGCCGAAATTCGGCCGAGAATAAAATAGAGATTTCAAACAGAAGTCACATCACTAAACTTAAGAGAAGTGTACTATGGAGAAGAGTCCCGCCCATCGCAGCTCGGACTTTTGCCAACATTAAGCCAGCTTCACACTGAAGATATACTGGAAAATTCGTATACCATTGAAACCCATACACCCTTATAACGTGTCTGTAGGATATTTAGTACAGCAAATGAATTTAATTTTATTTTATTGGCACACAAAACAGAATACTATCAATACATGACAGCGAGGTATACATTAAGGTTTAGCACTAGACAATATTCCTAAACAAGTGTAGCTTGACAATTTGAGTAGAAGAAAAAGTGACGCAGGGCAGAAAATAAAATTATCTCAATATACAAAATCAATATGTAGTGTTAATTCCGCTAATTGTCAGTTTAATCATGCCGGGATGCAATTTGCACCGCCCTCCCGCCCGCTGCTAACTCGTCGAGCACTCGACGAGTTAGCAGCCCTTGAAAATGGTCCGTGGAGGACTAAAACACGTGTTGGGTATCGTACTGGCGCATGTACTTTGCTTTTTTATATTGTCCTTCTTACATGTGCACATTTTTGGGGGCGGGAGGACGGTGCAAATTGCATCCCGGCATGATTAAACTGACAATTAGCGGAATTAACACTACATATTGATTTTGTATGTTTATTGTTATGGATTTCTGCAAAGTGACGCCTGATTCCATTACTTAACATTTTTTGATAAGACAAATAGGGTTTAAGTTCATTGAAGCACGATCCGTAAATGATAAAATCGAGTCGCACCTAGGTGAACATACGCCTTAATACTAATTAATTATAACTAAAATATAATAGCTTGAAAATAGTTTGACGGGCCTGTCAGCGTGGTTGGCAAATGCTTGCTCGATGTTCGATTCCCACCGAGGACAGATATTTGTGAACATGAACATGTCTGTTTATTCTGAGTCTAGGTGTAATTTATATATATATGCATGTATTTAGTTAAGCCCAATTCCGAGACATAGGACTGCAGCATTTCCTGGATCCTTTAAATACGCCGTCGCAAAGGTCTCGTGCTATATACCGCCTCCGTTGAAGTGCCTGCGAACAGTATATACGTTTAATGCCAATTATAAAAAAGAATTGTTGATGCGACAAAAACTAAACTCATAATCTCTCAAACTCAGTTCAAATACTATTTAATTTAAAAAGGTAGATGTCGCTGGGCGTCACGTAAACATCTTGCTCCGCTATTTAAATCATTAAAAATATAAATCTCAAGTTATTCTAGTATTAATGTTATTAAAAGTGAATTATTAAGTGCAAATAATAAGTGGAAGTGTTATCCTTATGCAACTATCACAACTAATGGTGTTTTTTCTTAAATAATATGATTTTCGAACTTTCTCCACAAAAAATCTGAAAATATACAAAATTCTGTGCTATAAGTTTAAGAAACGTTTGCAATAAATAATAGAAATCTTTCGAAATACAGTGAGTGGGGACAAATTAAAATATTTCAACTTAATTCGCAAATTACGAAAAAGTGTAAACAATAAAACAGTTCCGAAAATCAAAATATACAGATGCGATGGTAACCGTCACTGCTATGGCAACCAAAATGATGACCGTTTTCTATTGGTTGTGATATAAAAAGGACACCATGCAAACAAATAGCTATTGGTCCTATTAATATTTTTGTCATGGGTATTATGTCAAATATGAAGTTCGCCGTGACGCGTGTTTATTGATATTTTTATGGACTTTAATTTTGTTACTATTTTACCTTAATTTCCATAGCTTTCATGAACATTGTAAATAACGGAGGCAACTTAGCAAACCCCAACTCCAGTATACCCTCCACATCAGCTGACGTCTTAATACAATGTCACCTCTGCTCTCAGTCCCGTTTTTTTAAAGGTAAACGCGGTTTTAAAGGTAATACAGTATCGGCCTGGGAGCGCCTGCTCACCTTTCCGTACAGAATTCTTCATAAGGCCACAATAAAAAAAAACCTTAACGGATCAAATACGTATAAATTGCAATTATAATGTTATCCCAAATACGGAAAAACAAACCCGCATTCGAAATAGGAGCTTCTTTCATTACGTGGAATCTAAGTTGTCGGAAGGTGATAATGCAGGTGCTGCCAGGCTACTTTTTACCAGCGATGTGGTGGCGCCAAATTCACCAGAAACCTTAGAGAGAGAGCAAGCATCCGGTGTCAAACAATAACCTTGCCTTCCCTGCCCCTCCCGATGATTCTCAAGCTCTGACTGTGACAGCTCGGGAGGTGGCCGCTGCTATTGGCTCCTTCCCCAGCGGTTCTGCTGGTGGCTTTGATGGCCTGTCTCCTCAACATTTAAAGGATCTGACGAGCGAAAGTGTCGGGGAGGCCGGTGGTACACTGTTATTGGAGCTCGCAGAACTATTAAATTTAATGCTCCGTGGAAATGTGGACGAGGCCATCATTGACGTTCTTTACGGGGCTAACCTATGTGCCCTAAATAAAAAAGATGGCGGTATACGTCCAATTGCCGTGGGGTGCACGTATAGGCGTATGGTAACTAAAATATGCTGTAAATACACTTTCAATAAAGTTTCTAATCTGTTTCAGCCACTCCAACTAGGTTTCGGTTTAAGGGGGGGGGGTCTGAGGCCGCCGTGCATGCCTTGACCACATATTTAGGAAGTGTTGTAGGAAAGGTTATTGTTAAGGTAGATATTAAAAATGCCTTCAATTCAGTTCACAGGGACACCTTGTTGAAGGAAGTAAAAAAAGAAATTCCTGAACTCTACAATTTTATTTGGCAATGTTATAGATACCCAACCAAATTATTATATCAAAATCACGTTTTAGATTCTGAAGTCGGATGCCAACAAGGTGACCCACTCGGACCACTCATTTTCAGCCTCACTATTCATCCCATAATTCGTCAACTAAATTCAGAATTTAACGTGTGGTATTTGGACGATGGAACCCTAGGAGGTGACGTAGATACCGTTCTAAACGACCTTATTTTTCTTAAACAGGAATTGAAATGTATTAGGCTAGAATTAAACTCGTCTAAATGTGAGATTTTTATTTCAGACCCTACTGATAAATTATCCATTCTCCAGAAGTTTAAAATAGTATCACCAAATATAAAATTGTTGGAAAAAGATACTTTGCGTCTCCTAGGGTCACCTGTCCTAGACGATGCTTTTCCATCATTTGTTGATGAAAAAATTCAAAATTACAACGACATCTCAGAGAGATTTTCGAAAATTAACATACATTCCGCTTTCACAATCATTATACATTGCTTTTTTGTCCCAAAATTTACGCATATCCTGCGATCCTGTCACATATGGAAACATCAGACACTCCTAGAAAGTATTGATTCCATATTAAAAACTTCCATTTCAAAAATTCTAAATCTAGACCTGGATAACCAAGCTACTTTACCTGTACGTTTGGGTGGACTCGGTATCCGCAAAATTTCTAGTGTAAGCCTTCCAGCTTTCTTGTCTTCGGTCCACAGTACTGAAGAATTGACTCGGAAAATTCTTAATCCTACACGGGTCAGTTCAGAAGTGATGTGCCTCACTGATGCCATGAATGCTTGGAGGGCTACCTGTCCGAGTTCAGATCTACCCACCATCCCTGCTTCTCAGAAACAATGGGACCAGCCGCTCTGTAACCTTGAACGCAATGGTCTCCTCAACACATTCACAAATTCAGCAGAGCGCGCTCGCTTATTGGCTCTGGGTGAGTGGGAATCGGGGCTCTGGTTGCAGGCATTACCTTCACCCAACTTAGGTACTTTATTGGACGACTGCACGTTTAGGGTCGCAACTTGCCTTCGTTTGGGTGTCCGTTTTTTGGCTCCGCATCAGTGTCGTTGTGGCGAAGCCGTCGATCGTCTTGGATACCATGGTCTTTCGTGAAGTAGGAGCGCTGGTAGAATTTCGCGGCACGCTAGTATTAATGATATTGTTCGTAGAGCCCTTTCCATCGCCGGCGTACCTGCCATACTGGAACCAAATGGCTTGGCACGTGAGGATGGAAAGCGACCAGACGGTTTGTCGTTGCTGCCATGGAAGATGGGAAGGCATCTGGTGTGGGACGCAACATGCGTGGATACCCTGGCACCATCCCACCTTCCTCAAACCTCGAATTCTGTGGGCGCTGCTGCTACATCTGCAGAGAACCTCAAGCGGCGTAAGTACTCCCGCCTAATCGGCAGTTACGTTTTTGAGCCATTTGGGGTTGAAACACTAGGACCATGGGGTCCAGGTGCTCGTTCACTCTTCAAGAGCATCTCTAAAAAATTGATCGACGCCACACGTGACCAGAGGGCTGGTCTATTTTTTGCACAGAGAATAAGCATTGCCATACAACGTGGCAATGCTGCCAGCCTTCTGGGCACGATACCCTTTGATGGCGATGCGGAGCGCTTAATGGATTGCCTTTAGTTAGTTTATTTTAGTTTAGTTTATAGCATTATAGTTAAAATTTCTTATTAAATAAATTTCTTATAATTAGAAAATTAGGTATAATTAAAATTTAAATTGTTATTTTAAATGTAGTCGAAATTTGTTATTGTCTTAGATTTATAAGAAAGTTTTTTAAAAATTATTACTTGCAAATTGTATTTTCCCCATAATAAATTAATAAACATTTAATTTAATATTTTATCAAGGCTGAACTTACCCGTCTCTGTGCACACTTTTGTAGAAAGGAGTATCGCAAGATAACCACACACTATTAAGGGCTTGTTTAAGCTGAACACAACAATGCCCTGACGCTCACGCAGCGATGAACTCCGACATAATAGCATCGCCATTACTCCATCAAAGTAGTTTTCATACTTAATTCACCCTTTATATCGAAAATTACCAATTACCACTAGTATCTACACATCAAACATATTTACGCTATAAACTTAGTACTAGAACTATAATAAGTTACTGTTCATGTAGATTTTTCAATTGATTCAAACTCCGCGTCCCTTTTTTCTTTCATCTGACGCAAAGAGTAATTAAACCTAATCTGACAGAGAGCATATAATTGACAGAATCAGCTTATAACATGGTTAATCCATATGTAATGTATACTGGGTCTGGTTGTGACATAGTCGATATTAATATTTTTTGGTGTATCTATTGTAATAAACAAGGTATGACAACCATGTCGAGAATATAACAATCATTTTATATTAGATACTGTGTGTGATTGATATGCATTTAGAAATTAGTGTTAATTTATTATTTTTTTATTTTATTAGTTCGTTTTTCCATACATTTATTATTTTAATTAGCTATAAGTTATAATATTAGTGTCCAGGTACTTTGAAGATGTAACTGCGAGCTGTACTGACACATCAATTGTCCGTGAGCTATTTTACATGGTTCCATCATAAAACCAGCCGCGAAGCAGCTACTGTTGCAGTTAGTGCTGAGATGGGACCAATTTGGACTCGCACAGATAACCAGTCATCTGTATGTATACCTATTTATATATATTATTGTGATTGTCTGTGCTTGTTTACTGAATAAATGTATTTTCTTCTTCTTCTTATTATTTACAAAAGAAAAGTAGTATAAATGTAGTAAATAAAAATAAAATAAAATAAAAAAGGTTTTTATTCACGTAGACTTTAAAAAAGCGCTTGTAAATAGTCAGAACATGTTTGTAGTAATATAGTTGTATACATTATTATTTCTAGTAACATAGATATTTAGGTACATATTGTATGAAAACATTTATAAAATTTATTTTAATAGCAATGATATTTAGCTAGATCGTATCAAGTTATTGTCAAGAAATTATGTTTAATTATCTAGTTTAAGTCTAATATTTTTACTACATATTGTCAATGGTTCTGTCTATATTTAGGTATTATTATTATGACGGACCTTGTGTTAATAACGACGGTCGCGCTTTAATGCTACCACCGGATCCAATGCGCCCCAACTGAGAAGACCCAGCGAAACAAACTCAGTGGGTTCATCTACTACCGGTTTCAACACGACCCAGTTGAGACAGTTAGTATATCAGTTATCTGGTTCCCATAGTACAAGCTTTGCTTAGTTTGGGAGCAGATGGCCGTGTGTAAATAATGTCCCAAAAAAATTTAATAAGTATCAATTTTGTAAGCTAACTAGATTTGACTTTTAACTTTTTGACATAATAATATGTCTAAATTTTGAATGAAAACTATTAATTTAAAGAAAAATATTCACAAATAAATTAACAAATAATTAATTTATTATGCGTTATCTCGTGCAAGTGATCACACCCTTATTTAGAATTCCGTTTTTTTTGCTACAGCGGCCCCCTGAGATGTGACCCGAACCACATAAGGGTGCCCACAGGTATTAATCGCTGAAATTAAGCTACTGGTTGTGAGCTTTCTGTGCTAGCCAACTGCTAGTTGTTTTCAATTCTTTAATTTTAATAATATCCGGGGACAATGTCACAGAGATCATCCTAGCCCCATACTAAGCAAAGCTTGTACTATGGGCACCAGGCGACGATGTACATATAGATAGATAAAAACTTAAATACATAGAAAACATCCATGACGCAGAAAAAAATTTCGTGTTCATCACACTGAAGCGTTGGGGTTAAGCAGCAGAGCCAAGTAAAGACATGTGTGCTAGGTTACGACGTTTATTACTCTATATCATAAAATACATAAAAATGGTGCACCACTACAAGTATCGCTACGTAGACAATTATATGAGAACGTTATAAAGGAGCTTACCTACTAAATAGTATAAAGGAACTTACATACTACACTTCAACACAAATATTTGCACTTACCGGGATTCGAACCCAGGACCACCAGCTTCGTAGGCAGGAGCACTACCAACTATGGTAGTACTAAATTAAAAATAATAGCTTAGTAACTTGTTATTTATTTAAGGATTTAAAAAGATATTTATGATAAGACAGACCGTACGGACGGACGATTTTTTTTTCTTGTTACTTGTATACTGTATTTTAGTATGTTTATGTACTTACTGCATTTTGAACTTGCCAAGTACAAGTGTGTGGTAATAACCAAGTGCTGAATAAATTTCATTATTTTATATTTCATTTCATATTTAATTTGTTTTTACATAGTACGAGTATATTTGCTGCGCCATAAAACGGTTCTTGTTTAGTAATATTAACACTTTTTAAAAGAGCTATGTAAACCCATTAAAGCAATCGATAAATTGAAATTGAAAATTATCGTCGTCTTTTTCGCACTCACGACAAAATACTCCAGTTCAAGCACACATGGTATTAGTACGTAATGAGTTACTCGTAGAAACGCTCTCACAACATATTAGAATTTAGAATTTCAGTAACTTTCCACCTTCCCCTAAAAGCTATAGAAATTGAGCAGAGCGTATGTCTAATAAGAGTTACGCAGAAAACGGAAGTAGCTTCAAAGCGACTCCCTTATGTCATTGTGTTGGCAACTAGAAGTTACGAATAAGTTCGTAACTGCCAACCAACTAGGGAAAATGGGGGTAAAGTGAATGTATGGCAACTGCTAATGTTGCTAGTTTTGTTTGATATATATCTTTGCAGTTAAGTAAAATAGATCACATGAATCTGTGACCTATTACAGAGGTATTTTTGATGTACATTCTCCATCAAAAATATCGAAATTTACGTGAAATATTAAAATGCCTCGCCTGGTAATTATATTGACAAGGCAGGACAATTAAAAACAGCTTTTGAGCTAGAAGAGAAATATCATGAACATATTCATGTTTTTAAACATTTGGCTGTGTGGTGACGGCATAGAATATCATCACCCCATCTCATCCCGTGGGGGTCATAATCGTCCAAGGGAATACATACCACAGAACGGGCAGCAGCGTATTTCTGTGAACTATGACCATCAAACTGCGATCATCTACCCGTCTGCCAAGCGTGGCGATTATGGCATATGCGCCCATTCTTTGGGGAGGCTTTTGTCCAGCAGTGGACGTACTTTGGCTGACATGATGAAACATTATTATGTGCATGATATTTCTCTTCTCCTATGAGCAAGATAGTTCAATTATCTATATAAGTATGTATTTACAAAAGAAAAGCAGTACGTATAGTATATCTATTATCTGGTATCCATCGTACAAGCCCTGCTTAGTTTGGGATCAGATGGCCGTGTTTGAATAACGTCCCGAGATATTATTACTTAAAAAAGTTTTAAGTTTTCGCGATTTGTGCACTTTTTTATATATTTTCGACAAGGCAAATAATTATTTTTAGTATTTGCTGATAATAACTTTCATTCTTAATAATTTAGTCTAGAGAAATCCGGAAAATCTGAATTTGTGAAAATTTTGATGTAAAATTTGATTCCTTCAAAATGCAAAACCAGACTTTTGATACAGATTTATTCATATATTTGTGTAATTAGTGTGCAATAAAGAGTGTTATTATCTTATCTTACAAACTATGAATATAATATTATGTATTAAGCTCTGACACTTAACGGATTTAAAATTACCAAGTAGATTTAATTAAACTAATCTATCTCGTATTTAGCAAAGTTCATAACGTACTGAAAGTTTGAAACGTTGAAACGAAACATAAACTCTAAAACCGAGTTACTTCCTTGGCTACTAATTCTGCAGTTAGAGCAACTTGTTTTATGACAGAAGTTGCATTCGGAGAACGTTCCTGACCGCCCCGCTTTTTCCATCACGTTAAACTTCAGCGTAAACTGTTGGTTTACTGAGTTACTTTCCATAAATTGTTATATAAATAAGCTTGTTGATAAAAATAACCACCTGATAACTATTTGTGATATTTCAAGCATTACTAAGAATGAACCCATTTTCTGAAAATTTATGTAAATAAAAACGACCAAGTGCGAGGTGGTCTCTCGCATCAAGAGTTCCGTAGCATCACACAAATATTATAAAGGCGAAAGTTTGTGAGTGTGTGAGTGTGTATGTTTGTTACTTCTTCACGTCTAAATGGCTAGAGCGGTTTCAGTAAAACTTGGTATGGAGTTAGTTGACACCCTGGATTTAACGCGGGTTAAACCGCGGGGCACAGCTCTCTATAAAAACAGCCAAAATATCACGTTTGTTGTATGGGAGCCCCCTTTAAATATTAGTTTTATTGTGTAAATAAATACATATATAGATAATTCTTGAGTGGCCACCTCAAACCGGAAGACGCCGCGTGGGCATGCCGCCTACAAGATGGACCGACGATTTTTAAAGGTTTGCGGAAACCTGTGGAGATCCTTGGGGGAGGCCTTTGTCCAGCAGTGGACTTCTTTCAGCTGTAATGATGTTCGTGATGATGACTTTAAATTTAATATAAATGTTAAACATCGCAATTTAATATTTTTGGTGTTATCATAGAGCTTAGAATAGGTTCCGCAGGGAAACTTCAAAACAGCAAAGACGAACTTATCAAATTAACCCCTGCGCCCTTCGTTCGCATTCACACATCGATGTTCGCGCCTCATTCTACCGCAACGTAGGCACATATCACACGTATTCAGAACAGAGTCGCTAAGTACTCCGCGAAGTTTCCCCCCCGGGACTCTGTCCTAGTTGATAATCATAACAAATGTCTTAAAGGAATTACTCAATTAGCAAATGCTCACTTTGTATGGAGGCTTGTATTCCTGTTACGAGAGAAAATTTTGTTTGCGACATTATTTGTTTTGTAACATTTGGTGTGGTTTTTGGATGTGAGTTGTTAGTGTTGTATTATTTGTTGTGGGTGCTTAGGTTGGCGTGCCTCAATTTGGTTTTTAAGGTTCCGTAGCCAAATGGCATAAAACGTAACCCTTATAGATTCGTCATGTCTCGCTGTCTGTCTGTCCGTCCGTATGTCACAGCCACTTTTTTCCAAAACTATTAACTATATATACTATTGAAACAGAACAAAACACATAAATTTTGGAGGTGCCCATACTTAGAACTGAAACTCAATTTTTTTTTTTTGCATCGTACCCATGTTGGGTCTCTATGGATAAGTCTTCAAAAATGATATTGAGGTTCCTAATTCATTCCTAAACTGAATACTGTGCGCGTGAGACACTTCCAAAGTGGTTAAATAAGTGTCCCCCCCCCCTGTGACTTCTAAAATAAGAGAATGATAAAACTAAAAAGAAATATATGATGTACATTGCACGTACATGCAAACTTCGCAATTTACCTTTCATTCAATCAACTCAAATAATAAATTTAAAAAAGTCGCACTTGGCCGCTCTTTAATTTATAAAACGAAAGTGCGAGTCCATAAAAACGGCAAATAAAAAACGTCTGTGATATGGGGGCCCCATTCAAATATTTGTTTTATTTTAATTTTAATATCTATTTTATATAACTAAATAAAGACACACGCGCAGCGGCTAATACAGTCGCCTCACCGCTTCGTGTGTCGGGTTTGATTCCCGCGCCGGACAACTATTTGTGTGACCCATAAATAGTTGTTCTGAGTCTGGATGTAATTTGTGTCCGTTTATTATATATTTGTAAAGTACACTGCGACTCAGGGATTAGATACTCTAGTGCGGGCGTTGTCTTATAAAAAACAAATTCTGTGAATATTCGAAGCCTCTGTGGCCGTTACCAACATCAAAAACAATAAAAAATTTTTTTTTTACATTTTAATTTTATAGCATTATTCGCAATGCAAAGCATTTATCTAATCTAATGTAATAATTTGGAAGGTATTATCAAAATGATATGATCTTTCATGAACATATCAGTCGGCCATGTTTCTAGAAAACAAAACCGATAGATAATACCTACAACCTCCGGAAGGGTGTTAGCAAGGGAATCCTAAATTTGATCTGCCAGCGTGTATCGTTCGTAGCTTAACGCAGAGCGCCTACCACGGATTGGTAGATGGTGCAGGTTCGAGACCCGCCGGACGATTAAATTTATGATTTCCCATTTTTGAGAAAAAAAAATGTTGTATGGGAGCCTCCATAAATATGTTTATTATTCTGTTTTGCGTATTTGTTGTTTTAGAATTGAGATTTTCACAGATGCTGTGTTTCTGTTGCCACTATCGGCTGTAAAGATATATAAAGATGAGGGAAACGAAATGAGTACATCGAGTGACATGCGCAGGCTGATTTATTCATATCCGAAACTACCTTAATATCCTGTTCATTATAATATTCTATATAATAATAATAATATCTAGGGACAATGTCACACAGATCATCCTAGCCCCAAACTAAGCAAAGCTTGTACTATGGGTACCAGGCGACGATATACATACTTATATAGATAGATAAATACATAAAAAATCCATGACTCAGAAACAAATATTCGTGTTCATCACACAAATATTTGCACATACCGGGATTTGAACCCAGGACCACCAGCTTCGTAGGCAGGAGCACTACCAACTAGGCTACGGTGACTGTGACTGGGACATTATTCACACACGGTTATCTGATCCCAAACTAAGCAGAGCTTGTGCTATGGAAACCAGATAACTGATATACTGCATATACTACTTTTTTGTAAATACATTCTTATATAGATAATTACACCCAGACTCAGGACAAACAGACATGTTCATGCACACAAATATCTGTCCTGGGTGGGAATCGAACCCACGACCTCCGGCATGAAAAGCAAGGATTTGCCAACCACGCCAATGGGCCCGTCAAACTATATACCTACAGAAATACATCGTCTGTGAAAATTTCAACAGTCTAACTAGCACGGTTCATGACATATAGCCTGGTGACAGATAGACAGCCCCGTTGCGGTAAAACGGGACCCTATTACTAAGACTTCGCTGACTGTCCGTCTGTCACCAGGATTTATCTCATGAACCGTGATAGTTAGACAAATACTAAAACACAAAATAAACAAATATTTAAGTGGGCTCCCATACAACAAACGTGATTTTTTTGCTCGTTTTTATAGATAACTAGCTGTGCCCGCGACTTAGTCCGCGTGTTAATTAGTTGATTTAGTTTTTTAGTAAGATAAAATACTTTTTCTAAAATAAAAGTAGCCTAAGTTACGCCTTATTACATCAGCTACCTGCCAATAAAAGTCCCGTCAAAATCGGTCCAGCCATTTCAGAGATTAGCCGGAACAAACAGACAGACAAAAATTGTAAAAAATGTTATATTGGTGTATGTACCGTATATATATTCATATTTATGTAGTAAAAACCGGCTATTTCAATATTACAAACAGACACTTCAATTTGATTTATTTGTATAGATGATACGGAACCCTTCGTGCGCGAGTCCGACTCGCACTTGGCCGGTTTTTTTAACTTCGACCTCAATCTTCTATGTTATTGATTAGTCCCAGCGTTCATTAATGGTGTCAGTCATTTATGAATCGTTAAACGAGTATTTTACTATCATATGGTTCGAATCATTTTACGTTAATTTTTTATTGAAAAATTTCTGTAATTTTCATCAACCATTATTTATTTTATATCAGAGGCCGGCCTTTAAGAGTCAGCAAACAAGTGTGGCTGACCCTTCCCCCCACCCTGATGAGCTCTGGCCACCTTACTCACACTCAGAAACACAACATTAAATTAATGTTATTATTAAGGAATGTCTTCTGTAAGGTGGAGGTACTTCCCCAGTCGGGCTGCTCTATGAGCGAATGAAAGCTGTGCCCTATATCTATCAAATCTATTGATAATGATGCCTTCCCGGCCGAATTTCGGCCACGGCGGCCATTCTCAATGTAGATTTGCCAATTGCGCAGGACACATTATAGTGCACAAGTGTGAGCGCAAACACAGGGGCACTATTCCATCACTCTCATGATCCGAAAGGACGACTGGCGACACAACCGGAAAGAGGTCAGGTACAGGACCCATGGCTTTACGTGCTCTCCGAAGCAACTTCCAGACTTCGGGCTGATACTGAGAAATTTCTTATTACGAAATAATCCTAAAATCACCTTTTTTGGTCCGACCCGGGACTTGAACCCAGGACCTTATTTGCTGCGGTTGAACATACTACCGCTAGACCAACGAGGCAATGAAATATATTATTATATTAATAAACAAGTTTTACAATCATATTGTGAAAAAGCTCGTCCTATTTGTATCAGAGTAGATGTAACTTAGAAGCGGATCGATCGTGCAACGTAGTTTAAAGTAGTGTGCGCCAGTTAAGTTGATTTGCGGCTCTAACTGGAAACAAGTTGGTAAACTTTGCCCTCTACATACCCACTTTGTTTCTGATTTGTTGGCATATTAACTGTAATTTACCGATAGCTGTGCTCCCTGCATTTTTATGCAGAGACAAAATGTATGGGGTTAGTTTTTGTTCAGTTGCATTGGGTTATATAGTTCTGAGTTTTTATTGGAGTTTATATTATGATGCCTCATTGGTCTAGACAAATAATGAGGTCCTGTGTTCAAATCCCGGGTCGGGACCAAAAGTTATTTTAGGATTGATCTGTAAAAAGAAATTTCTCAGTATCAGCCCGAAGTCTGGGAGTTGGCGGTATTACACCCCCGTGCTTCGGAGAGCACGTACAGCTGTCGGTCCTGTACCTGACCTCTTTCCGATCGTCTAGAAACAAGTTGGTAAACTTTGCCCTCGACATACCCACTTTGTTTCTGATTTGTTGGCATATTAACTGTAATTTACCAATAGCTCTCTGCATAAAAATGCAGGGAGCACCATTTTTATGCAGAGATAAAATGTATGGGGTTAGTTTTGGTTCTGTTGCATTGGGTTATATAGTTCTGAGTTTTTATTGAAGTTTATGTTATGAGAACGAAATAATATTAATAGCTTATTTCAAGCTCACATATCCAGAATATGTTCTGGATATGTGAGCTTGAAATAAGCTATTAATATTATTTCGTTCTCATAACATAAAAATAAATAAATAACATAAAAATAGAACAGTTTATTTGCTAGTAAATGGTTACAAAGATGGTACAAAATACATTTTACAATAGATACAGCGTACAGCATGTTTCACCGATACTTTGGTATGCAAATTTATTGAATCATAATATTACATATTCCACTAATTAACAAAATCAAAGAGAATCGCAGAAAAACACGTTTAGTATAACAATTAGAATAGATACGCAATACAGTTTACAGTTTAATTTAGTAAAATAATGTCAATAACACAAGTCAATCATCATTACACAATCTACAATGTCAATACGTATTTCTAAAGTTGATTGGAATATTATTATTAGGTATTAGTTGTATGCCTGCAATGACTGCCTCGTTGGTCTAGCAGTAGCATGTTCAACTGCAAATAATGAGGTCCTGGGTTCAAATCCCGGGTCTGGGCAAAAAGTGATCTTGGGATTTATCTGTAAAAATAAATTTCTCAGTATCAGCCCGAAGTCTGGGAGTTCGCGGTATTGCACCCCCGTGCCTCGGAGAGCAAGTAAAGCCGTCGGTCCTGTACCTGACCTCTTTCCAGTCGTGTCGCTAGTCGTCCCATTGGATCATGAGAGTGATGGAATAGAAAGTGCTCCTGTGTTTGCACACACACTTCTGCACTATAATATGTCATGTGCAATTGGCTTGCCTCCGTTGAGACTGGCCGTCGTAGCCGAAATTCGGTCGGGAGGACATTATTATTGTGTTATGAGTACAAAGTAATATTAATAGCTTCTTTTTAACTCACACACCCAAACACCTTATACATTTAGTGTCAGTGAAGAACCATTCAATCAGGATGTAGTAAAATATAGCTAAAACTATATTACTGGTCTAATACTTAGTGACCCTGGCTGCTAACCCAGAGGTCGTGTGTTCGATTCCGACGCGGAACAAACCTTTGTGTGATGAACACGATCATTTATGTTCTGTGTCTGGGAGTAATTTATATATATTATGTATGTATGTAGAATGACTGCCTCGTTGGTCTAGCGGTAGCGTGTAACCGCAAATAATGAGGTCCTGGGTTCAAATCCCGGGTCGGGACGAAAAGTGATTTTCGAATTTATAAAAAAAAAGACATTTCTCAGTATCAGCCAGAAGTCTGGGAGTTGGCGGTATTACACCCCCGTGCCTCGGAGAGCACGTAAAGCTGTCGGTCCTGTACCTGACCTCTTTCTGGGCGTGTCTCTAGTGTTCCATCACCATCATCCAGAGTGATGGAATAGAAAGTGCCCCTGTGTTTGCGCACACACTTGTGCACTATAATATGTCCTGCGCAATTGGCTAATCTCCATTGAGACTGGCCGCCGTTGTCGAAATTTGGTCGGGAGGACAATATTATTTTTAAAACTCATTGTATGTCAAAGAGGGGAGCATTGACCTCTCTATCTACTTAACGGTCTAAAGATAATCTTTGCGATATTTTTCTAATAAATTACCTTCCTTCACCTTTAACGAAGATTACTCTCGTTTTCTATTAATAAAGGCGGCTTCTTTCCTAATGTGCATTATATTTTAGGGAAGCAAATAAAGTTGTTAGTACTTTCCAAGTTCCCAGTTCCGGGATTGAACTAAGTTTGAGCCATAATGTAACCGGATATAATTCAAAAAGCTTCTAAAAGAACTCTAGATATTTGTGTTGCCCGCTTTCATTCCCATTATTACAAATTTGAGATGAAGAGAATGTAATTCAGATATGATTTAAAAAGAGTTCCACGCATATCTACGTGTTCCTCTTAATAATACACACAACACAATAATAATCTTAATAGTTTACTTATCCTTCCCGACATGTGTGAGAGAATGACATAAATACACTATAACGTAAAAGCTCCTATTACAGCCAGTTTTAGCTGTCGTAGGATTCAAAAAAATAGATATAAGCTGTTATGTTAGGAAAGATGTTATAATTTATAATTGATCTCAACGAAGTATTCTTTTCAATCTAGTACTTAAATTGAATATTCAATAACACAATTGTTACTAAATAATTATTTAACCCAAAAGAGTGGTTCATTCTATTACCAACCTATAGAATGCGGCAAGATTCTATTACCGATTTTTCTGCTTATTTTACCGACCGCTACGAAGTTGTCAGTTCTTCTATACTATTATATTTTTATTTTATATATAAATAAAATTGATTATTAAAATGAAATTATAATTAAATTTTTTTTTAAGGTATTTATTATATAATAACACTTACTTTTTTTGTAATTACATAGGTAATTAATAAAATAAAAATATAATTAATAAAAAAATATAATCAGTCTCAGAAAAGATGCTTGGGATTAATAAGGCTATATAAAGTAGTTTTAAAAATTATAATTATCAGAATCAGAGAAAAATAATATGTCGTTACAATATGGATTTCCAACAATTGGTCCTTCATTTCAGGAAAACCTGACTTTCAGAGATAGAAAATCCAGTCTACCAGTCTTTTTTCTTCCTCCTTCGTTAAAACAGTTTGTTTTCCAATATGTTCATTTATATATTTATTATTTCTCAGAGTTGTATGCGATAGGTATTTGAAGTTTCGTATATGCTGGTCCTGCAGAGGCGTACTGCTTGCGCTTCTGCGGCTCCATGATTCTACAAAAGAACACAATCTTAGAGAGATATTGAATTTAATTCTTCTAAAGAAGCTTTAAAAAGTTACATGGCCCTCATTCCGTCTCGCCATTTTTATTTGATTTGAAAGCATATGAAATATAGCCAATGCCATGAAGCCATGAATGAAACTGGATAGCAAATATTATTTTACATTAATAATATGGCCTGTGACAAAATCTCTCAAAACGTCACGTATGCAAGAAATAAGCCAATTAGTTCAAAAATATACATTTTGTTTTTGTGTACTGCAATATTACCAAAAATATCGTCACAGCTGTGAGTCGTTAATAGAATCAAGTATGGAGGTTACAATATTCTATTAGCGACCAATAAAGTTAATAATAAATAGATAAACTATCCCTTTATGGAATACTGTTAAATTCGATCTCATTACTATATTATTTCATTTAATGTCACTTAGTCTTTAATTTAGATAATAAAGGTTATTTACAGTATAATATCATTATAATAATAGGGAAACTGGCTAACGTTGAAAAGAGTTTTCCACAAAAACTTTAAGAAATAACTTTGTCGTTAATAGGTCTAAGGAAGTGAAATAATTTTAAGAATTGAACAAGAAAAGAATAAAAACCAAATTAGGTTGTTTATAATAGATATTATTTTAAAATACTATATGTTCTCAAAATTTAACTACGCCATGGGTCGTTATTAGAATCAAGTTTTGAAATTTGGATTCTATTGCCGCCTTAAATTAAAACATGATTTTATAACACAAAAACCAATAAAAAGTACTATATCAAGAGTTAGTTAAAAAAACAAATATATACGTTACAGTTGTAATGTGATACCAAGAAGACAAATTCATTTTTAGTGTGTTATTTTCCTTAAGTAATATTGAGGTGTACTTACGTGGCCAGAGAGGCGACACTATGAAAAATGCGTCCATTTCGGGCGCGTCCCACTCACTTTCAAATTATTTCTTACACTGGCTATTTAAACACACAAACTTTACTAATTTTGTTGTCCAACAATAATACATAACAAATTTTAAAGTATCACTTTTCTAGAACCCTATATTTTGTCTTATATGAGTGATTTAAACATTAGATCGTTAATAGAGTACAATTTTAGGGGGTCGTTAATAGGAGCTTTTACGTTACCATATATTTCACAACTAAATAAATCTTCATAATTATATCTATACATATAATAAAATCTTAGGAAAGTCAAAACTGTACATTGAATATTTTTTAAAAAGGATGCTTGGGACGTGATCTACAATCGATATCGAAGCCAAAAATAAGTTTTTAGAATTTTGGTCTGTATGTATGTTCGGGCTAAATTCAAAAAGTACTGCATGGATTTACTTCAAATTTTGCATGAATATTACTAAGAGGTTGGGTCAACATATAGGCTACGTATTATCACGCTATCACCTACGGGGGTGGATCTGTGATAATTTATGAACTTTAACGCGGGTAAAACCGCGGGGCACAGCTAGTAGAATATATAAATAGTGCCTGTATTTTATATTTTGATGCATTTCAAGCATTATAAAGGCCTCTCCCAAAGATCTCAACAATTGCCGGTCTTGCGCTATCTGTATCCAGCGGTACATCTTCAGTTGATCTGGTCGGAATTCTGCCCTGGTCTTCCAATGAGTGGTCGCCACTCAAAAATTGTGGGTTCTACAAGTTATGTGCGCTGCCCACTACCAGCTCAGCAATTCTTGGGCTATGTCGGTTACTTTTTTTCGCCAGTAGATGTCAACATTTATGATTCAATCTCGCAAGCAATCTCCGAGCATAGCCCTCTCCATTGCTCTTTAGTGGACCGTGAGCCTTTTGAGGTCCATAGCGATCGACTATGTCTCTCATCACGGCAACACACATAAAACATTGAAAATATCGCCAAATGTTCCTTGTTGATTTGGAATATCGAGAGAATGGAGTTCAAGTTTTCAGATTATGTTCTTAGTTTGGAATCGATATTAAATCATCAATAACGGTTTTAAGCTGCCACTTTTAATCAATTTAAACTTCGTGTTAGTACAATACAGATCGAGTTTTAAGCTTTAAAATATGTATAACCAATGACA
Organism: Pseudoips prasinana; assembly: GCA_951640165.1. Classification (NCBI taxonomy): domain Eukaryota; kingdom Metazoa; phylum Arthropoda; class Insecta; order Lepidoptera; family Nolidae; genus Pseudoips; species Pseudoips prasinana. Next base: position 25,506,807 of record OX621259.1, on the reverse strand, counting down.
ACATGGTTGTTATATCGAATTTCCATTAACTAACTTAAATAACTAAAACTTTGTGTTAATCATAAATAAAAAATTGGTGTTCATTATTTTTACTAAATTTAGATGAATATTTTAACTATTTTTTATTTATTTAAGCCTTATTTATTCCTTAATAAAATACATCACAATATAATTTATATGCATATAATTTCATTTAAAATATTGAAGTTACTTAATTAAAAAATTTAATTTGTTTTATTTTCATTTTATATATTATACTATATTATAATTGATTAGCTTTGATATAATTTTTAATTTGTTAATTTATTTTACATATAAATTAAAGATACGATTTTTATATATTATTTTATACATTATAATAGATTACTTATATATTATTTTTCACATTATCACATTGTATTTAATTATTAATGTATTATATTATTTATTGATATTTTTATTTCAAAATTATTAAGGACCTCTCTACTGAGTAAAGGCCTCCTCCATTTTTCTCCACTTGTCTCTGTTTATTGCCTTTTCCGTCCAGTTATTGCCATATTATAATTTTAACTATACATGACACTTATTACTTGCAAGAAATGTAAAATTGTCTACACCTGTGTGGTTGATTTTTGTGAACTATTTATTTATATTTAAGATCCTCCTTGTACAAAATTTCACTCAATAAATATTGATTGATTGATAATAATCGTAGTTAAGTACATATTGTAGTAATAATAATAATATCTTTATTTGCATAAAAAGTGATTGTAGTTACAACTAATAGTTTCACATGGCAGTTCTTACAACAATTTTTTTATACAATCTTGTGGGGGTAGTCAAAGTCAAAGGTACTTTATTCCGTAAAAATTTTACATTTATGTGGAATCGTCATATTTTTTTTACCCTACCGTGCAGTGCATGACGTGGCAGCTACTGAGAAACACTGCCAGAAAACTCAGTAGGAATCCTTTTTTAAAATAAAATATACTTAAGATTAATTACAATCATGTGTGTTGACTCAGAACAACTCAATCCCAAGCACTTTTATCACTTAAATAATCAGAAATTTTGTAATATGCCCTGCTACACAATTTGGCTTTAGTAATTCTTTTAAACTTATTCGTAGACAATTCTCTAATATCATTGGGAAGTTTGTTATAGAATCTTATACATTGCCCCATAAAAGAGTTATTTATTTTAGTTCTGTTATCGTTCATAGGTTTATTACTAACCTGTGGTAAGGAACAACAGTCCGCTTCCCTCTGGTATAAACAGTAACAATAATAGTTCAGATGGATATTAGATATTAGTTAACTAGTTAACAGTTACTTAGATACTAAATTAGATTACAAATAACATGCAGTAAAATGGTGTGTCCGTGTGTGTTTGAATGGGCGTGTGTTTATATGTGTGTGTGTGTATGTTTGTTATATTGTGCTGCTAGTTAAATATTATAAAAATATAAAGCGTGTGATAATAATCGTACTAAGAAATTAATGTGGGCAGATTGAACTAATGTATAATATGTAACACATGTATTTATTAAAGTTATCACTGTAGGAATTCTTCCGTTTTTATAGAGTTTTAAGTATTGAGATATATGTTTAATACGACCCATCGAATTTGAAATATAGTTTATTATACCTGTTGTTTTGGTGGTTAGTGAGCCTGACTGCTAAACCAGAGGTAGTAGGTTCAAACCCCACCCAGGTGCTCTACCGGCTAAGTCACCGAACATCGATTTCGTAAATGGCGTTCAAATAAATAAAGGTTATAAATGACCTAATCAATCGTTAAACCGGCTTCCATGAGCACATGTGACGTCATAAATGGTCCGGAACCGATTGTCAACGTTGAAGCCGATTTAACGATTGATTAACTCATTTTTAACCTTTATTTATTTGAACGCCATTTAAGAAGTCGATGTTCAGCGACTTAGCCGGTAGAACCCCAGGATAAATCTTTGTGTGATGAGCATGATTATTTGTTTTATGTCTTGATCTTATTCTTGCAATAGTTAATTTAGAAATATTTAGAAATTAGTTTATCAGTTGTCTAGTTGCTAAAGTACATCTGCTTAGTTTGAGATCATGTTTCTTAGACGTGATCTCAAACGTATATGGGTATTATTTTGTTTGTAGTTTCTTTGTTTGGTCAACCAACAATTGTTAACATTTAGGTATATTTTACCAGAAAGTAGAGATAGTTGAAACATACTAAATTATTACGATATTATTACGGGCCTGTTGGAGTGTGTTCGAGCCTCATCCAGGAAAGATATTTACAATACAATATAATTTATTTGCAAATATAGGTATACATATAAGGTGTTACAATTTATTGATGTTCAGCCATATTTTACCGGTTAGACATGCAAATTTAACATTACAAATTAATTATAAAAAAAATATACTTAAATTCCGAATACCACATTAAAATAGTAATAAAAGTCACAATTAAAATAAAAAATGTCAAAAATTAAGAAATATAAATTGAGTACAATGTTAATTTTTTTCACGGCAGACCAGTTATCTTTCAAAAATTCATTGACTGAATAGTAAGCTTTTTGAGAAAGGAGTGCATTCAGTTTATTTTTAAAAATATTTACGTTGGAAATTGATCTTATCTTCAGCGGTATTTTGTTAAAGATTATAGGTGCCATGCAGATTGTGATTTGTGTCCGTGTGTCGGTTTGTCCTGAGTCTGGGTGTAATTATCTTTATAAGAATGTATTTACAAAAAAATTAGTACATGTAGTATATCACTTATATGTTTTCCATAGTGCAAGCTCTGCTTAGTTTGGGATCAAATGGCCGTATGTAAATAATGTGCCATATTATTATTATTATTATATTTCACACTATTATTATGTTCATTTTGACTGCCTCGTTGGTCTAGCGGTAGCGTGTTCAACCGCAGATAATGAGGTCCTGGGTTCAAATCCCGGGTCGGGCCAAAAAGTGATATTGGGATTTTTCCGTAAAAAGAAATTTCTCAGTATCAGCCCGAAGTCTGGAAGTTGGCGGTATTACACCCCCGTGCCTCGGAGAGCACGTAAAGCCGTCGGTCCTGTACCTGGACTCTTTCCGGTATTGTCGCTAGGCGTCCCATCGGATCATGAGAGTGATGGAATAGAAAGTGCCCCTGTGTTTGCGCACACACTTGTGCACTATAATATGTCCTGCGCGATTGGCTAGTCTCCATTAAGACTGGCCGCCGTGGCCAAAATTCGGTCGGGAGGACATCATGTTCATTTTAAAACTAAACACAAAACAAACTAAATATTTGTTTTTATAGATTACTGAAAACGTTAGTCGTCAAGATAGACTGCAGATTAAAACCCCGGAAAATCCCGTGAATCCGGATGCAAGCCATACTCAGTACTCATTGTATCTTAATAATTCCTCTAGGCTCGTAAATCATTTCTAATCCTCAAAGCTACTGACTTCGCCCAGATTGAAATAAAGACCTTGAAAGAAATTATTGTGGGGATTACAAACAACACAAAATGAAGTGAGTTTCTAATTTATTCCGAGGCCAATGGAATCTGCCTTCCGAGACGTTTCGTAGTTGTTTTGTAGACAGATAAATAAATACATTAGCGGTGTGAATTAATACAATCATTATTAATTGTGCCCTAGGCGATGCGGAAAGAGCGAGAGGAAAGTGGTTGAACATTTTAATGTAATCTACGAAAAACGTCGTAATAAAGTTATTAATTAATTTTCTGTATCTGTGTCTCAGTGCTGAGCAATGGCTTCTCCTTGGTTTTCCAGATTTCCCTGTCTTTCGCAATTTTAGACCAGTCGCGACAAATTCGTTACAAATGTGTTCTGGTCATCACACCATCTCCGTTTGGGCCTACCACGTCGACGTCGGCCATCTTGAGGAACCCAATTAGTTGTGATCTGGGCCCGTCTGTCTGGGTGCATACGTGAAGCATGTCCAGCCCAGTCCCACTTCAGTCTGGGAGCTCTTTATGTCCTCTATACATATAAATAAAATTGGAGTCATCATATCAGCCGAAAGACGTCCACAGCTGGACAAAGGCCTCCCCTAAAGATCTCCACAATTGTCGGTCTTGCGCTATCCGCATCCAGCGATTTCCAGCGACACGCACAAGATCATCGGTCCATCTTGTAAGGGGCCTGCCCACGCTGCGTCTTCCGGTTTGTGGTCGCCACTAGAAAACCTTTCTGCCCCAGCGGCCGTCGGTTCTACGAGCTATGTGCCCTGCCCACTACCACTTCAGCTTGGCAATTCTTACGGCTATGTTGGTTACTTTGGTTCGCCTGCGGATCTCAACATTTCTGATTCGATCTCGCAGTGAAACTCCAAGCATAGCCCTTTCCATTGCTCTTTGGGTGACCTTGAAATTGAAATTGGAGTGTCTGTTTGTAATATTGAAATATATTTTTTACTACATGTATATGAAAATAAAAAAATACATTTATTAAAATTTTTGTCTGTCCGTCTGTTTGTTCCGGCTAATCTCTGAAATGGCTAGACCGATTCTGACGGAACTTTTATTGGCAGGTAGCTGTAGTAATATAGAGTAACTTAGGCTGCATTTATTTTAGGAAACTTATTTTATTTTAGAAAAAATAAACTAAATAACACGCGGATGATACGCGGGTACAGCTATCTATTCATATAAATAAAATTGGAGTGTCTGTTTGTAATATTGAAATAACCGTGTTTTACTACATGTATATGAATATATTATTATATACGGTACATACACAAATCATCTTCATGAATTAATAAATATTTTTCAGTGTCAGTCATAACATTTTCTTAAAGCGGGACAAAGAGTTTTTAGAGAGTCATAGTTATATAAATGATCCTTATATTTTCGTCAAGTTTGTCGAACACACTCTGTTTAGTACTTACTTTTATTTGACCAAACTAAACTTTGGAATAAAATCTCGAATAAACATATTATTTGGGCTACCCCGTCTTGACGGTCACCGTAGCCTAGTTGGTAGTGCTCCTGCCTATGAAGCTGGTGGTCCTGGGTTCGAATCCCGGTAAGTGCAAATATTTGTGTGATGAGCACGAATATTTGTTTCTGAGTCATGGATGTTTTCTATGTATATAAGTATTTATCTATCTATATAAGTATGTATATCGTCGCCTGGTACCCATAGTACAAGCTTTGCTTAGTTTGGGGCTAGGTTGATCTGTGTGACACTGTCCCTAGATATTATTATTATTATTTTGTTGTGCGTCAATTCCACTAAGTGAGGTGTCGTTAGACAAGTCTTTCAAAACGAGCCGCCTTTCAGAAGTTCGTTTCAAAATCACGAAAACACTTTTTTTATATAATATCAAGGCAAACGATCTGTTGGATCACTTGATGGTTAGTAATCACCACCACCCATGGACGCCTGCAACACCACAGGGGCTGCAAGTATGTTGCCGGCATTTTCTCAAAAGAAAGGAATAGTCTCGCTTCTTCCAGGTTTCCGTGTAATACCGGATCGGAAATACCTCCGCAGTTATTTAATTCCACAGAATTGTAAACGCATGATGATAGACCATTCATCCAGGTGATATAGATGAAATTTCGACTTCTGGCAAGAGCATCTATGGTGGAACGTGTCAGGTATGAGTTAGAACAATTGGGCAAAAGTCACATTGATGGGCCGGTTGGCGTGGTTGGCAGATATGAGCTTCTTACGCCGCAGGTATTTAGTTCGATTCCCACGCTGGACAGATATTTGTGCGCATAAAACTGTATATTCTCATCATTAGTGTGGGTGTAATTATTTATATAAGTATGTATTTACAAATGGAAATCCGTTGTTTCTGCCTCCTCCTCTGGGATACAGGCGTGAGTCTATGTTTGTATGTATGTTACAAAAGAAAAGTAGTACATAAATCATCTGGTTTCCATATTACAAGCTCTGCTTAGTTTGGGATCAGATGGCCGTGTGTTAATAAGTCCCAAGATATTTTTATTATTAGTATAACATAGAGACGCCTCATCTCCCCGCAAGATAAGAGGTATAATATTTCACGTCAATATACTGCTATAATAATAATCGGAGTTGGAATTCTTAACGTTAACTTTATATTTGTAGCCAAACTCATAGTAGTTCGATGAAATTGAACCACGTACGAACTATTCAGCCGTGATGTGCCTAAATGCACTTACAAGTTAGCCTGAGACTTGAGAACAGCCCCTTTTCACACAGATTTTGTTATTTTTTAGGGTTCCGTAGCCAAATGGCAAAATACGGAACCCTTATAGATTCGTCATGTCTGTCTGTCTGTCCGTCCGTATGTCGTAGCCACTTTTTTCCGAAACTATAAGAGCTGTAATGTTGAAACTTGGTAAGTAGATGTATTCGGTGAACCGCATTAAGATTTTTACACAAAAATAGAAAACGAACAGTAATTTTGGGGGGTCCCCATACATAGAACTGAAACTCAAATTTTTTTTTCATCATTCCGATGCACCTGGGGTTTCTATGGATAGGTCTTTAAAAATGATATTGAGGTTTCTAATATCATTTATTTCTAAACTCAATAGTTTGCGCGAGAGACACTTCCAAAGTGCTAAAATGAGTGCCCCCCCCCCCCCCCCCCCCCCACCTTGTAACTTCTAAAATAAGAGAATGATAAAACTAAAAAAATATATGATGTACGAAAATTGGTTTGAACGAGATCTAGAAAGAAGTAGTTTTTTTAATACGTCATAAATCGTAGACCGCAATTTGCTTTCGTTTAATCAACTGAAATACTTCCTGCTACGGAACCCTTCATGGGCGAGTCCGACTCGCATTAGGCCGGTTTTTAATGATTTGGTAAGAAAGGGTAAGACACATATACTATATTATTATGTACTTACATAAGTTAACAATTCATCCGTACTGTTACTAAATGTACTTATAAGGCTAGCCTGACTTGAGAATAGCCCCTATTCGCACAGATTTTGTGTTTTAAATATAATTTGGTAATGGAATGTGTAAGAAACATTGTGTATAGTTACTTATATAAGTACCTGTTCAAAATGCCGTCTTAAACAATCACGCCACCAAATGAATGATTATTATCCTAAATATTATTTTGTTTTTGCATTTTATTAGATTAATCTGGTGGTTCATATTTTTTTTTATAAATAGGTTCACTAAACTGGCCAACGCACTTTGTACAATTTAAAGAGCATTAAACAAATATACCTTAAGTGTTTGGCCTTCTAGAAGTGAACACAGCATGCATTAAACAAAAAGAAAGTTTACAGTTGGGTTACATCATAGTCAGTTAAAATTGAGATTAATATTAGAATTAGAATTTAAAGAAAGACGGCCATTGCTGGACAAAGGCCTCCCCAAAGGTCTCTACTATTGCCGGTCTTGCGCATTCAATCCGATTTCCAGCTCGCAATGTCTAACGACCCGCACAAGTTCATATCGGTAGCATTTAATTTAATTAATCTATATTTCACGCATATACAATGACATATTATATAGTCCATAGTTTTATTAAGAAACTAGGCTTATTAGTAGTACACTGAAATAAATACAAAAATGGGTTGGTAATTTGTTAGTAAACATTTAACAGCAAATCAAAAAATATTCCTTTGTATTGCAAAATCCGCATTCTAATCATAAATACTGATTGCACAGCAAACTATTATAATCTTATAAAATATTATGATCACTTGAACAAATTATCTTCAAGCATAAATATATCTATAAAGAAACTTAACTGATTTCAATTTATCAATTTTTATAAAGCCGTTTTCGTTCGGCGTTAGCGTAAATTTATTATAATATAGTATGAATTATATAGTATGAATTTGGATCTTAAGCGAAAGAGTGGAAAGGTAACAGATTTCTTTGAAGCGAAGTTTAAAACTAGCAGTGAAGAAAAATAGCTTTTTCCGTAACTATTTGTGGTGACATCTTGTGTAAATGCATCGTAATTAAATTTTAATATGTTTGATTATTAGTATATTTTTCGTTATATATCTTAATTTGGGATCAGATGGCTGTATGTGAATAAGGTCCCAAGATATATAATATATTATAGACGGTCACTGTAGCCTAGTGCTCCTGCCTACGAAGCTGGTGGTCCTGGGTTTGAATCCCGGTAAGTGCAAATATTTGTGTGATGAGCACGAATGTTTGTTTCTGAGTCATGGATGTTTTCTATGTATTTAAGTATTTATCTATCTATATAAGTATGTATATCGTCGCCTGATACCCATAGTACAAGCTTTGCTTAGTTTGGGGCTAGGAAGATCTGTATGACATTGTCACGAGATATTTATTTATATTACATATTTATTATAACACAAAGCATAACTTAAAAATATTGTTCGTGTATGAAAAATGTATCTAAATAAGTAGGCAGAAGTAAGTGAATAACAATCGTACCAAGCCATAACCTCTTGTCTCTGCCTACTCTACTAGGAAATATGCATGAGTCCTATGCATTTCTGTACGTAAATGCCTTTCTTTGTCTGTACTGTTGCCGTAAAATGATTCCTTATCTCAGTACTGTTGTAACATAGGCAGTTGTAAGGACAGTCTCTTGATCCACTATTTTCGACATGGCATAAAATTATTCAAATAGGTAGGAACTTCCTTAAGGCGTTTGTGCATCAAGAACGCATTTCTATTCATGTATGATACGATACTGTTAGTGTGTAACGACATACCAAGAATATTGTCCACATTTCAGAGACAGCGTTCAATCGCTCGAAGAGCAGCCCGACTGGGGAAGTACCTCCAGCTTACAGAAGACATTCCTAAATAATAACATTAATAATTTTAATGTTGTGTTTCTGCGTTTTCGCCAGAGCTCATCGGGGTAGGGGGAAGGGTCAGCAAAACTTGTTTCTTTTACCGCATTTATGACGGAGAATCTTCAGAGGAATTATTCGAGCTTACACCTGCCGCCACAGATCCTCTCGCCAAAAGGGGAAATTTCATCCTTACCTGGGTGTGTGGTCATCTACCACCCTGCGTTTCACCAATGACCTTTTGCCGCGCACTACCATTCCGTGGAATTAATTAACTGCGGAAATATTTCATGACAACCTTCAAGACGGGAGCGTATTCCTTTCTTAAAGGCCGGTAATGCACTTGCGGCTCCTCTGGTGATGCAAGTGTCAATGGGCGGCGATGATCACATAGCATCAAGTGACCCATTTACTAGTTTGCCATCCTCATCCATGCCCCGTATGTTTTGTTTTATTTCATATGCCTAAAACAAAAAATACGGGGCAGTCTTTGGGGACTGCCGATAGAAGTGAAAACTAATAATTAATTTCTCATACTCGGAAAGTAGTATTTATATTACTCACCGCTAAAGAAGGTTTCACTTCAAAAATAAGACTTACAACAAATCTTAAAAATAGTCGATCGATATGACGTTCACGTTACGTCATCTTTTGGTGCAATAACGCCATTCATTTTCCATACAAATACCTGATTTCGACTACATTAGCCCGATTTAACAAAATCGGATTTTACACCACACCTGTGATAACTTAGCGTTAAATTATTACTAGAAAACTTTTAACATTCATCTTGTTCTAATTAATACCATCTGTTTTAGCAAAGAACCGAAAATATTAATTCTTAGTTTTGTTGTGGATATAGTCTTACCTATAAAACCAGCCAAGTGCGAGTTGGACTCGCCCATGAAGGGTTCCGCAGCAGCAAGTATTCCAGTTGATTAAATGAAAGGTAAATTGCGATTTACGATTTATGACGCATTAAAAAAAACTACTTACTAGATCTCGTTCAAACCAATTTTCGTTGTTAGTTTAGATGGTAATGTACATCATATATATTTTTTTGTTTTATTATTCTCTTATTTTAGAAGTTACAGGGTACACTCATTTTTCCACCTTGGAAGTGTCTCTCGCGCAAACTATTCAGTTAAGAAAAAAATGATATTAGGAACCTCAATATCATTTTTGAAGACCTATCCATAGAAGTTATATGTACCCCCAAAAATATTATCCTTCTTTTTTATTTTTGTGTAAAAATCTTAATGCGGTTCACAGAATACATCTACTTACCAAGTTTCAACATTACAGCTCTTATAGTTTCGGAAAAAAGTGTCTGTGACATACGGACGGACAGACAGACAGACAGACATGACGAATCTATAAGTGTTCCGTTTTTTGCCATTTCGCTACGGAACCGTTAAAATGATTTAGATAACAAACACCTATGTCCTTATAATATGTAAGTACTATATTATAAGGACCATATAGTGTGGAAATTTATGGAGGTGACCTAGGCCCTCCATGGGCTAAATATAGACCACTATAAAAATATACTAAAAGTTGTCTATCGAGCCCCAGGTCGTTTCTGACGATTGCAGAGCCTATTTTTTTATTTGGTATTCTTCGAATTCATGAGAGTGATGGTATAGACAGTGCCCCTGTGATTGCGCACATACTTGTGCACTATAATATGAAATGAAATGAAATGAAATTTATTCAGCACTTGGGTATTAACATACACTTGTAGTTGTGAAGCTCACAATGCAGTACATAACATAGTGGACAGTATAAAAATATTAGTCCGTCCGCGCGGTTTATATTATCGCATATATTTTCTGAAATCTTTAAATAAATAACAAGTTACTAATCTATTATTATGAAATTTAGTTCAACTATATTAAAATTAGACATATCATCAGATGGGTCTCCAGTAAGACTCGCCGCCGTAGAAGGAGTTCGGCCAGAAAGATATTATTATTATTGTTTTTATTATTATACATAAAATTACCACGCTAAATTAGCTTTCTTTAAAAAACTTTTTTCTATATAAAGGCCTCCGCAGCTAGTCCACCACACAGATATGCGATTTCAACGATGTAACTTCAATTTTTCTATCAGGAGTTAAAAAGAGTCTCTTATTATTTACTTATTGATGGTCACCGTAGCCTAGTTAGTAGTGCTCCTGCCTACGAAGCTGGTGGTTCTGGGTTCGAATCCCGGTAAGTGCAAATATTTGTGTGATGAGTACGAATATTTGTTTCTGAGTCATGGATGTTTTCTATGTATTTATCTATCTATATAAGTTTGTATATCGTCGCCTGGTATCCATAGTACAAGCTTTGCTTAGTTTGGGGCTAGGATGATCTGTGTGACTTTGTCCCCCGATATTATTATTATGATTATAATTACTCTACACCACTGCTCTTTCATAGCTAACATATGGGAATATAATAGTCGTATATACAAGTTATGAAGGCGTCATGAAATTTATTTTTTCTATCGCGAGTTAAAAAGAGCTCTTATATTATTTACTTATGATAAAAACAACTCAACACCATTGGTGTTAAATAGCTAACATAGGAGTACTCATTGAGTATATAATAAGAATACGAAGATTATTTTATTTCAATTCAACCCACATAGCACATGATTACAGACAATATTTTTACATATACAACTTTATTATATATAAACAATGTCTTTCTCTGTATTGTTATTATAACTGACGTGAGGCGCTAAAAATAGTAACGGGTAACTCTTAATATCTTTCTCTGGCCCCCGCACTAGGATCAACCTGTGTCGTCAGGTAGAGTCTCTTCCCAATATAACAAAAAAAACCGACCAAGTGCGAGTCGGACTCGCACATGAAGGGTTCCGTAGCAGCAAGTATTTCAGTTGATTAAATGAAAGCAAATTGCCGTTTATAACGTATTAAAAAAAACTACTTGCTAGATCTCGTTCAAACCAATTTTCGTTGTTAGTTTCTATGGTAATGTACAACATGTATTTTTTTTTAGTTTTATCATTTTCTTATTTTAGAAGTTACAGGGGGGGGGGGGAGACTCATTTTACTACTTTGGAAGTGTCTCTCGCACAAACTATTCAGTTTAGACAAATATGATATTAGGAACCTCAATATGATTTTTGAAGACCTATCCATACATGTATGGGTACGACAAAAAAAAAAATTTTGTGTTTCAGTTCTATGAATGGGCGACCCCCCAAAATTATTGTTCTTTTCTTGTGTTAAAATCTTAATGCGGTTTACAGATTACACCTACTTACCAAGTTTCAGCAGTGCAGCTCTTATAGTTTCGGAATAAAGTGGCTGTGACATACGGACGGACAGACAGACAGACATGACGAATCTATAAGGGTTCCGTTTTTTGCCATTAGGCTACGGAACCCTAAAAAGCAACCATATACTAAAGAAGTTAGTTATAATATTGTTACAAGTATTTAATAATGTCATGTGATAGGACTATACTTGAGCAATAGACGTATAACTGTAAATATAATATACTACTTTGGATATAACATACTTTGGGTTCTTAATAGTTTTAAAATTTTCCGATAAAGTTTTGGATTTTTCTGTGTAGAGATTCTGCAATTTTTGTATTTTTTCTGGTATGTACAGTCAACAGCAAAAGTAAATGATCAAAGTCGGATATTCAATACTAATTATCATAAATTGCGACAAAATAGTGTGGTGGTGAAGGGTATCTAGTTGAAGGTGTGCGTGAGTGTTAAGTGTAAAAAATATTAACTAGTGAAAACTGCCGCCCAATAGCATCATAAACTCAAAACTCAGGTCCGATTTTGATCATCTACTTATGACTGTTGACTGTACCAATATAATAACATTGTATTAAGCAAATAGTGCCTAAAATTTGTTTGCCCATTCCTGGCAACACATGTGAAACTTTATATTTATCCGTATTTTATACTCTTTAACAGCTAACATAGGAGTACCTACACATATGATTATATAATAGCCGTATACAAGTTATGAACGCGTGAGATTTATCTATAAATAACTTCTAAACCAGCAGGTACACCTCTGTCCATCTTCCTGGAGCTAAAGGTACGAGGGTTATGTAATTTAGTTGGGAAACGGGTCATTGTGATGTTAATAGTTTACTAACGGAACAGCTTTGCACGCTACAATACGAACTAACTGAAACTTAAGTTTGATATTTTGTAAAATGAAGGTAGAAAGAGCAAATAAGACATATATATATTTGGAACGAAGTTCATTATCGCGCGTTGTGAAAGGCTAGACGGAAAAAAATCTTACGAAAAGTTGTCACGACACTTTTTGCAGCTGTGCGGCGTGCGCATGTTTCTCTGTCTGTCTCTCTCTCTCTCTCTCTTATAGAAAGCAAGCCAGATATTTTCATTTCTATTTCGCATTGAACAGTGTGGTGTCGCGACGATTATTTTTGTTGAGTGTATACAGGTTTTTTGTACATAATAAATAATAAGAAATAACTTCGTTCCATCCGGGTGTCCCTTGACACCTCTCAAGTTTTTATTTTAGTAAGGCAACGCCCGCAATAGGGAAACTAATACTGTCGCGGGGTAATTTACAATCATAAAATTGAAGGACAAGAAGTACATCCAGATCCTGAACAACTATTTATGGGTCACACAAATAGGTGTCGTGCGCGGGAATCGAAACCGGGACATAAAGGCTGACATTGTCTTAGCCGCTGCATTTTCGTACGTGCTAGAAGTTTTTAACTAATTTCTGGTAAGTTACAATTGTAATGTACAGACGCGAGCACATCAAGCGACCCCAATCTGTCAAATTTCTTTTATAGATTTTCAACTTTATCACGTAAGTATAAGGTTCACTTTCAATTGGGGAAATTTGGCAGATTGGGGTAGCTTGATGTGCTGGCGTCTGTACTTGCAGCCCGTTTTGTGTTGCAGGTGTACATGGGCGGCGGTGATTACCTATCATCAGGTGTTCCCGCTTAAAAAAAAACTAAGTTACAGCCATTGACTTATATGTATAACTAGACACGTTGTTTCGAATAAAAACTCTGTCCCTGTCCGGCTGTGCGCGAGGTGAGGGGCACGGGCGCGGCGGCCAAAATTTTGACTGAGTTGCAGCGCCCGCGCTGCAACTCAGTGAGCAAATTCTCAATATGGGATTGCGCGTCTAGTGGAATACATATAGGTCAATGGTTACAGCGCCATAAATTCGTTAAGAAATTTTAATATCGAATGGATTGCATACATTCGAAAAGTCACTACCATGGTGCGGTGGCGGAGTAGTTAACGCACATGGGACCGATTACCCCGTGGTCGTGGGTTCGATTACCACCAGCACTTCAATTTATACAATTCATTTTAAAGATTACTGAAAAAATCATTCTTTGTTTTGAGTGGACGTAACAGCTGATGTGGACAAATATATTAGAATAAGTGTATATGCTTTGTTTGAGATATAAAACACGTTGGATATAAGAACCATCTAATCTGTACATCATACATTTTAATATTACCGTGTTTAAGATCAAAACAAAGCTGCGGGCCTGTTGGCGGGGTTGGCAAATGCTTGCTTCTCACACCGGAGGTCGTGGGTTCGATTCCCACCCAGGACAGATATTTGTGTGCATAAACAAGAAAAGTAGTATATGTAGCATACCTATCAGTTATCTGGCTTCTATAGTACTAGCTATACTTAGTTTGGGATCAGATGGCTGTGTAAATAATGTCCCAGGATATTATTTTATTATTACACTCAGACACGGAACAACGATTTATGGGTCACACAAATAGCTGTCCTGCGCAGAAATCGAACCCCTCATTTTTTCTCAGCTGATGTATTTGTTTTGACACTATAACAACGATTACTAAAAAGCCGAATATTCTCGACATTGATAATGGCAACGCTTGGAATATTCACAGAGTATTAAGTGATATATTCACTTCAATAATAAATAATTAAAATAAAATAAATATCGATGGGGGGCTCTCATACAATTAAATAAATTAAATAATAATATCCTGGGACATTATTCACACACGGTCATCTGATCCCAAACTAAGCAGAGCTTGTACTATGGAAACCTGATAACTGATATACCTACTACATATACTATTTTTCTTTTGTAAATACATACTTATATAGATAATTTACACCGAGATTCAGGACAAACAGACATGTTCATGCACACAAATATTTGTCCCGGGTGGGAATCGAACCCACGACCTCCGGCGTGAAAGGCAGCGTATCTACCAACCACGCCAACAGGCCCGTCATATCAATAAACGAGATATTTTTGCCTTTTCGTTTTACGGAATCCTAAGTGAGCGAATCCGACTCGCACTTGGACAGTTTTTATATAATAATACGTCAAACGAGCTAGCGGGTCACCTGACGGTAAGTAATTACCGCGGCCCATGGACACGTCCTGCTTGTGATCGGTTTATTTTTCTGGCTCTGCTTAGAGGCTGTGGGTTCGAGACACACCGGACGATAAAATTTATAATGTTTGAGATAATATTTACACTTTGCATTGTAAATAATGGTATAAAGACAAATAAAAAAATAAAAAAACTTGTGTGTACTTATGTACACGCGTTAGAAGTTATACTTCTTAATATACAACTTGAACATAGTTATCAATTTTCATACCACCTAGAACTAACGTCATGCTGTTAAATTTTTTGGTGTCGGTGTGCGCGCGCATCGTAAAAATTCACTCTCATCATTTTTCTCCATCGCGCCAAAAGAAGTATAACTTCAAAAACACTTAAGTAGTAAAAGTAATAAAAGTACCATAAAAATCTTCTAAATAAACATTAAAACAATACATAATTCATAAAATAAAGATGTACATCAAAAACTGGGAGCTAGTTTTAAAGCATATTTCAAAGGAGGACGTAATGTAAACAGAAGCAACTTGGTCGCGGGTAAATGTTCCATGAAATTACCTCAGCGTTTTGCCAGCAATGAAATTCACTATCCACTCGCCAATTTCAACGTTATCCGCTAAAACAGATTTCTGCAATGCTATAAGTAGATAATACGTGACTCCTATACTCTGTAATAGTACCTATTTATAATGTACTAGCGGCCCGGTACGTGCTTCGCTACGTAAAGTCGTAGTAATAAAAAACATTATTATTAAGTTCATTTATTCAAACCAAAAAATATTTTAAATTGCTAAAAGATGTTGATTTTACACTTTTTCAAGACTTTTTTTAATTTTCTCTACGTACAAACCTTCCCTGGACTTCCACGAATAATTCAAGACCAAAATTAGCCAAATTGGTAAAGGCGTTGTTGAGTTATAACATTACAACGAAAAGTGGCATTGATTTTTATATATATAGATAAAAAAGCGATAAGGGACAGGCCGTGTGTTTTCCGACCTAAAATATAACATAATATCTTGCGACATTATTCACTCATGACCATCAGGGGATCTACCAGCTAAGTCGCCGAACATCGATATCTTAAATAGCGTTTAAATAAATTAAGGTTAAAAATGGCTTAATCAATCTTGGATGCATGTATATTTGTATTTAAGCATAAGAACCTATTTCAGGAAGCCTCTAGTTCTTATAGTAGACGGGCGCGTCATCAGCATAAATTATGTAGACCTTTTACTAAACTGACTTTGACATGTAATAATAGTTATATAATGTGTATTAAAATATTCAATAAGATTCCTAATAATTTTAAATCAATGACTTTTCCTAAATTTAAAAAAGAGTTAACGCGGTGGCTTGCTGAAAAATGTTTTTATAGCATTCATGATTTCTTTGAATTTAAATTATAAATTGACATTAATATTGTTAGATTGTGCTTTTGAAAAATAGTAATGTATTTAGCAGCTTCATAAAATATTTGTACGCTCGTAAGAGCAAAACATAGTGGGCCATGATTAATTTATAACACCTTTAATGTACCTGTGTTTGTTGTCAAATAAATATTATTCTTATTCTTATTCTTATCGTTGAATCCTTTTTTTTTTTTAGGGACAATGTCACACAGATCTTCCTAGCCCCAAACTAAGCAAAGCTTGTACTATGGGTACCAGGCGACGATATACATACTTATATAGATAGAGAAATACGCATCCATGAGCACATGTGACGTCATAAATGGTTCGGAATCGATTGTCAACGCTGAGGCCGATTTAAAGATTGATCAAGTTATTTTTAACCTTTATTTATTTGAACGCCAATTAAGAAATCGACGTGCGGCGACTTAGCCGGTAGAGTCCCTGATCCCAAATTAAGCAGAGCTTGTACTATGGAAATCAGATAACTGATATACTACTTTTCTTTTTGTAAATACATAACTACTTTAATATATAATTACAACCAGGCACAGGACAAACAGACATGATCTTGCACACAAATACCTGGCTGGGAATCGAACCCACGACCTGCGGCGTGAAAGGCAAGCATTTACCAACCACGCCAACCCCCTCGTCAAATCATATCAGAGCCAGCCAATACCTTCCCTTGGGTGTAAATAATTCAAATAAAATAAATAAAAAAAGATTTTATTCGCGTAGACTTTAAAAAGGCGCTTGTAAATATTCAGAACATGTTTGTAGTAATACAGTTAAGTATACATAATATTTCTAGTTACATATTATAGGTATTTAGGTACACAGATTGTTAAAACATTTATAAAATTTATTTTATAATAGTTATGCTATTTAAGAGAGATAGGGCACAGCGTTCATTCGCTTGAAGAGCAGCCCGACTGGGGAAGTACCTCCACCTTACAGAAGACATTCCTTAATAATAACATTAATAATTTAATGTCAAGTGTTTCTGAGTGTGAGTAAGGTCGCCAGAGCTCATCGGGGGGGAAGGGTCAGCAACACTTGTTTGCTGACTCTTAAAGGCCGGCAACGCACCCGCGACTCCTCTGGTTTTGCGAGTTCCATGGGCGGCGGTGATCACTTACCATCAGGTGACCCACTTGCTCGTTTGTCGACCTCTGACAGAAAAAAAAAGAAAAAAAATTTGCTACCTTGTATTAAGTTATTGTCAAGGAAAAGATGACTAAGGATACAGCAAGTAATCAGGCAGCGACGCCACCTGTGTGCTAGCTACCTGACCTCTTTCCGGTCGTGTCGCTAGGCGTCCCATCGGATCATGAGAGTGACGGAATAGAAAGTGCTCCTGTATTTGCGCACACGCTTGTGCACTATAATTTGTTCCACGCAGACGGCTAATCTCTCTTTGAGACTGGCCGTGGCCGAAATTCGGCTAGGAAGACATTATTATTATTACTAGCTACCTTCTAACTACTGTCGCCAACTCTCATTTAGTTACACCCAGACTCAAGACAAATAGACATGTTCATGCATACAAATAATTATCCTGGGTGGGATTCGAATCCACGACCGGCGGTGTGAAAATTAGGTATTTACGAAGACCAAGTCAGACCAAAGATAACTGAATCAATTCAAAGAAAATCTATGACTTTTGTCTCAGTTAATTTCGTGTAGTAATTTTCACCGTTGAGATTCATTCTCCACCCTGCATAAGTTCAATTTAATAATGCGTTCAGGATGCTGATGGGGCTGCGGCGATTCTGTAGTGCATCAGGGATGTTTGCTGAGCATCGCGTAGATTGTTTCTACGCTACGATGCGTAAGAGATGCGCATCTCTGGTGCGCAGAATACGTGGCAGCACCAACAGCATCCTTCGCATGATCGCTAGTCGGTTAGACTGTATTTACGTCAATCATTGCTGCGCCATTTCGCATGGAATGACGCAGCAATGAAAGGTAAATTTGTTACATATTTAAAAAATACTAATTACTAACACTAGTTTATAAGAAAATTGTTACTAACTAATTGGACACTAATTTGGTCTGAAAATAAAGACTTATTATTATTATTATAAGCACGTATAGCAGGCCGTCTTCATAAAGTATACGAAATTGTATAAACCATTTTTCTTCTAGTTCCTTTGAGCCTTTCTTCCAAGCAGAAATAAAACACACAACCAAAATATATTTGGCATCGAAATTGCAACAGTGTATTAAGCAGTAATAAAATACAGAACATCGATTAAGAAAACGAGAAATTTGAGGCGCTCACTGGTTTTAATGAGCGTCTGGATTTGGCAAGCGTACTATAAAGTTTTCGTACACGCAGTTTCATCGCAATTGTGGTGTTGTAGATGCGAAATAGAAGTAGAACAGATGAACACAGATTTAAGCCATTACAATTTAAACATGTCTGAAAATTTTTTTTAGTATCTATAGTATTAAGTATAAATAAATAAATAAAATAAAAAAGGTTTTTATTCACGTAGACTTTAAAAAAGCGCTTGTAAATAGTCAGAACATGTTTGTAGTAATATAGTTGTATACATTAGATATTATTTCTAGTAACATAGATATTTAGGTACATCTTGTATGAAAACATTTATAAAATTTATTTTATTACAGAAATGATATTTAGCTAGCTCGTATCAAGTTATTGTCAAGAGATTATGTTTAATTATCTAGTTTAAGTCTAATATTTTTACTACATATTGTCAATGGTTCTGTCTATATTAAAGGTATTATTATTATGACGGACCTTGTGTTAATAACGACGGTCGCGCTTTAATGCTACCACCGGATCCAATGCGTCCCAACTGAGAAGACCCAGCGAAACAAACTCAGTGGGTTCATCTACTACCGGTTTCAACACGACCCAGTTGAGATGGTCCGGCGAAACATACTCAAGCGGGCATGAACACGGGATTTGGTCCAATTAGAGTAATTATTTAGTAGGCAATATATGCTCGATCGGTTGTCTGAATGCTTGTTATTTTAGATTATATTTAGGTATACAAAAGAAAAACTTCGAAACAATAACATTATTCATTTTGAGACAGAGTCAATAATTTTAAATTAAGTATATGATAGCAATCCTTTACAGATAGTTCACGTAACACAGCAGATCAGTCATGTCTATATGGCTACAAGATCTCCAGCGAGCAATGTGCAGGTAGGAAGTGAGAGCCAGACGTCTTTGTCATCGATGTACTCTTTAGTGGTGTAATAACCCCTAGCCATAAGTATACGTTTAATATGTGTTTTAAAACTTGTGTCAGGCAGATCAGTAATTTGAGTAGGAAGCTTGTTATAAAACCTAATACAATTTCCTAAAAATGATTTATTAGTTTTGCTTACTCTAAAGCCTGGCATGGCTAGTTTGTTTTTATTCCTAGTATTTATATTATGCAGTTCACTTTTCTTTTTATAATTATGAATATTTTTTCTTACAAACATTATATTCTGATATATATATTCCGATGGCACAGTAAGTATATTTATTTCTTTAAACAAATTTCGCAAAGAATCGCGACTGCCTAAACCATAAATGGCTCTGACTGCTCTTTTCTGCAATACAAAAAAAGTACCTATGTCAGCCGCCGAACCCCACAGCAGAATGCCATACGACATAATGCTATGAAAGTACGCGAAATACACTAATCTAGCAGTTTGTTCATCTGACAATTGCCTTATTTTCCAGACAGCATAGGAAGCCGAACTTAATTTACCTGCTAACTTTTCAATCTGAGGACCCCATTGCAATTTTGAATCAAGTGTCAATCCTAAAAATACGGTCGATGGGACTAAATCTAATATTTTCGCATTAAGTGCAACTGTTGGTACAATTTGAGTCCCTGCATTTAACAAGAGATTATTTGCCGAAAACCATTCTGATATAAAGCTGAGTGTTTTATTATGCTCAATAAGATCTTTATCCTTTCTATTTACTTTAAATATGAGCGACGTATCATCAGCGAACAAAACTATCTCTGATACTTTCTCTACCAGATAAGGGAGATCATTTATATAAACTAGAAATAAAAATGGGCCCAATATAGATTCTTGGGGCACCCCCATTTTCACAGGATGACGTGCCGAAGTGACACCGCCTATCGAAACCATCTGTTGTCGCCCCGATAAATAGGACATCACAAGATCAAGAGATGTGCCAGATATTCCATAGTACTTCAGTTTAACAACGAGCGTACGATGATCAACGCAATCGAAAGCCTTAGAGAGATCACAGAAAACTCCCAGCGCATCCTGTGATCCCTCCCAAGCCTCCAATATTGACTTAATTAATGTGCAACCTGCATCCTGAGTAGAGCGGCCCCTTGTAAACCCGAACTGCTTGTTATGCAATATCTCATTCACGTTAAAGTGCGACAACATTTGGCTGAGCATCAGCTTTTCAAATATTTTACTTAAAGCTGGCAGTATTGAGATAGGCCTATAATACGTGGCATTTTTTGAACAACCTGCCTTGAAAATGGGTATTATCTTACTTATTTTCATTAAATCGGGAAAGACACCATCACTTATACAGCCATTGAAGATAGCTGCAAGGAATGTAGCAATGTTTAGTATGATTGATTCAATTGCTTTAACAGACAGTCCCCACAAATCTTCTGTGCCTTTCCTTTTAATACTCTTAAAAGCTTTTATAATATCATCACTTGTTACGGATTTAAAACTAAAGTTAGGTACAGTTTGTTTTACGCTTTGATTTAAAAAGAGTTCAGCCACATCTGGTGATGACGCGAGACACTTAGTAATATCCACGGGTATATTTGCAAAAAAAGCAGCTAAAAATTGGCAATGGCAAGCTTGTCTGAAACCAGTTCATCACCAATATTCAATACTAATGTTTGATCTCTTGATCTACTTTTACCAGTTTCAGTATTAATTATTTGCCAAGCTGATTTTATTTTATTATCAGATTTTTTAATTTTATCTCTTATATACAAAGATTTAGCTTGAATGCAAACCTTTTTAAAAATTTTTGAATAATTTCTAACATAGTTAATAAAATTGACATCAGGGTTATAGGACCTTCTGTCATACAACTCATATAAAAAATCTCTACTCAGTCTAATGCCTTGAGTTGCCCAAGAACTAAATTTTATCTTATTACTGTCAACCGTTATGTTTTTTATTTTACAAGCTTTATTAAATTCTTTGCAAATACAGTGGAATAATGTAGTGTACATATCGTTAGGGTTACTTTTGTCTGGCAATAGATGGCACAAACTATTCTCCAGGTTGTTACTGAACTTTCCCAAATTAGATTTTGTTAAAGGTCTAAAACTAATTTTTTGTTTATTTATATTTATCTCATTTTTTATCTTTATTATTTGGCATTTATGGTCAGAGCGAACACCAGCCACCAAACACTTCTCAGAGACATCAAAGTTGGTAATTATGTTATCAATGCAAGTGGGTGTGACTCTCGTGGCCTCAGAGAACAAGCATTTAAGGTTAAAGGACCGAAATACAGATAGAAATATGTTTATTTCAGGTGAATCTGCTAAAATGTTCATATTAAAATCACCACATACAAGGATTTTGTTTTACTTTTAATTTTCCTAAGAATGTCTTCTATTGTTGCTGTAAAAAGCTTTAAATCGGATGCTGGTGGTCTATACACACATATTATACAATAAAACTGCGTCTCTACACATGCCACCTCACACACACGCTCAATAGATAGTTGGCATATATCTTTACGTTCTTTAAATTTAATTTGGTCTCGAAGTAGTATCAGTACTCCACCACCCTCTGCCGAAACCCTATTATAAAAGCTGGCGACCCTATACCCACAGACACTAAAAGCCATCTTGTGTGCCTTCAGCCATGTTTCTGTAAAACAAAGGATATCTATTTCATATTTTTCATTAAAAAGTTCTATGTCTAGAATTTTGCCAGAGAAGCGGTTTATATTTTGATGTGATAGAATTAGAAAGTTATCACACTTCTCTATTGTCATGCTTACATGTTTAAACTACTAACTAAATTGATTTTAATAACATTACTAAAAGATGGTATAAAAAGTGACTTCATCATACTACTTATGACTGAGTTAATATGTGCCGTTACTAAACTTGCAAGTATGTTCAAAAATTTTCTTGAGAAAGTAACTGTACTCATGGTTACCTTACAAGAATCTATAAAACTATTTGTGTCCAAAAATATAAATTTATCACTATAATGGCTAACCAAAAACTGTAGGTGCATATTTAGCTTGTGGATATAATTATTTGTACTATCAGGCACATTGGACACATAGGGGAAGGCACACAATATTATCTTATTACAGTCTAATTCTAACATCTCAGTGAAACTATCTGTAATGTCTTTTTTCTTTAAGTTTTTACAATTTCCTACCATTAGAGTTATACATGATTTGGCACTGTGTTTATTCTGAATTAATTTATGTATTATATCTTTATAATGTAATCCTGGCATACAATAGTTGACAAAGGAACAACTCAGCTTATTACAAAGCAAGGTACCAAGGCCCTTACCCATTTCATCGGAATACAGTATGGAGCTATGTTTAGTAATGTCATTTTGTGGAGATACTGGTGACTCTGATCCCAGCTGTGTGTATGACTCCACTACTGCACTACTGGTGTTAATCGGTTCCAATGTCCTATTGCTTTCAGGATTACACTTTCCAGCTAGTATATAAATTACATCACACTAATAATATTATAAATGCGAAAGTTTGTGACTGTGTGAGTGTGAATGTTTGTTACTTCTTCACGTCTAAACGGCCGTATTCATACACGGCCATCTGATTCCAAACTAAGCAGAGCTTAAACTATGGAAACTAGGTAACTACTTGTTCTACTATTATTTTATTTATTTATTTATATTTGTTAAGGATATATTCATAGGCAGCAGAAAGCCGTTACCTGGTCTCTATTTTATGAATACACATTATGCCTCTAGATTATAACACCCAGACTCATGAGAAATAGGTATGTTTATGCGAACAAATATCTGTCCTGGGTGGCAATCAAACCCACCACCCAAGCCAACCGGCCCGTCTTATAAATATCTATACAAATAAATAAAATTGGAGTGTCTGTTTGTAATATTGAAATAGCCGGTTTTTACTACATAAATATGAATATATATACGGTACATACACCAAAATGACAGTTTTTACAATTTTTGTCTGTCTGTCTGTTTGTTCCGGCTAATCTCTGATTTTGACGGGACTTTTATTGGCAGGTAGCTGATGTAATAAGGAGTAACTTAGGCTACTTTTATTTTAGAAAAAGTCTTTTATTTTACTAAAAAACGAAATAAACTAATTAACACGCGGACGAAGTCGCGGGCACAGCTAGTAGTAAATAATATCTTGGGAGAACTAACACACTACCATCTAATTCCAAGCTAGGCAGAGCCTGTAGGCCTACTATGGAAACCAGACAACTAATAAACATATTTACCTCTATATAATAGGTCTTTACCTATGAAATTGCCGTTTTGTATGAAAAAATTTAAACGATTTTTTTTCCTGAATTTTTTTATTTGTATTAATCGAAGTAATCACCCATGCAATCAATGCATCTTTGCCATCGCAGTGGCAGTTTATTGATGCCCTTCTTAAAGAAATCAGCTGGACGGGAGGCAACAAATTCTTCAAAGGCATTTTGTACTGCCTCTCGGGTATTGAATGTTTTTCCCGCCAAAAAGTTATCCAAATTCTGGAAAAAGTAGTAGTCTGTAGGCGCAAGGTCTGGTGAGTAGGGCGGATGACGGAGAGCTTCCAACCCCAGTTCTTGCAACTTGGAGACCGTCTGCTGTGCAGTATGAGGTCGCGCGTTGTCGTGCAGGAGCAGCGGAGACGAGCGATTGACCAATGCTGGTTGGAGATGCGCCAGCTTCTCCATCATTGTGCTCAGTTCTTCACAGTACACATCTGCAGTAATGCTCACCCCGTTTGGTAAGAAGCTGTGATGAATCACACCGGCGCTAGACCACCAAACAGTGACCATCACTTTTCTAGGGGTAAGTTTTCGTTTAGGGCATTGTTTAGGTGCTGAACCAGGATCCAACCAACTTGCTGAGCGCTTGCGGTTATCAAACAGAATCCATTTTTCATCGCAGGTAACAATGCGGTTCTAAATTCCTTCATTTGTGTGTCTGTTGAGCAGTGCAAGGCACGTCTCGACGCGTACTTCGCGCTGGCGATCATTGAGTTCGTGGGGCACCCATTTGTCAAGCTTTTTTACCTTGCCAATTTGACGCAAATGGACCAATATTGTTTTGACGCTAACGTCGAAAGCTGCTGCTAATTCAGCCGTAGATTGTGTATCATCAGCTTCCACAACCGCCTTTAATTCGTCATTGTCGACCAAAGTCTTCGGACGACCGCGAGGTTCATTTTTCAGGTCGAAATTTCCAGAACGGAAGCGAGCAAACCAATAACAGGTGGTGCGTTGGTTTGTAGTGTTAGCTCCGTAAACGTCGTTGATGTTGCGTGCCGCTTGTGCCGCGTTGCTGCCACGACGGTACTCATATTCCATAATTACTCGAATTTTTAACGTATCCATGATGACGAAAAAGATTGAAATGCGATGAAAATGTAACACTAATCAATAAAGAAATGACTACTTTTGGAAAAAAGAATCCATGTTTTTAAAATAAAATTAATTTGAAATTAGAATTCTTAGCCAAACAAAAATTATTTTGATTTGAAATGGCCAGTACTGCAGAACGGCAATTTCATAGGTAAAGACCTAATATTTCCCAATACATACACTATAGATAAATTACTCTCAGACACAGAACAAATCAGAATCAAACAATTCAGACGGTCACCATAGCCTAGTTGGTAGTGCTCCTGCCTACGAAGCTGGTGGTCCTGGGTTCGAATCCCGGTAAGTGCAAATATTTGTGTGATGAGCACGAATATTTGTTTCTGAGTCATGGATGTTTTCTATGTATATATGTATTTATCTATCTATATAAGTATGTATATCGTCGCCTGGTACCCATAGTACAAGCTATGCTTAGTTTGGGGCTAGGATGATCTGTGTGACATTGTCCAAAAAAAAAAAAAAAAAATCAGACTCAGAAACAGAAAAAACAAAATTGCACGTGTGGCGCACCGGCTAAGACAGTCGCTTCGCCTCTTATTTGAGTGACCCATAAATTGTTGTTCCGAGTCTGGATGTAATTTGTGTCCGTCTATTATACGTTTGTAAACTACCTCGCGACACAGATAATAGATTCCCTAGTCCAGCGTGGTCTTTAAAAAAAAACAGCTTGCCCATCGTACAAAAGTTGGTCCTGGATGGAAATCAAACCCACGACATCTGACTTAGCATTCAGGGTCACTAACCACTAGGAAAAGAGGCAAGTCCATTAGATATCTTTGCATCCACATTCACTTGTAAGACCGAGGCACACTTCTTTCCCTCAACAACAACAACCTCTTGACACATCTTGGCTTCATTAGGTTAGTATCCACTTTCAAAATACTACCAACACTTTTTCTTAAGTTTAATGTCCTCCTAGCCGAATTCGGCCACGGCGGCCAGTCTCAACAGAGATTGGCCATCTGCGCGGGACATATTATAGTGCTCAAGTGTGTGCGCAAACACAGGAGCACTTTCTATTCCATCACTCTCATGATCCGATGGGACGCCTTAGCGATACGTCCGGAAAGGGGTCAGGCACAGGACCGACGGCTTTACGTGCTCTCCGAGGCACGGGGGTGTAATACCGCCAACTCCCAGACTTCGGGCTGATGCTGAGAAATTTTTCTTTTTACAGAAAAGTCCCAAAATCACTTTTGGCCCGACCCAGGATTTGAACCCAGGACCTCATTAACTGCGGGTGAACACGCTACCGCTAGACCAACGAGGTCTTAAGTTTATTAAGTAATGGAATCAGACGTTACTTTGCCGAAATTAAAATACAAAAAGAATATGTAATGTTGGTTCCGTTAATTATTATAATATATTGGGGTACATAATTGTTATAATAATACAATTAGCGGAATTAACAATACATATGTATTTTAGTTTCGAATTTCAAATTTATTACTTATCACAGACACTTTTCTTCACTTCTTATTCAATAAAATTGGCCTCTAAATAATATCCATTATACATTAATTAAAACTGACATTTGCATAGTGTAGCGTCTAACGAATTTAATAGGAAAAAGTGGGTAGAAAGCTGTTAATTATATTGTAAATTGAATAAAGTTGATATCGCATCATCATCATCATCATATCAGCCGAAAGACGTCCACTGCTGGACAAAGGCTTCCCCCAAAGATCTCCACAATTGCCGGTCTTACGCTATCCACATCCAGCGATTTCCAGCGACCCACACAAGATCATCGGTCCATCTTGTAGGAATCTCGGAAATCTAGTGATCATACGCAACTATCCAACATGACAGGTGCAATAATTGGTTACAAAATAAATTGCTAAATAGTCTAAAATATGTTCCCACCTAATCAAAATATTGTCAGTAGACCTTCACTAGATATAAGGAATTCAAGTATTAACAGTAACGAAACCGTGGACATTTCAAATTGACACAGCTTTGATGAAACGTGAACGTGAGTTAATTTGAGATGTTACAGTGTTAGTCAATTGTACTACCATATTACTTAAGGAAATTTTAACATGTTCTAGTCTTGTTTAAAGCTACTAGATGTGAACCGCGATTTCACCCGTGTTAAACTTTATAAATTACAAATAGACTTGTTATTCCGATATATATTAAGCTATATTACTACGAATTTTCACCACAATCCGTTCTGCAGTTGTTAAGTGAAAGAGTAAAAAATATCCATACACACAAATTTTGGCATTAACTATAATAGTAAGATGAGTAGGGTCGTTTTTTTCGTCCCCTTAAAAATATCGTTTTTGAATTGTCTTCATTCAGATCTAGGTGTGCGATATTATTCGTTGAAAAATTCCATAGCTTACCTAGGAAATAAAACAGACAAATCCAAATTATTTTAAAAGGGTGCCTGATCCACTTAAACGTAATAAACCAAGTGGATTTTGGGAACGCATTATATTAGAGTGTAGTTTTACCGTCTTTAGGGTTACTAAGTTTTCAACACGTTACACCTCCTGAATTTCTAAGTGGCTTGATTAGGATTTCGAATTGTGACTAGACAGTATTACACCTAAATCAATATTATCCATTCATTAGTTGGAATGCTCATTTGTATTTCAGATCTGAACCGATATCTTACTGAAACCGCAATAGATACAAGTTAAACTTACTGGTAGAAGTAATAATAAAGTCCTCCTAGCCGAGCCTTGCGACGGCGGTAAGTCTCAATAGAGATTAGCCATCTGCGCGGGACATATTATAGTGCACAAGTGTGTGCGCAAACACAGGAGCATATTCTATTCCATCACTGTTGTCTAATGACTACAACCGGGACCGACAGCTTAACGGGCCCTCCGAAACACGGAGACGCTCAGAAATTAAATCACTTTGGTCACCCATCTATGGATTGACCGTGAGTTTAGTCGCTTAACCTCGCGGATCTCTTACGGACCGGTGAAAGCATCTAGTTATTAGCGCCTCATATTACTAAACTAGCTGTGCCCCGTGGTTTTACATGCTAAAACTTTATATATTCTAGCCCATGTGTTAATCCAGAGTGCCAGCCAACTCCATATTAAATTTTACTAAAATCACTCCAGCCGTTTAGGCGTCTTCACGCCTAAGTAAGTAACAAACATACATACTCACAAACTTTCGCCTTTTTAATATTAGTGTGATGTGTGATTCTATTTCTTTTTAAGACAACGCCCGCTCTAGGGAATCTAATCCCTGTGTTGCGGGGTACTTTACAAACATATAATGGACGGACACAAATGACGGTCACCGTAGCCTAGTTGGTAGTGCTCCTGCCTACGAAGCTGGTGGTCCTGGGTTCGAATCCTGGTAAGCGCAAATATTTGTGTGATTAGCACGAATATTTGTTTCGGAGTCATGTATGTTTTCTATGTATATAAGTATTTATCTATCTATATAAGTATGTATGTCGTGGCCTGGTACCCATAGTACAAGCTTTGCTTAGTTTGGGGCTAGGATGATTTGTGTGACATTGTCCCTAGATATTATTATTATTATATTATATATTACATCCAGACTCAGAACAACTATTTATGGGTCACACAAAGCAGCATCGACACGAAGCAGCAAGGCGACTGTCTTAGCCACTTCGCCACACGTACAACTCTCTTATACAAAAATAAATACATAAAACGAGAGTATGTTATAAATAAGTAAAAGCTACGCAAGAAAAACCCGCATGAACCTGCTATGTTTATTGATGAATGAGAATTTCTGAAGCGAGGATCCTCACTTATTGGTGGCCCGTTATTTATTAGCTGCACGGATGAGGAGCGTGAATGAGGACGTTGGAAACTTTGTATATGAGAATTTATGCACGTGGTTTTGATCGAGTGGTAAGTGCAAATATAATAATATAATCTATACATATAATAAAATCGTAGGAAAGTCAAAACTGTACATTGAATATTTTTTTAAAAAGGATACTTGGGGCGTGATCTACTATCGATATCGAAGCCAAAAATATAGTTTTTAGAATTTTTGTCTGTTTGTCTGTATGTATGTCCGGGCTAAACTCAAAAAGTACTGCATGGATTTACTTCAAATTTAGGCTACATATTATCACGATATCACCTTCGCGGGAGGAGCTGTGATAATTTATAAAGTTTAACGCGGGTAAAACCGCGGGGCACAGCTGGTTTTTAAAAAATAATAACATTAAGCGAGTGTATATTATAAATAAGTAAAACCTACGCAAGAAAAACACGCATGAACCTGCTATGTTTATTGATGAATGAGAATTTCTGAAGCGAGGATCCTCACTTATTGATGGCCCGTTATTTATTAGCAGCACGGATGAGGAGCGTGAATGAGGACGATGGTAACTTTGTATATGAGAATTTATGCACGTGGTTTTGATCGAGTGGTAAGTGCAAATATAATAATATAATAAGATAAGATAAGATAAGATAAATACACTTTATTGTACACCATTAACAGAACACAATTTATGATACAGTTAATTATATTAAAAAGGTACAATTGGCGGTCTTATCGCTTACAGCGATCTCTTCCAGACAACCTTCAGTTGGACCATATTGTAAGGAATTTGGAGTAGGGGTATAGTGTATGGTGTAAGAAATTAGGTGATAATAACTTAACACTAATAGGTAGTGATATCTACTTAGTTGTAGTACTACCACTAATTAAAATACTTATAATACTAAAACTTATCTATATCTAAATACAAATAATAATAAATAAATAATATTCTAACACATACATATATATAATATATACATACATACATAATAATAAAAAAATATACATAAATACCTGTAAAATAAAATATGAATTAATATATATATAACCAGTTTTGATGGAAATATTAATTATATCTAGTAGGGTTATATGGTGGACAAGATAAAGAATACTACTGTGATAAATAATGTTTTGTCACAAGTGTTTTAAAGGAAGTTAAGGTTTGAGCGCGTCTTATTGTTACTGGTAACGCATTCCAAAGACGAGCAGCTAGAACTGTAAATGATTTGCTGAAGAAATTGGTGGAATGCGTTGGTAAGCTTAATTGCAGGTTTTCTGATGATCTCAGTGACTTTGAATGCGTGTCATTGAGGAACTGAAAACGTTCTTTAAGATAAAAGGGCGTTGAGGGATTAAAGAGAATATTGTACAAGAGAGACAAGATATTTGCATTCCGACGAAGGCGGATAGGAAGCCACTTGAGTTTAGTACGGAATTCTGAAACGTGGTCATATTTGCGGAGTCCAAATATGAACCTAATGCAGACATTTTGGAGACGCTCAAGTTTGTCAAGTTGTTCCTGGGTTAAATCGAGATAGCTGGCGTCGGCGTAATCGAGAATAGGAAGAAGGAGAGATTGTGCAAGCGCAATTTTTGTGGTAATAGGCAAAAAATTACGAAGACGCCGCAAAGACCCTGCTGAAGCAAAGAGTTTACGGCTGACTTCTTGTAATTGCGGAATCCATGAGAGATCTTGGTCTATTAAGATTCCCAAGTTCTTAACTTTTTGAACCAGTGGTATCACAGTATTATTTAAAGTAATATTGGGAATTTGAGACCAGTCCACTCTACTCCGCATTCTAGTACTGCCGACAACAATAGCTTGCGATTTGGTCGGGTTCACGGTAAGCCCATAGCTATTACTCCAGGAAGAAATATGTGCAAGATCTGTGTTTATGTTACAAATAGCTTCGAGCAGGTTATCGGGAGATGCTTGACTATAGATCTGGAGATCATCTGCATAAAGGTGGTAGTATGAAACTAATTTATGGGAAATCGCATTAATGAATATTGCAAACAAAAGAGGAGATAAAACGCCACCCTGTGGCACGCCAACAGATGTATTACACCAGGAAGAATAAGAGTCTTCAATGCGTATCCGTTGACGTCGGCCAAACAGGTAACTGTGAAACCAATCAATTACCGTTGGAGATATGTTAAGAGAGCGTAAAATGGCGAGCAATACATCGTAGTCTATGGTGTTAAAGGCATTACTAAAATCTAGCAGACAGAGGACTGTGAGTTTGCCATTTTCCATGCCGGATCTCATGTCATCAGTAATGTGTACTAACGCTGTAGTCGTACTATGACCCGGACGGAAGCCGGATTGGAAAGGATTCAGGAGAGAATTTTTACAAAGAAAGGAGTTGAGTTGGTTATGGATAAGGCGTTCAAGGGCTTTTGAGAGGAAGGGCAGTATGGATATCGGGCGGTACTCAGAAAAGGATTGAGGATGGGATTTTTTTGGCAGCGGAGTGATTTGGGAGTCTTTCCATTGAGATGGAAAAGAGCCACTGGAAACGGAATAATTAAAAATGTGGGTAATAGCAGGAAGGATTTCATCTAAAATAGGAAGGATCATATTACGACTAACACAATCACTACCAACCGCGTTAGAAGTGATATAATCTATACATATAATAAAATCGTAGGAAAGTCAAAACTGTACATTGAATATTTTTTAAAAAGGATACTTGGGGTGTGATCTGCTATCGATATCGAAGCCAAAAATATAGTTTTTAGATTTTTGTCTGTTTGTCTGTATGTATGTCCGGGCTAAACTCAAAAGTACTGCATGGATATACTTCAAATTTAGCATGAATATTACTAAGAGGTCGGGTCAACATATAGGCTAAATATTATCACGCTATTACCTAATGGCGAGGAGCTATGATAATTTAAAAAAATTAACGCGGGTAAAACCGCGAGGCACAGCTAGTTAAAAAATAATAACATTAAGCGAGTGTATATTATAAATAAGTAAAACCTACGCAAGAAAAACCCGCATGAACCTGCTATGTTTATTGATGAATGAGAATTTCTGAAGCGAGGATCCTCACTTATTGATGGCCCGTTATTTATTAGCAGCACGGATGAGGAGCGTGAATGTGGACGATGGTAACTTTGTATATGAGAATTTATGCACGTGGTTTTGATCGAGTGGTAAGTGCAAATATGGTAATGTTTTAGTTAAACTAATAATGAAAACATAACTATCATACCTACCCATTAATTTGAACTATTCTATCTATATTGTAAGGACTGCCTTGTTGACACAGAGCGAGGTCCTGGGTTAAAATCCGGGGTCGGGCCAAAAGTGATTTTGGAACTTTTCTGAAAAGAAAAAAAAACTTGTGTGTACTTATGTACACGCGTTAGAAGTTATACTTCTTAATATACAACTTGAACATAGTAATCAATTTTCATACCACCTAGAACTAACGTCATGCTGTTATTTTTACGATGCGCGCGCATCGTAAAAATTCACTCTCATGCCACCTAGAACTAACTTCATGCTGTTAAATTTTTTGGTGTCGGTGTGCGCGCGCATCGTAAAAATTCACTCTCATCATTTCTCCATCGCGCCAAAAGAAGTATAACTTCAAAAATTTCTCAGCATCAGCCCGAAGTCTGGGAGTTGGCGGTATTATACCCCCGTGGCTCGAAGAGCACGTAAAGTCTTCGGTCCTGTACCTGACATCTTTCCGGTCGTTCCGCTAGGCGTCCCATCGGACCATGAGAGTGATGGATAGAAAGTGTTTAGTTTGCGCACACACTTGTGCACTATAATGTGTCCCGCGCAGATGGCTAATCTCTATTGAGACTGGTCGCCGTGGCAGAAATTCGGCTAGGAAGACATTATATACGTTTCTATTACTAATTTGATTAGATTAATTTTTAGGGTTGTTGATCCCTGCCGCCCATGGACTCTTGCAATTCTAGAAGGGTCGCAAGGGCGTTGGCGTCATTTAAGCTGGGTTAGATGGAACACATTTGTATTTTAGAAAACCATTGATTCAGTCACTTTGGTCGTACGCACAATTTTAAAGTTTGTATTACTATAAAGAGTTTCATAACTGTTTTTGGCCACCATTGTTAAGTTATAGTTTAGCATGTATCAATCTTTTTACGAATTCCTCTAAGATTATGATATTTCTTTAACACCCCATTTTTATTAATCATGAGTGACAACCCGCCGTTATAATATATAGCAGAAAGATTACATTTATCATAACAGGGAGATTTTAGAACAAACAAAGCTTTTTAAAAATTCAACGTTCTTATAAAAACATACTTAGTTGTCAAAATAGTTATTTATTTTTAATAATAATGATAATATTTTATGTACTTTCCGATCTTTATTTGTTTTTTTTTATCGGGACCAGTCCCTCCCTCTTACCCACCACTGCAACTCCTGTAAGCCAGGATCAACAGTGGCACACAATGAAATGACACTGAGCGGTGAGGCTCAGGCGTGTCCCGGGGAATCGCTTTAACTGTCTTGGATCCCGCAACGAATTCTATATTTGTTTGTGGCAAGTAGAATCCTTTTAACTTTTGTTTATTTCATATCACTATGACATATTAATTTCTCGAGATATTGTTGTGTTAATATGCACGCCCACAAAAAGCTGCCTAAAACCTTGAATGGCTGCCATCCGAAGATCGTTGAGTTTCCACCCGTATTGTGGGGTATTTTTTTATAATTATAAGTGTAGAACCTGCCCTTAAAGTTTGTACTGTTCGGGGTTATACATTCTAAGAGTGTTTCTTTAATTAACGCAAATAATATATTAATTAAATGAGCAAATCCAACTGCAACTTAGTAATACAGCTTATACGTCAGCAATATCGTCTATCAGCAGTGAAACTGTTTAATTTCAGCTGACGCATTAACACAGATTCAGCGCTCTATCAGCAGAGAAGGCAAATAGTACATAATATTACATTGACTTAAAGGTAACTTAGGTCAAACGACTTAAGCAGATTAAGAATACTCATTCATCATATCAGCCGACAGACGTCCACTGCTGGACAAAGGCCTCCCCCAAAGATCTCCACAATTGCCGGTATTGCCCTATTTGCATCCAGCAGTTTCCAGCGACTCGCACAAGATCATCGGTCCATCTTGTAGGGGGCTTGCCCTTGATAGGATAGGATAGGATAATATAATATAAATTTGTTAATGTTTTAATACTATCAATACAATGTGTACCTAAATATCTATGTTACTAGAAATAATAATGTATTCAACTATAATACTACAAACATGTTCTGACTATTTACAAGCGCTTTTTTAAAGTCTACGTGAATAAAAACCTTTTTTATTTATTTTTATTTTATAGGCCATCCTGGGGCTGGCATATCTAGAACCAGGAGAGAACAAGAATCTACCCCTAAGAAGCGTACTGGATTATGTGAAGACTTCATTCAGGGCTCTAGGGATAGAATAAAAACCAGTGGGAGATAGTACAAAAGATCCTGACGGTAGAAGTGCTGTACGCAAGTACACCCCATCAAAGATAAGATAAGGGGGCCTGTCCACGCTGCGTCTTCTGGTTCGTAGTTGCCACTCGAGAACCTTTCTACCCCAACGGCCGTCGGTTCTACCAGCTCTGTGCCCCGCCCACGGCCACTTTAGTTTTTCAATTCTTCGGGCTGTGTCGGTGACTTTAGTTCGCCTGCTGATTTCGACATTTCTTATTCGATCCCGCAGGAAAACTCCGAGAATAGCCCTCGCTATTGCTCTTTGGGATGAGAATACTCATCAAAAAAAGATAAATTTAATGAGATTATTTAACACGGGTAAACTTTCAAGGTATTAAGCGAAGTAATGTGCTGTTAAACTAAGCTATTGTAACATGTTTAGTGTCTGATATAGACTATTTTTTTTTGAAAATTTTGTAATAGGTTCCAAAAAGTATGATATGTGTCAGACGTACGGATGTTTGCTAATTATTACAATCACCATAAGTTTATAATTTAGTAGAGTATCTTTCATCTTTCTTTATTTAATGATAGAGTATTGATTATTGGGTATGCCATGACTATTCTTTAATCAGATTTATATGAGTCTTTGACTATCTCTATATCTTCTTGCTTCTACACTAAATCTCACTTTATAATAAACTTCCCCTAGCCCAAATGAATAACGTAAACCTTACTAAAAATTTGTTCAACAACATATTATTCAGACATCTTTAAAATGAATTGTATAAATTTAAGTGCGGATGGGAATCGAAGCCACGTCTACGCGCTATCCGGCCCCATATGAAATTAAAGTAAACATTTTTTTTCATATTTTAATGTAGATAATTTTCGTGTTCCTTCCGTTTCGAACAAACACTTCTTTTTACTATCTTATTTGTCTGTTATTCTTGTCAGCTAATATTTTTCATTCTTTCTAATACTATATTGCAGAACCTTCTAATTTATGATAGTCAATGTGATTTGTAAATATTATCAGTTAAGAGATTTGCCATGATTTACCTTAAATCTTTAACTGTGTGTTTGTATACTCCAGGGGGGAAATACGATCGTTAATTGGAATATTTTTAATTAGCTCTAAACCACTTGTGCTTTTCGCTTGGATAAATGAAGTTTTGAGTGGCAGTGAAGCATGTTTCAGCGTAATTACCCTTTTAATTCCTTGTGAAAGGAAATCACGCAGTTCTTGTTAAAATCTAATTGCAATTGGCTCCAACGGTGCCTCATGGGGTCAAATTTTAACGCTTAAATAGCAATTTGTGCTAAATACTGACTTATAAATGACTCATGTAGTCTAAATAATGAAGGTTAGTTGACAAAAATAAGAATCAAAGAACCAAAAAGGTGGCTTTTCCCGTTTAATTTATTTTTCATTTAGCTTGGATAGATAATACACGTCCCTAACTTATTTTAATTTAGTGTTCATTACTTACTTACTTTTTGTACGGGCAGTGGTTACCCTAGTGTCAGAGTTGCTCAATCCGCCCACATGGCTTAACAACTGTTGTAATTAATTCAACCGTGCTCTTCGAAGCACGGAGACGCTCGGAAATTAAACCACTTCGGTGGTCACCCATCTATGGACTGACCGCAAGCCTAGTAGCTAAACCTCACCGCTCAATTGCGGATCAGTGAGAACATATAGCTATGAACATCTCAAATTCATTTGGAAGCATGCTATATTATTCGTACAATCGAGGAAATGGTGACTACCTCAGTAAATGCAACCGCAAAAAATTACTGTAATGCTGATCTTATAATATAATAAATATATAAAAATAGTGCGCAAAGTAATTATATACTCAGTTTTTTTTATGAACTGTGCGAAGTATAATTACTAAAAAAGGCGACATTTTTGAAGTTACCAATTTTCATGGTATTTGGCCTATAAAAAAATGATTTCCGGATTTTTGGAAATTCCACCCTCAAGGGCGTAAAATAGGGGACGTAAGTTTATATGAAAAATGTTCAATTTTTTAAGCGAAACGCACGATATTTGGCGTTTTAACAAAAAATCTAAAATAGCTATATATTTCAGGAGTTTTGGGAGTTCAACCCCTAACGGCGTAAAATAGGGGATGAATGTTGCGTGTGGGTACTCCTATAATGTTGCTGAGTAATTTGAAGCCCCCCGTGCAACGGCACTAGGCTTCAACTAATAAACATACTTATATATTTCTGAATACTTATAATATATTATAGATTACTTACACCCAGGTACAAAACAACTAATCGTTTTCAACTCACTAACCATTGTCCTGGGTAGGGATGAGGTGTTAGGTTCCCTAACACCGCTGCCTTAGCAGTCAGAGTCACTAACCACATGGCTAACAGGCCATTCATAACATGGACATTTCGATACTGGAACTTATTTACGCCTGTCTAAAAAACAGAACAAGCTGACAATGTTAATCATTAGAACCATCATGAGAACTAGTTTATGAAACACTTGGAAAGCTTCGCTAGTGTAGCCTCAAAATGGATACAAATGCTTGGTTGAAAAGATTAAAAATTTAGTCGCTATCCCGTCCCTCAACTTCGTGAATCGTAGATCCTGAAATCCATTGAATCTTGAGAGTCATAGAATAGAGAGTGTAATTGTGTTAACGTGTTGAGACTGCCTGCTAGGGCAAAATTTTTAATCGGTGTGCAATATTTTTATTTTTACTGAAGACATTTTTTTTATTGTCTGCCTTTATCACCCAGGACTATAATGAGTTAAGTAAGTTTTTAACAATATGTTCAGAACAACATTCCCTTTGTCCATTGCTAGACAATTCTATTATGGAATGATTTACATAGTAGAGTTGTATTCATCATCAGTTGCTGCCCATTCACTGGGAGATATTCCCACGGGCCGGCATCTAAGCCCTCCACGACCCCGTGGTGGTGATATTCTTTAGCGTCATCCACACAGCCAATTCATGACAATACAATAAATATCCTTAACAGTATCATTAATATTCATTACACTATCAAGAACAATTTATTTGTTTGGATGGACCTTGATTCACAAACAAATAAGAAAACCTTCGAATCGGATTACTCAGACCCAACATAAGTCAAATTCGACGCTACCGAAAATAATTGCCTTCATTTTACCCGTAGTTCGTAAAGTAGCAATTCGCCTAACTATCCCCTTTACCAGTATGTGTCGGGAAAAGAAATATGACGCAATTCCAGTAATGCTTAGTTGTCGAGCCACAAGGGAATGAAAAATTCAAGGGGCCGACGAACATTACCGTACCACATTGCTAAGAGCATTTGTTCCCTTCCCAAATTTGAAGAGCTGAATATTTTTGGAGGAATATAATGTCCAACAAAATATGCTGCGGGTATTTTATAAGGCTAATCAGGAATACAAATGTGTATAGTCACATATATAACGTACATAATCTGAAATGAAAAATATATTTGATTAAATATAACACCAACAGTACAGAGTCTTAGCGAAGAGAGACCTAAAGAGAGAAATTAATTTTTTGACGTAAGATTTGAATGTGTGACGAGAGCATTACGAATAGTGTGATCAGGCGAGGCGAACGGAAGTTGAGAGGGAGATATAAGTTAGTGAAGATAGAAAGAGTGAGTTACGTATCGTATATTACTAAAGGGGCAAGAAAGAGAGGTGCGAGGACAGATTTTCTTTCACTTTTTCTCTCATAGGTAGTTACGTCTCATACATCGAAGTTTTACTTGAGTGTGGTCTTAAGCACACACATTTTTTGTACCTGTTCTGGTCTAGCACAGCAAATTCAACCGCAAATGATATTCTGGGTTCAAATCCCGGGTCGGGACAAAATGTGATTTTGGGATTTATCTTTTAAGAAAATTTCTTAGTATTAGCCCGAAGTCTGGGAGTTGGTGGTCGGTGGACAGCACGTAAAGCCGTCAGTCATATCTAACTTCTTTCCGGTCATATCGCTAGGCGTCTCATCGGATCATGATTATGGAATAGAAAGTCCTGTATTTGCGCAGGCACATGTGCACTATAATATGTCCCGCGCAGATGGTTAGTCTCCATTGAAACTGGCCTCTGTGGCCGAAATCAGCTAAGAGCACAATTTTATTATTATTATTTTGTTATAAGTAATGGAATCAGGCTTTACTTTGCGGAAATCTATAACAATCAAAATACAAATCAATATGGAATATTAATGCCGCTAATTGGCAGTTACTAAAGCAGGGATGCAATTTGTATCGCCCTCCCACCCGCAAAAATATGCACATGCAAGAAGGACAATATAAAAAGCAAATGACATGCGCCAGTACGATACCTAACACGTATTTCAGTCCTCCACGCACTATTTTCAAGGGCTGCTAACTCGTCGAGTTACATGTTGATTATTTTATTACTTTGACCTTGCCGACTATTAAATCGGCTAGGTGCACATTATTATTATTATAATCTTATTACTTTGACCTTGATGACTATCAAATCGCCTAGGTGCACATTATTATTATTATTATTATTATTATCTTATTACTTTGATCTTGCTGACTATCAAATCAGCTAGGAGAACATTATTATTATTTTATTACTTCGACCTTGCTGACTATCAAATCAGCTAGGAGCACAATATTATTATTTTGTACTTATTACTTTGACCTTGCTGACTATCGAATCGGCTAGGAGCATGTATTATTATATTGTTACATGTTTATTACCAATATTATTTACAAGATATCATACAAGGGTATTTTAATACAATACAATTCATACAATATATGGGCTACATGGAGAGAAATTTCCGCACAATCCTGGAATTCGCCAGTAAAACCGCCTTCTGCATGTAACTCTCAAGCTAGATATCAAGTCCTAAACATACAAGGTTGATTTTAAGGGATTTAGGAATAACTCCAATATTATTATTATCTTATTACTTTGACCTTGCTGACTATCAAATCGGCTAGGAGCACCATTATTATTAATATCTTACTTCTTTGACCTTGCTGACTATCAAATCTTTTCTCAGCTCATTTTGTTGCACAGTATAGTGTAAGTAATGGTGCTCACTTGTCCGCTTTGTTCGGTTGTCGTCACAATAAGGGCTCAGGTGTTTAGTTTGCATTTACAATATGAACAAACTTTGTGTAGCGGTATGGAAAGTGTCTTTCTTATATTAGATTTTTTTTGTTATGTTTAGGGAAGGGATTTTATTGTGTGCAAGAATGTTTTGTGTGCTTTTCTATTGTATGTATAAGAAAGGGTGTCGCATCATGTGGTTATAAATGTATGTACATGATGCAGTGATAATATTTGATGTTTTGGTCTGAAATGTTTTTATTTTCGACGGGCCTGTTGGCTTTGTTGGCAAATGCTTGCTTT
This sequence comes from Pseudoips prasinana, assembly GCA_951640165.1. Taxonomy (NCBI): domain Eukaryota; kingdom Metazoa; phylum Arthropoda; class Insecta; order Lepidoptera; family Nolidae; genus Pseudoips; species Pseudoips prasinana. The sequence continues at coordinate 25,467,042 of OX621259.1, read as the reverse complement.
TCACGCGGAGGTTGTGGGTTTAATTCCCAACCAGGACAGATATTTGTGTGCATGAACTTATCTGTTTCTCCTGAGTCTGGGTGTAATTATCTGTATAAGTATGAGACACTTATATAGATAATTACACCCAGACTATCTATATAACACTATCTGTGCAACGAATATTTTTTAAAAAGGATACTTGGGGCGTTATCTACTAACGATATCGAAACCAAAAATATCGTTTTTAGAATTTTTGTCTGTTTGTCTGTATGTATTTCCGGGCTAAACTCAAAAAGTACTGTATGGATTTTCTTCAAATTTTGCATCAATATTACTAAGAAGTCAGGTCAAAATATAGGCTACATATTATCACGCTATCACTTACGGGGAAGAAGCTGTGATAATTTATAAAATTTAACGCGGGTAAAACCGCGGGGCACAGCTAGTATGTAATACTTTACTTTTGTAAATACATTGCATTTACACAAGAAAAGTATTATATGTAAAACAGTTACCTGGTTTTCATAGTACAAGCTCTGCTTAGTTTAGGATCAGATGGCCGTGTGTGAATCTCTCATATTAATAATGTCCCAGGATATTATTATTATAAAAAAATATTGTCGAACTAAAGTGTCAGTCGTCAGCAGTCACATAGCTCGTAGAAATGACGGCCACTAAGGGGAGAATGGTTCTCGAATAGTGACAACGAGCCGGAAGTCTATTGTAGATAACGATGTTGGTTGTGTGATTAACTAAGTCTTCTCTAAGAAATACTGTATTAGTATTAAGCAAATTACGCAATTGTTTGTTGTCTCAAATAAAATAAAATAAAAAATAAAGTCGCAGCGTGAGCAGGCCCCTGCAAGATCGACCTATGACCTTGCAAAGGTCGCGGGAAGCCGTTGGGTGCGGGCAGTGCAAGACCGGCTGTTATGGAGATCTTTAGGTGACTGCACGCGTGGCGCAGCGGCTAAGACAGTCGCCTCGCCGCTTCGTGTCGCGGGTTCGAGTCCCGCGCCGGACAACTATTTGTGTGATCCATAAATAGTTGTTCTGGGTCTGAATGTAATTTGTGCCCGTCTATTATATGTTTGTAAAGTACCTCGCGACACAGGGATTACATACCGTAGTGCGGGCGTTGTCTTTAAAAAAATATAGCTACCTTTATACTGCCCCGCTGTTTTACCCGCGTTAAATTTTATAAATTATCACAGATGCTCCCCCGTAAGTGATAGCGTGATAATTTATAGCCTATATGTTGACCAGATCTCTTAGTAACATTCATGCAAAATTTGAGGTAAATCCATGTAGTACTTTTTGAGTTTAGCCCGGACATACATACAGACAAACAGATAAACAAACAAAAATTCTAAAAACTATATTTTTGGCTTCGATATCTATTGTAGACCACGCCCCATATATCCTTTAAAAAAAATTAAATGTACAGTTTTGACTTTCCTACGATTTTATTATATGTATAGATTGGTTAAATTGCAAGCGGAACCATACCCCTTTAGGTTCGAGGTAGGCATAAATACGCTCAAAACTAAACTGTTGCCCTGAAATTTTCACTACAATTATTTTTATCTATAAATAAATATCTTAAGATAACTAACACACTGCCATCTGGTGCCGTGTTAGGCAGTGCCTATGGCAACCATGCATCTGATATTATTATTTATTTCTAAATACATACGTATTATAGATATATTACATACAGACATAGAAGAATAAATTACATACGGTCACCGTAGCCTAGTTGGTAGTGCTCCTGCCTACGAAGCTGGTGGTCCTGGGTTCGAATCCCGGTAAGTGAAAATATTTGTGTGATGAGCACGAATATTTGTTTCTGAGTCATGGATGTTTTCTATGTATTTAAGTATTTATCTATCTATATAAGTACATATGTATATTGTCGCCAGGTACCCATAGTACAAGCTTTGCTTAGTTAGGAGCAAAGATGACCTGTGTGACATAAAAAAAAATTGCATTTACTGTGTGGTGACGACATAGAATATAATAAATCCATCTCATCCTGTGGGGGCGGAGAAATCTTCCGAGGGAGTACCTACCAGAGCACGGGCAGCAGTTCGAAAACGCAGTAGTGGAAATCCGTTGTCTAAGCCTACCTACAAATAATCGTGCTCATCACACAAGGTTTTGTCCGGGAATACAACTCACGAACTCTGGCTTAAGAGTCGATAATTGGTCACTAGACGAAATACATATCTACAGACGTCAGAATCAGAATCAGAATCAGAAAATATTCTTCTTTGTTTTAAGGATCCAAGTTTCTCTTCTTCTTCAGCAATGAACAATGAGAACTAAGTCCCAATCCACCGTTATAAATACACACGCACAACTATTTTCACGTAATGTTACAACTGCTCTGCGATGTTTCTGCCGCCCGAACTATTCTGTGGCTACCCAAAACCAGCTACGGCATCCTTAGGCGTGCTTACGACTGCCGAGGCAGCTCTCAGTCGCCCGAAACCGCCGTAAGGCGTCCGGAGCCGTCGTAAGGCACCCGTAGCCGCGGTGAGGCGCCCGAGCTTTACCGAGCCGCACCGATAGTGGGCCCCGGGCCTAAGTAGTGTTAAAGCAGTACGTTATCAAATTAGTGCCATCCATGACCCATTAATTATTTTGGCTATTGAAACTTAGAAAATTGATGTTCAAATCTTTCATGAGGCTACTACTCTTGCCGAACTATTAAAAGATTTCAGCTTCATAGTATCACTAGTTGTTCGGTATGACATACTTTTTCAAATTAATATCGTTAGTAAATCTCCTCAATCAACGGACATCCATGTCCGTTGATTGAGGAGATTTCTCTGTATTAATTCCAATTAATACAGAGAAATATTGAAAAAGTGCTCTGATTTCTAGGAAGGATACAGAAATACTGGCTTCATAAGCGCCATCTAACAGCGAAAGAATTGGCTCAGGAACTAGAAATTGAACCTGTGTTTAAAGACTAAGATAGCATTGCGAATATTATTGACTATACTTGTAACAGTTGCTAGTGGGGAGAGGAGTATTTCTAAGCTTAAGCTGATAAACAATACGCTCAACGCTCTACGCTCAACAATATCCCAATCTAAGTTAACAAATTTAGCCACTTTGTCAATGGAAAACGAAATTGCAGAAAACATTGACGATAAAGTAAAATTTTAGCCCACCAAAAACATAAAAGTATAAAAGGAGAGCCAAGTTCAATTCAAAAATTATGCTTGACTGCCGGCTTCGCCGCAAAAAGAATGGAGATCTAAATGAGTGCCAAGTTCTATGGAACATCCAAATATGTATTTATAGAAAAAAAATAACATTATGAACAAGTATTAAACTCTATTTCTTTGCTTTATTGGATACATATAACAATTGCACTTATTTAAAAAAAAATGAGTTCTTATTGTTTTCTGTACCTGACCCTGTATTTCGGGGATGTGTGTATCAAGCTGCAATTTGAATTGTATACTCAAGTCTATAGTCCCATGAAGTTGTGAACAAATCACACTGCTAAGTTTACGTGAAAATAAGATACGGCCATTTATTCAGCGCATTCTATCAAATTTGGACACTATCAAGGGTATCAAAACCTATAGGGTACTTACAGTTGAACTAAGAAATTTGGCAAGTAACATCTTATCGATCACGAGTACAGGAATCAAACTGAACACGAAATCTTTAAAAATATAAGGGGTTTATGTATGAATATTTGCATACCTCGATGATATAATCGTATTCGCCTGCCTATAACTTATGTACAATAAAATGTTTTCTTTGTTTGCTGGTACCCTTCGAGGGCGAATCTAATTCGTGCTTGGCCAGTTTTTAGAATGGGTTTGCAGTTAGAAGGCGCGAGTAAAATAAGGGGGAGAGGGGCGCCGTATGAATGTCGCCCAGGGCGCTGGTAGTGCTAAAACCGGCACTGTGCTGGTGTCTGAACATACAGATATCTGCTATAAGTACTACGTATTGTGAACATTTCATTGTAATAGTTTTTCGATATTTTGATTAATATACGTTTCTTGCAAAATTGTTTTAAAACTAAAAGCTCTCTAATAAATTACTTTTTCACTCGGTATTATATAATGGTAGAAACATACAAACAATGAAATCGTCCTTGTTCATTACTTAGCGTTAAATTTTTTCAAGTATTTGTATATTCCTATGGTATTTACAATTCTATCGTAGTTATTGAAGTCGGCCACTGTGGGGGGGTTTTTCCAGCAGAGTGTGTATCTAATGCTAAGCTATGTAGCAGGGTGAGCAAGAATCAGGGCTGCAGTGCAATGAGAAGTGTCCTCTACTGGCGCCACGTGCAAGCAGCTCCGGGAAAACAGCGATTTGTTTGTGGCGCAGTCGCTGTGCCGGACTGGTAGGAGTCGGCAATAGGAGAAGGCAATCAAGATCGGTACGTGTCCCGGCCATGTGGGACATGGCGTAAAAAGGGGCACCGGAGCAGTATTCCCGCGTTCCCGGGGCTCCTCTCATAAGGCGCCAAGAGAAGTCCACTGCAGGTTAGGTTTGGTCGGTGCCACCCATTTCGCAGTCCAAGCGTCTAACCGTCTCGACTATGGTTAAGTATAATTGAAAATAGATAATACTTTTTGAATTTGACGGGGTGGTTAGCTTGGTTGGTAGATTCTTGCCTTTCACGCCACAGGGCATGGGCTCGATTCCCATCTAGGACAGATATTTGTGTGCATGAACATGTCTGTTTGTCCTGAGTCTGGGTGTAATAATCTATATATAAGTATGTGTTTACGAAAGAAAAGTAGTATATGTAGTATATCAATTAGCTTTGCTTAGTTTGTGATCAGATAGCCGTTTGTGAATAATGTTCCAGGATATTATTCTTATTCATTTTATCTATGTTATTTTCCCTAAATATCTATGTTACTAGAAATAATATCTAATGTATACAACTATATTACTACAAACATGTTCTGACTATTTACAAGCGCTTTTTTAAAGTCTACGTGAATAAAAACCTTTTTTATTTTATTTTATTTATTGGAACGAAGTTCCTTATCGCGCGTTGTGAAAGGGGGCTAGATGGAAAAAAATCTTACGAAAAGTTGTCACGACACTTTTTGCAGCTGTGCGGCGTGCGCATGTTTCTCTGTCTGTCTCTATCTATTGCCCTCTCTTTTATAGAAAGCAAGCCAGATATTTTCATTTCTATTTCGCATTGAACAGTGTGGTTTCGCGACGATTATTTTTGTTGAGTGTATACAGGTTTTTTATACGTAATAAATAATAAGAAATAACTTCGTTCCATCCGGGTGTCCCTTGACACCTCTCAAGTTTTTTTATTATACATCACATTATTATTTATCGTCATCAAAACTAAACATAATACATTTTAGTGCTATGATCAAAATTATCTACAATTCCTTGTGCATAGAGCTTTTCGCCCTTATTGCTTATTCTTGTTCGTGTACGCGTCACTTAAGAAACATCTGGACATTACCCTAGTAATACCCTAATACTAAAGCGTTATTTATGAGATTCAGAATGTAGAAGTAATACATTTAGCACTCTGTAGGGGAGGCAAAGATCGTAACAAGCGTCTCAAAATGCATTATGTGAATAAGGAAATCTGTCGAAACATGCATTATTAAATTTGCACTCCGGTGTTTTTGGTGAATTTTGTTGGAGGGTTCGGTTCTTCATTGAGGAGAAAATGGGTGACAGTAAAGTAGGAACTAAAGGAAAGTGAGCGTTTAAGCGGGTTCATTTTATCGTTAATTTTAATTAATTTTATTACGATAAAAAAAACTTCGTTTAAAAAAACCGACTTCAAAAACTAAAAAGTATAAAAAAATATCTTAATAAAGATTTAATTTAAAAGATCACTTAAAATATGATGTTAATGAAATAATATAATTTGTATGTGCTACCTATTGATAGGTTTGAAGTCGGTGCCAAGCCATATGTAATAGTAGGTACCACACTCGCCGCGTGTTACTTTCAGCGGGATAGCTTCGTATTTCTACACAAACAACCCAAGCGTGCAGACGTCGTTGACGGTCGTCATATATTTTTATGATACAGTTTCATCTGTTTCATATTGTTCTTTGTTTATTTACTTAGGTTAAACTCCTACACTAAATGTAGGAGTTTCATCACAAAGTATGAAAGCTGTATGTAATATTAACTTTTATTTTGCTTAGGGCTTGGCACCGACTTCAAACCTATCAATAGGTAGCACATACAAATTATATTATTTCATTAACATCATATTTTAAGTGATCTTTTAAATTAAATCTTTATTAAGATATTTTTTTATACTTTTTAGTTTTTGAAGTCGGTTTTTTAAACGAAGTTTTTTTTATTTGTTACTTTTTAGTGTCTAGCTATGGTTAGGACTTCGAAAGGTGCCGCGCGCCTCAAAACTATAGATCCCAACAAACGAGAACGGAAAAAAGAAACATCTTCCGAAAAAATGTTGTTCGAAACTCTTTTTCACGTTCTTGTGGGACAGTGAATGATCTAAAAGACCGTTTGTAAAGTAAGAAAAACTACATAAAATTACGTTCACTCTAAGAAAACTTGCACAGTACGAGTCTAGACTAGCTAAGATTTATGAAAGTCTGAACAGCAATCGCATAGGTTAGGCCGTAGTTATGACCATCTAGCTAACGAGTCTGTGTGCTGAGGGCTTATACACTAGATCTTATTATGAATCGAATGATCTTATGATCGAATAGCCATCTCGTCTGCTGAACAGAGGGTATGAAGACTAAGTCTTATTAATGATCGATTTTTTTTTTGGGGTTCTTTCGTTCTTTATGGAAGAAACGATTGACTCATCAGCCCTAAGCCGAATCCTTCTTTGGGTGGTTTTTAGTTTTGTTTAGTATTTAATGGTTTTTGTTGTTTAAGTTTCTTTTCTATTGCGTCTTATATTTATTTATTGCTTCGCTATAGTTGTTCTTATATATGTGTTATTTATATATTTCATTTATACAGTTGTTTTATTTGTTTACTTCATTCTTGCATGCAGAGTATCATTTGTTATAGTGACTTTTAAATTTTTTATTGTTGCTATTGCTGTTAAGTTGAATATAATAAAATATTTATCATTGATTAGATAATGAGTTGGACTCGCCCGTGAAAGGTGGAATGTTTCTTTCCGTAGCAGCAAGTATTTCAGTTGATAGAATGGAAGGTAAAATGCGGTTTACGATTTGTGACGCATTAAAAAAATACTTACTAGATCTCTTTCAAACCAATTCTCGGTGGAAGTTTGCATGGTAATGCACATCATCTTTTTGTTTTAGTTTTATGATTCTCTTATTTTAGAAGTTACAGGGGGGGGGGGGGGGGCATTTTACGCCTTTGGAAGTGTCTCTCGCGCAAACTATACAGTTAAGAAAAAAATATATTATAAACCTCAATATCATTTTCGAAGTCCTATCCATAGATACCCCACATGTATAGTTGAATGTTTTTTTTTTTTAATTCAGTTCTAAGTAAGCATAGGGAACCCCCAAATTTTATTGTTTGTTTTTCTATTTTTGTGTGAAAATCTTAATGCGGTTCACGGAATACATCTGCTGACCAAGATTCAACAGTATAGTTCTTATAGTTTCGGAAAAAAGTGGCTGTGACATACGGACGGGCAGACATACAGACATTACAAATCAAGAAGAACCTTTGTGAAAGACATTTGGCTACAGAACCCAAAAAATGGCAGCTATTCCGCATCAAAATAAAGAAGAATCACGTAAATCGGTTCATAAATCTCAGCGTAATCGGTGTACGTACATAAAAAAATACGCTGGTGCTAAAAAGTGCGCCTACATGCGCTTCCAAAAAAAAAGCTTATACGTGCGTATTAAACGCTAGTCGTCTGAAATTGTTGTTTATGTTCATGCCAAGACACACTTGAACAGGATGAGTTTGACTTGCAGAGAGCTTGACTAGCTAAGATTTACAAACCGTCTGTGCATCATCGACATCGTCCACTTAAACAAAAAATATCATACAAAAATGTCCATAAAATGAAAACTACTGGGCCAATCTATATAAAATTTTTATGGGACCAAATGGAAACTATTCCGCATCAAACTAAAAAAGAATCACGTAAATCGGATCATAAATCTCCGAGTAATCGGTGTACATACATAAAAAAAAAAAAAAATACCGGTGAACTTGAGAACCTCCTCCTTTGGCAGTCGGTTAAAAAGTAAGAAATGACATTAAAGCAACTAAAATAAATTACGAGTGTACTTTTGTGGTTAAACTAAGTGGAACTATTCATTTTCAAACTCCTCCTTTTTTTCTTTCTGATTAAATTCGTTGTGGGATCCAAGATAGTTGAAGCGATACCCCGGGACATGCCTGAGCCTCACCGCTCAGTGTCATTTTATTGTGCGCCACTGTTGATCCTGGCTTGCAGTGGTGGACAAGAGGCAGGGACTAGTCCTGATTTTGTGGTTCAACTTCCTTGAAGACACTTATACTATACATAAAAGTCACGATATTTTCCGTCACGTCTTTACCTGAGTAAATATCAGGTAAAGACGCGGCTTGTATAGCCAGGGAGGCAATCAACTACTCATCCGAGTCCAAGATCGACGTGGTGCTGATAAGTAATTGAGAGTGGTAAAAATCACAGATTAAATAAATTAATGTTTAAAAAAATTGCTGACTTCAAATTTTCTTTGTATACATATAATAAAATCGTAGGAAAGTCAAAACTGTACATTGAATATTTTAAAAAAAGGATACTTGGTGCGTGATCTACAATTATTGATATCGAAGCCCAAAATATAGTTTTTAGAATTTTTGTCTGTATGTATGTCCAGGCTTATCTCAAAAAGTACAGCATGGATTTTGCATGAATATTACTAAGAGGTCGGGTCAACATATAGGCTCCTACGGGGGAGAAGCTGTGATAATTTATAAAATTTAACGCGGGTAAAACCGCGGGGCACAGCTAGTTCTAAGTCTGTAATTTGTGGTCGCGTGCGATGATTTAAGATTGTAAACTGTCTTGTACACTACACACTATTAAGAGTCGGCCGGCTGATGATACATAACACGTGAACTTGAATACACAGAGCATTGGTATAATACAGAATGCATATGCCTGTGAGTGAGTGAACATTGTGGCGCAGATGAAGCTAGAAAGCATTTGGACACGGGAGCGGCGGTCGTCGACCCGAATATCACCGATCGCCCCCCAAATCTAAATGTCACGCGGTATAGCGCGTAAATAATCTGCTTAGTAAGTAAGAAATAATTTTATTTTCATGACATAAACGGAAAATACATTCAATTTTAAAAACGAAAATTCTATTTAGGTAGAACAGTATTTATATTATCCGTACTGGTATGAAAAATGGCCCTATCCTTGCTAATACTGCATTTCTGCAGTGCTGATGTATTTCAGCTTACGCTTATTATTGGCCATCTTTTTGTTGTTTAATGTTCTTACTACATTTAAGTAAACAAAACATGTGAAATCTCTATATTAACGTTTCTCAGAATAATCTTATATTTCATACTACCCTACTATATTGTGGAGACACAAAATAAGTAACTCTTTTACTGGGCAATGTATAAGCCAAATTGTGTAGCATATTATAAAATTTCAGATTATTTAAGTTACAAAAGTGCTTGGCATTGAGTTGTTATGAGTCAACACATATAATAAAATTGCAACTAATTTTAAGTATATTTTCTTTTACAAAAGGATTCCTATTGAGTTTTCTGGCAGTGTTTCGCAGTAGCTGCCACGACAGGGTCTGCTCTGCACGGTAGGGTAAATAAATGAGTAATGAAAATTGAATTTTTTTTATTTCAGGAGTTGAAAACTCTATTTCTCAATTTTCCGATTTGTAGTGTTATTATTATTTAAAACTCTTATGCACAAGGAATTTGCTATTACACATGTTTTTTTATTATATATAATAGTAAGACATGCTGAGAATGTGGCCATCTGGTAAACAGTGATCACAACAGTAGATTTTATTTATTTATTTATTTTTTTTTTATATAATAGTAAGACATGCTGAGAATGTGGCCATCTGGTAAACAGTGATCACAACAGTAGATGAGGCGCTCATAGCTAGATGCTCTCACCGGTCCGTAAGTGATCGGCGAGGTTAAGCAACTAGTCTCGCGGTCAGTCCATAGATGGGTGACCGCCAAAGTGGTTTAATTTCTGAGCGTCTCCGTGCTTCGGAGGGCACGTTTAGCTGTCGGTCCCGGTTGTAGTCATCAGACAACAGTCGTTAAGCCATGTCAGAGGCCTACTGGGCGGCTTGAGCAACTCTGACACTAGGGTTACCACTACCCATACGATAAGCAAGCAAACAACAGTAGATGGGCTGCAAGGCTGTTGCCGGTGTTTAGGAAACGTAAAGGTTCGCTTCAATTTAATTACTTAACACATATTCTAGTTTGCCAATAGTTTATAAAGAGAGGTAGGGCGTTATTTCGCTCAAAGAGCAGCCCGACTGGGGAAGTACTTCCACCTTACAAAAGACATTCCTTAATAATATATCATTAATATATATGGTTATGGTATGGTTGTAGATGGTATGCAATTTTGAGTATCACCAGTTACCCGTATCGGGCGTGCTACAGTAGGGCTTATGAATTAAACATAACAGTTAAACATAGTACATAACAATTCTTATCATTATAATATACCTATATTTGTGGAATTATTTATTACAATTTATAGAAAAAAGGACTACTTTTTGGCAAAATACTCATTGAGATCGTAAAACACATTGAAAATAAGCCACTATTTCAAAACGTTTTTGAATTTTTTGCCTTCCAATTCCTTGACATTAACAGGAAGATGATTATATATGCGTATTGCAGTAACAAATGCACTCTTGTAAAAAATTGTATTATTAATAAGTGGTGGAAACTGTAAACCCGTAAATTAAATCTGGTGGCAGATTTGAGCACAAAATATTCCATGTTGTATTTTACAAAAATACAATTTTCCAGAATTCCAGTAGTTGTCGGAAAACCCTTATCCCTGAATATGGTTCTAAGCGAGTCAGTTGTATACATACTATAAATAATTCTTAGACATTTTTATTGTAGTATAAACGTAGATTTTATATCTGTGGAATTCCCCCAGTATATTACACCGTATGATAATAGAGGGTAAATGTAGCCAAAATAGGCTTATTTAGCAGTAAATATAGAGGTGGTTTCTACCAAGATCGATAGCATATAGCGATTTTGTTAACTTTGTCTATATGATATTACTAGTGTTATAAGTTTAATGTTGTGTTTCTGCGTGTGAGTCTATTAGGTTGGGGGAAAGGGCCAGCAACACTTGTTTGCTGACTCTTGAAGGCCGGCAACACACTCGCAACTTCTCTGGTGTTGTGAGTGTCCATAGGCGGTGTTGATCACTTATCATCAGGTGACCCACTTGCTCGTTTGTCGCCCGCTGATATAAAAAAATAACACAAAAACTTATCCAATTGAAATAGAAAACAATAAATATGTGAGATGGTAAAAATACAATACTCATAAAGCTGAACACAAGAGAAACAAAAACAAAACACTGAATCCGATGACAGGGGAACAAAACAAGGCTTTTACGAGTCACCGCGGTATTAGTAGCAGAAGTCTATAAACTGCAGGCATTACATGGTAAGTTCTTTTAGACCCGGCATTTTTAAATTAAAGTATTACTATTGACGACTTCCTTAATAATATTTTTTTCTGACTTATTGACATGCTATTTGACATTACTTTGATTTTATGACATTTTCCTAACATTATGAGATTTAATTCATTACTTAATTAATATACATTTTTATTTTTAGGTCACTCAAAGAGCAATGGAAAGGGCTATGCTTGGAGTTTCCCTATGAGACTGAATCAGAAATGCTGAGATCTGCAGGCGAACCAAAGTTACCGACATAGCCGTAAGAATTGGCAAGCTGAAGTGGCAGTGGGCAGGGCACATAGCTCGTAGAGACGACGGCCGCTGGGGCAAAAAGGTTCTCGAGTGGCGACCACGAACCGGAAGACGCAGCGTGGGCAGGCCTCCTACAAGTTGGACGGATGATCTTGTGAGGGTCGTTGGAAATCGCTGGATGCGGATAGCGCAAGACCGGCAATTGTGCAGATCTTTGGGGGAGGCCTCTGTTAAGCAGTGGACGTCTTTCGGGTGATATAATGATGATAATATCTATAGTACCTATAGCTGCCACATAATATTAGATTAGATAATTCGATTTTGTCCTTGTTTAACATCAAAAGCATGACTTAATGTGCCTCGTTGGTCAAGAGGTAGGGTGTACTGATATGACGAGGATGATAATATATGTATTTAGATATATATTAGTCGTCAATTTTTTTTAAGACAACGCAAAGGGAATGCATTCCCTGTGTCGCGGGGTACTTTACAAACATATAATAGACGGACACAAATCACATCCAGACTCAGAACAACTATTTATTGGTCACATAATTGTCCGGCGCGGGACTCGAACCCGCGACACGAAACGGCGAGGCGACTGTCTTAGCCGCTGCGCCACACGTGCAGTCAGTTTTACCACGAGATACTTAACGTAGTACACCCATAACTTTCTCGTTGTAAAGAACGCAAAGCAATCTCTATAAATCGAAGTTATCTTCATAAATATCCGCTGACCCGCCGCAGGAGTTCTTAAATTGATTCTACGTGATACGGAATACGAAGCATCTATTGATTCCACTCTGAGAAGGAGCGGTTTGACACGTGAAATGTTTTAATAACATACTCGAGGGGTTTGCTCCTTTTATTTTTGTTCAAATAGCATATCATTTATACACGGGAATGTATTTACGGCTATTTATAGAATTCGATTTAATCTTTACATAATTATAAATGCATAATAGGTTGCGAATCACAATAGTTGACAAATAACTTAAAAAATCCTAACCTAATCATCACAAGCTGATCAATGGTTCCGGGAACACATAGAAAACAAACATACAAATATTGGTTTTAATTAGATTGACATTGGCACCTCTTTTAAAAAAAATCCACTTATTTTTTTTTTATTATAATAAAATCCTGGGACATTATTCACATGGCCATCTGATCCCAAACTAAACAGAGCTTGTACTATGGAGACCAGATAACTGATATACTACTTTTCTTTTGTAAATACTTACTTTTATAGATCATTACACCCAGACTCTGGACAAACAGACATGTTCATGCACACAAAAATCTGTCCTTGGTGGGTCCGAAAAATCGAACCCACGACCTGCGACGTGAAAGGCAAGCCTTTACCAACCACGCCAACCAACCCATCAAAAATATTTTATATATTCAGGTTTAAAACGACTCAAGGTTTATCATATGATGCGGAGGATACCATGTACATCATCATCATCCTCATATCAACCGAAAGAGGCTAAGAGGCGACAGACAGAGTTACTTTCGCATTTATAATATTAGTAAGGAGTATATGTATATATAACAACTCTGTAGAATTTCCGTCTAATTGTAATCCTGAGTGCTGTCCTCGCTGTTTTGATGATAAAATATTTAGGCACATCGTTTAATCACGCCCCCCAACGTCGAGAAACACGCCTACCTAATAGTTTGTGAATTATAAATGTTCTAACGTGAAATTTCGAATATTATTCTAAGACATTGTGTTTATTTCCAAACTTAAAAACTCTTAGCATGCAAAAAGACTTAATTTAAAATAGAGTTGGTTCTGCTGGCTCTGTTTAGTTGTGGCGTATTGGACCCGGTGGTTGCATTAAAGCCCGACTCTCTTTATAATCACAAGGTGCGCCATAATAATAATTATGAATTCGTACCTTAATATATACAGAAACATTGAGACAAGATGTATTAAATTATATTTAAAACGATAAATTGTGATTCTTTAATGTATTTAAACCTATGTATAAGTAATCACTTTGACAATATCTTAAATGAGTTTTTTTTAAGACAACGCTCACACTAGACAATCTAATACCTGTGTTGCGGGGTGCTTTACAAACATAGACGGACACGAATTACATCCAGACTCAGAACAACTATTTTTAGGTCACACAAATTGTTGTCCGGCGCCGGGAATTGAACCGCCGCTATCTAAGCCGCTGCGCCACACGTGCAGTCAAGTATCTAAATCATTGGAATAAAAAATTAAATGTTATTTCTAAATGATCTCATACTAAAATATCTACATGTACCTGGAAATAATTATATAAATTAAATATATGTTCTTGTCACAAATGTTTCTATTATTTACAAGCGCTTTTTTAAAGTCCACGTGAGTAAATAACTTTATTATTTTATTTATTATAGTAGTGTAACTATAATTTTTGTTTTCTAGTCCAGTCCAATGGATGGTCTTATCGCATCAAGTGATTTCTTCCAGACAACCTTTGGATGGATAGGAGCTGTAATTATTTTAAAATAGTAGGTGTGCAACAAATGAATAAGTGGAAAAGTATAAAAAAATTAATAAATATAATACACGTAAATATACACATAAATATATAAATAAATATATACAGATATAATAGTACAGATCATACTACATAACTTAAAAAATACATAAATATGATATTAGACATAGACAAAAGGTGACGTGCACGACCTCAGGTCAGAATATGTCGGATATAACCTTTTGATTAACATATTGAGTACCATAATTGAGCAAATAAAGATTTGATTTGATTTCACAAACGTAGATAGTGCTTTTTAACTGTTTTTTTGAAAGTGGCTTGTCTCGTTTTGTCAAATTTTCTAGTCAGTTTCTGGGTGCGCCAAAGCTCACCTAAAATTTCAACTCCGATAATTGGAAATCCGAAAATGTTCTTCCTAACATTTTTCATCATAACATCAAAACTCCTAATTACTTTGTCTCTAATGTTAATAATTCCGAAGCATTCAACTTCATAATGTCAGTAGCGATAAACATCTATTATACTTTTATTTGTTTTCCTATATTTTCTCAACATAACCATCGTTTATACTATTATTCAAAGTCATATCTTTTTTGTTTAGCCACGGTACTATTTATAGTCATTAGTTTAAGTTTAGTTGGAACAGCGACTATAACGCAAGAGCCGAGCGAGCAAAACCAGAGCCCCGCTCCAATCATTGAGTCAAGTTCCAGAAACGAATCGGTCTTATTCTTAATTATTGGGTTAGGTTAGAACGGTGACCCCCCAACGCACGAGCCGAGCGAGCGAAGCGAGCGTGCCGCGGTAGCGGCCGGCGAAGTGCCAGAACCGAATTGGTCCTATAGTTATTGCATGTACGTTAATTTTAATCCTCCGCGGTGAAATTATTATGGTGAGTATGTTTAGGGATTAAATCGTTATGATAAAAAACAGTAGGAGTTTAAATATATTTACATTAATGATATTATTGATTACAATTTTCGAAAACATGAGTGTTATGAACATCGCCGGTAGCACTACAAATAGTATGAATGAAAACTTTAGGATGAAAAATTTTAGGAAGAGTGATAATTCGGATTACAAATCGTTAGGAAGAACAATTTCGGGTAAAGAACTTTAGGTGAGCCAATATGGACCCAGTTTCTGTACAGTTAATAATAAAATTGTAGTTTAGAATATTAACTGTAGATACAACATTTTAGGGGAACACAATATGATATATCTACTTAATTCTATAGGTTGTCAAATTTGAATACGATTCCCCCGTGTGTCGTAAAGGCTAATTATGAATATACGAGGTATATGGGCGGCACCATTAATTTAACTACTGTTAACTTAAGTTCCCCATCGATTTAGAATTTAATTATTTATTGAGAACAATTTATGCTGTATTTTATGGGGTACGTGTGTTTGTTGCACGTGCTTTTAACCGTATACAATTGAGTTGCTGATAATGCTTAATATTTAATCTAAACAAATAAATGAAATAGTGTCTGTTTGTAATATTGAAATAACCGTTTTTTACTACATGTATATGAATATTTATACGGTACATACACGAAAATACAATTGTTTACAATTTTTGTCTGTATGTTTCTTTCGGCTAATCTCTGAAATGGCTGGACCGATTGCGAAATGATTTTTATTGGCAGGTAGCTGATTTACTAAGGAGTAACTTAAGCTACGTTTATTTAAAAAAAATCTTTTATTTTAGAAAAATAAATACGCGGAGGAAGTCTCGGGAACAGCTATTGTCAATAAAAATATAACTTAATTTGGAATTAGTAAAAATAAAACGAAATTAGGCATTAACAGTATCATAATAAAAAAAATTAAGAATCGACTGTTGGGCGGAACGATGGCGGCTCAGCTAGTAGGTATATATAATATAATATCCTGGGAAATTACTCACCCACTGCCATATGATCCCAGACTAAGCAGAGCTTGTACTATGGAAACTAGAGAACCGACATACTACTTTTCTTTTATAAATACATAATTACATAGATGTTACTCTTTCACGCAAAAACTACGAAACGAATTTTGATGAAACTTTTTTGGATTTATATAATTTAACGCGAGAGAAACCGCCGGGTACAGCTAAAAATTTACATAAATAAATAAATAAATTTATTAATTATATACGAAATATATATATGTATATATATATTTCAGCGTGATTCTTAAACAAAGAAGTCAGCAAACAAGCCGTATGGCACGTCCATAATCATTATCTCACCCTATGGCTGCTTGTAATACAGTATCATCAATCACGTGTTGAACTACCTATAGGCTCTATATATGTATACATATACCTACGAGTATATACGTAATACACTGACATACAACATTACGTTACTATAGCTTCGTGTCTTTTATAAGTCTCAAGTTGCCAATTAAGGTAGGGCACAGCGTTTATTCGCTCAAAGAGCAGCCCGACTAGGGATGTACCTCCACCTTACAGAAGACATTCCTTAATAATAACATTAATCATTTAATGTTGTGTTTCTGAGTGTGAGTAAGGTCGCCAGAGCTCATCAGGGTGGTGGGGAAGGGCCAGCGACACGTGTATGCTGACTCTTAAAGGCCGACAACGCACTCGTGACTCCTCTGGTGTTGCGAGTGTCCATGGGCGGTGGTGATCACTTACTATCAGGTGACCCACTTGCTCGTTTGTCGCCCTCTGATATAAAAAAATGTGAGCCGTCACGGGACGCCTGGCAGATGTGAAACATCGGCATTATTTTGTAAAAGTAATATGCAGAAAATAACATATTGTGATAGGAACTAAATATGTCATAATGATAAAATAAAAAGTCGATTGCGCATGCGCCACGGCATGCGTCGCCACGCCAAAAATCTGTTTTACGTGAGTCTATAGATGTTTCACATCAAAAAAAAATTCTTAAATTAAAAATTAAGTTGTGGATTCGATTCCCACCCAGGGCAGATTATTTGTGTCCATGAACATGTCTGTTTGTCCAGAGTCTGGGTGTGAGATAAGATAAATACACTTTATTGTTCACCATTTACAGATAAAGATTAAGTTAATATTAAAAAAAACCGGCCAAGTGCGAGTTGGACTCGCCCATGAGGGGTTCCGTAGCAGCAAGTATTTCAGTGGATCAAATGAAAGCAAATTGCGGTTTATAACTTATTAAAAAAAAAACTACTTGCTAAATCTCGTTCAAACCAATTTTCGTTGTTAGTTTCTATGGTAATTTTACCACTTTGGAAGTGTCTCTCGCGTAAACTATTCAGTTTAGACTATAATGATATTAGGAACCTCAATATGATTTTTGAAGACCTATCCATAGACATGTATCGGTACAATGAAAAAAATTTTTTTGAGATTCCGTTCTATGTATGGCGAGCCCCCAAAATTATTGCTCTTTTTCTATTTTTGTATAAACATCTTAATGCGGTTCACAGAATACACCTACTTACCAAGTTTCAGCAGTACAGCTCTTATAGATTCGGAAAAAAGTGGCTGTGACATACGGACGGACAGACAGACATGAGGCATCTATAAGGGTTCCGTTTTTTGCCATTTGGCTACGGAACCCTAAAAAGGTACTATTGGGGGTCTTATAGCTGTACAGCGATTTCTTCCAATATTATTATTATAATTTTTTTATTGTGTTGTTTACAATTCTGTAATTTTTTATATAAGTACAAAAGAAAAGTAGTATATAAGTTTCTGGTTTCCATAGTGTAGGATGTAATTGGTGTTCGTCTATAATATGTTTGTCAAGTACCCCGCGACACAGGGATTATTTACCTAATCCGGGCGTTGTGTTTTTAAAGAAAAAATAGTACAAGCTCTGCTTAGTTTGGAATTAGATGGCAGTGTGTAAATAATGTCCCTGGATATTATTGTTATATGATCATGATGATGTCCTCCCGACCGAATTTCGGCCACGGCGGCCGGTCTTAATGGAGACTAGCCAATTGCGCAGAACATATTATAGTGCACAAGTGTATGCGTAAACACAGGGGCACTTTCTATTCATCACTCTCATGATCCGATGGGACGCCTAGCGACACGGCCGGAAAGAGTTCAGGTACAGGACCGACGGCTTTACGTGCTCTCCGAGGCACGGGGGTGTAATACCGCCAACTTCCAGACTTCGGGCTGATACTGAGAAATTTCTTTTTACGGAAACATCTCAAAATCACTTTTTGGCCCGATCCGGGATTTGAACCCGGGACTTCATTATCTGCGGTTGAACACGCTACCGCTAGACCAACGAGTATTATGTTCTCCTTTAAGTAGAAATAGCTTATAGCTAGATACTCTCACAGGTCCGTAAGCGACTGGTGAGATTAAGTTACTAGGCATGCGGTCAGTCCATAGATGTATGTGCAAATATCTGTTTGTACACACAACTGCATGCTACATATCAAGCTATATGTTCCAATATAAACTGACCTCTCATTGGATGGAAATCCTATACAACGCGAGATCGGCTTATACTGGAAATTTGTAGATTGATATGTAGCCGTGTGTACTGAGTCTGGGTGTAATTATCTATACAACGTAACTATACAACGAAAGAGTGAACGTAACTTAAGAGGGTTGCAGGGTATCAGGACGGCTACCTAAGGACGAAACTTGAAACAGAAATAATCATTTTTTATTCAACAAAAAAATATATTTATTAACAAGATCACCCGTTAATAAGATATGTGGTGAAACAGTATAAGCGAATTCTTGTTATCCAAACCAATGTGATCAGTAGTTATAAGCACTGTAACTTAGGTAATTGAAATAAATCAGACAGGGTGTTGGTTCCACTGCCGTATTCACTGATCTTTTTGGTTTTATTCAAACCCCAGTAAAGGACCCTAGTCCTAGGGTTCTTCATATGGGTTTTTTATTCAACTAAGTACTTCTTTTACTTTATTTTTAAATCTAATAAGGTTAGCTAGGGTAGGTTCCTCAGCGGCGAGAATCGTGTTGGCCCCTTAATACGTGATCGGTGATCCATTGATTTACAATTCCGTCTTTTTACCTCAGAGGCCCCCTGAGCTGTGGCCCGAACCACATAAGGGTGCCCTTAGGTATTACTCGCTTAAATTAAGCTACTGGTTGAGAGCCTTCTGCGCTAGCCATCTGCTCATTGTCTTCAATTCTTTAGTTTTAATATACAAAGAAAGAAAGAAAGAAAAAGATTAATTCAGAAAACATTGCACAGATAACAAAAATATAAAATAACAATCAAAACCAAAGATAAAATAAAAAGAAAAACAAAGGCACTTGTTGTCCGTGCAAGTCTGAAATGGCACCACCCCAGCATTTGCTAGAACATTTTATTGTTCTAGCGCTGGTAATTCTGATGGTGCCGAGTGACTGTCACGGAACATTAACATAAGTATAGAAATACAAGTAATACACGGACAAATGAAAGATTGAACAAGATTCGTTATAAATGTTTTGTTTACATTATGTACCTATGACAGGGACATTATTTTCCGAACATATAAAACATAGTTTATGTTTCATCAGATACCATACTCATTGTGTGAAACGGTAAATCTTAACTTATCAAAAATGTCACGCCCGTAGAATGAAAACGAAATTTACCTCTGCTAAGAGATTTCCTCAGTCCTCGTAGCTACATAGCATACACTATATAGCAGTACTAAATTGAAAAATAATAGCTTAGAAAATTGTAATTTATTGAATGATTTAAATAAAAATTGGTAAAAAAACTTTTTAAGTTAAACGGTTTTATGTTAAACATACATTATAATGTTTAAGATATGTTTTAAAAGCTAAAAAATAATGAAATAGATACAGTCATGGGCATTATAAAATAAAACCGTGGGGCACGTCAATTGTCTACAATTATCGATTAAAATGTGCGTTAGAAGAAACGTTTAATTCGTCGTTAGGCAGTTGGCCCACCGACGGTGAGAAATTACTTACTATTTTATTGCTCATTGATAGTCCGATAGTTATACATTCCATGTAAACAAAAGAGATGTTTCAAATAGTTTATCGTTGAACGTTCACACTGCTAGCTGACGAGGACTCGCTTCACTACTCGTAGTTTGTCTTTAATCGACAAAACTTATGATTAAAGTAAACACTCGCTCAACACTAATAGACCCTAAAACTTGCTTATAGTCGAGCTCGCTAGCTTGTTTCCACATTCTAGCCCTACTTGCCACTCGTCCATCGTTGTCGGTTGAACAACTGTCTTATTATCGCGTGACACTACAAAACGAATATTTCCAACGATTGCAGACAATTGACGTGCCCCACGGTTTTAATTTAGTCTAGTCTATGCATATGGTTATAATGCCCATGACTGTATCTATTTCATTATTTTTTAGCTTTTAGTACAAATCTTAAACATTAAAATGTATGTTTAACATAAAACCGTTTAACTTATAAAGTTTTTTTACCAATTTTTATTTTCTAGTTTTTAGTTTTTTTTTCGCATTCTGTTTAATTAATTTAGTGCCTCATTATTGCAAGGTTTCTTGCCCGTTAGTTTATTGCAGTCCAACTTCTCTATACGTAGTCCCTGCAAAGATCTTACTCTACTAAGAGCCACGTAAGCTTGACCTTCTTCAAACAGTTTCGCACCTAAGTATACGCCATTTTGTGGCAGTGCCCATCTTAAAATTTTGGGTTGTATAGTGCACTGTATTCTACTTATCAAGCCCTTTTATTTGATACCCATATTATTGGGATTGATAAAAAATAGGTTATCAGCCATTTGGTAGCGGCGGCCATCTCAAATTTCAATTTTGCATAATAAATTGTATTCTACTTATTGAGCCCTTTCATTTGATACACATATTGATGGAATTGATAAAACCTAGGTTATCCACCATTAAAACCTAGGTTATCTGCCATTTTGTACAGGCGGCCATCTTGGATTTTAATTTGCCCTCATGCCACACTTTATCGAAGGCTTGACTTATGTCTAGGAAGACGAATTTTGTATAGTACACTGTATTCTACTTGTTGAGCCCTTTCATTTGATACCCATAGTGATGGGATTAATAAAACCTAAGTCATCCGCCATTTTGTAGCGGCGGCCATATTGGATTTAAAATGAAACAGAATTTATTTAATTGTATTGTCACCAGAACTAGAAGTGTGTACCAAATTTCAGATCAATCGGTCAACAGGAAGGGGGTAAAATTTCAGTTACTAAATTTGACCCAAGAAAGAATAAAACAAACGGGGTAAGCTAAATAAAACCGTTTAAAAACATGTGAAAAGACAGACCGCACGGACGGACTAATATATTTTTTTTGTTTATTTATACTGTTTCTACTATGTTTATGTACCTACTGCATTGTGAGCTTGACAAAAAGTACAAGTGTATGTAAATACCCAAGTGCTGAATAAATTTCATTATTTCATACAACGTGCTCTTAAATGATATACCTATGTATAATATGTTATCTGTAGGTTCACGCAGACATTTAATAACATTATCAGAACGGTAATATCATATTTCCCGGTCGTTGGCTTCCCGCTATTATCATCGATTTCATTTCCCATCATCAATCACGTTACCCTATACAAAATCGCCCTCAATTAATAATTTATACCTCGTGCCCAAAGTAAGTAAAGAAAGTTCTTGGCTGTCAATTTTTTCGGTTGGTGCCTTTTGAAAAATTAGTAGTCATCAAAGGTTCAGAGAGGGGATCATAAATTTTCGGGGTGGTACTTTCGTGATTTCGTTCCCCTTGAACACGTGGCGAATGCGATAAATTATGCTCATCAATAATACTAAGCAGTTCTGTGTCAACAACATTCTATGCTGACTGCCTCGTTGGTCTAGCGGTAGCGTGTTCACCCGCAGAGAACGAGATCCTGGGTTCAAATCCCGGGTCGGGTCAAAAAGTGATATTGCGACTTTTCTGTAAAAAGAAAAATTTCTCAGCATCAGGCCGAAGTCTGGGAGTTGGCGGTATTATACCCCCGTGCCTTGGAGAGCACGTAAAGCCGTCGGTCCTGTACCTGACCTCTTTCCGGTCGTGTCGCTAGGCGTCCCATCAGATCATGAGAGTGATGGAATAGAAAGTGCTCCTGTGTTTGCGCACACACTTGAGCACTATAATATGTCCCGCGCAGATGGCTAATCTTTGTTGAGACTGGCCGCCGTGGTCGAAATTTGGCTAGGAGGACTTTATTATTTATGCCGACGTTATTTGTAGCTATTTATTTAGGGACTCGCCACAGCTGCGGTATGACGTCATTACATCCCGTCTCTACCACAGATTGTTTTATGCATAATAAATCACATTATGAGTCCGAATATCAATGTGATAGTTAAATATTAATCACATAAAAGCTTTTTGGCAACACCGCGTAAATATATTACTGGATGGGTGTATCCTCGAATTTTGAAATAGGAATGTACTTAAATTAAATTAATTAATTTGCTGTGTCGGTAGTATGTTTCACTTTATTTTTTTATTTATTTATTGAGTACAGCCACATCATAAACATTAACATAAAGATTAAATTAGGTACTAAATTATATTTATATTACATTAACAAATTATATTGTGATGATAGTAAAATTGTGATATAGCAATTAAATTTATATTAAAATGAATGAATTGAAAGGAACGAGCCGTTGGCGCAGAAAGCTCTCAACAAGTAGCTTAATTTAAGTGACTAATACCTGAGGGCACCCTTATGGAATAAGGGCCACATCTCAGGGGGCCGCTGAATAAATAAAATATATATGCTTTAAGCTACTTATAAGGCTTATAATGTGACGGTAGCGCGATTTGAAGGCATGAAATGGCGTAATAATAAATAAATAAATATTTTGGGATACCTAACGCAATGCCATTTGATCTCCAAATAGGCAATCGGACAACTGAAAAACACACTCGAAAATTGCCAATTGCATATGTACAGACGCCAGCACATCAAGCTACCCCAATCTGTCAAATCTCCCCAATTGAAAGTGAACCTTATGCTTATTTGATAAAGTTGAAAATCTATAAAAGAATTTTGACAGATTGGAGTAGCTGGATGTGCTGGCGTCTGTACATACATATTATATGTACATTAAAAATAAATTTAAAGATTTGTCCTGGGTGGGGGTCGAACCCATGACCTCAGGCTTAGCAGTCTAGGTCTCTAATCACTAGACCAAGTCTAAGTGCTTTATATAACATTACTCTGCTTTGTAAACAAAAATCTATTTCTGTTAAAAATACGCTCATTCATCATTACTTTAATTCTTAAATAGCCGATTGACTATAAAAACACAGATTACAAATCTGTATATGGTATTGAACGGACCATTAGTCGCCTAATCACGGATATAAGCTCTCATTGAACAAAAATCATACACGAACACAGTACATGAATACACGTAGGTACCTACGCTTCCTGAATACATACCGAAAGTGGCTCTACTAACCATCGTCTCCGTTCACTACGTGATGGAGGTTGTGTGACGAGAATCGGAAATGGGATCCAAATGTTTTGTGGTTATTTCGATTGAACCCTGAAAGGGGTACCTACACTTGAAATTTCAAGCTCGCGACCAGTTTTCTCGTTAAACATGGACGTATTCCGTATTCCCTCAGGTAGAGCCTTTCTTTTTTCGTATAAAAGGACGAGTGGGTTTTAGTTAAGTTTGGCAGGCTTATTTATGGTAGCGTATAATAAAAAAGAAAACTAATTTTGGAGAAAGTAATAAACATTGTTCCTTTTTAGGATTCTGCTATGTGGGTTAGATGAGATAGGTAATATGATCGTTGGCCAGATGTTACGTTTTAAGATTATGATTTTAAGCGTTCATGATAAATTGTTGGCTTATTAAAGATTTTGTAGTTTTATATCAATAGTTTATTAGTTGCGGTTCCCATATTATACAAGTTATTAAAATATAAAAAAAAGGTTTTTATTCACGTAGACTTTAAAAAAGCGCTTGTAAATAGTCAGAACATCTTTGTAGTAATACAGTTATTATTTCTCGTTACCTATTATAGATATTTAGGTACACGGATTTTTTAAACATTAGTAAAATTTATTTTATAATGGTAGTGATATTTAGCTAGCTTGTATTATGTTATTGTCAAAGAGATTATGTATAGGTTTAATTATTGAAATTTATATTTTACTACATATTTTCTTAATGGTTCTGTCTATATTAAGGTACGAATTCGGTATTATTATTATGACGGACCTTGTGTTTCAAAATCAAAATCTAAAAGTCATTTATTCCGTTAACATATTACATTTGTGTTGAATTGTCAATTTTTTTTACCCTACCGTTTAAAATGACGGTCGCGCTTTAATGCAACCACCGGATCCAATGTGGGTTAACTGAGTAGACCCAGCGAAACAAGCTCAGCAGGTTATTAATATGAAGTCTGAGAACATCAAAATAGTAATTGAAAATGCCTTTTGCCTTATTAGTATTGACTGAGTAAGCTATTTCAGTAGTGGACAGGGCACATAGCTAGAAGAAATGACAGTTGCTGGGGCAGAACGGTAGCGACCACGTACTGGAAGACGCAGCGTGAATAGGCCCCTTACAGGATAAGCCGATGTGAGGGTCGTTGGTAGCCGCTGAATATGGGTAATGCAAGCTCGGCCTTAAGATAAGGTAACTACCTATTGTACACCAAGTATAATAAAGAACAAGAAACAAAGATTCATCACAAAATTGTACAATTGGAGACATTGAGAACTAAGAGTTGTAATAGGGAAAAGCAGAGTTGGATTAGTCGTCAGTGTATACAAATTAAGAAATTCTCGGCAATCTTCTAGTAGTAAACTTAAAATTAATAGCTCCATTGTTGTTATTTATTTAAGGGTTAAAAATATATTTAATTATTTTTTTAGTATTTTAATACAGCATTCGATTATATTTAAATACTGCAGTGAGCTTGACAAGTACAAGTGTATGATAATACCCAAGTGCTGGATACATTTTATTATTTCATTATTATTACGCCGTTTCATGCCTTTAAATGGCGCTACTGTCACATAATAAGCCTTACACGAACCTAAAATTTTCCTTTTCACAAGATTTTAGCTGTATATAAGATTAAGGATACTTAATCCAATATATTTTATGTTATCTTAGGCCTTAAATATTTTATAAACTAAAAACATCTACATAATGCACCAATATTTCATGGATGAGTCGAACAAAAATGTTAAACCACATCCCAAAAGCGTCAAATTCTCCCATAGCTCAAATACGTATGTCGGAACATACTCGAAATGTATACCTATTGTGACATAACAATGCTTTGTTGGCGATCCGGTCATCTGATAGTCGCATAGCCGCCGTAACAGAGATTCGTAGCAATACCTACGTGTCAAGTGCTACGAAATATTGTAGCACTTATGCACGTTGAGTATTGTGATTGTAGAGATATGTTATCTCGGTAATACGGATTTATGATAGTATAGAAATCAGCTGTAAGGGACAGCAGTAACAAAAAGGGCCAAGTGCGAGTCGGACACGCCCATGAAGGGTTCCGTAGCAGCAAGTATTTGAGTTGACTAAACATCATTTTTGAAGACCTATCCATAGATACACATAGGTTCGATGAAAAATTTTTTTTTGAGTTTCAGTTATATGTATGTATGGGGAACCCTAAAATTTATTGTTTTTTGTTTACATTTTCGTGTGAAAATCTAAATATGGTTCACAGAATACATCTACTAACCAAGTATTAACAGTACAGCTCTTATAGTTTCGGAAAAAAGTGCCTGTGACATACGGACGAACAGACAGACAGACATGACGAATCTATAAGGGTTCCGATTTTTGCCATTTGGCTACGGAACCCTAAAAAACTGATACGTCATGCGTCAGTTAGTTTATCAGTTCATGAATATTTATGGAAAGACTAGTCCCTCCCTCTTACCCACCACTGCAACTCCTGTAAGCCAGGATCAACAGTGGCACACAATGAAATGACACTGAGCGGTGAGGCACAGGCATGCCTGAGCCTCACCGCTCAGTATTTTAATACAGCATTCGAATTATCTTTATATACTGCAGTGAGCTTGACAAGTACAAGTGTATGTTAAAGTTAAAGACAGTTAAAGCGATTCCCTGGGACATGTCCCGGGGAATCGCTTTAACTGTCTTGGATCCCGCAACGAATTTAATTAGAAAGAAAAAAGGAGGAGTTAGTAAATTAATAGTTTCACTTCTCTCCAGAGTAAAGCGGGAAATGCAGAAACACACACAGAATGATGTAAGGAGGCTATAGCCTCATAAAACGAGAGAATTGAAACTAGAGCAGCCAGCTGCAAAAGCACCGAGGATCAATTTAAGGGTCATAAGTGAGCTGTTATATTTGATTCCAATAGTAGGTATGACAAAAGCGCTTAAACGCACGGAAGTTGTTCCTTGTTGCTACAAGATACGTATAATAAACTACATGCAATACATGTTATACATTAAATAAATCTATATTTATAAATTGATTTTAAAATAAAAATGATGTGCTCTGTTATTTATTTTAATTTAAATATCTTTCTTACATTTAATTATGTTTAATTAGTGGTATAGTTAATCTATAACCTCTACTGCACTCACTAAAAACAACATTCTCCTGTTAACACTCACTTTCACCATAACAACAATTGAAGATGGATGTGTACACAAAGCTCTCTGAACAAATGGAGGAGATGTCAAAATCATTCAATAGCAGGATGGCCCAACATGAGGTTGGACTGAAGGCTGCAGTTAGCTCTGAAGTTTCTCTCAAAACAATTGCAAGTTTGTCACGGGAGTTTACAGACTTCAAAACCTTTGTCTGTAAGACACTTGATGCACTAAGGAGTCAAGTTGAACTTTTGAGTTTGGGGCTGGACCGTCACGAAATGGCATCTCGTAGGAAAGTGTTGCTGCTACACGGTGTTACTGAAGATGAGGATCCATTGCCTACAGTCGTGAGTATTTTAACTGAGAAGATGCAACTGGCCGAACTAACTTCTACAGATATAGCTGTCTGTCGTCGCCTCGGAGCCAACAAGAGCAAGCCTCGGCCTGTCCTGATCCGCTTTCACCAGTACACACGGAGGAGTGAAGTTTGGAACGCCAAGACCATGCTGAAGGGTTCGGGTTATACACTCTCGGAGTTCCTGACAAAACCGCGACACAGAGTCTTTATGGATGCGCGCAGAAGTTATGGCCAAAAACAGGTCTGGACATCAGCAGGTTTGATCATAATCCAGCTAGCAGGCCAATCGAAGCGGAAGATCGAGACTAGTAGTCAACTTCGTGCTCTCCTGGCTGAGTTCCCGGCCACGCAGCCACCAGCGTGCGATGCTGCTAAGGGAGCCGAGAAGGGAAAGTCTCTGCAAGACACCGTCAAAGGTGCAAACACATCTACAGCTACGAGATCCCGCAGGCCGGCGAAATAAAATCTTCCGAGGTAGCTTTCCGACAATGTTTTGAACTACACTCATTGGTAGCATTATATAGTATGTCTGATTCTTAATTTACCACGTTAATATTGTATTCTTCCAGTAATTTGACGGTATTTAATATATGTATGTAAATAACTCGGAGGTAAATAATTATGCGTTCCGTGTAGAAATAACAACTATGACATTGACATTTTAACAATTTTGTTTCATCGACTATCAAATGTCAATCATACCCTGTGAGACTGCGGCTTTTGGCGCTTATCGTTACGGAACTGCACTGTTTATCCAATATTTTGTTGTTCGGTTTTATTTTTATATTTTTTTTTTTAGTACAAGGAGTGTGTAGGGGAGTTATTGTTTAGTTGTATTTTGTTTTATATTTGTTATTTTATTACGCATTTATAGTATTGATATTATTATTTAGTTTATTATGTCTGCCAGTAGCGATTACGACGATTTTCTTTCATGTTCTTCTTCCTCTACGTCTGAACACTACGCTAGTGCTTTTATTGATGATGAATCACTTCAACTGCGCGACCAGCTCTATTCACACCTTTCATTGTCGTCATCTAAATGTTTTAATGCGGTACATATAAATGCTCAAAGCATTCACGCTCATTACCCTGACCTTCTGTCATCTTTTGACTCTGACCTCATTCATGCTATTCTTGTTTCTGAAACATTTCTTAAACCTGCACTTCCTTCGAAACAGTATGCTATACCTGGCTATAAGCTAGTGCGCAATGACAGAACTGTAAAGGGGTGTGGTGGAGTGGCTATCTATTTACGCATGGATTTCAAGCATAAGGTGGTCGACAAGTCTCCAAGTGATTATTCAAAATTTGCCGAAAATCTTTTTATCGAAATTGCCGTTAATCATTCGAAAATGCTTTTGGGGGTGTATTATAGTCCATCATGCCATATCGACTACTTCTCTTCTTTCGAATCTAAACTGGAAAATCTTGCGCCCCAATATGATAACATAATAATCCTTGGAGACTTTAACACCTGTTTACTTAAGGATGATGCACGGAGTCGTAAGCTTCTTTCTCTGATTTCTTCGGTCAACATGCACATTCGACCACTGGAAGCTACACATCATGCTCCTCACAGTTCTCCTTCTCTATTAGATTTAATAATTGTATCCGACCTATCCAAAGTATCTTCTCATGGCCAGTTGCCGGCTTCCTTTTCCTATCATGATCTTGTATATCTATCATACAAAATTCGCTGCCCTCGACGTAAGTCTCAATTTCTCTTCATACGCAGCTTCAAAAATATTGTCCTGGACCGTTTGAGGGAGGATGCGGGCAGTATTGACTGGTCTCCTGTTTACAACTGTAACGACTTGGACACAAAAGTTGCCATATTTACTCAGTTCATTTTAAATATATATATAATTGCCATGCTCCGATAAAAAAGTGAGGGTTAAACATGTACCTGCACCATGGCTCTCCGATGAAATAAAAAAACTTATGTCTAACCGTGACAAGGCCAAAAGACGATATAGAAAGGTTGCTTCCAATGAAAATTGGGACGTCTTTATAGACGTCCCAATTTTCATTTCGGAGCTTTTTATAAAGCTCCGAAATCGCTGCAGTCGTATGTGTCGAGATGCTAAAAGACGCCACATACATAACTCCATTAATAATCTTAGCACTACAAAAGTATGGCAATTTCTAAAATCACTTGGTGTTGGCAAAAGTGAAAATGGCAGTGTTACAGCTGTCGATCTCAATGCCCTCAATACTCACTTTTCACAGCCACCAGTCGCATTGAGTGCCACCACCAAATCTTCAACTCTTAGATACCTCTCTAACCTTTCAATGCCAGATTGTACTTCTTTCTCTTTTACAGCAGTTACTGAGCGAGATATCATAAACTCCTTCCGATCTATATCCACCAAAGCTGTAGGAGTTGACGGGCTCCAGCTACAGATGATCTCCCTTATCCTAGAGGAACTTGCTCCTATCATAACTCACCTTATTAACTTCTCCCTGGAGACAAGTTCCTTCCCTTCTATTTGGAAAAAAGCCCTTATCCTACCGCTTCCTAAATCAGCCAATCCTTCTTCCTTATCCCATTACCGACCAATTTCTATCCTTCCTATCCTATCCAAAGTCCTTGAAAGTATTGTGAACCAGCAACTCTCACGGTATCTCTCTTCCAAAGGCCTGCTGAGCCCATTCCAATCAGGTTTCCGCCCTGGCCATAGTACTGCTACAGCTCTGGTCAAAATAACAGATGACATCCGTTTGCGCGGAGGTTTGAGCGGAAATCACTAACGGTCATGGTGTTACTGGATTTCAGCAGCGCCTTTAATTCAGTTGACTTTGACATCCTTCTCGGTATCCTATCCTCTCTAAATATCTCGTCTTCAGTAATTGTGTGGTTTGAATCTTATCTTCGAGGGCGCTCGCAGTCGGTCCGTCACGACGAGGCTACCTCCGAGTGGTGTAATCTTACTGCAGGTGTTCCTCAAGGTGGCATACTCTCTCCTCTTCTCTTCTCGGTATTTATTAATGCTATTACCAAAATTATCTCTTCTAATTACCATCTTTACGCAGACGACTTGCAGATTTATCGTCACTTTAAAGTGGAGGATTTTAGTTTAGCCATAGCTACCATCAATAGTGATCTTGGTAACATTAGCGATTGGGCCAAAAGCTTTGGCCTTCTGGTAAACCCATCTAAGTCACAACCTCTCATTATTGGTGGCCAGTATATGCTTAACACAATAGTAAATATATGTCCACCTCCAGTAATTTACGATGACGTTCCCATTACTTATTCCAAATGTGCCAAAAACCTTGGGATATTTATTGACTGCACCTTATCATGGTCCGAACACGTTGCAGAAGTAAGCAGGAGAGTATACTGTTCATTTCAGTCCCTAAAACGGCTTCAGAAGTTCTTGCCTTTTTGCACTAAAATTTACCTTGCTCAATCACTTCTACTTCCTCTTCTGGACTATGCCGATGTCTGTTTCTTGGATGCAAATGAAGAACTTCTCAACAAGCTCGAACGTCTACAGAATTTATGTATCCGATTCATTTACGGCCTCCGAAAGTATGACCACGTGTCCGAGTTTCGGTCGCAGTTGAATTGGCTACCTATTCGGAGACGTCGAGATTGTCATATTCTATCATTCCTCTATTCTATCCTTCATAACCCCAATGCTCCCACATATCTCCGTGAACGCTTTGAGTATTTAGTCCCGCGAGAAAAAATCTGTCGTTCAACTACTTCACTTCTACTTCGAATGTCTTCTCACTCCTCAAGCCGGTATGACGGATCATTTACTGTTCAAGCAGTGCGTTTGTGGAATGCCTTTCCACATTCAATTCGCGCTACAACATCTCTTGACGTGTTTAAGAGAAAGACAAAAGAACACTTCTTTCAATTAACTAAGCAGGCAGGCAGTTAATATTTATGTGTATATTATATGTTTATTATATATATGTATATATGTTATTTAATTAGGTATGTAGTTACGAAAGTAACTTAGTAAGTAGTATTAGTAAGCAGGTTTATGTATATATTTATTTACCACTGGTAAATTCTGTTTTGTTATTATTTTTGTATTATTTTTAAGTTTAATTGTTGTGCACTGTTTCTAACCCATCTCATATAAGCTCTCACTCTGACAAAGGTTTGCTGGAAGAGAACTCATAGTTGAGTTAAGCTCGCCTGTGTACATGCTAGCTCTAATGTTTTATATAAATATGTATTTCTGTGTGCAATAAAGAATAAAGAACTAAAGAATAAAGAATATTTTTCTCTCTTTATTGTTGTGTTAATTTTTATGTTCTACATTTCATCATAATAATAATCTTAATGTGTACCAAATTAATGTTATATCAATCCAGGAATTTTTCTTAGCTTGTACTGACAAAAAATAAGGAAAATATTATCATACTGATGATAATATTTTCCTTATTTTTCTCTGCATCACCCTAAGGTAGACTAGTATGCCTCCGGCATTAAGTCCGCCTCTGTACATCCATGTGCAAAAGTTTTAAATAAATAAATAAATAATGTAAATTCGTCTGGTATCATGCTTCCAGTACCAACATACTGACCCTATCGGAAGATCAGCACTGCAGAAATGTAGCTAGTTGAGATAGGGCCATTTTTTGTTTACTATGGGAATTTCCAATACGTATGCCACGTAACTTTTTTTCATAAACTTTACGTGACTTTAAATTTGTTTTATAAGCATATAGGAGCTCAAAACTTGAATATATAAACAGATGTATCCGCTATTTAACACACCTTCCGGCAGAAATTCAAATATGTATGATGAAAAACGTTACATATACTTTACTAGCTATGCCCCGCGTATTTCACCCGCGTTGAACTTCGTAAATTATAGCCTATGTGTTGTTCGAATATATAAGCTATATCACTAAAAAGTATCAATAAAATCCGTGCGGTAGTTTTTGTTTAAAAGAGTAACAAACATACACACTCACAAACTTTCGCCTTTATAATATTAGTGTGATAGTTCATACTGTATTCAATTCAATAACATTCTTACCAAAAAAAAACGAGAAAAGCTCGTCTAATACAAACAAATCTGAGAACATTATATTCCGTGCCTTATTAATAAAAGAGATCAAGCGATTAGAATAATCAGATTGATCCCGCACTTTATTCCGTGGTAGAGTGGAGTCGGCTGTCAAACGCCAATTGCTCCTGCGTCGAATGGACAACCGGGTTGTAGAAACCAATTTTCCCACTGACTAGGTAAGTAGGTAAATACGTAATTTCATGCCGCATTAATTTCCAAGTAGATCATACAGCGGTCCGTGTCCAAATTTGCATTTGTTGTGCTGTCGTGTTCGAAGACAATTTCCTCGGATTTATTTTTTAGAAAGGTTCGGTTAAGGGACGCTTTGAAAGAGCTAAACACATTTAATCTACATAGATAATAGAGATTTGTTAGTTAGATATGTATATGAGTTGGTGAGGGGTCGTTTTGGTTTCTGTGGAGTTTGGTCCGTCGCTTTGATGTATTTGCTTCCTTGAATTTCAAACAGAATAGTTATGTTTATTTTGTTATACCAAGTTTATTCAAAATAAATAAACTATCATGCTGAAAACTTATATGACTTAATGATGTTTAACAATTACTTAATTAGAGTTTACTTGAAATAAAACTACTAAAACTACTTAACTATTTTGACTACATGTGTGGCGCAGCGGCTAAGACAGTCGCCTCGCCGCTTCGTGTCCCGGGTCCGAATCCCGCGCAGGACAACTATTTGTGTGACCCATAGTTGTTTCGAGTCTAGATGTACTTTGTGTGCGTCAATCATATGTTTGTAAAGTACCCCGTGACACGGATTAAATTCACTAGTGCGGGTGTTGTGTTCTAAAAAATAAAAAACTTTACTATTAAGATGTGCATTTTTAGGATTCTGTAGCCAAAAGGCAAAAATCGGAACCGTTATAGATTCGTCATGTCTGTCTGTGTGTCCGTCCGTATGTCACAGCCAATTTTTTCCTAAACTATAAGAGCTGTACTCTGAAGATGTATTCTGTAAACCGCATTAAGATTTTCACACAAAAATATATATGGGGGTTCCCCATACATAGACCTGAAACTCAAAAAAATTTTTTCGTCTTAACCATTCTTGTGGGGTATCTATGGATAGGTCTTCAAAAATGATATTGAGGTTCTTAATATCATTTTTTTCTAAACTGAATAGTTTGCGCGAGAGACACTTCCAAAGTGGAATAATTTGTGTCCTCCCCCCACCTGTAACTTCTAAAATAAGAGAATAATAATCCTAAAAAATATATGATGTACGTTATCATGTAAACTAACAACGAAAATTGGTTTGAACGAGAACTAGTCAGTGGTTTTTTTTATTGCGTCATAAATCGTGAACCGCAATTTACCTTTCATTTAATCAACTGAAATACTTGCTGCTGCGGAGCCCTTTATGGGCGAGTCCGAGTCGCACTTGGCCGGTTTTATTTATACTTCCTAGTTGAAAAATATGTATACGGTTCGTCTTATGGTAGGCGGTCACCATAGGCTGACGCTGACGGTTGCAGCACACATCGAGTTACTCATGCGTTGCTGACCATTTTCCCTGGAGTGTATATTGTAAGGTGTAGATATTTATTATAGATGAGTTGCTCATGAAGCAAAGGAATCTCTCTTAAAATCTACATAAATTAATTTCCAATGCCTTTTTCTGTACTATATCTAAAAAAGATTTTAAATATGTTTAAAAAATTAAAATACGTAATTATTCGTGTTTTTCTATGTAGTATTCTGTGTCTAGGTGTAATTTATCTATAATATGTAGGCATTCTGAAATACATAAATATGTTTTTCATGTGTCTGTTTGCCATAGTATAGACTGAGGCTCTCATAGCTAGATGCTCTCACCGAGGTTAACTAACTACGCTCGCGGACAGTTCATAGACGTCACCGTAGCCTAGTTGGTACTGCTCCTGCCTACGAAGCTGGTGGTCCTGGGTTCGAATCCCGGTAAGTGCAAATATTTGTGAGCACGAATATTTGTTTCTGAGTCATGGATGTTTTCTATGTATATAAGTATTTATCTATCTATATAAGTATGTATATTGTCGCCTGGTACCCATAGTACAAGCTTTGCTTAATTTGGGGCTA
Organism: Pseudoips prasinana; assembly: GCA_951640165.1. Lineage (NCBI taxonomy): Eukaryota > Metazoa > Arthropoda > Insecta > Lepidoptera > Nolidae > Pseudoips > Pseudoips prasinana. The sequence continues at coordinate 25,432,597 of OX621259.1, read as the reverse complement.
GGATGATCTGTGCCATATTGTCCCTAGATATTATTATTATTACAGATAGGTTACCGCCAAAGTAGTTTAATTTCTGAGCATCTCCGCCCTTCGGAGGACACGTTAAGCTGTCGGTCCCGGTTGTAGTCATTAGACATCAGTCGTTAAGCCATGTCAGAGGCCTAATGGGCGGCTTGAACAACTTTGAGAGTAGGGTAACTACTGCCCATACGATAAGTATGTACAGACTCTGCCTAGATTGCGAATACACGGCAGTGTGTTAGTTGCCACAAGATATTTATTTGTGAGATGAGATCAAAATATTTTAATCAATCTAATGATTGAATAAAACTCGTTACAATTGACTGGAGCATTAATTTGGGCATAATCTAAGTTCTGTTCCTTTTAAGCTTAGTTACCTTTAACAATATTCTTGAATAGTAATATTCCAATCATACATTAGATCTTACAATATCAGAATACATAAAGCCCCAATCCTCCATTCACAGGTAACTCAACACATACACATTGAGACGGAGCGGCGCAGTGGAACGCTAATGAATTTAACTTTCATAAGTACACATCTGAATTACACACGTGTCGATTTAATTCGAGTCTGCACCTGATAGCGCTCGCTGTAGATTAACTACAAATTTACATCGAGTTTTGATTGAATTGTTTATGTATTTATATATATATTCTGACCTCGACTTTTAACTTAAAGCTGTTAGTAATAAAAAACTAGGCTCCAAGTGCGAATCGGACTCGACCATGAAGTATTCTGTAGCAGCAAGTAACACAATATGTTTTTTTTTATTAATATTATATTTTATTTTATTGAATGAATATTGTAAATTGCGGATTAATTTTTCTTTTTTTATCAAAAATACTACTTACTGGATCTCGTTCAAACCAATTTTCGGTGAAAATTTGCATGGTAATGTATATCGTATATTTTTTTTAGTTTTATCATTCTCTTATTTTAGATGTTACAGGGATGGGGGGAACTCATTTTACCACTTTGGAAGTGACTCTCGCGCAAACTATTCAGTTGAGGAAAAAGATATTAGAAACTTCAATATAATTTTTGAAGGCCTATCCATAAATACCCCACATGTATGGGTTTGATGAAAAAAAAATTAAGTTTCAGTTCTAAGTATAGGGAACCGCCATTGATGGCCAGACAGACACGAAGAATCTATAAGGGTTCCGTTTTTTGCCAGTTGGCTACGGAACCCTAAAAGGAATGTAACAGTTGAAAACCTGTGGCATTTAATCAGAAACAAAAATAAATCTCCGGAAAGGTTGACATAAAATATAGCTGAGAACCATCGCAACAAGTTACATGACAAAAAAAACTAGCATTGAATATAATATGATATAATACGATGCTACAAAAAGGTACATATTACCTTAAAATTTATAATACCACTGTATCTAAGCAGTTAAGTTAAACCGTTTAAGTGGTTTAATTTTTGAGAGTCTCCGTGCTACGGTGGGCATGTTTAGGTCTCGATGGCTGTTGTTCTAGTTAAACAGTTGTTAAGCCATGTCAGAGGCCTACTGGGCGGCTAGATACTCAAATCTAAAACTACTCTGTAACCACTGCCCATATGATAAAGAAGAAGTAAAAAATCTTGATATTCGGGATTTCGATATTCTCAAATAAAAAGAGTGGTAATAATAGATTGATTATAATACGGGAATAACATAGAGCTTTAATGTGTATACGGCAGATTTTTTAAGAAAATTTTCACAAATTTTCAATTAATTTACAAGTTAAAAATGGCCTGAGGAATTCTGATCGGAGACATTTTGGAATTTGGTCATACAATTTGTAGCAAAAAAGCTTTTATTATTTTATACTTATGTCAATGACAGTTTGATTTTGGAGTTTAGATATTTTGAATATTAATTAAATATTTATATCTTAGACGATAAATATTTAAGAACATGTTTGTTGTCTCTCGTTTATTTATTCAGTGTCTTGTTGTTCTAGCAATAACGTTTTCAACAACTGATAATGGAGTCCTGGGTTCAAATCTCAGGTCGGGCTAAAAAACGGTTTTGGGATTATTCTGTAAAAAAAGCCTCTGCATCACCCGGAGTTTATAAGTTTGCAATGGCCGTGCCTCGAAAAGCACATATAGCTGTCTGTCCTGTACCGGACCTCTTTCCGATCGAGTCGTTAGTCATCCCATCGGACCTTGAGAGTGCCATCACTCTCAAGATCCGATGGGATGACTGAAAGTACCTCTGTGAAAATTCTATTAGACTGGCCACGGTGGTCAATATTCGACCAGGACAATAATATTATTACTTTTCCCCTATATCTGTTTTGTAATTGCAGTATGCTGGCAACATTTAAAGTCATTACTTAATTCACTTTACAGTAAAATTAAGCTTCACCATAATTTTGCGATTGCACGTTGAAATTATCTGGATTTAACAAGATTGTTATTAATGAGTCTGTTCGTATTATTTAATTTATTTATAATTGTTTTTATTATACCAACATAAGCCGCTGGATGTGGGCAGCGTGGGACTGGCTATTGTGGAGATCCTTGGGGGAGGCCTTTGTCCAGCAGTGGACGTCTTTCGGCTGATATGATGATGATGATGATACCAACATAAGGCTCGTAACCCTATGCGGTGCCGTCTGCCGCCATCAAGTATTATCGGGTGGGCTGATGCAATGATCGCAGCAGCGGCAATAGTCACACACATTATGGACTCACTGGCATCAACAATTAACTTACTTACACACACAAGTAACAATTAACTAATTTAAATTGAATCTATTTAAATTAACTAATGATTTGGCGCGGGTCCATTCTTGTATAATTTATAACGGTAATGAAAACCAGTATAATATAGGACACTTTCTTCAGTAAAACTAAGATATACGAAACATAACTGGCTATGACAGAAAGAGAGAAAATCTGTCTCTCTTTCTCCCTCACTCTGGGGTAAGAGAGAGAGATACAGTAATATTAGTAGGGAGCGCCAGTTTTGCTCTGAGCCGATTGCGAAGTGTAGTGTCCATGGCAGAGATGCATGCATGCTACTTTGCAACAGTGCATTCTTTGCTGCAATACGCTGCGGAACTGTGGGGCCGCGTAGCCGATTGGGATCTAGATTCCGGATGCAGAAGCGAGCTGTTCGAGCAATGGTCCATGTACCGCAAGATATATCCGCTAGACCCTATTTTAAAGAACTGGGTATTATGACTGTACCCTTCATAGTCATATACCAAGTTGCCGTGTATGTTAAAGCGAATATAGAACTATATACCAAACGAAGCACTGTTCATTCGTACTACACACGGCATAACCATAAATTGGCAGCAATTCCGAGAACACTTACGAATTCGTCAAATACAACTCATGTTATAGTTCACACAGTTTATAACAAACTCCCGGTGAGCATATCCAATATCCCATCATTACCAAGTTTTAAAGTTCGATTAAAGAGGTGGCTTATCGAGCAATCGTTTTATTCGCATGACGAATTTTTAAAGTTTAAGTAAGTTATTGTATTAGAAATATTTTTATTCTTTGACATTGTATCCTATTATACTTTTTACAAACTATGACATGTAATACCATTACCAATAAATGACTATTTGAATATACGAAAGGTAACTCTCCCTCTTAATATCTTCACTAATTTATTTCTGCCTTTCAACTTCCGTTTGCCTCGCATGATCACACTTGTTAAGAAGTTTTACTTACAAAATACCTAAAAATAAATTTCAAATAAGATAATCATAGTAAGTCTACTTTTATTTTATTTATTTATTTAAGGCTGTCCAATCCAATAGCTGTTACATCTTCTTAAATCTAAAATGTTTTAAACAATCACACTAATATTATAAAGGTGAAAGTTTGTGAGTGTGTATGTTTGTTACTCGATTAAACGGCTGGAGCGATTTTAATAAAATTTGGTATGGAGTTGACTGACACTCCGGATTAACACAAAGGCTATAATTTATAAAGTTTAACGGGGGTAAAACCGCGGGACAGAGCTAGTAAATTCATATTATCTAAATGTACGGGGCCAGAACATGCATAATGACCTAATGAAATAAAATAAAATAAAAAAGGTTTTTATTCGCGTAGACTTTAAAAAAGCGCTTGTAAATAGTCAGAACATGTTTTTAGTAATACAGTTATTATTTCTAGTTGCATATGACAGATATTTAGGTACACGGAATGTTAAAACATTTATACAATTTATTTTATAATAGTAGTGATATTTAGCTAGCTTGTATTAAGTTATTGTCAAGGATATAATGTTTAATGATTTAAATTTATATTTCACTACCTATTGTCTGAATGTTTCTGTCTATATTAAGTAATGAATTCAGTATTATTATTATAACGGACCTTGTGTTTAAAACGACGGTCGCGCTTTAATGCTACCACCGGATCCAATGCGCCCCAAATGAGAATATCCAGCGAAACAAACTCAGCAGGTTCATCTAATACCGGTTTCAACACGGCCCAGTTGAGACGGTCCGGCGAAACATACTCAAGCGGGCATGAACGCGGGATTTGGTCCACTTAAAGTAATTATTTAGTAGGCAAAATATCTGCTCGATCGGTTGTCTGAATGAATATTAATTTAGATTATATCTAGGAAACAAAAGAAAAAACATCTAAACAATAACATTATTCATTTTGAGACAGAGTCAATAAATTTAAATTAAGTATATGTTAGCAATCATATTACAGATAGTCACAGATAGTTCACGTAACTCAACAAATTACTCATGTCTATATGGCTACAAGATCTCCAGCGAGCAATGTGCAGGTAGGTGGTAAGCGCCAGGCGTCTTTGTCATCGATGTACTCTTTAGTGGTATAATAACCCCTTGCCATAAGTACATGTTTAATATGTGTCTTAAATAGTCCTAGGTAGTCCTAGGTGAATAACATTGATTAATAAAAAAACAAGCTACAAGTTAGTAAGTATTCTCTATTTTCTTAAATACTATCATTATCATATTCGAAAATACATTTCCATCAGATTTGTATTATACAAACATATTCGAGAAATAAAAGCTTGTAAAAAGACGAATACATACATAAGAAAACATTTAGCTACAATACTCTTCTAGTAAAATAACTTGATATCTCGTAAAGATAACGGAGATCATGGTAATCCTTTTATAAATGAACAAAGACAAAAATGAATGACTCTTATCAAACTCAGATCTTGGTAAATAATACTAGTGACATAAAATCCAATAAAAAATCAATTTCTCGTGTGTATACTTAGTAGCAATAGATTTGATTGCATACGACCGTAAGTTATGACGGTCTGTCAGAGAGATAAATTATGCTGCGTTGCCAACATTTGCCAAAATATTATAGTGTAAGAGGCTAGAAACAATTTCGCTCCTATTATGGTTTTTATTTTAGTTTAGCTTTAAAATTCAGCTGTAGTATTTACTAATTCTATTGTAGTATTACTGTTCTAAAAATAAATGCATGCTGTGACGCCTTTAAAAATTGTGCATTAGGATCTGTGTGATTGTATTATTTATATTAGTATTATGACAAATACTGGCTGTCCTTAATAAATAATATAAAATAAAGTTATCAGTATTTGAATATGTTAGTAGTGAACTAACGTAGTGAACTAATTTCTTCATCACCAAAGATGGAATTTTAAAAGAGAATGTTTTTTTTTTTATTATTTATTAAATTTAGTACAGTGAGAATGTATAGGCGGACTAAATGCCAAAGGCATTTTCGACCAGTCAACCTTAGGGTAGTGCAGACAGATGTGACCACTGGCACCTGCTGCAGGCACGGGTTCTGGAGTTTTTTTTTTTTTTTTGCTTCAAATTTTGCATGAATATTTTTTTTTTTTTTGTGATGAGATAATAAAAAAATAAAATAAAAGTTAAGGGGTCAACGCGATCCTCATCGGTGAAGACCCTACCTTAGCTAACCTGCAACATGCTTTAGCCATGTAGGTGGACGACCCGGAGAATAAAGCACAAAAGTACTTCTTTCGTCTGCTTTTGCCTTTTATTTTAATTTTTTTTTCTCCTAGTATCTTACTTTATGACTGGATTGTATATAGGATAATGCACGCACAGAACTGTTGCATACTAGTTCATCAAAATAATTGTGAAGTAATTAATAAAATTCAATTCCACTCAAGCAATTAGAATGACCTCTTGCAAGACGAACAAACGGTGGGCGCATCCCCGCATATTTACAACATTAACAAGTCACACGCAGTCTACCAGAGGCGATGACCGTATGAAATAATATTTAAGTGAGTACCCCAACAGCAAGTTGACCAGTTACCGTAAGCAGCACCCGTTCACTATTATGACGTTTGGGCTAGCCATCACCTCCCCAGCCATATTAGAGGGAAGGAAGTCAGACCCGACCTACATCACTAACGCAAGCAATACTACACAGGTGATGTCGTTAGTAATAGTGAAGTCGTTAACAGTCTAACGCTGAACAGCGTTTGATATGTTCGATTACAATAATTAAATAAAAATAAAAAATGTATAAAATATTGCACACCTCATTGGTATGTTACAAAGGTACTTAATATATTATTATACCACATTTTTTCCACATGTTAGTTAGCAAGAAATAAATTTGATTAGATTTAAAGAAAATATATTATATATTTTTTATAATTAATGATTCTCATTTTTGATAAATTTGCTAATGGATTAGAGATGCGGTTGATTAAATTACTAGGAAATTTGAATCAGATAATTTTAATGCGGTTTAGCGGTAATTTATGATTGGGTTAAGCAATATATAATTTCCGAGAAGGCCGTGTTTAAACGTGTAAAATTGTACATAATACTTGTACTATAAGAAATTCAACCCCAGTTTTAAAGGTCAAGTGAGTAAGTAACTCTTTATTGTAAACCAAAATTATGCCATCAATTCATAACACCTTTAACAAGATTATATAAATTGACTCGTTATCGTTGAGAGTGGCTTGCCTTTACCAGGCAATCAGGATTAAATGAAAGGTAATGTATTAGTCTACGCCCAGAAATATTGTTTACTAGCTGTGTCCCGCGGTTTTACCCTCGTTAATCTTTATAAATTATTATAGCCTATGTGTTAATCCAGGGAGTCAGCTAACTCCATACCAAATTTTATTAAAATCGCACTAGCCGTTTTGACGGGAAAAAGTAACAAACATACACACTCACACACTTACAAACATTCGCCTTTATAATATTAGGGTGATCTCAATTTATTGAGTGTGCTTCTTTTTCTTATTTTTTTTAAGACTACGCATCCATTAGCTAATTGAATCCCTGTGTCTTTGTACTTTACAGACATATCATTGACGGCACAAAGTACATCCATTGTGTGACCAATAAATAGTGTGGACTCAGTACGACTATTTACTGGTCACACAAATAATTGTACTGCACGGGAATCGAACCAGGGGCGCGAAGTGGCGAGTCGACTGTCTTAACCGCTGCGCCACACGTGCAGTCAAATTAAATCGTACTTGTAAGTAGTTTCTTAGCTCTTAGCCTATTATCTTGGGTATACGGACGTACCTAAAATTATTAGTAATGAAACAACAGCACTGAAGATTTTGTTTGCCCAATTTGGATTATCTTGTTTAAATGCTGATTGGGACTTGCGAGTTTGGGTTTAGGAGTTACCTACTACTGTTAGAGTTTTGGGATGATTGTAGTTATGTATTTAAGTGAATGGTAATAGTTTCAATTTAAATTAATAAATGTTATACCTGAGACTTTAATTTATGATAGTGATTTTGTTTGTAGGCTTGTGAGTTGATTTCATTGGCAATGTCAGTTTTCCAATATTAAATTGATAAAATCATTTGACGGTCACCGTAGCCTAGTTGGTATTGCTCCTGCCTACGAAGCTGGTGGTCCTGGGTTCGAATCCCGGTAAGTGCAAATATTTGTGTGATGAGCACGAATATTTGTTTCTGAGTCATGGATGTTTTCTATGTATATAAGTATTTATCTATCTATATAAGTATGTATATCGTCACCTGGTACCCACTGTACAAGCTTTGCTTAGTTTGGGGCTAGAATGATCTGTGTGACATTGTCCCTAGATATTATTAATGTTATTTGTTTTTCGTCTCGATTAGTAAAATACATGTTCTTGACTGGCGATCACGAACTGATAGGCGCAGCTTGGCCAGACTCCCTATAAGAAGGATTGATAATCTTGTGAGGGTCCCCGTTAACAGTTGGGTGTGGATACCAAAAGACCGGCACTTGTGGAGATCTTTGGTGCAGGTCTTTGTTCAGCAGTGGACGCCTTTCGGCTTATATGATCATCAAGTACAATGCAGTAATAATAGTTTTCTGTTTTTTCTTTATTATGTTAAAAAATATTTCGATGCGTTTGTATGTAATTTTGGCTGATAGTCAGAATAAAAACTTTCTAAGATTTAAATTTACTTTCAATGTGCAAATGCACGTCATAAGATTCAGCCCACTGACAGGCAGATACTAAGACGCACTCGTTCACTAGTCTCTTCTTCATTTAATTTACTTTTATTATTTTTGGGTGTACAAAATCTATTCAATAAAAAAAAGAGGAATAGACGGTAGGACGGATAGGAAGCCTATAAATAAAGATTCTTTGGCACCCTTCAGGCACGGAAGTATTTAAACGCAGCTAGATTTTTTGCTCCCAAACTTCATCCAATAAAGTTGTATGGTAGTCTATCGTGGTTGTAAATACATCTATCTACTATACTACTATGACCTATGCTCTTGTATATCTTGTTCGTCTCTTGATATCGTAGACACTTTGAGTTCTTCACACGACTCTATTCGCATTTACTCTTTGATGGAGAAACAATGTAAGTCATCCTAGTTATCTTGCCCCGGCTTCTCATCTTTTCTTCTTTTCTCTTCATATTGTTTGTCATTATTATGCGTCAAGTTTAAAGTGTTGAAACCGATTTGCTCTTCTACTTTCTATTGTATTAAAAAAGATCTTTTTGCATCTAACATTTTCAGACTTGTATCGGGATAAAATCAAATGAAGATTTTTCTTTTTCTTCTACTAATTCTCTCCATTATTCGTTTATTATGTCTCTGTCACTTTGTTTACGTGTCCAAAGATATATGAATATATGTTACTTAACCGTTGGATGTGGGTAAGACAAGACCAGTAATTGTGGAGATCTTTGGAGGAGGACTTTGTCCAGCTGTGGGCATCCTTCGGGTAATATAATGATGATGATTTTACTAAAATCTTGGCTTTGAACCATTTCCATGTAGATTATTATAAGCCCCACGTGGTTTTTAAAAACAAATTCATGTAGATTAAATAGTATAAAAATCTAGTCTAAAAACAAAAGCACGTTCTTCAGCTATTTCTCTTTCAATTATTTTCTATTTGTTCGAAACCATTCACAGATCGATTAACAATCGAAGTAAATCGACATTTACACAAAGGAATAGTAGGAATGCTCAAGGCGACAGAACTGACGTTCTAGCGGGCCAGCGCGTGTCGATGCTACGGGATCAACGAAGTACTACGCCCGCATACAAATTGCTACGTATGCTCGTAGCACTTTGCGTATACTACGTAAAATTATTTCTTATCAATTTTATTATGAATTGATGTAAACTGTATTTTTTTGTGCACGTATTATTAATTATAACTCGAGCTAGACTAGATGATTAAAAATGTTTCTGTATTAATATTTAAAACTACTATTACTGATATAATCTCTAAGTTTAGTTAAAAATATTAAATTAAACTAGCCACATTTTCTGTACCATTTTGTGTTATATTTAAATATAAAAATAATTATTAAACGGCAATCTAATAGACTTTCCGTAATGGTACGAAGTAAGTAAGGCAAATGTTTTTTAAATACGCACTGTGATGAAGTCTTCGGGAATTTTTATATTTTACAATGTTTATAATTACTTATTCAGAGAAACTTTTTCTAGATTGTTTATAATATAGATAGGTGAATGTTTCAAAATATAAAATTTATAAATATCGTCCCATCATTGAAAGATTATGGGAAAGTAGTCTATAAGCTCAGCTTAAAAACGGAAGAAACAATAAAATAAAAATATGGTTTTTTATTAACGTAGACTTTAAAAAAGCGCTCGTAAATAGTCAAAGTCAAAGATTTATTTGCAAGTAAATATGATTATAAAAGGTCTTACATTGGTAGCACAATAGTAGCTTAACATATAAAATATACTTATGATATGCAAATTTGTGAAGACAATTATTTGGCCTGCAGGAATTCCTTGACAGTATAGAAGGAATTCTCAATTAACCATTTGCGTAAAGCTTTTTGGAAACGACCCATTGGAAGAACTTTAATTTAGTCAGGAATCTTGTTATAAATACGAACACACATTAGGTAACAGCTTCGTCTATATAGTTCCATTCTCATTCTAGGAATAATGAATTTCCTATGATACCTAGTTTTATACTTACATTTCTCTCCGTATTCAGAACATGTTTTTAGTAATATAGCATACATTATTATTTCTACAAATATATATAAGTACAAATAGATACTTAGGTATATGGATTGTATGAAAACATTTAGAAATAACATTTTATTTATGATAGTAACGATTTAGTTATTTAATAAAATAATATAAAAAAAGCTTTTACTCACGTATACTTTAAAAATATTATTATTATTATTTAAGAAATGAAATAAGATAAATAATGGATTTAACTTAGGGATCACTATGCTTCCATGAAAATTTACAGTTTAAAGGAACCAAATTAAGTAAATACAAAAAAAAATAACGTATCAGCTGATTGAAGTTCTTCAATTAGGCGTTCATATATGTGTATTTTACTCGTTTATGTCCTACCCATTGTTTAGTTTGATAGTTTAACTGTTTTGTTCGGGTTTCCATTCTCGCGCAGAACAACTATTTGTGTGACCCATAAATAGTTGTCCTGAGTTTGGATGTACTTTGTTTCCGTTAGTTATGTTTGTTAAGCACAGGGATAAATCCCTTATACGGGCGATGTCTTAAAAAATGGGAAATTTAAACTTCTTCACTATAATGTTACACTTGTATGTTCTCACAATTTATTTTTACTTCTTTTTATCCAAGGGCTTTTTATCCAGTGTACAAAACTATATAGTTAAAACGAAAAGAAATTACAACTATTTACCAAAATGGACGAGCCTGTAGGCGTGGTTGGCAAAATGCTTGTTCACGCCCGAGGTCGTGGGTTCGATCCCCACCCAGGACAGGTGCATGAACACATCTGTTTGTCCTGAGTCTGGGTGTATTTATCTATATAATAATATATTTACAAAATAAAGGTAGTATATGTAGTTTATCAGTTATCTGGTTTCCATAGTACAAGCTCTGCTTAGTTTGGGATCAGATGACCGTGTGTAAATCATATCCCAGGTTATTATTAAATAGCTTAACACTTAAAACACGTTACCCAAGCTGCTTACATAATTCGTCAAGCAATACATCCAGTCATTATACAGAAACAGACAGAATCAGTGATCCCGGAGGAAACTGCACTCTTGAGTTTATACAAACCGACGACATCCCGACATATTAATTATTCAGGCGCACATATTTACCGTTTCTTTGTCTACACGTCTGCTGTATAATTTTCAGTGAGTAGGCTTGAATACAACGCTGTGCGTGATTATTCCTATGTGAAAATGTTAATACATACAGGGGCTCTACCGGCTAAGTTGCCGAAAATCGATTTCTTAAATGGCGTTCAACTAAATAAAGGTTAAAATTGACTTAATCAATCGTTAAATCGGATTCCATGAGCACCTGTGACCTCATAAATGGTCCGGAATCTATTGTCAACGTTGAAGCCGATTTAACGATTGATTAAGTAATTTTAAACCTTTATTTATTTGATGGCCATTTAAAAAATCGATGTTCGGCGACTTAGCCGGATTAAATAAGCCGGTAGAGGCCCATGAGCTGTACACAATACCTCTATTGTTTTAGGTTCTTTTCTAATTTCTGTAGAAGTTATGCATTCAAATGTGGTCAAAAATACAGCTCTTAGAGTAAACATTTGAAATCTCCCACACAAGCAATTTCACATAATGATAGCTTACTAGTCTTTTCGCCATAAGATGATATATTTTTTTATTTTCGCCGTTTTTTGGCAGTCTAACATCTGTGACCATACCGTCTCGTCTTCAGTTGTAATTTTGTAATATTTATAGGTATTTCAAAGTCAGTCAGTCATGTCCGTCACGTCCGTCACAGTCAAGTCATAGTCCTACCCCAGTAAAGCAGTGGAGACTTTACTAGAGGCTTCTATGGAGTTTTGGTTTCAACACGTAAAATCACAATTCACGGCAATATCGCACTTTCCTCCACTTGTGTACGTTGTCGAAGATGTTATGTCTAAAAATCCACCATATTTACACATAAAAACTCGAATTTACACCAGTTTTTGAAAATAAAACATAGCCTCGATGCGTCCTTTGCCGCGTTGGCGCCAAAAAACCCCAGAAGATGAATTCCCTGACAGTTGTAGTGAAGTGACCTAACGAAATATAATCGATATTTTTATAATATCGATCAGTTGGCGAAGAAAATGGAATCGGATTCGTGTCAATCTATAAGTAATGTCAATCTCTATTTGGTGACGTTCCGTTCAACGCATTAGACATTTTTAAGATTAATATTTTTTTTATTTTATTTACTTATTTTATTATCAGTTAATTATAACTACAATAATTTACTTAGAAATTTACAAAAGGCAATAGTTATTTTATCATTTCTTTTTTAATTTTCTTGCCAGTTTAATTTTTATTCGTCTAAAGTAGTATGCGTGCCACGGAAAAAAATGAACTGTCAGGGAACTCATTTTATGGCGAAAAGACTATACTAATGGTTTACTTAAGATACTCGGGCTTACATATCGAATATTCTTCTAGCGAGTAAAAACATTTTTCTGTCAACCATGAATGAAGCTGGGTTCTAATTATTATCAGTTTAATTATTTTTAATTATCATTTAAGATTAAGAGAATGTCCGCACTGTCAACTTCAGTCCCTGAGTCGCAGGGTGCTTTATAAACTAAAGTACTAAATTCTTGTGTTAGGATCTATGATAGATAGATAGATACACTTAATCAAAATATCATATTATAACATGAATTTGCTTAACCTATAAGGTACAAACGGCGGTATTTCTCTTCCTTGTTTCTTTCATCATAGAATAGAATAGAATTTCATTTATTGCAATTAGGCACACAAGGAACACTTTTGCACGTCACATATTATAAAATAAATCAATAGTACATTAAAAATAGTCCCTATAACAGTCAATAAAAATACCCAAACAAATTTCAAAAACTTAATTACAAATAGTCTCTAAAACAGTCCTAAAAAAAAAACCTAATACAATGTCACAAACTAAATTACAAACAGCCATATTAAACAGTCTTAAATATGTGTGTGTATATATATATATATATATATATATATATATATATATATATATATATATATATATATATATATATATATATATATATATATATATATATATATATATATATATATATATATGTCATATAACTACACAAACTAAAATAATAATTAACTATATTACATACAAAATTCCAATAAAATAAAAAAGGAAACCTTATCAGATGACACCAATAAATTACAATCAGTCAATCATTTCTTTTTTGTTATGTCAACTACTCCATGCGTTGGTTCAGATAGTCGTCAATAGTGTAGTAATATCATATAAAAATAAAATAAATTAAAAAAGTCAGAACATGTTTGTAGTAATATATAATTAAGTAATTAATTTATAATTATTTCTAGGTAGATATTTAGATACATTCCTTGTATGAAAAAATTAACAATAAGATTTATTTTATATTACTAATGATATTTAGCTAGCTAATATTAAGTTATAGTCACAGATCATGTGTAGGTTTAATAATAGAAATTTTAAATTTTAGCTATATTTTAACTTCATATTGTCTGAAGGTTTCTGTCTATATTAAGGTACGAATTATAATATAATAATATCTCGGGACAATGTCACACAGATCATCCTAGCCCCAAACTAAGCAAAGCTTGTACTATGGGTACCAGGCGACGATATACATACTTATATAAATAGGTAAATACTTAAATACATAGAAAACATCCATGACTCAGAAACAAATATTCGTGCTCATCACACAAATATTTGCACTTACCGGGATTCGAACCCAGGACCACCAGCTTCGTAGGCAGGAGCACTACCAACTAGGCTACGGTGACCGTACCGTACGGTACGAATTAAATATTATTACTATGGCGTACCTTCTGTTTATAACGACGGTCGCGCATTAATGCTACCACCGGATCCAATGCACCTCAACTGAGAAGACCAAGCAAAACAAACTCAGCGGGTGTCTCTACTACCGGTTTCAACACGGCCCAGTTGAGACGCTCCGGCGAAACATACTCAATGGGGCATATACACGAGATTTGGTCCACTTATTATTAGTTTTTTATTAAACTTTGTTTAATTTGGAATATGTAAATAAGCCTCTAAAACTTTTTGTCCAAGACGGGGGGAGCCTGGAGATCTGCTATACAGGTTTCGAGCCTAGTACAGACACCAGCTCTCCCAAAGGCTTTTTAATTAAGTGCTTAAACAATGTTTTTAACATAACAACACGATGAATGTGCCTTAAAGAGAGAAATAATCCATTATTTTATTATTAATTATTTACTTACTGAAATTATTTAGTAGGCAAACACAATATAGAAAGAGTAAAGTGTTACACTTGTAGTAGCAAAAGATACTTCTAATAGTGATCACTGCCTAAAGTGCCTTTTAAATATGCCTTAAATTGTTTCGGAGTGATGCCACGAAAATCCACAGTTGGACACAGTCTTGTCAACAGCTTATGCGTAATCACATAACTAATCATATTTCTGTGTCGATAGCGGGGCATTATCAGCGAAGAAGCTTTTTAATGCGGTGTTAAACATCTAAGCTGAGCTTAAAACGTTCGAGATAAGAAGTGTCGTGTCAAATTAGAGGCATTACCGTACCCTCGTTAATACGAGCCAGTGGAGTCAATACATGTTTTAAGCACTTCATATCGTTCGTACCTTTCTTGAAGTACCTTAAAAAGTGAGAAGATTCAAATTAACTGATGTATTTTTTTATATAAATTGTTTACGGATATTATCGCGACTAATCTTTATTATTTTACCCCGACGTTTCTGCTAAGTTGCATTGATTAAATTTGATTGTCAGCTCGTGGGCTTTAGGTTGCTTTTGTGCTTTTAAAAAGACAACGCCCGTACTAAGGAATCTAATCATTGTGTCGCGGGGTACTTTACAAACATATACCTAATAGGCGGACACAAATTACATCCAGACTCAGGATAACTATTTTTGGGTCACACAAATAGTTGTCCGGCGCAGATTCAAATCCGCGACACGAAGCGGCAAGGCGACTGCCTTAGCCGCTGCGCCACACATGTTTTAATACTTACAAATTATGTTCTATAGTTATATAATTCTCCAAGGCACGGGAGTTAAACTACGCCAACTTTTAAGCTCTGGGCTGCTACCCTCTGAAAGATCTCACAATCACTTCTGGGATTTTCTGGGCTTCAACCAGGATTTTAACCCAAGACCACATTAGCTGCGGTTGAAGACGCTACCACTAGCTTAACGAGCTAGGTAGTATTATACCTAATAGGTAGATATTTAATATTCGTAATTATTACCTACAAAAAAAATATAATGTTGCCTTTACTTTCGTATTAAATATCTTTCGTATCTATTCGTATTAAATAAAAAAAATATCCTGGGACATTATTCACACACGGCCATCTGCTCCCAAGCTAAACAATGCTTGTGCTATGGAAACGAGATAACTGATATATACCTATACTCCTTTTTTTTGTAAATACATACTTATATAGATAATTACACCCAATCTCAGCACAAACAGATATATATACATAAATATATGTCCTGGTAAAGGACAAAGGTCCAGTATAAAGGTATCGTGAGATGGTTTGGTCATTTAGAAAGGATGAATGAAAGAAGATTGACAAAAGAAGTATACCTGGCCTGTGTGAATGGTACAACCGGAAGGGGAAGACCTCGTCGAACATTCTCTGACCAAATCGGAGACGTTCTTAAGAAAGGGCAGGTCAGAAGTACCCTAAACCGGCGAGCATGTATGAAGAATATTATGTCAGTAAACGAAGCGAAAGAGGTATGCAAGGATAGTGACAAATGGAAGTCCGTTGTCTCTGCCTACCCCTCTGGGAAACAGGCGTGCGTCTATGTATGTATGTATGTATGTATATGTCCTGGGTAATCGAACCCACGACCTGCGGCGTGAAAGGCAAGCATTTACCAACCACGCCAACCAGCCCGTAGTTAAATAAATATTAATATTAAATGGCATTTATTTATTATTAGACATTTTTAATACGATGTTCCATCATGCTTCGTAGCGTGCAAACCTCGTTCTACTCGCTCTACCAGGTCTCTATAGTTATTCAAGTTACTAATGAGACCAAACACGACCAAACCAAATTCTTACTTCTCAGAAAATTATTTAAATCATTAGACAATATACACGAAACAGGTCATTTTGCTAAATTGATATTTACTTAAAATATTGGACGAAACGTTTTCTAAGATCAAAAGGGAAAAAAATGTTTTCCCATTTTTCACGGTGGCAAAAATAATTTGATTTCAGTAGAGAGATGTTGGCACTTGATTTTAAATTTAACTCCTGCGAACTTGGAGAAGTGGAATGGATTTTTTATGTACCTTCAAATATTAACTGTTTATTTTTGTGAGAATGTTACTTTTGAGCGAGAAAAAAATGTGGCAGCAGGATTGAGATGTTATTCTATTTTCACTTTGACTCTTACGGCTCTGATTAACTTAATGCTTAGCGGCAATGTCTGCGGATCCATTATTGATGTTTAGTACGGGGCCAACCTCTGTGCCCTTTACAAACGCGATGGTGGCATCCGCCCCATTGCTGTTGGATGCGTTTTCCGTCGTATGGCAGCCAAATTATGTTGCAAACATGTTCATGGAAAGCTTTCATCCGTTTTCCAGCCCCTGCAGCTCGGATTTGGCTCCAAGGGGGGCTGTGAGGCTGCCATACATGCACTTTCCACTTATTTATGTGGTGGTAAAGGTGAGGTCATCCTTAAGGTTGACCTGAAGAACGCCTTTAACTCTGTAAACAGGGATACCTTGTTGACCGAGGTGCAAAAAGAAACCCCCGAAATTTATCATTTTATTTGGCAATGTTACCGTTATCCCACAAAATTATTATACAAAGGACACACTTTAGATTCAGCCGTCGGATGTCAACAAGGTGACCCTCTCGGACCGGTCATTTTTAGTCTTTCCATACACCCAATAATTCGGCAGCTAAATTCAAAATTTAACGCATGGTACTTAGATGACGGGACCCTAGGAGGTGATGCTGTAACTGTCCTGAATGACCTACTTTTCCTAAAAGAATCATTAAAATCAATTGGCCTCGATCTTAACCCATCCAAATGCGAACTTTTTATAACAAACGAAGCCAATAAAAACACTGTAACTTCTAAATTTAATTCTATAGCCCCAGATATCAAAATACTAAATAAAAACTCGTTACGCCTCCTGGGGTCTCCCATCTTGGAAGAGGGGTACTTATCTTTCATAGACGAAAAAATTCAAAATTTTACTGAAATTTCAGAACGATTTTCTAAGCTAAACTCACATTCATCATACACCTTGATTCGGTACTGCTGTTTTGTTCCCAAAGGAGATACCCCATTTCAGGCCTAACCGTTACATCAATCAGATATGTACCAAAAAATCCGTCTATTTTTCGTAAATCATCCACCGAAATCTTAGCCTTATTTACAATGGCCAAGTTTAGAAAATAGGCAATTTAATATTTTTTGTTTTAAACAGCCTATGTAAACCGCTACACCACTTATTTCATTCTATGTCACTAACTTCACAAACGCTAGTAATCCATCTATAGAGCGCACCATAAAAATATGATCGATTAAATGGAAATCGATACTTTTAAAAATAATTAAATAAGACTTCATTGTTTTAGTCTTATTATTTATTTAGGAATTACAATAAATGTACAATAAAAAATGTGTCGAATCAAGTATTATAAATGTAAGCTGAATTAAAAAACATTAAAAGCAATAAATAATCGATAAAATCGATTGCATCACGGATTGCACTTATAAACAAGGTTAAATACTCTTTGCTTATAAACGTCAAATTGACTCAAATGTCAGTCTGTCAATTGTCATGTAGTCGTATTTTTGCGTACCTATGTTTTTCTGTATTTCTCGAGATTTATTATATCATTTGACCTCTGTTCGAATATTGGACTCCCAAATTGATTGACCCTTGCTTGAACATTGGATATCGTACTCTGCCACCCACGTGACCTTTGCTTAAAATCCGGATCTGGACTGGTTGATTCATAACATCATGATCATGAGCCTGTGCATTCATTGTGGAATAGCAACGGATCGCTGCAACACAAAAGGAAGGCGTAGATTGGAAAATGAAGTTATACTTTCAATTGTACAGGAATGGCTCGCGCCTCGAAACGGTTAGTATCCGATATTTATGTAAACTGTGTAATCGCTTATGTTCAGTTGCGTGTTGATGGTTGTATTTTAAATATGAAACCAAAATGTGCATATTCATATTCGAAGATATATGACATCACTAATACAGACAGAACCTGCCAATTACAGTCTTTCCTGCACTATACTAATACAGACAACCTGTTAATTACAACCTGTCAATTCCATCTCTCTGTGAGGAGGATGGTGTCCCTGCAGTGGAATCAGAATAAAGCTACTTATATTTAACCAATTGTGCCTCTTAGATAATAGTAATAGTCAAATAATAAATGTTTGCTTCTTCAGGTTAATGAAAATGGCTTTATCTGCCAAGCCTGCTGGAATAATGCCAATGCTGTATCTCGTGATTGAAATGTAACACAAAAGAGTGAATAGACATACTCATGACACCAACGAGTGTGTATTCATTGTGGACATTTGCTTCTGAGAAGAGATTGTTGCCACCAACTTAGGACTGGTACAGTGTAAGAATGCAGAATACACAAAGTTATAAAAGAATGGATCCTACCACACACAGTTAGTATATTAATAATCTTATTTATGGTTTTAATAACATACTTTAGTTTTGACTGCCCTCATGGTCTATTGTTTAGGCCATAGTTTTATTGGATTTGTCCATTCAATCTCAGTAGCAGGAGAATCTAGAAATGTGCCTGGTAAGTGGCAATAGGCTCACCCTTATTATGTAGAACTTAAACATAGATGGCAAGATGTGGGTGTAATGTTACACCTGTGCCTTCAGGAACATAATCTTGTGTCTATGTTAGTATAACAATACTTTAGCTTTGTTTTGATAATAAGGGCATAAAAATGTTTTTTGGTATGTATAATCATTTAAGTGAATAAGAAAGATTGTTTGATAATGATCAAGCTCCTACATCAGGATTACTCATTCACAAGATTTCTTTAGATCAATCTTTCAAATTGGGCAATAACACATCACATATCTGGTGCCACTAGTTAATGTAGATAAATTATTTTCAGGTGGGTGCTTCAAGTGCTGTCTATCATTCTTGTTGGGTGCGAGCAAATAGAGCATCCCAGCATTTAAGTACAGGGCCGTCAACATCCCGTGCATGTTCATCAGCTGTTGATGAGCCAGATAGTGAGGACATTTCTCATGTAGAAGAACCTTCAACAAAGCTAGAAACGAATTCTGCACCAAGGGCACCAACTGTTGGAACTCTTATTGTTTTACCTGACTATTTTAGAGCTGTGGCAACTGAAAGTAGATGTTTTGTGGAAGGATGTTGCAGACATCAAAGAAACACAGTAACACTTAAAATAATAATTCCAAGCAATTGATGTAGATACTAATAATGTTGGCGAGTTTCCTGAACTAACACAGAAGCACATACCAAATTAAACAGGCCCATTCTTACCATGGGGAGCATGTGAGAGAAAATGGCTTATATATCATAGAAGTGTGTAGAGAGGTTGACAGTAACCTACAGCAAGAGCTGTCGACATCAGGCTCAACTTGGAATTTATTGTATTTAAGTTAATTATAAGTTGATTAGTAGTCGGATGTATTTCGTTTACATCCTAGTCGACACTTAGTGGAAGGAATGCTAGTATTCAAAATTATTGCACATGTATCATTGGAAAAAGAATGGTTGGTTGCTGTGCCCACACCATGAGCATAATATGGTATCTTGGTTGGGCATGGCACAACGGTAGTCAATTGCCTCCTGCACCTTTTTTCCATACAGTGTTATTAAATTATGATAAGCCTAGTGAAGAAGTGGATAAATCAAACCATTACCTACTCACAATTATGTGTTTTTATTTTAAAATATTATTATTGCCATTTCAGATTACTGTAATCTGAGATTTTATCAAATACTAAACTAATAAATAATAATAAATGAATGAATATTGTTCGGTGCAATGACACCGAACACCTTGCTCAGCATTACGCGACTTACGCAGTTACTTCATTAGTATTAAAATTGTATCATAGAGTCAGTGCGCATCGAGTAACCGTGATATTCGCGTGCATTCATTGCAACATTTCTAACACTCCATTTAACATAGTTCTTGCTAACATTTTAACATTTAAGAAGTTATTGTGGATCAGTACAATAAACTTTATTTTAGTGAAACAACATTCTATCATTCAACAAACTCTGCAACCCCCACCGCATTACACCACATAGTTTGGTCCTTCGAAAGGCCCTCGCGCGTCACGTGTTCCGAGAAATCGCGATATTTGCACGAGCGGGGGTGAACTAGTTAACATTTAGTGCTGGTGTGTTCGGTCAGAGGATTGTAGTGCTAACATTGGAGCAACAGCCGCAGCAGACTGCGTGAAACAACAGCTGCAGCAGACTGCGTGGAGCTAAGTACTAGACTGCATACACGCAAGTACCAACATACCTTTCCTTATTTTTCTTCTAGAGAAATATATTTTGACATTCAATAAACATGGCCGAGCTTATTGACATTCAATCGATGATCTATGAAAGCATCGTCAAACTTGGCATCAACATCAAAAAAGATAGCGCTGATAGGAAAACACCAGATTACTTCAAGAGGCGACTGAATACTCTGGAAGAATACTGGAGGGAATATGAGGGTAATCATGACCGCATTACGAGAGAAATAAGTCAGGCTCACCCTTACTTCGGGCTTAACGAATTTGAGAAGACTTTGCAGGCCTATGAGCAATGAAGGCTTTAATAAATCAACAGTACGAGGAATTGGTTACGAGGTCGGGCAAGCCGATTGAACAAGCGAAAACACCGTCTAAATCAACTATGAGTATGGTTCAGTCGGAGAAGGAAGAAACTGCAGCGGTTGCGGGGCCCAGCTCTCAGGGCAACCCAACTCATAAAACACACACGGGTACGAATAGTAAAGCCGATGATTTGTTACGTCGCCAACAAGCGAATTTTAAAGCCTTCTTGCGAACAAAGGTAAACATTGATGTAGAGTCTATCTCGGAGAAATGGGAATTCGAAGACGTTTTAAAAACGCTGGAAGCTAGATGGAAAACAATTGACACACTACATTGGGAGATTGAGAGTGAGATAGACGAAGGCAACGAAACGTACAACTACATGTTCGACAAGTATGAGAAACAATTCAACAGTTTGAAGAAAGCAATCAACAAAAAAATGTGGTCCGTCGTGCATAGAAACAAGTCAACTCCGCAACTCGAAATTCCAACGTTTACTGGCAACTATAACCAATGGGTATCCTTCCGGGATCTATTCACGGAAGCTATCCATAACAACCCGTCACTATCCAACGGCCAGAAAATGCAATATCTCAAGAGCAAGGTACGCGGAGAAGCTGAAAAACTCATACAACACCTACAAATTAGTACGGATAATTATTCAGTATCCTGGCAGATTCTCACACATCGCTATAATAACAATAAATTGATCTTCTCTTCCCACATGAACATTCTCCTTGGCCTTCCTAACATGCAGCAGCAGTCGGTGTACCAAATAAAAAGGATGCACGATACAACACTGGAATGCTTAAATGGTATAAAGAACTTAGGCGTCGACATAACATCATGGGACCCTATCGTAGTTCATATTCTAGGTCAAAAACTAGACAACGACACATACACCGACTACCTAGAATCATTGAAAAACTCTAGGGAACTGCCGGTTCTAAAAGAATTCCTAGAGTTTTTGGAAACAAAATTCATTACTCTCGAAACAGCCCAGAGAAAACAAGATAGTGGATTACAAAAAAACTCTGTAAAGAAATATAACAATAATTCATCATCGGAAATAAAGAAACATTTTTATAGCTCATATAATAAGTCGAACAACACTTACAATAACCTAAATAAGCCGATTGCAAAATCCATGCACGTGTCGAATGTCAAGTGTCCAATGTGCAGTTATCAACATGGCATTTATAATTGCAAAAATTATTTAGCGTTAAATGATGAACAAAAATTAAAAACAGCAAACAAATTAAAACTCTGCACTAATTGCCTATTTAGCCATAATGGTAATAAATGCAATTCTAATTTAACATGCCGAAAATGTCAAGAACCGCATAACACTATTTTACATGACGCATTTGCAAAACTCAAAAATGCTCCTTCTTTGTCATCAAATCGTAGTCAAATGACTTCACAACAACAACATGAGAACTTCGCGGCTGCGTCACATACGTCACACGTCGACAGCTCAGAGATACTGCTAGCAACCGCTTTGGTAAGTGTTAAGGGTTCTGACGGTTCGGAGTATACCTTGCGAGCTTTGGTGGATCAGGGCTCCCAAATATCATTAATAACAGAATCGGCGGCGCAGTTATTAAACATAAAAAGACAGAGATGTAAAGGAATCGTCTTTGGAGTAGGACAAAAGGAGAACAACTGCAAGGGAGTGATTTCTATAGTATGCGCTTCTCTGCACAACAACTTTACATTCGAAACGGAAGCCTTTATTATGACTAATCTCATTAAATGCCTACCAAACAAGAGCTTCCCGAAACCAGGTTGGTCGCATATTGATAACATACCATTAGCTGACCCCGAGTTCTATAACAGCCGGACCGTGGATTTGTTACTCGGAGCCGACATTTACGCAAACATCATGCTAAGTGGCATTATAAAAAGCGGTAATGCACATCAGCCCTTAGTACAACAAACTCAACTGGGATGGTTGCTATGCGGCAACGTAAAGACATACCAGTGTAATGTCGTGTTAAATAACATAGAAGAGATCAGACGGTTTTGGCAGGTGGAAGAGATCAGTGAGAATTCAAATCTGTCTACCGAAGATCAAGAATGTCTAACATTTTATGAGTCAACAACAAGAAGAACAGAAGAAGGCCGCTATGAAGTTAGAATACCACTGAAGGAAGAGTTGAAACACAAACTGGGCATGTCTAAGCCTATGGCGATCGCCCAACTGAGGAATTTAGAAACAAAATTTAGAAAACAAGAACATTTAGCTAGCAAATATAAAACCTTTATGAAAGAATATCTCGAATTAAAACATATGAAACCTGAAGAAACAAACTCAATAGCGAGACTACAATGCTACCTACCTCATCACGATGTGCAGCGTGATGACTCATTAACAACAAAGTTACGCGTAGTATTTAACGCGTCTGCCAAAACATCTACTCGGTTTAGTTTGAATGACATAATGTGCAAAGGGCCTAACATGCAAAGGGATTTACAATCATTGTTATTACAGTGGAGGCAATATCCTTACGCGTTTACAGCGGACATCGAGAAGATGTACCGCCAAGTATTGGTTAACAATATCGACCAGCATCTTCAAAAAATTGTTTGGAGAGAATCATCGGAACAACCCATACAGAGCTTTCAACTAACTACAATCACTTATGGGACTAAATCAGCCCCATTTTTAGCTATGAGGACTTTAAGACAGTTGGCGTCGGATGAGCGTAGTAAACATCCTGAGGCAGCGGAAATCCTAGAAAATTCATTCATGATGGATGACCTACTCCATGGTGCCTATAACATTAAACAGGGAAAGTACTTGATTAAGGAACTGCATCAGTTGTTGAAATTAGGTGGATTTACGTTAAGAAAATGGGCCTCAAATAATGAAAGAGTATTAGAAAGCGTAAAACAGAATGCGGGAGAAACAAGTTATCACTTCAAAAATGAAGAAACTTCAAAAACATTAGGTTTATGCTGGCAAACAAAACAAGATCATTTTACATTTAATTATAATTTCACAACACACATAGAAAGACTTACTAAACGGAAATTACTCTCGGAAATTTCGAAGTTATTTGACCCGTTGGGCTGGTTAACACCCTTATCTACAAAGCTAAAACTGCTCTTCCAAAAGCTATGGCAAACTGATCTCCAATGGGATGATGAAGTATCTGGTGACGTATACAAGGAGTGGTGTAAACTAGCAGCTGATATAGAAAACATAAAAAATTGTGTGGTGCCGCGGTGGATAAGAACGCAAGAGAACAGTATTATCGAATTCCATGGGTTTTGTGACGCTTCCATGGAAGCCTACGCATGTGTAGTATATGCTCGAACTAAACATAGCCAAGAAACTATATTGGTAGCTGGAAAGTCTAAGCTTATACCACATCGAAAGGCTATAACATTGCCAAGAACAGAGTTATGTGGTGCACATTTATTGGCAAGACTCATGAGCAAAATTACTTCTAGTATTAGCTGCCCATATGAAACTTATGGATGGTGTGATTCCATGGTCGTGTTGGGCTGGATACATGGAAATTCAACACGATGGACACCATTTGTTTCCAACAGAATTAAGGCTATAAAACAGATTATGCCGAGTGACAACTGGCGGTATGTAAAGTCCGCAGAAAATGCTGCCGACTGCGCTAGCAGGGGACTAACGGTGTCTCAGCTTTTAGAACATCCACTGTGGTGGCATGGACCAGTATGGTTACTATCCTTAGACATGAAGAAAGTACAGAGTCAACAACCCATGTACACTACAGAAGAAGAAACAAGAAAAATAAAACAAGTTAATATTATACAACAAACTATTAACATTATTGAAGATTTATTAAACAATTATAGCTCATTTCGAAAAATAATACATATATTTGCGTGGATACTCAGGGCGTTGACACCAATTTCAAAACGTAAACATTTGCCATCGTACCTAACATTGCAAGAATTGCGAAAAGCTAAATTAACAATAATTAAATATGTACAACGAAAGGAATTTGCTGAAGAGGTCGAAAAAATCAGTAAGAATAGTACCGTTGGAACAAAAAGTAAATTATTTCTTTTAAATTGTTTTATTGATGAAAACGGAATTTTGAGAGTGGGAGGACGCCTACGGCATGCAAACCTGAGCAGTGAGATGAAGTATCCTAAAGTAATACCTAACAAAACTCGTTTAGCTGAACTTCTTATAGCTGAATCTCATTTGCTAACGTTTCATGGAGGACCCAAACTAACTCTGGCGACCCTGAGGAGACAGTATTGGATACCAAGTGGAATCAAAACAACCAAGTCACAGCTGCGGAATTGTGTCACTTGCCGAAAACATGCTACAAGAAAGGAACACCAGTTGATGGGAGATCTGCCCGCGGCCAGAATGAACCCGGCTCCTCCGTTTTACCACACTGGGGTAGACTATACCGGTTTCGTAGAAGTTAAGGCCAACAAGGGTAAAGGCGTGCGAACAACTAAGGGATATGTGGCGGTGTTTATATGTATGGTTACGAAGGCCGTACATCTCGAGCTGGTGTCTGACCTGACCAGTTCGGCATTTTTAGCAGCACTGAGCCGAATGGCAGCCAGAAGGGGTGCGCCGCGTCACATGTACAGTGACCAAGGCATGAATTTCATCGGAGCCAACCGGTTACTGAGAGAAGAATATGAAGAAATTCAACAAGTTTTCGGAGATAAACTGCTTGCCGATATTGCCGACATGGAAATAGAATGGCACTTTAACGCGCCATCTTGGCCTAGTGCTGGGGGGCTGTGGGAAAGAGCAGTGCGTAGCCTGAAATATCACCTAAAAAGAGTAGTCGGTGAACAACGACTGACATTCGAGGAGTACACAACAATTCTAACAAAAATAGAGGCTTGCCTCAACTCACGGCCGTTGTGCTCGCTTAACGAAAACATTGAAGATTTAGAGTATATATCTCCGGCCCACTTCTTAACGGGTAGATCTGGCAACACCGTAATAGACACAAAACAAGACGCGCGAACACGATGGCATTTGACTGCTCAGATTACCCGACAAATCTGGTTGAAATGGAAAACAGAGTATTTAACACAGTTAACAGCTAGAGAGAAATGGGGAAAGCCCCAAAGAAACATGAAAATCGGAGATATGGTGGTCGTACACGAGGATAATGTTCCAGCTGGGAAATGGATAATGGGAAAAGTTGTCGATGTACACCCAGGCAGCGACGGCTATGTACGTGTTGTCACCTTAAAAACCAAAGGTGGTGTTATTAAACGGCCAGTAGTCAAACTCTCGCTATTGCCAATAGAAAAGGACGAACAGCAAGGCAAGGTCCCAGAAACAAACACCCAAACATCTAACATTGAAGAAAATCAAAGCCCAAGGGGCACCAGAAGGAAATCAAACACTGTAAGTTTTTCGTATATTGTAATGGCTTTAACATTTTTCATGACTATGTGCGGCAATGCGCATGGTACATATAATGTAACACAATTTGGAAAGGAACAATCACTATTTTTTGATTCGATAGGAAGATTAAACCTTGCTAAGGACAAATGGACTATGGTAATTTTCTACGACATGTCCCCATACTGGGAAGGCATAAGTGCATTCAACAAAATTAACACTTATTTAGATACTATATGCAAAACAATAGGTGGTGAACATTGTAACACGATAACCACTCAGCTGTCGCATGAGGCCAACGAACTAAAGTACTACAATCAGTTTTTGCTAAATCAGCAGGTGAGTCGTCACGTGAGGCGGCGACGCGGCCTTATTAATGGAGTAGGCTATTTAGCGAATTCATTGTTCGGGGTACTGGACGAACATTTCGCAGAAAAGTACACCCGAGACATCAACTTAATACGGAACCATGAAAAACATATTGTCGAGTTATGGAAGAATCAGACGTCAATTATAGAGTCTGAATACAATCTGTTACAACGAACTGCGTCTATTATAAATAAACAACACAAATTTATTAACCAACATATCATGAAACTAGAAAACAGATCCAAAAAGTTTCAAGAAGACATTAATAACATTGAGCTACTCCAAGAATTTACCCTGATGTCACTAACAGCTAGTAACTTATTACAGAATTTAAAGGGAAATCAGGATACTCTCGTAGATATACTTACCAACATACATCATGGACAGTTTAATATACACTTACTGACTCCCGATCAATTACAGAGCGAACTCAACACTATCTCGGGGCATCTATCAGATGACACGATGTTGCCAATTGAGCCCCATAACCTTAGAGACTTGTACCCATTACTGAATTTGAAGGCAAGATTAACAGAAAACTATTTTCTATTTCAAATAACTTTTCCACTGATTGGAAGGGACACATACAAGCTGTATAAAATAACATCAATACCACATCAATACAACGAGTCTATGGTGGAACTTATCCCACTATCAGAATATATTGCAACCGATTTAAAGAGGAACACCTACACTACTCTCACTTCTGACGAATTATCCACCTGTATGAAACAGAGCATATGGATATGCGATTTGAAGAAGCCGATTCAACATCAAAGGAGTGAATCCATTTTCTGTGAGCTGGATCCTAACACAAATAAATGTAAAATTAAGAGGTCAAGATGTGAAAACAAATGGGTATATCTGACAAATCCCTCCCATTATCTCTACCATTGCTGCAATAGTTGTCCGGTCAATGTACTGTGTGGAGAACAAATCAGTGTGGAAATTTTACATCAAGCTGGCATTATATACATAGAGCCTGGTTGCTTACTCAAAGGTCATGATTTCACTCTTCATAGCCCAAAAAATACCGAGAACCTAGTGAACATAACTAGCCCAGTTTATAGCCCAGCGATAGATCAGCTAAATTACTTCATCAACACTTCCATCGCGTGGACAGATATACCAAACATAACAGATTCCAACAACCTAGAAACTGAGCTAAACCAATTACATCAACGGATCGAGGAGATGAAAAATAACAAGTTTGAGTTGGAAGCTTCGCTATCTTACCACAACATCCACCTATACTCGGTGAGCTACATTCTGGTAGGCGCAGGAGTAGTGGCGGCTGGCGCCTTGTGGTGCCGCCGCTGGCAGCGACGACGGGCGTCTGGTGCCCGCCTATCGCCGGACATCGAGCTTCAGCCTACAGCAGGCAACCGTAGTGAGGTGAACAGTGCGCGAAGGGTTAATCGACAGTGTAGTGATCAAACGTCCGACAATAGTGCACGTTCAAATAAGGTTGACCGACAGCCAAGTGTTTCTGACATTAACGAAAGTGCGCGACTTTGCATGGGCGACCGGCGTCCGAGTCCCCACGGTCGTTACGGGGTAATCAAAACATGTGCTGTTAAAAACCAATCGTGTTCTCCTATGCCTAGGAGAAATTTAGAATTAAGATATGACAAGTCTTAGATTATTAACATATATCAATTTGTAAACATTTTATTTTAGAATTATCTCATTTTCTCATCTTTTGCGGTCCCGAATATGTTCGGTGCAATGACACCGAACACCTTGCTCAGCATTACGCGACTTACGCAGTTACTTCATTAGTATTAAAATTGTATCATAGAGTCAGTGCGCATCGAGTAACCGTGATATTCGCGTGCATTCATTGCAACATTTCTAACACTCCATTTAACATAGTTCTTGCTAACATTTTAACATTTAAGAAGTTATTGTGGATCAGTACAATAAACTTTATTTTAGTGAAACAACATTCTATCATTCAACAAACTCTGCAACCCCCACCGCATTACACCGTACAAATATTTTTGTCCCAATTAAATAAAAGAATTCTGGAAAACAAACCCAATGCAAGCTGAACCCAAACTAGGTAGAGCATGTACTATGGCAACCAGTTAACTGATAACGATACCTGCTTATGTTTCTAAATGCAAATATAAATAAATTACACACAGATACTGAACAAATAACCTAGCTTATTACACGAAACATTTGTCCTGGTTGCGGACCTACAAGACCAACAGTAACAGTAGTTACAATAATAACAAATGCAAGCCAGTAGTGTTTTAAGCGGGACTTGTCTAATAAATGTATTTATCAGTAAGATCAATCATATAAATCTGAAAGCACACTGTAAGCGCTTTTTTATGTAGAAACGTACTTACTTATGTAGGGCATGTGCGTTCCAGATTGATAAATATAGCTAACAATGTCTCAAAAATATAATTTGGGTAATTAAACAACACGATCGAGTTATTTAAATACAAAAATATATTAGAGAAATGTCCAAATCGGTAAAAGCAGGCATTTACTTTTAGGTTAAATATAACCTAAAAATTAACAGTAAACGTCTGTTTTTAGCAATTTGGCCATTGCTGGGAGACGTGGAAATTGGGCTCGTGAAATCTTTCAAGATGCTTTAATTTATGGCCAAATTCCAGCTCTGTAACGCCAGGCCTGAGTTTCTATGGAGTTTGGGTTTCTCCTTTACATACGTAATACGTTCTTGTCAATTATGGAAACATACGGCCCTCCTTGGAAAAGTTGACCAAATTTTACGTGACACGCTATGCTCAATTTTAAATTTAGACCTGGATGACCGTGCCTGGGCGCAAGCTACTCTTCCTGTGCGCATGGGCGGCCTCGGCATCCGCAAAATTACTAGCGTTAGCTTACCAGCGTTTCTGTCCTCGGTCCACTCTACCGAAGAACTTATCTTTAAAATTCTTTCACCTACTCAGGTTAGTTCAGAGGTAAGGTGTTTAACCGATGCCATAAACGTTTGGAAAATGACCTGTCCAAGTTCAGACCTACCCACGAACCCGTCCTCCCAGAAACAGTGGGACCAGCCGCTCTGCGAGCTAGTGCGTAATAATCTCGTAAATACATGCACGAACCTCGCGGAACGCGCTCGTCTACTGGCTGTGGGAGAATGGGAGTCGGGTTTATGGTTACAGGCGTTACCGTCGGCCAACATAGGTACTATGCTGGACAACGGTACTTTTCGCGTCGCTGCCGGCCTCCGTCTGGGTGTCTCATGCGTTGCTCCGCATCGTTGTAGGTGTGGGGAAGCGGTCGATCACCTTGGACGCCATGGTCTATCATGTTGCCGTAGCGCGGGCAGAATCTCACGCCACAGTGGGATCAATAATATAATCCGTCGGGCTCTTTCCAGCGCTGACGTCCCAGCGGTTCTAGAACCAAGCGGCTTGGCACGTGATGATGGAAAGAGACCCGATGGTATGTCTTTGGTTCCATGGAAGATGGGTAGGCCCTTGGTGTGGGACGCAACATGCGTCGTCACCCTTGCGCCCTCTCATCTTCCCCATACGTCGGGTTCTGCAGGCGCTGCTGCTGCTTTGGCGGAAACCCTTAAACGGCGCAAATACACAAATTTGGCTACAAATTTTGTTTTTGAGCCGTTTGGGGTAGAAACCTTAGGACCATGGGGCCCAAGTGCACATTTATTATTTCGGGAAATAGGTAAACGTTTGATCGACGCTTCCCATGATCAGAGGGCTGGTCTATTCTTGGGTCAGAGGATCAGCATTGCGATTCAGCGTGGCAATGCGGCCAGCCTTCTGGGCACTTTTCCCATAAGCGTTGCGGAGGGATTATTGGACGCCTTTTAGGGTAAATAGTAGTTTATCAAATTTCTAGCTTATAATTTCATTTTATTTAATTCTATTCTATTATTTAATACCTTCTTTTTTGTCATATCTAATAAAAAATAAATAAACTCATTTTCACTTTTTATTATTAGTTTTTTTCTTTTGCGGTAGTAGATACACTTCATTAACGTATTTATGTGAGGCACCTCTGACAGGTACGCTTCGTATTAATATATTATATTAAGAGAGGTAGGGCACAGCGTTCATACGCACGAAGAGCAGCCCGACTGGGGAAGTACCGCCACCTTACAGAAGACATTCCTTAATAATATCGTTCATAATTTTAATGTTGTGTTTCCGAGTGTGAGTAAGGTCGTCAGAGCTCATTGGGGTGGAGGGAAGGGTCAGCAACACTTGTTTGCTGACTTTTAAAGGCCGGCAACACACCCGCGACACCTCTGGTATTGCGAGTGTCCATGGGCAGCGGTGATCACTTACCATCAGATGACTCACTTGCTCGTTTGTCGCCCTCTGATATAGAATGAAAAAATAAAAAATAATTAAGTATGTATTTACAAAAGCAAAGTTAACTGGTTTCCATAGTACAAGCTCCGCTTAGTTTGGGATCAGATAAATGTGTGTGATGTGTATGTGTGTCCCCTAAGATATTATTATTATTCTTTTGTAAACTTGACATTGCCGTAATAAAGTTGATATATACATTTATGTAAATTTTCAGTGATGCAATAAGATCCTCATCAAACAATTTGGAGTTTGCATACTAATAACTTAAACTTTATAGATAAGCCCATCAAAATATAACAATCCAACTAAATTAGTGTATTACGAAATTAGATCAACCTATATTAGTTTTCAACGAGTTAATGCATTCAAATCCAGCACGAATGGTTTGAGGACGTATTATGTCATCCACAATCCCTCTAACATAGACGTAGTATCTATACAGAAGGTAAACTGGCCACAAAACGATGTAAAGTGGTCCACACTAGTATCTAGTAATCTATACATCTATACAAATAAATAAAATTGAAGTGTCTGTTTGTAATATTGAAATAACCGATTTTTACTACATGTATATGATTAAATATACGGTACATACTCCAAAATAACGTTTTTGCAATTATTGTCTGTCTGTCTGTCTGTTTGGTCCGGCTAATCTCTGAAATGACTGGACCGATTTTGACAGGACTTTTATTGGCAGGTAGCTGATGTAATAAGGAGTAACTTAGGCTACTTTTATTTTTGAAAAGTCTTATATTTGAAAAAACAAAAATAAAACAAAATTAACTAATTAACACGCGGAAAAAGTCGCGGGCACAGCTAGTTTTTAATAAAATTTTACTGGTCCTACATATCTACATTTCGTTTCGTTTTATTTACTATGAAGCGATAATAATACCAAAAACATAAAAAAATTACAGGTACTTACTTACCTATCGTATGGGTAGTGGTCACCTTAGTGTCAGAGTTGTTCAAGCCGCCCAGTAGGCCTGACATGGCTTAATTATATCAGATCAGCATACCAAAACTGTCTGATTAAAATAAATTTAACTGTTGGTTACATTAAGAATTGATTTTACTTTTCGCATTAGGAAATTTAAAATTGGAATATTTTAAACTAATATTTTCTTTTTTATGCAATTATTTTGGAGATGAGTTTATGTAGTCAAAGATTTAAAGCATTTAGAAGAAAAGAGAGCAAATCTCAATACAAATCATCTATAACTATTTGATTTACATAGTACTTCATTGCCAAAAGCAGTTGTAAGGTACGTCAAACAAGACGCATCAGATCTGACGCTGGTGCATCAAACTAAACTTAAAAACATTTAATAAAACTTAAGACTCACATTTTGACATTTTAAATCCATGATGATGTAGACACGCAATATTCAAAACGGTGCCAAAATTACACCATTAAAACCAACGTTTAATTTCATTTTTGAATTTCATTGCTCGTTTTTCAATGTTGTTGAAGAATGTGCCCAATTTTTGAATGTTTTTGAGCGCCCTATGTACAGACGCCAGCACATACAGCTACCCCAATCTGTTCTTTTCTTTTATAGATTTTCAACTTTATCTTTATCACAAAAGCATAAGGTTCACTTTCAGTTGGGTAAATGTGACAGATTGGGGTAGCTTGATGAAATGATGAAATTTATTTAGCACTTGGGTATTTATATACGCTCAAGCTCATGTCAAGCTCACAGTGCAATACATAAACACAGTTTAAAACAGCAAGTAAACCAACAAAATATTTTGAATTAGTTGCGTAGTGATGTGCTGGCGTCTGTACATAGTCAGCTAAATTTGTTTTAATTATCCAAGTTTCGACTTTGTTTTCTAAACAAAAAAGCGGGTGTTCCCGTACTGTGTGATACACATACTGTGTCCCCGTGCTCGGTCACATGGAATATCACCGGCCTGGAGTTTGTTGATCGGGACAATACTAAGGCGAATAATGGACGTAAGCCTAAACGTTTCAGAGATTACAGCGGATCGGTTTTATCGGAAGAATATTAAAATCTGAGGGTTATTTTTATGTTTGGGGTCTAATAAATGTGTTTGCGATAGGCGACGCTTTGTAAAAGCAGGAAGCATTGTAATAAAACCGTTTAGAATTTATCACAAATGGATATCAAACGAAATATAAAATTAATTTCGTAAAATATAGCATAAGAGTTCTGCCGCTCGAAACAAGAAGGGCGTTACATAACACGCGTCTGAATTATTTTCAGTACTTATTTTCAGGTTCTCTACTTGTGCCCTGTACCAAATACATCACCTGGGGCTCTACCGGCTAAGTCGCCGAACATCGATTTCTTAAATGGCGTTCAATTAAATAAAGGTTAAAAATGACTTAATCAATCGTTAAATCGGCTTCAACTTTGACAATCGATTCCGGATCATTTATGACGTCATATGTGCTCATGGAAGCTGATTTAACAGTTGATTAAGTCATTGTTATTAACCTTTATTTATTTGAACGCTATTTAAGAAATCGATGTTCGGCGACTTAGCCGGTAGAGACCCTGACCGTTTAAATATCTGTTGGTATCACCATCAGATGTCATATCGACGCAAACATATAATTTTTGTCATATACCTGCTCTTAATTTCTGTATGCAATATATCTGCCTAATGCACCTATCTTGTCATCTCTGCATCACCTTAAGGAAGACTGGGAGAAAATGCGTTAGACATTAAGTCCACCATTTTTATTCTTCATTCAAAAAGTTTATAAGTAATGGAACCAGGCGTTACTTTGTGGAAATCCATAAGAATCAAAATACAAAATCAATATCTAGTGTTAATTCCGCTAATTGTCAGTTTAATCACGCCGTGACGCAGTTTGCACCGCCCTCCCACCCGCAAAAATGTGCACATGCAAGAAGGACAATATAAAAAAGCAAATTACATGCGCCGTCGATTCGTCGAATCGTCATTCGAGCACTCGACGAGTTAGCAGCCCTTGAAAATGGTCCGTGGAGGACTGAAACACGTGTTGGGTATCGTACTGGCTAGTGAAATTTGCTTTTTTATATTATCCTTCTTGCATGTGCACATTTTTGCGGGCGGGAGGGCGGTGCAAATTGCATCCCGGCATGATTAAACTGACAATTGGCGGAATTAACACTACATATTGATTTTGTATTTTGATTCAAAAAGTCTAAATAAAAATAAATAAAACATGGGATTTAAAACACATCTATAGAGGTTTCCTCAAGCGTTACTACTTCACTTAGTTCTGAATATTAAATAATAACAGAGTAACTTATAATGGATATAATAGTCTACGTCTACACCAGCCCTTAAGTTCGCTTGGCTTTTTTACTGTAAATTAAACTAAATTAATTTCAACCTCCGTACTTTATACTTTGCGCATATTTCAGTCATATTTTTTAATTTACCCGATATATCCGCGCGCTGCGGGTAGAATGTTTCTTTTTTATCGTTCTTTATGGTACCTTTCGGTTTCCCGTACTTAATACGCTTACGTGAGAGTACTTGATATGTGTAAATAAAACGAAATCTCCGTTTGTATCGACGTTGCTTTGAAATGGGAATTTTCGGTTTGGTACATATAAATTTCTTCTTTGGCTTTGGATAAATATTGTTATTATTAAGTTTTTATACCTTTCATAATTATTTAAAACTAAATTTAAAAATACCTTTGCCTATTAAATTTCTAGTCGTTACACATAGGTTCTACGTAGGTATAATTTTTCGATTTAGTTTATTTTCTTACTATTTTACTGTCAAATTTCATGTCAAAAATACTTCAAATTTTAGCTGGTAAATGTTATGTACACCTTAATTGTTATGCATATTAGATGCAAAACCATGTAATTATATTTTTTTTAAATGAGTAAATGGATAAAATGTATATTTATATATAAGTGCTATATATAAATAAATAATAATTCAATCCAAACAAAACATAAACGTCCAAGCGATTTCTACTCATTTTCATATGTAGGGGACCGGTCCCCTACGCCAAATCGAACGCCAAGTAATCGAATGTCTAAATACTCGAATGTTTATAAAATTTAATTGTTACTAAATGAATCACCTACTTTTCTCGGTTGTCGCCTTCTCAGTTGGGGCGCATTGGATCCGATGATAGCATGAAAGCGCGACCATCGTTATAAACACAACGTCCGCCATAATAATAATATAGACAGAACCATTCAGACAATATGTAGTAAAAATACAGCTAAAATTTCAAATTCCGATAATGAAACATACACATTATCTCCTTGACAATAACTTAATATAGGCTAGCTAAATATCATTACTAGAATATAATAAATCTTATTGTAAAGTTTTTCATGAAATCCGTGTACCTAAATATCTATATGTACCTAGAAATAATTATAAATTGATTAATTAATTATATATTACTACAAACATGTTCTGACTATTTACAAGCGCTTTATTAAAGTCTACGTGAATAAAAACCTTTTTTATTTATTATTTTATATTAATAAAATATACCAATTAATTATCTTCATGCCATATAATGCGATCGGCACAAACTGTTACCCGATTACGTCAATAAGCTTTAATATTCCAAAATTATCGGAGGCCGCCTAAAATAATTAGTAGCACAATTTTCGGCCTCATTTCACGTCAAAGTACCAGAAAACTAATTAACCAGTTAGACATAAACTGGCATCAAAGCTCAGGGCAAAGCTGATACTTATTATAATTTACTTTAGCACTTATCTTTGGTAATCTGTGTTTCATTACGTTTTTCTTCTTTCTTAGTACAGACGCCAGCACATTGATCTACCCCAATCTGTCAAATTTCTTTTATAGATTTTCAACTTTATCACAAAATCATAAAGTTCACTTTTATTTGGGGAAATTTGACAGATTGGGGTAGCTTGATGTGCTGGCTTCTGTACTTTGTGGAGTTTGGACGCGTAAAGATTTGTGGACGGGAAAAGTACCGTAAACAGGACGCTGCTGCGAAGTAAATCAAGTTTAAACAATTCAATTGTAATGAGGTCAAGATTATTGTTGAAATGTAAGTAGTATTTTATTGTATTTGTAAGCACAGGGTAGTTCTATATTTTTTATTGCACACAGAAATACATATTTATATAAGAGATTAGATATGTCATGTGCACAGGCGAGCTTAAATCAACTATGAGTTCTCTTCCAGTAAACCTTTGTAAGAGTGAGAGCTTATATGTAATGGGTTACAGATAGTGCACAACAATTTTAAATAAGAATGAACTAAGGAAATTAAAATAAAAAAAAAAACTAAATTTACCACTCAAGAGATTTTATTAAAAAGATGTTAATCTTTATAATAAAATAAAGAAATAACTCTTCAGTACTTAATTTTATTTAGTTAACATCCATTATAAATAAATAAATATCTTGGGTCAAATAACACATTGCCATCTGAGCCCAAACAAGGCAGAGAATGTATTATGGCAACCAGACAACTGATAGGCATACTTCATCATCATCATCATCATCATATCAGCCGAAAGACTTCCACTGCTGGACAAAGGCCTCCCCCAAAGATCTCCACAATTGCCGGTCTTGTGCTATTCGCATCTGGAAACTGCTGGATGCGAATAGGTATACTTATATGTTTCTAAATACATAGATAAAAATACCACAAGATGTGCTAATATTAAGTACATATTAAGTATAAGGGTGCAACATAGGTCTCACTCCTTAAAAAGCTAATTGCAGTGACAGACATACAGCTTAATGTCCTACAATAGTGACAGATTGCTGACATAATTTGAAAAAAAAAATATACATACATAATTATAGATAAATTACACCCAGGCACCCTGTTACACAGTTTGGCTTCTATAGTTCTTGTAAGATATCCGATTATCTCCACACCTCCTCCTGGTTATGTCGCTAGTGGCCCCATGTGGTAAATATTGAGAGTGGTGGAATAGAAAGTGCCCCTGTGTTGGCGCACACACTTGGGCACTACAATATGTTATTTACAAATGGCTGGTCTCCATTGACACTGGCCACCATGGCCGAAATTCAAACCAGCAGGACATTACAAGAGAGAAAACAAGAGATGAATCCTTTGATACTTCTGCCATCCGTATAAACGTAATTGAAATAAATTAATTCTTAGAAATATACGAACAAGGAAATACATGATCAGCAAATTCGCCTCAGGCGCATCGTAACCTCATATCTCTTAAGCGCGCTTCTAAAAATTTGTCATTGTAAATTCTACTCTATAACACGGTCAATGTTCTGAACTCTGCTCGTGAGCAGTCTAGAGTATCTAAGATATTCGGTGCCATCAGAATTTGAGTGATTCAAATGTAATGATGTAATTTGTGTCCGTCTGTTATGTATTTTTAAAGTACCCTGCGACACAGGGATTAGATTCCCTAGTGCAGGAATTGTCTTTATAAAAAAAATGTGTTGTCCGATAGTTCCTAAGTATTTATTTATTTTTAATTGTTGGTCAGTTTATTTAATATAGTTTAAAAAAAACACACGCAAAAGGGCACTCAGAAGTGTTGATAGAAAATGTGAGGTTCGGAAACATATTCGGATCAATTGAAACGGATGTTGTAAATGTGCGTATCGTGGTACCTTAACGTAATCCCTGTCATAGAATAAATGCAATCAACGTCACATCATCAGCCTGGTATCGTCCACTGCTGGATATAGCCCCCCTATAACAGTAGACGATAGCAGGCTGATGGTGTGATCTGATTGAAACACTCAAAATAGCACTCTTAAGTTAATACTTAAGAGTGCTATTTTGAGTGTTTCATCATTATATTTGCTATTAATATAGCAAATATGAGGTTCGCAAAGACATACGGAACAATTTAAATGGATTTTGTAAATGTGCGTATCGTCCGATGGTACCTTAACGTAATCGCTGTCATAGAATAAATGCAACCAACGTCACATCATTAGCCTAACATACCCCCCCCCCCCCCCTCCCCACGTCCAGCAGTAGACGATATATGGATGATGGTGTGATGTAATTGAAACACGCTAAAGAGCGCACAAAGTGTTGACAGAAACTGTGAGGTTCGGTAAAACATTCCAAGCAATTTAAATGGATTTTGTAAATGAGCGTATCGTCCGATGGTATCTTAACGTAATCCCTGTCATAGAATAAATGCAATCAACGTCCAATGAAGCACGTTCGTTCGGACATGTCGTGTCGGGCCCAGTGGTAGACCTGTCCGGCCCGAGCCCGACACGACGCCTATTACGAGTCATTGGGAGACGTCTACGTGAATTGATTGTTGGGTAATGCGTGATTTGAATATAGAATAGGGATAATGTTGGAGATGGGTGTGAATTGAATAGAAGGTATCTATGAAATTATGTGAAGCAAATATACTGAAGTAAAACTCTTTTGATATAATATTGATATATCAATATACAAAACTTGTGGAAGAACTAAACGTAACTACCATCATAATATTTGAGCATTGACATCGGGTACACGACCCATGCCACTCAATAACTAATAACTTCCATAGAAATTTACGGTCACCGTAGCCTAGTTGGTAGTGCTCCTGCCTACGAAGCTGGTGGTCCTGGGTTCGAATCCCGGTAAGTGCAAATATTTGTGTGATGAGCACGAATATTTGTTTCTGAGTCATGGATGTTTTCTATGAATTTAAGTATTTATCTATCTATATAAGTATGTATATCGTCGCCTGGTACCCATAGTACAAGCTTTGCTTAGTTTGGGGCTAGCATGATCTGTGTAACATTGTCCCCAGATATTATTATTATTATATTATTTTCATCTGCCCTCACCCCTTTCATCCCTTTATAACCTTTTTTGTATTAAAAAGTAGTCTATATCCTTGCTCAGGCTCTCAACTATCTGTGTACCAAATTTAATTCAAATCGGTTCAGTAGCTCTGGTACTTTACTTACTGGCTTATCGCATGGGCAGTGGTTACCCTAGTGTCAGAGCTGTTCAAGCCGCACAATAGGCTTCCGACATGGCTTAACGACTGTCGCCTATTGGCTATAAATGGGACCGACAGCTTAACGTGCCCTCCGAAGCACGGAGACGCTCAGAAATTAAACGCGTGCCTCTTTGCTTAAACTCGCCGATCGCTTACGGATCGGTGAGAGCATTTAGCTATTAGCGCCT
This sequence comes from Pseudoips prasinana, assembly GCA_951640165.1. Classification (NCBI taxonomy): domain Eukaryota; kingdom Metazoa; phylum Arthropoda; class Insecta; order Lepidoptera; family Nolidae; genus Pseudoips; species Pseudoips prasinana. The sequence goes on along the minus strand of OX621259.1, from coordinate 25,393,061 downwards.
CAGTAGTTACCGCTAGACCAACGAGGCAGTCGTTGGTCTAGCGGTAGCGTGTTCACCCGCAGAAAACGAGGTCCTGGGTTCAAATCCCGGGTCAGGCCAAAAGTGATTTTGGGACGCTTCTGTAAAAAGAAAAATATCTCAGAATCCGTCCGAAGTCTGGGAGTTGCCGGTATTACACCCCCGTGCCTCGGAGAGCACGTAAAGCCGTCGGTCCTGTACCTGACCTCTTTCCGGCCGTGTCGCTAGGCGTCCCATCTGATCATGAGAGTGATGGAATAGAAAGTGCTCCTGTGTTTGCGCACACACTTGAGCACTATAATATGTCCCGCGCAGATGGCTAATCTCTATTGAGACTGGCCGCCGTGGCCTAAATTCGGCTAGTAGGACATTATTCATTAGTTCTGGTGTGCACGACAGACAGATAGACAGAGTTACTTTCGTATTTATAATATTAGTTTAGGGAGAAGCGCTCATAACCAGATGTTTTCAACAGCCCGTAAGTGATTGGCGAGGTTAAGTAACTATGCTCACAGTCAGTCCATAGATTTGTGACCGCCAAAATAAATTAATTTCTAAGTGACTCCGTGCTTATCAGGGCACGTTAATCTATCGGTCCCGGTTGTAGCTATTAGGAACAGACGTGAAGCCATGTTAGTTGCCTAAGCTGCTTGCACAACTCTGATACCAGGACAACCATTGCAAGAAGAAAGAAAGAGATATCATACAGGTTTCAGGCACTCACTGACTGCCTCGATGGACTAACGGTAGTGTATTCAACCGCAGATAATAAGGTCGCTTTTTCAGTTAACCAAATTTTCAAGTTTGGTAGGTTTAGGAGGTTTTCCGAAGTTCACGAGGTGGCGGTATTACACCCCACGCCTTGGAGAGTACGTAAAGCCATCAGTTCTGTACCTCTTTCCTGTCGTGGTTCCCGTTGGATCGAGAGGATTATGGAATAGTAACTGCAGGGACAAATAATAATAATATATAATATAATAATAATAATAACAGTAGTAATAATAACAGCAGTTTTTAACCAATAAGAAAATTATTTACAATTTTTGCAGACAAATTCATTCATTTCAATAGCATTGTGGCGTGAAAGATGATGTAGTCACAAATATATAAAAAGGTATATCTACTGAGATGGTTTGGGCATATAGAAAAGATGAATCAAATAATATTGACAAAACAAGTATACCCGGCCTGTGTAAATGGGACAACCGGAAGGGGAAGACCTCGTAGAATATATTCTCACCAAATCGGAGACGTTCTCAAGAAAGGCCAGGTCAGAAGTACCCTAAACCGCCGAGCATGTATGAAGAATATAATGACAGTAAAGTGTGTAAAGATCGTGACAAATGGAAATCCGTTGTCTCTGCCTACCCCACTGGGAAACAGGCGAGAGTCTATGTATGTATGTAAATTCATTCAATAAAAGTGAATTGGTTTCGACATATGGATCGAAAATATCAGAGTGTATACTATCCACATAACACTTTAATATACTTTATAGAACTATTGGTATATATAAAACGTCTGCTGTTGCGAGTCATTTCGTCGAAACGCTGTTTATTTTTATCCACAATACAATTGTTTGTCATGTTTCCGGACTCCGGAGGGAATATTTACGGTGTTGCAACATGGCTGAAACGTTACGAACGATCTGAGCAAATAAGGAAAAACTCGATTAATATTGCGACAAAGTGTAGCTTAATGTTGTGGGTATTAAACTGAAGTGTAAAATTTTTGTTTCAAGTGTATTTATTAGACGTTAAAAAACCTAAAGATGTTGTACATAAGTTGTAATAGACAGTATTGACGGGTACGAAGTTCGCCAGTTCAGCTAGTTTTTGTCAAAAGATCGACGAACAAAAAGTGGATTAATTATTGCTGGATTATTGACGTCAGATATGAATACGGCTTTTTAGTTTTTAAAGACTGATCCATCGTTTACTAAAGATGCACTCAGGGGCTACACGATCTTGTATATCCATCTCCGTTCATCTATAAGACTATCAGCGTAATTAGAATTGTGAAGAAGACTTATCTGCCTATAGCACGCTTCAAAGGTTTCTCAGTAGCAAACAATTTTTTGTAACTGAGGGCGCTAGGGAAACTTCTTGTCAGAGAGTATTCCTAAGTTTTTAACGTTATCAGTTATAGGTGTGTGTACAATCGAGCAGGTCAAGTGGTAGGGGAAGAACTCGTAGAACATTCGCTGACCAAATCGGAGATGTTCTCAAGAAAGTCTAGGTCAGAAGTATCCTAAACCGGCGAGCATTTATGAAGAATACTAGCTGTGCCCCAGAGTTTTACCCGCGTTCAACTTTATAAATTGCCACAGTTTTTCCCCCGTAGGTGATAGCGTGATAATATGTAGCCTATATGTTGACCCGACCTCTTAGTAATATGCATGCAAAATTTGAATTAAATCCATGCTGTACTTTCTGAGTTTAGCCCGGACATACATACAGACAAACAGACAAAAATTCTAAAAACTATATTTTTGGCTTTTATATCGAATGTGGATCACGCCCCAAGTACCCATTTAAAAAAATATTCAATGTACAGTTTTGACTTTCCTACGATTTTATTATATGTATAGATAATGCCAGTAAAGGAGGCAAAAGAGGTGTGCAAAGATCGTGGTAAATGAAAATCCGTTGTCTCTGCCTACCCCTCAGGGAAAGAGGCGTAAGTCTCTTTATGTATATATGTAAAATCTACAGCCACACAAACGAACCTCTCTACTTATAAATTTCACCGGCCTAGCTAACATTAAAAATTGAATTCCAAGTGTTTCGCGCAGCTTCAGCATATTGCACCAGTCACGTTCACATGTATTATGAACTCCTATTTTGCAGTGACATTTTTCGTTCAACACTTCCCGATTGGATTTTTGAAACGTGTAAATTCGATAAAACACAGACCGTAGAGAATGAGTGAGTTATGGGCGTTTTAGATTGGGGACGCAGCAGCAGAAACGTAAAAGAGTTTGGTATATCATTTTAACCAGTAAACTGGATTGGAAAGCGTGTATGTACAAGTTGCTTCGAGTTTTTTAATACCTACATTCATATCCGTTTTTGAAATGGATTTTTAAGTCGTTAAAATTTTACTATCTGCATTCTTCAACAGTATTTTTCTGGAAAATATACATACAGACGCCAGCAGATCCAGCTACCCTAAGCTGTCAAATTTCTTTTATAAAATTTCAACGTTATCACTAAAGCATAAGGTTCACTTTCAATTGGAGAAATTTGACAGAATGGGGTAGCTTGATGTGTTCATATATCATTTTAATTGCTAGACAGATTAATTTTTACCTATGAATAAATAAACGAGGTGTAAGAGGTGTGCAGGGATTATGGCAATGGAAATTTATATTTGTATTTTTAGCTTGTAATTTAAGTAGAAGGTATATCCAGCGAGAAGATATTTAAAGAAATAATCACCATTAAAATAAAAATACTTACTTATGCGGTTTCTGGTCGTAAACAACTTTTTAAGCGACCAAGGATGGTATTGAAACTTTACTGCACGTGTTTGACTTGGCTGATTTTATCACTGGAACGTGCTTGAGTTTGCGGGCACAGTTATATTATTTGAACGGTTTCTAACGGTCATTGTTTGTTTAAAATATTACATTATAAATTAAGAGATATCGTGGTGCTACTAATAAAAATAATGTCCTCGGCAGCCAGTGTTAATGTAGATTAGCCATCTGCGCGGGACATATTATAGTGCACAAGTGTGTGCGCAAACACAGGGGCACTTTCTAATTCATCACTCTCGTGATCCGATGGGACACCTAACGACACCACCGGAAAGAGGTCAGGTACAGGACACGGCTTTACGTGCTCTCCGAGGCACGGGGGCATAATACCGCCAACTCGCAGACTTCGTGTTGATACTAAGAAATATTTCCTTTTACAGAAAAATCCCAAAATCACTTTTGGAACGACCCGGGATTTAAACTCAGGTAACTCGTTATCTGCGGTTGAACACGCTACCGTTAGACCAATGAGGCATTGAATATACAAACGAAGGACAATATCGTATAAATATCTATATACATATAATAAAATCGTAGGAAAGTCAAAACTGTACATTGAATATTTTTTTTAAAGGATACTTATGCCGTGATCTGCAATAGATATCAAAGCGAAAAATTTAGTTTTTAGAATTTTTGTCTGTTTATCTGTTTGTCTGTATGTATGTCCGGGCTAAATTCAAAAAGTACTCCATGGATTAACTTCAAATTTTGCATGAATATAACTAAGAGGTCGGGTCAACATATAGGCTACATATTATCACGCTATAGCCTACAGGGGAGGAGCTGTGATAATTTATAAAGTTTAATGCGGGTAAAACCGCGGGGCACAGCTAGTATTGAATAAAAAAATAATATATTCAAAACTAGCTGTGCCCCGCGGTTTTACCCGCGTTAAACTTTATAAACACAAAAAGCTCCTCCCTGTAGGCGATAGCGTGATAATATATAGCCTATATGTTGGCCCGACCTCTTAGTAATATTCATGCAAAATTTGAAGTAAATCCATGCAGTACTTTTTAAGTTTAGCCCGGACATACATACAGACAAACAGACAAAAATCTACAAACTATATTTTTGGCTTCGATATCGATTGTAGATCACGCCCTAAGTATCCTTTTTAAAAAATATTCAATGTACAGTTTTGACTTTCCTACGATTTTATTATATGTATAATTATTTAAACTTCAATATCAAACTGTCATTGTCAGAAGTATAAAATAATGAAAGTTTGTATCGCAAAAAATTGTATGACTAAATTTTAAACTGTTTCCAATCTGAAGTCCTCAGGGCATGTTTAACTTGTGTTTGTAAAATAATTGAAATCGTCCTTTTTTAACGACCCGAGAAGGCTTAGGATAGTTGTCGCACACTATTGAAGTGTGGGACAACTTTCTTTTTTTTAAATTAATTTATATACAGACATAACAATTTTACAATTAACACTATATATTCGCCAAACTTTTACGTTTAATGGCGAGACGCGCTCGTTTTACACTTTTTTAACCTTACTTAATCATAATTTTATAATTAACCTTAATTAGTCGCGCAACGTTTCAGTAATATTTTATTTCTATTGACACACACTGTGGATTTGTTCCTCGATGATATCAGATACTGATTGTTTTTTTTTCTTTTATTTATTATATATATATTATTTTTGGTATTGTTTTTAGAATTTTAAATACAGTCTAATCATCATCGAGCAACAGCTATCACCCAGACATCTGATCCCAAACTAAGCAGAGCCTGTACTATAGCAACTACACAATTATTAACATTCTCATACAATTCTAAATACTTGCATTATTTAGATACAAGTGTACGATTATTTGCCCTAGGTGGGGATCGAACCTCTAGCTTATCAACCAGGGTCATTTACCACTAGATCAACAGACCAGTAAATTTTTGCAAGACATTTAGGTTGAAATATTCTTTATTCTCAATAAAAACAAATAAGTCACTTACTTTAGAACAATAAATAATAACTTATAATAATTTACATAAGGTCGAGTTCGTAGTTTCCCTAAGTACATATATTATTCTTATGACAAGGTGTGGTACTCATCTAATGTACCCAATTGCCCGAGGTTAAGATATTAAGTAAGATTGTGATTGAATTAATCGGGTTTTGAATACATTACATGAGTGTACATTTTTAATGACTGATGGTAGTTTGTTGTACATCTGTGCCCCTTGATAAGTCAGCATCTTCTTGCCATATTTTGTCCTAATCTTAGGTAAGACCAAAAAACTCGCCCGGCGAGTACTACGTTGAGTTGTGTGCTTGATTTTGATGACTGACATTTCACCAATGGTATACTGTAAATCCTAAATAAATATACATAGGTGATAAAAAATGACATTTCTTTGAAGTTACTTCTGTTGTCACCCGTATCACACTTAGACACGTTTGCGGTCAGTCCATAGATGGGTGACCGCCAAAGTGGTTTAATTTTTGAGCGTCTCCGTGCTTCGGAGGGCACTTTAAGCTGTCGGTCCCGGTTGTAGTAATTAGACAACAGCCTTAATCCATGTCAGAGGCCTACTGGGCGGCTTACACAAGTAAGTAACATAGATAAATTACACCCAGACACAGAACAATTAATTAAAAACATATTTGTCCTAGGTGGGTATGAACCCAATCAAGGTCACTAACCTCTATATCAACAGTTCAATCAGTTTTGGTCTAGACGTTTCACCGATGGTATATTGTTAATCTATATAAATATAATAAAATTGTAGGTAAGTCAAAACTGTATATTGAATCATTTTTAAAAAGGAAACTTCGGCCGTCATCTACAATCGACATTGAAGCCAAAAATATAGTTTTTAGAATTTTTGTCTGTGGGTCTGTTTGTCTGTATGTATGTCCAGGCTAAACTCAAAAAGTACTGCATGGATTTACCTAAAATTTTGCATGAATATTACTAAGAGGTCGGGTCAACATATAGGCTATTTGTCCGTTTGTCTGTATGTATGTCCGGGCTAAACTTAAAAAGTACTGCATGGATTTACTTCAAATTTTGCATGAATATTATTAAGAGGTTGGGTCAACATATATACTACATTTTATCATGCTATCACCTTCGGGGGAGGAGCTGTGATAATTTATAAAATTTAATGCGGGCAGCTACAATAACAGCTAGTCCTAAATAAATAAATGTGATAAAAATAACCAAGTCTGTAAAGTTACTTCTGTTGTTACCCGTATCACGGAATAAGATAACCTATTACTCACTATGACAAGCAGTAAGATATTGCAACGATATATAAAATGGCTGCTCCCACAGGTAATGGCGAAGCGTCATCAGCGGTAACTGCAACGGGAAATATCCGCGGCCAGCACGCGTGGCGTCTTGAGCGGACTAACGATGCTGTGGAGAAAATTGTACTCAAATATTTTGTACAAAAGTTATCTTTTTACATTTAAAAGATATTTAAAAAGGGCGAAAGGACGATAAAGGTTATTTGTAATTTTATTATGGACTGATAAATCTTTTTAATCATAAAGGAATCAGAGGCCTACTGTGCCATCACTTATGTTATCATCAGCGTCATACATAATAATTAATTATATAAATAAATAAAAATATCTTATTTTACAAAAAAATTTTACTATCTAAATTTGTTATATTCACCTGCCTAGTGCCCACAGTATTTTTGTTTATAACTTGTATTTAAGATTACACGAATAACAAGTAACGAAAAATGGACAGTATATAGACACTATTAGATAAAATGGGGTCAACGGAAACGGTTAAATATTTAAAAACAAACAAAATCAAATGTTAATAAGATGAAAATAAAAGAGACTTATTGCCAAAAAAGAGAAAAATAAACATCAAGGGGATATATTACCTGTGATGGAATTATCAAAACTAATTATTAAATACGTCTTGTTACCAATCACCCCATTTCAATATGTCAAAAGAGACCACATACTGTAGATTTAAATACTCTTTGTCACATACATACATCCACTACGCTTTCATTTATCTATGCTATAAGTATGTTTTACAAGCATACGGTCAATGGACCGCGGTTAACCTTAAAGTAAACAAAGAAAATAGGAATATTTATATATATTTATATATATATTATTTCTGTATTCTTAAAAAAAAAAAAAAAAACTACTGTACTGAAATATTTAAGTTACTATAAGGAATTTTTTCGACGTTGTTGTGGGTTGCCTGACGTGCGGGCCACCATACTATTGTAGGTACTATTTAGATTTATTTAGATTTACTATGAATCTGTACAAATCTTTTGGAGAATAAAGAAATTATTATTATTATGTTTGAATCACAAATAGTAGATAACTAACAAATAAACTCTTTAGATGAAGAAATATTACGACAAGGTAAACCTATACTAAGAAAACTAAATTGGACAGAGCAAGCGAAAAGAAGTTAAGGCGGTGTGACAAAAGAAATAGAACATTAATATGAGAAAAATTATACATCGCGACGATCATTTCTTCACTGCGGCTGCTCTTCTTGCCTTCGGAGCGGCGGCAGGCTTGATGATGGCGGGTTCCTTGGATTCTACTTGCGTCTCGCTTTGCGTTGACACTGCCGGAATTTTCTCAAGATCTTCAATCGAGATAATCCTACGACGAGAACCATTAGCGAGGAGGATGTGAATAACTCCTTCTCTGGAGTAGCAATTCGTGATCCCATACCTCCATCGTGCTGCCATGAAAGCCTCATGCCGGGGTTTAGTTAGAAATTCGGAAATGGTGATTCCTGTACCCTTCAATTTTGTCTTGGCGAACCAGATGCTGTCCCTCACACCGAATCTATCTAACTCCACAAGGATCGGCCTAGGCTTATCGCTAGTTGGAGAACGACCCAGACGATGACATCTATGTATATTGGCTTCTGTGAAGTCGGCTATCTTAAGGTTGTTACTTACTGCTCCAATTATAACCTGCGACGTGTTCTCCTTCTTCTCTTCAGGCATACCATGGAAAAGCAGTATATTGCGCCTTGCCCTCATCTCCATTTGGTCATGACTACGGGCAAGAAGATCTAGTTGTTTTTGAAAGCAATCAAATGACTCACACACAAATTGCTTGAAGGCCTTGAAGTCAGCAGTCAGCGTAGCAGTAGAGGCAGGGGTGTCGGCAGATTTCTGCTGCTCCTCGAATTCCGCCATTCGCTTCAGAAGGTGGGCCTTCATGCTACAGAAAGCCATTTTCATGTTGTCCATTTTAGGGCAGATGTTTCAAGTGTGATAGTGCTGGTGAAGGTTGTGTTGTAGATTTTACACTAGTCTGGCAGGTGAGTAGGTCAACTATGTGTTGAGCACATAAAATTTATTATTATAACCTTATAAATATTTTTAAAACTCAATTAAATAGGACCCAAAAAATTTCTAAACTGCTATTCTGAACTACCCCCAACCAAAAAATCCCCATCATCATCATCATTACAGCTTAATAAGTCCACTGCTGGACAAGCCTCCCTCAAGAATCGTCTTGGGGGGATATGCCATAATCGCCACGCTTGGCAGGCGGGTTGGCGATCGCAGAAAGATGGTCATAGTACTCAGAGAGACGCTGCTGCCCGTCCTCTGGTAGATATTCCCTCGGGTCGACTTCTACGCCCCCCACGGGATGAGATGGGGTGATGATATTCTGATTCTGATATTTGTCGCCGTCACCACACAGCGATTTTATTATATGTTTAAATAATGCCAGTAAACGAGGCAAAAGAGGTGTGCAAAGATCGTGGTAAATGAAAATCCGTTGTCTCTGCCTACCCGTCAGGGAAAGAGGCGTAAGTCTCTTTATGTATGTATGTAAAATCTACAGCCACACAAACGAACCTCTCTACTTATAAATTTCACCGGCCTAGCTAACATAAAAAATTGAATTCCAAGTGTTTCGCGCAGCTTCAGCATATTGCACCAGTCACGTTCACATGTATTATGAACTCCTATTTTGCAGTGACATTTTTCGTTCAACACTTCCCGATTGGATTTTTGACGTGTAAATTCGATAAAACACAGACCGTAGAGAATGAGTGAGTTATGGGCGTTTTAGATTGGGGAACGCAGCAGCAGAAACGTAAAAGAGTTCGGTATATCATTTTAACCAGTAAACTGGATTGGAAAGCGTGTATGTACAAGTTGCTTCGAGTTTTTTAATACCTACTATTCATATCCGTTTTTGAAATGGATTTTTAAGTCGTTAAAATTTTACTATCTGCATTCTTCAACAGTATTTTTCTGGAAAATATACATACAGACACCAGCACATCCATCTACCCAATCTGTCAAATGACTTTTATAAATTTTCAACTTTATCACAAAAGCATAAGGTTCTCTTTGAATTGGAGAAATTTGTCAGATTGGGGTAGCTTGGTGTGCTGGCGTCTGTTCATATTTCTTTATAATTGCTAGACAGATTAATTTTTACCTATGAATAAATAAACGAGCCAAAAGATGTGTGCAAGGATTATGTTAATGGAAATGTATATTGATATTTTTCGCAATTTTAATGGAATGAAATACGCAGCAGGCAGAGATCAAAAAAATATCTTACTTATACAGTTTCTGATAGTAAACAACTTTTTAATCGACCAAGGATGGTAGGTAATGCATATAGTAGCTTGTGTTCGTCTTGCACACGGCTGGTTTTATCGCTGAAACGTGCTTAAGTTTTGGGCACAGTTATACAACTTACTAACGGTGAATGTTTGTTTAAAATATTACATTATAAATAAATAAATATTTTGGAACAACAAACTGGACTGGAAAATGGACAATCACTCACAACACACTGCCAGCTGATCCCAAACTAAGCAAAACCTGTAATACAACAACTACACAATTACTCACTATGACAAGCAGTAAGATATTGCAACGATATATAAAATGGCTGCTCCCACAGGTAATGGCGAAGCGTCATCAGCGGTAACTGCAACGGGAAATATCCGCGGCCAGCACGCGTGGCGTCTTGAGCGGACTAACGATGCTGTGGAGAAAATTGTACTCAAATATTTTGTACAAAAGTTATCTTTTTACATTTAAAAGATATTTAAAAAGGGCGAAAGGACGATAAAGGTTATTTGTAATTTTATTATGGACTGATAAATCTTTTTAATCATAAAGGAATCAGAGGCCTACTGTGGCTTGAACAACTCTGGCACTAGGGTAACCACTGCCTATACGATAAGTAAGTAAGTAAGATATATAAATTACACCCAGACCCAGAAACAACAATTGTACAGACGCCAGCACATCCAGCTACCGCAATCTGTCAAATTTCTTTTAAAGATTTTCTACTTTATCACATAAGCATAAGGTTCACTTTCAATTGGGCAAATTTGACAGATTGGGGTAACTTGATGTGCTTGCGTCTGTACAAGCATATTTTTCCTATATATTATTATCCTATGTATTAGCAATCAAGGTCACTAACCACAAGATCAACAGTTCAATCAGTTTTGGTCTAGACGTTATATTGTAAATTATAAATAAATAAATGGCATAAAAATGCCATGTCTGTAAAGTTACTTCTGTTGTTACCCGTATCACGGAATAAGATAATCTATTACTAACTATGACAGGCAGTACGATATTGCAACGATATATAAAATGGCTGCTCCCACAGGTAATGGCGAAGCGTCATCAGCGGTAACTGCAACGGGAAATATCCGCGGCCAGCACGCGTGGCGTCTAGAGCGGACTTACGATGCCGTGGAGAAAATTGTACTCAAATATTTTGTACAAACGTTCATAAAATATTTAAAAAGAACGAAATTAAAAAGACGAAGGTTATCTGTAATTTTATTATGGACTCATAAACCATTTTAAATTTTGAAGGAATTATTAAATATTTTAAGAGAGGTAGAGCACAGCGTTCATTCGCTCGAAAAGCAGCCCGACTGGGGAAGTACCTCCAGCTTACAGAAGACATTCAGTCTTGTTCAGTGCGTTCCCGGCCATTAAGAGTCAGCAGCACTTGTTTGCTGACTCTTAATGGCCGGGAACGCACCAGCGAGTCCTCTGGTGTTGCGAGTGTCTATGGGCGGCGGTGATCACTTATCATCAGGTGACCTTGCTCGCTTGTTGCCCTCTGATATGAAAAAAAAAAGAATCTTCCAAGATTTAAAGAATACATGAGCTGAATAAATTATTTGAAAAGATAATTATACATTACTAGAGTAACGCTTGTGTTAGAAAGGGATAAATGATGCTCTTGTTACATAGTTATTCAGATTCGCACTTCGTCCGGTTCGTTCGCTAGCACCGCTAATTTTTGTATTATAAAACATTATGTTCACAGGTTTTGTATCATCAGCCGGCCGGCTCTTAATAGTGTACAAGGCAATCACAACTCATCACAATCATCATAACTTTTCCCACGCGAGTATGAAATGAAATATTTATTTGCTAAAATATAGGTACAGGGTTGTTAGGTACATTATAAACTTATCCAACTATATTTGACATAGATATGTCGTGCAAAATTTTTAAACAATATCAACTATAATATAAATAATTTAAAACAAATAAAATGTCAAACACAAAAAGAAGATTCAAAATAATAAAGTAAAAACATTAAAAGAGTATTAGATAAAAACATTACATTAAAAATAAACAGATTACGAGCATGTCAAATTGTCTGTTGAATAAAAACATCTGTGGCGTAGCTATTTATATCCGTAATTTTATAAATTACTCTATAATAGATACGTCACCACAACCTGCCCCGTCAAATGCAGGTGAACACCTTCTCATTGAAGTGGAACTACATCATGTGAAAGTGTTGTTAGGTGTGTACTACTCTCCATCCCTTCGTAACAACTTCTGCAACTCTTTTGAAATACTTTTAGAAAAATTTATCCCTTCTTACAGTCATAGTATCATCATGGGTGATTTTAATACTTGTCTTTTAAAAAATGATATACGTGCTTCTTCTCTTTTGTCGGTTATTGAGTCAACCAACCTTTTCTGTCTTCCTTTAAATGCGACACACCATTTTCCTAATGCCACTCCATCCCTTCTGGACCTTATCTTCGTTTCTTCTCGTGATCACGTCGCCAAGCATGGTCAATGTTGTGCTGATGTATTGTCATATCACGATCTGATCTTTCTCTCCTATGAAATCCGTCCTCCCAAGGCTAAGTCGAAAATCCTTCTGCAACGCAATGTTAGTGGTATGAACCTTGAAAGACTTCGAGAAGCTGCCAGCGGCATCGACTGGAGTCCTGTACTAAATTCTTCGACAGTCGATGACAAGGCCAATACGTTTACATCCCTTATAATTGAATTATATGATATATACGCCCCTGTTCGAGCTAAAAAGTCAAACATCTTCCGGCTCCGTGGTTAACTGACGACATTAAAAAGATCATAAATCTTAAAGCTGCAGCAAAAACTAAATATAAGTGTCGTCCTTCTGATTACACTAGGGAAAAATACAATTCTATCCGTAATCGCTGCAATAAGATGTGTAGGGACGCCCGACGCCATAATATTCATAAATCTGTAGAAAATGGAGATCAAGCCAAAATCTGGAAATTTCTCAGGTCACTTGGAGTGAGGAAGTGCCAAGAACAACTTCCTCATAAACTAGATATAAATTCGCTAAATCAGCACTTTTCTGTGTCACCTTCGAGTAATGCGGCAGTAAAAGCTCAAACTTTGAAATATCTCTCATCTCTTCCAATGGCTCATCATCCACCTTTCGTCTTTAATCAATTCACGGATTGTGATATTAAGAAGACCATCTTGTCAATATCTTCCAATGTGGTTGGTAGCGACAATGTCAGCCGTAATATGATCATTCCTATACTTGATGAAATCATACCTATCCTCTGCCATATCCTGAATCATTCCATCTCTAGTGGATCAGTCCCTTCTGCCTGGAAAGAAGCCCAAGTCATTCCATTACCAAAAAATAGGAATACCACATCCTTTTCTGACTATCGTCCTATATCCATTCTTCCATTCCTATCAAAAGTCCTTGAACGCCTTATATACATCCAGCTCAATTCCTTTATCTGTTATCACAATCTCCTTAATCCAATGCAATCCGGTTTCCGACCCGGTCACAGTACCGTGACGGCCTTGGTCCATATTACGGAGGACATCAGGAATGCTATGGAGGCTGGAAATCTCACAGTTCTTCTTCTACTTGACTTCAGTAACGCATTTAATACTGTAGATTTTGACATTCTCCTTGGCATCCTGAGCTCACTTAATATATCTCCAACGGCGATTGATTGGTTTCAGTCTTACCTGCTTGGCCGTCGGCAAAGAGTCCGTATTGACGACACATTTTTGTCATGGTGCAATACAGTTGCTGGCGTGCCACAGGGTGGCGTTCTTTCTCCGTTACTATTTGCTATATTTATAAATACAATATCCAATAATATTACTTCCTCCTACCATCTATATGCAGACGATCTCAAAATTTATTCCCATACACCGCCTGTGAAACTTTCAGACGCCATTACCGCGGTTAATCATGATTTGGCTCGAATAGGAGAGTGGAGTCACGCGTATGGACTCAAAATCAATCCACTGAAGAGTCAGGCTATTGTCGTTGGTAGCTCTCGAAGGATTTCTAGAGTGGACTGGTCACAACTTCCTCAGGTTACTTTAGATGGAACCAACATTCCTTTTACGGACAGCGTCAAGAACTTGGGGATAATTATCGACGACACATTATCTTGGGGTCCACAGCTTAAAACTGTCAGTAGAAAACTGTTCGCATCAGCAGGTTCCTTGCGGCGCCTTCGTAACTTCCTACCTATTACCACTAAAACTGCGCTTGCACAGTCTCTTCTCTTGCCTATTCTCGACTACGCCGATGCCAGCTATCTTGACCTCACAGAAGAACAACTGGATAAACTTGAGTGACTCCAAAATTTTTGCATTAGATTCATATTTGGTCTCCGCAAATATGATCACGTTTCATTATTTCGTATAAAGCTTAAGTGGTTGCCAATTCGTCTTCGTCGGAATGCCCATATTCTTTCATTATTGTATAATATACTTTTCAATCCCTGTACTCCGAATTATCTCAAAAAACGTTTTGTTTTCCTTTGTGACACACATTCGCGATTCCTAAGGTCAACAAATAACTTGAAGCTGCATATACCTACACATTCAACTACATTCATGGATAAGTCATTTGTTGTACAAGCCGTGAGATTGTGGAATGCTCTGCCAATCTCTATAAGACGTGCCCAGACTCTCCCTACTTTCAATAAACTTGTTAAGGATCACTACCTATGTTCATAATTTCTTACACTTGAATATAATATTTATATATTTATTATTGTCATATATATGTATGAATGTATGTATGTATATATATGTATATATATATTATATGTGTATATATAATTAGTGTATGATATGTTTATTAACATACGTTAATTGTGAAGTCATACTAAGTTTTTGGTATGCTATATATTTATCATAGTTCCTTAGTATAATTTATTTGTTGCACTCCTGCTACTGTTTACTTTACTTGCAGTTCCTATCCATCCAAAGGTTGTCTGGAAGAGATCGCTTAAGGCGATAAGACCGCCCATTGTACCTTATGTTCTTTATATTATATCCGATGTATTTTCTTACCGCCTGAGTGTGTACAATAAAGAGTATTCTATCTATCTATTTATCTATCTATCTGTCACTTAACCAATTGTACAGGGTATATAAGGCGAGTATGAACACGTGCGCATTCAGCAGTATTTATTTTGCAATTTCTTCGTTGCTTTTTACTGATTTATCAGCTTGAACTATATAAATTAGAACTATATAAATTTTGTTAAAAACTATTGTCATAAAGATAAGTTGAAGTCTAGCTTCTATGTTGTTTGAAACATTGATAAAAAAATGTTATTAAATTATTAAACCTACGAAAGTAAATTTAAAACATGGATGTTATTTTAATAAAAAAGAAATTTAACATTGTAATTACCACCCAAGAAAAATAATGAAGGTGCTTCATTATATATTTAGCAGAAATATGTTAGCGAGGATTTTATTTATTGCTTACTCCTACAAGTTTTACCGCCGAAGAATCCATATAAAATCTAAATCGAAATACTTGAGGTATTTTCATTAATAGCCAATTATTATTAAGTCGCTTGACATTTCGATATTGGTTCGATGTTTTAAATTTGTATCATGTATATCATATATAAATAATATTGCTTAAAACTATTTAATTGCTGCTGAGAATTTACTTGAATAACTACACATATGAAAATTTATACTATAAGTTTTTATGTGTATACAATTAGGTTTATATATTAATTTATGTCCATTCATGTATGTGTTTTACATTTGTTGTGTATTTGTTTCAAGGAGTTACCGAACACTTAACGATGTGTCAATGTTATGCATTTGACAGCAATTCGTATAATTTCTGAGCGTTTCTGTTATTCGGAGGGCACGTTAAACTGTTCCCCCCAATTTTCACTGTTATATAACAGAAACGACTGTTATGTAACGGTAGCAACTGTTATATAACGGTAAAGACTTTTATATAACAGTAACGACTGTTAAATAACAGTAAAGACTGTTATATAACTTTAAGTAACGACTGCACGGGTGGCGCAGCGGCTAAGACAGTCGCCTCGCCGCTTCGTGTCGCGGGTTCGAGTCTCGCGGTGGACAACTATTTATGTGACCCATAAATAGTTGTTCTGAGTCTGTCTGATGTAATTTGTGACCGTCTATTATATGTTTGCAAAGTACCCCGCGACACTGGGCTTAGATTCTCTAGTGCGGGTGTTGTCTTTTTAAAAGAAAAATATAGAAATAAAAAGACTGTTATAATAATAATAATAATAAAGTTCTTTATTAAAGTAACCAAAGACTCAAAATTGTTAGTAATACATAAGACTTATTCTATGTTAGTAAAAATATAGCTAAGATTTTGTTTAGTGGCATACATGAATCACTGATGCCCCATTCCGTGGGAAAGAGCGAAGCAATGATTCATGTATAGGCAGTCAAATCTGCCTGCGATCATGGCCAGAATGCTGTTAGAGTGGCCACGAATCCTGCTCACCAGGGATGCACACCGTTTGCACATTGTGGCGTAGAAACAGTCCACTCTGGGTTCAGCAAACATGTCCGATGCGCTACAGAAACGTGGCAGACCCAACAGCACCCTGAACGCGTTGTTGTATTGGATACGAAGAGCGTTGTAAGATTTTTGAGTATATTTAGTCCACAAGGAGCACGTATAGAAAGAGGACCAATAGGCTCTAAAAAGAGTGATTTTTACTGTCCTTGAACACCGTGCAAACCTGCGAGCTAACATGTTCGCTCTCACTGACAAGGTTATATAACAGTTAAAATTGAGTTCGACAGTTTCAGCCATGTATTATGTTGTTTGAATATTAAAGAAAGAAGGGTGGTTTGAATATTAAAGAAAGACGGCAGAAATAAATAACCAGCAAGGTTTGTCCATGGAGATATAAAATTTGGTCTAATGTTTGAGACGTCGTAAAGTAAAAATTCAAAGTCAAAATCATTTATTCCGTAAAAATTTTACATTTATGTGGAATCGTCATATTTTTTACCCTACCGTGCAGTGCATGACGTGGCAGCTACTGAGAAACACTGCCAGAAAACTCAGTAGGAATCCTTTTTTAAAATAAAATATACTTAAGATTAATTACAATCATGTGTGTTGACTCAGAACAACTCAATCCCAAGCACTTTTATCACTTAAATAATCAGAAATTTCGTAATATGCCCTGCTACACAATTTGGCTTTAATAATATCACTATCACGGTATAAGTCAAGGGTTGCTGGAAGCCACTGGATGCAGGAAGCGGACTACCAGCAATCTTTGAAGAAGGCCTTTCTCCAGCAGTGGACGTCATTTGTTTGATAATGATGATGACCATATAAGTGGTTCTTTTGAGGTCTTTTCTACAAAATCACAAACGTGAAATAAAGGAAAAGATTCCTGTTTACCTAAACAATGTTGATTTTTTAAGCTTATTAAAATAAAATCAACATGGTTTAGGTAAACAGGAATACTAACTAACAGGTTTATTGTTGTGGGGTAATTCTACGTTAGTCAATCAGGTGTTTCTGTCTCAAAAAAATGTATTAGAGCTATATGCAATGCCGATCCTCTTGACTCATGCAAGCCACTATTTAAAGAAAAAAACATACTGGCACTAACTTCACCCTACATCCTAGAGATTGGACTATTTGTTAGAAAACATCCACAACTATTTGAAAAAGCCAGTGAAAATAGTCTGCTCAGTCGAAGAGGTCCAACAAAACTCAGATTAATAAAATGTAGAACTACACTTTATCACCGGAACATCATTTTTATGTGTATAAAGATATATAACAAAATCCCAAAACCACTAAGGGAACCTCCCCTAAGCATGTTTAAAGTAAATTAAAAAAATTGCTAACTGAAAAATATTTTTACACTTCTTCAAGAATTCTTAGATTTAAAGGGATTTTGATTGGTTTTTTATTTATTTTATTTGAAAGTATGATAATGAATATAATTTAATATTTTAATAATAAATATAAATGTAATGTTTATTTGATGTATGTAAATGTAATAAATTGTTATTTTATGTTTTAATTAATTTGTATACCACGCCCTGGTTAAACATGTTGAACATATTTTAATTTATGACCTGTAATATCGTGACCATGTTTAATGCAAATAAATATATTCTTACTATTCTAAAAAAAAAAGTAGCATCTACAAACATATTTCTCTGTTGAATCTCTATTCTCAACAATGCAGCGGTCGCAGGTAATATATTTGGAATTTTCCACTTCTATGAAAACGTTACGTGATCTTGAATGAGGTTTTCCGCTGGAAAATGGGCCAAAACATACCTATTACCTCAATGGCCACCAAAATCCCGTTTCATGAAATTTAACCAGTCTTTATAATAGCTATCGTTTATTTTACATTCAGACTTGTAGTGCCATAGAGATTTAATTTGCAGACGTTGTTCCTATGTATTTTATTTTATTTTTCAGTTTAGAAAACTTACAGCTAATTAAATACTAATAAGGTTGTATGTTTAAGTTAAGGCCAATTACAAGTTTTCACTTATACTATTTAAACAATTGGTAATTAAAGGCAGTACAGGCACACTATAAAATGGTGATGATTAACCATTACATTTTACGAAAAATATTTGTTACATAAGACCTTTTTCACTTATGAAGCACTCATATTAAAAGGATCAATGTCAACTCTCCGGCACGCATCATTGTACAGATGGCAAGCCCTCAACAGAAACGAGTTTCTTCTATAGTTACAATGTGCGGCAGGAGTAGTATTAAAGGTTAGGTAACGATTTTTTGTCAACGGGTCTTGAAGCAAGACTGACCTAATTTTATCTGTATTTTAACAAATAAGAAGGTAATTTAAATGTAACCCTCTCCGAAATTAGAAAATCTAGCCTTATGATGATTAGTTTTTTACATCGAGACGTGGATTTGTTCATGTTAGGGCCATGAATGAACCCACCATTACCTAAGACGAGCCAGTTAACGTGGATGATAGAAACTTGCCTTTTAAGCCGCAGGACGTGGGTTCGATTTCTACACAGGACAGAATATATATATTAGACCTCGCTTATAAGGACTTTCTTGAGATCTTCATCATCATCATATCAGCCATAAGACCTCCACGACTAGACAAAAGGCCTCATCCTTCAAAGATATCCACTCTTACTGCACGTATATATTTTATTTTTATCAGAGAAGAACGCCATCACAAAAAAATCACCAATTTACCAATTAAGTTTTAATAGTAATATTTCATAATCGTAATCAATCATTTGTGAAACATAAGTATGAAAACAATTATTGGTTTTAAATTGGATTAAGACACTCATAGCCAGATGTTCTCATCGATCCGTAAGTAATCGGCGAGGTGAAGCAACTAGACTCACGGTCAGTCCATAGATGGGTGAGTGCCAATGTGGTTTAATTTCTTAGAGTTATTTTTAGTGCTTCGGAGGGCACGTAAAGCTGTCGGTCCCGGTTGTAGCCATTAGGCAACAGTCGTTAAGCCATGTCAGAGACCTAATGGGCGGGTTGAATAACTCTGACACTAGGGTAACCACTGCCCACACCATAAGTAAGGAAGTAATTAGGTTAAGTGTACTATTTTCTACCATGAGAATAATGTACTAATCACGTCGAATTATTTAGTAGTACCATCTAAGTTTAGAAATACAAAAAAATATATATATAAAAATACCAAATTAGAATACAAAAATACTGGATGAGAGTCAAGAGTGTCCAAAAGGGTACGGTCAAAATTCTGAATACAAAGTTTATTTAGATATAAAATATCGCGATAGAATGAATAATTCAATAAATGTCAGAAAAAAATATAATAATTCATTAAATTCTTAAGTCGCAATTATTTATTAGGATTTGCCATTAAAGTATTCTTCTAGAGAATAATATGCTGTAATTTCTAATTGAGAACAATCAGAAACGAACATCATTTATTTTTTAAAATTTTCTGCAGAATGGAAAGATGGTAGTAATTTAGTATATATTTTAGGTCCCATTACAAAAACACGTTTACGATGTGACGTTGTTTTGAAATTAAATTAAAAACAGAACCGAGAAATGACTCTACGTTCCAAATTTATTCTGAAAACAATGCTCGGGAATATTCCAAGTATGTACGAAATACACACTTAAGTTAATGTACACCATTCGAATGTATGTGTGTAACATACTTGTTTTGTACGAAATTGCAAAATAATCACAAAGCATTTTTAAATTACAATTATAAAACTTTCAAATTAAATTAATAAAAGGACCGAGAAACGACACCACGTTCCGAATATATTCTTAAAAGAATGCTCGGGAATATTCCAAGTATGTACGAAATACACACTTAAGTTAATGTACGACATTCGTATGTATAGTAACATACCAGGTCATTTCTGATCTTGTTTTGTACTAAATTTCAAAACAATCACAAAGCATTTTTAAGTTACAATATAAAACTATTAAATTAAATTTAAAAAAGGACCGAGAAATGACACCATATACCGAATATATTCTGAAAAAAACGCTCGGGAATATTCCAAGTATGTACGAAATACACACTTAAGTTAATGTACAACATTCGTATGACGACAAAACTTTATTATGTCCGTAGAAAACTTTGGCCTCCATACGTCTTTGCATTAAGTTGACACGGCAACAAGATGAGACCTCGCGACACTGTCAACTCTGCAAACTTTAATCATACTATGTATTTCTTGGTTCATATAAAATGTACGTTTTTTGGCAGCAAAGGAATTCCTTATTATTTTTTGTTTCGACGCATGATGCTTATACGTTAAAAGTGATAATAATAATATCATAGGGCATTATCTCACACACACACACACACACAAACACACACACACATATATATGTATAGATTACACCCAAACTCGTATAAAATATCTGTCCGTCGTCAAATATCTGTCCTGTGTGGTAATCGAACCCATGACCTACAGCGTGAAAGGCAAGCATTTACCAACCACGCCTGCTGGCCCGATTATCTATGTATATCTTAACAGACCGTTAATTTCATTCAATTGTATTACAATTTTTACATTTTTTTTGGCCCGACCTGGAAATTGAACTCAGGTCTTCATTATCTGCGGTTCAACACGCTGCCAGACCAACGAGGCAGTCTAAATATTTATTATTAGTACAAATCGGCTTTCAAAATGAATACACGACTTTCAATAGACAAAATCAAACATAAACAAAATGTATTTCATACACAAAGGAAACCCAATTTTTGCAAGAATACATTTTACTAAATGGCCATCACAACCCTTACTTTTCTATTTGCATAGCAAACGATTGTTAGCCCTTTGAAGTCAATACACTGAACTGCTTCACCTCGTTGCCTATTTAACCATCCCTCAAGTCACTTGAGAATTGGGTCCAATAATTTCTGGGGACAACGTTTCTCAGTTGTATTAAACACGTATACAGGGTGGCCGAGGTGTTGACGTTCAAACGCAATATATCTACTTTATGTTGAGGAGTATCCGAATCATCCCCATGTATGTTCTACGATTTTGCGTTTTTTTGATACCTTGAAAATTTATGAACCCTGAACTCAAACAATAATTTTGAACTTTCGAATAAATTCTAAGTCAGTTTTGCAATGATTACATAAACCATACTTTTTAGGGGGTTAGGTTAAACTATGTTAATTAGTTATCATAAAAAAACTGAACTAGAAATGTTCAACAGAACGAGAAAAAAATCGAAAACTGATGTAAAGTGAAATTCTATCTTGAAAACTACGCAAAATCGTAGAACATACATGGGGGTGATTCGGTTACTTCGGGTGTTAGGTTTAACTATGTTAATTAGTTATCACAAAAAAACTAAACCAGAAATGTTCAACAAAACGAGAAAAAAATCGAAAACTGATGTTAAGTGAAATTCTATCTTGAAAACTACGCAAAATCGTAGAATATACATGGGGGTGATTCGGTTACTTCGGGTGTTAGGTTTAACTATGTTAATTAGTTATCACAAAGAAACTAAACCAGAAATGTTCAACAGAACGAGAAAAAAATCAATAACTGATGTAAGGTGAAATTCTATGTCGAAAACTACGCAAAATCGTAGAACATACATGGGGGTGATTCGGTTACTTCTCATCATAAAGTATCTAAATTTTGCGTTTGACCGTCAACTTCTCGGCCAGCCTGTATAGCTAGTAAAGACAATTTAAGGGTAATTCCAAGATTCCAACATTTTACAGCCTCTGTTTTATGTTTTAAAATGCACTGTGTATATTATCTCTCTTCCTTTCTATATCATGTATGTAAGTAATTACTTACAGACATGAAATTTAAATGTATACTTCAAGATTACGTGTCATCGATGGGCCAGTTGGCATGGTTGGTAAATGCTTGCCTTTCACACCGTAGGTTCTACCCAAGACAGATATTTGTGAACATGAACATGTCTGTTTGTCCTGTGTCTGGGTGTAATTATCTATATTAGTATGTTTTATAAAGAAAAGTGGTATATGTAGTAGGTATACCACTACTAAGCAACGCTTGTACTATGGGTACCAGGCGACGATATACATACTTATATAGATAGATAAATACTTAAATACATAGAGAATATCCAAGACTCCGAAACAAACATTCGTGCTCATCACACAAATATTTGCACTTACCGGGATTCGAACCCAGGACCACCAGCTTCGTAGGCAGGAGCACTACCAAAATCATTCGAGAGTTACCGCAAAGACCATAGCTAAGTTTTCGATAAATTGATTTTAGGACCAAAATCATGTGTGTCTCCACTCTCTTATTCCAGCTAAATTATAATTAATCGAAGTGATTGCGTCTGGAATTTTCGTAAGCGATATATGAGAATACATTTTGAGTTCTTCTGCTTAAAGACGACAAACATAAATAATATTGGGAGAGTAAAAGTAAAAACCTGTTGTGTGCCAACGAATATAATATGTAGGGGGTGCGAAAGTCGTCGCGAGGGAATATCTCCCAGAGAATGGATAGCAGCGTCTCTTTGTATACTCTGGCCATCATACTGACGTTCCGCCGTTAGGAAAGAGTACGATTAGGAACGAACTACATGAACCGTCAAAGAAAGAGCTTCGTTTATACTGAATAACACTTTTAATGGCCTAGTTCTAATAAAAAAACTTGTGTGTACTTATGTACACGCGTTAGAAGTTATACTTCTTAATATACAACTTGAACATAGTTATCAATTTTCATACCACCTAGAACTAACGTCATGCTGTTATTTTTACGATGCGCGCGCATCGTAAAAATTCACTCTCATACATTTTCATACCACCTAGAACTAACGTCATGCTGTTATTTTTAAGATGCGCGCGCATCGTAAAAATTCACTCTCATACATTGTCATACCACCTAGAACTAACTTCATGCTGTTATTTTTATGATGCGCGCGCGCGATGCACGCGCATCGTAAATATTCACTCTCATACCACCTAGAACTAACTTCATGCTGTTAAATTTTTTGGTGTCGGTGTGCGCGCGCATCGTAAAAATTCACTCTCATCATTTTTCTCCATCGCGCCAAAAGAAGTATAACTTCAATAAAAATCGAAGATACTTTCATTTCACTCGTTTGAGAGGCCTGCTTAAAGTTTGCATCATATCAGCTGAAAGCCTTCTACTGCTATACAAGGACCCCAAACACCTTCACAATTGCCAGTCCAGCGTCATTCAGCAACTCTTACAAAATCATCGATCCATCTAGAGAGGGGTGGGGGGGCGCGCCCTCGAACAAAACTTACTTAAAACTTTTCAGTCTTCCTCGTTGGTCTAGCGGTAGCGTGTTCAACCGCAGATAATGAGGTTGTGGGTTCAAATCCTGGGTATGGGTAAAAAGTAATTTTGGGATTTTTCCGTGAAAAGAAATTTCTCAGTGTCAGCCCAAAGTCTGGAAGTTGGCGGTATTACACCCCCTGCCTCGGAGAGCACGTCAAGTCGTCGGTCCTGTACCAGAGCACTTTCCGGTCGTGAGACCATGGTCATGTGGTCATGAGAGTTATGGAATAGAAAGTGCCCCTGTGTTTGCGCACACACTTGTGCACTATAATATGTCCTGCCAAATTGGCTAGTTTCCATTGAGACTGGCTGCCGTGGCCGAAATTCGGTCGAGAGGACATCGTTATGATTATTATTACAGACTTGAAAATATTTTCATTAAATTCATAAAAATGTTTTCCATGAAATTTAAGTAATTTAAATCAACAGCAATTATATTGAAACCATTCTAGAAGACTCGATTTAATGCGAGTGAACCACTTTACTTACAAACTTAAAAATTGTCCTATTAACTCCTTGCTAATGGTTGAATTATATACGTCTGCTTCTTACTTTAAATTTGAAGCTCGATAGTTCAACTAATTAACCCGTTGCTAGTTCTAGCGTTCGAATTACCAATCTGCCATTCGAATTCAACTATACTAAGATTAAATAAGAAACAATTTTCAACAAAACTGAAATGGTTGTTAGGCCATTTTCGAATAAAGCTAACCAAATCTAATTGAAGCAAGTTTCTTTGAAATCATTTGTTAACTAAGGTTCTCTGAAAGTCACTGGAATGAAACTACATTTTTATAATATAGAAATGAGACCTAATATTGAAGATTATTTATAGTGTAGGCATAATAAGTATTTTATAAGTTGGCAGCCTAATAAAAGGGTAATCTTGAATTCTTTGATTTGCTTAAATTTTCTGCTTAGAAAATCTAGTGAAATCATTCACTAGAATTTCTTAGCACAATAATTTCCAAAGGCTGTTCTTTTGACATTGCCAATTCTACAAATATAAATAGATTTTTTTTTATATCATATGGATTAGCTCTTTATCAGTTTATCTTTAAAATATTCGCTTCTGTAATCACAAAGATTGAAAAAGGTATGCTGAGCTGGTTTGGCCATTTAGAAAGGATGAATGAAAGAAGATTGACAAAAGAAGTATACCTGGCCTGTGTGAATGGTACAACCGGAAGGGAAAGACCTCGTAGAACATTCTCTGAGCAAATCGGAGACGTACTTAAGAAAGGTCAGGTCAGAAGTACCCTAAACCGGCGAGCATGTATGAAGAATATAATGTCAGTAAACGAAGCGAAAGAGGTGTGCAAGGATCGTGACAAATGGAAGTCCGTTGCCTCTGCCTATCCCTCTGGGAGACAGGCGCGAGTCTATGTATGTATTCGCTTCTATGTTATATTTGTGTTCGTGGTGATCTAATTATGATACTAAGTATCCAATTTGGATTGCGGTCAATAATTACCTAAACATAATAAGCCGTGGGCTTATTTTATAATCCAGAAACATGACCATAATAGCATTCAACAAATATCTCCAAGAAGACAGCAAACTGTTTGTGGTGCAGTCGCTGTGCTGAACTGGCAGGAGTTGGTAATTGGGGAGGTCAATCCAGCACCCGTCTAGAGTACGTGTCCATGACATGGTGCAAAAGGTGAGCATCGGAGCAGCATAGCAGTGTACCCAGGGCTCCCCATCAGGCAGGTTAGGAAGCAAGAAATAAACTAAATTAATTATTAAATAATTAATTTAGTATTATTATTAATTGCGTGGATGCCTTGGCACCATCCCACCTTCCTCAAACCTCGAATTCTGCGGGCGCTGCTGCTGCATCAGCAGAGAACCTCAAGTGCCGTAAGTACTCCCGCCTAATCGGTAGTTACGTTTTTGAGCCTTTTGGGGTTGAAACACTAAGGCCATGGGGTCCAGGTGCTCATTCACTGTTCAGGAGCCTCGAAAAAAAATTGATCGACGCCACCCGTGACTTGTGATCGGCTGGCCTTTTTTTTCACAGAGAATTAAGCATTGCCATACAACGTGGCAGTCTTATGGGCACGATACCTTTTGATGCTGATGCGGAGCGTCTATTGGATTGCCTTTAGTTAGTAAGTTTATTTTATTTGTGTTCATATTAACATTATTGTTTTATTTTATATTTGGTTTTCTTGGAAATAATTAGGTTTTAGGATAAATATTATAATGAAATTGATAAAAACACTATATAAATAAATGATTTTCTCTTTAATCTATACTTAAAATAAAATCGTAGGAAAGTCAAACCTGTACATTGAATATTTTTCAAAAAGAAGACTTCGGGCGTGATCTACAATCAATGTCGAAGCCAAAAATATAGTTTTTAGAATTTTGGTCTGTTTAGTCTGTTTGTATGTCCGGGCTAAACTCAAAAAGTACTGCATGGATTTACTTTAAATTTTGCATAAATATTACTGAGAGGTTGGGTCAACATATAGGCTACATATTATCACGCTATCACCTTCGGGGAAGGAGCTGTGATAATTTATAAAGTTTAACGCGGGTAAAACCGCGGGGCACAGCTAGTTATTAATATACCAACAAATTGGAAATCACGCAACCAATGATTCAGCCCCAGGTCAAGAAAACCAGCCGCCTCTTTCCCCAAACAGAACGCGAAAGAAAAAAAATCGCTATGGGTGCCTCACTTAATCCCACAGTAAAAAAATACAAATATTTTATAAAACCGAAAAGTCCCGAATAAGTACTACGTTAGTACAAAATAAATAAAATCAGTTCATTTAAATTACGTACTGTTGTTAAGGAAGTCAGAGTAGCAGATATTTCCAAAACAAATTGGCAAAATTAAAAATAATTGGAAATCAAAGACTTTCCCGTCTATTTGTTTTGTTTGCTAAGAGAATAATATTCAAATCTGGACAAACAAGCGATAGAGGGTTCCAAATTCATCGAGTGCTTCATTATCGGTATTCTTCAAGAATGAGTCCTCAACTCAAACGGACCCTTGGAATTCGGATAATAGATTTATTATTTACGTTTTGTAATAAACTTGGGAGTTGTTTGGATTAGACGACAATGAAGGAATAAATAAGTTTGTATTGATGTTGATTGCTGAAACAAACAAATGTTATCAAAGAATAAAATGAAGCGGATTTATGATTTCTAAGATCAACACAATTAAACTTTAATTATTTAGCTGTGACGCTCGTGTAGATTCTCAAATATCAGCATGGAAGAAATAGGAATAATAAAAATAATATCTTGGGACATTATTTGCACATGGGCATCTGATTCCAAACAAAGCAGAACTTGTACAGACGCCAGCACATCAAGCTACCCCAATCTGTCAAATTTCCCCAA
Organism: Pseudoips prasinana; assembly: GCA_951640165.1. Taxonomy (NCBI): domain Eukaryota; kingdom Metazoa; phylum Arthropoda; class Insecta; order Lepidoptera; family Nolidae; genus Pseudoips; species Pseudoips prasinana. Next base: position 25,365,784 of record OX621259.1, on the reverse strand, counting down.
TTGAAAGTGAACATTATGCTTTTGTGATAAAGTTAAAAATCTATAAAAGAAATTTGACAGATTGGGATAGCTGGATGTGCTGGCGTATGTACTATGGAAGCTAGATAACTGATATACTACATATACTACTTTTCTTTTGTAAATACATAATTATATAAATAAATTACACTAAGATTTAGGACAAACAGACATGTTCATGCACGCCAATATATATACTGGATATCCACAACCATGCACACAAATATCTGTCCTGGATGGGAATCGAACCCACGACCTCCGGCCTGAAAAGCAAGCATTTGCTAAGCACGATGATTATTCATGTTAGTTAAGTTAAGTTAATATATTTATATTAAAAACAATGATTACTAAGCTAAGCTATGGTCAGTTTTATTACATCACCATAATAATAATATCCTGGGACATTATTTACACATGGCCATCTGATCCCAAACTAAGCAGAGCTTGTACTATGGAGCAGATAACTGATATACTACGTGTACTACTTTACTTTCGTAAATACATACTTATATAGATAATTACACCCAGACTCAGGACAAATAGACAAGTTCATGCACACAAATATCTGTCCTGGGTCGTGGGAATCGAACCCACGACCTCCAGCGTGAAAAGCAAGCATTTGTTGTTTTGACTGCACGTGTGGCGCAGTGGCTAAGACAGTCACCTCGCCGCTTCGTGTCGCAGGTTTGAGTCCCGCGCCGGACAACTATTTGTGTGACCCAATAATAGTTGTCCTGAGTCTGGATATAATTTGTGTCCGCCTATTATATGTTTGTAAAGTACCCCGCGACACAGGGATTAATTTCCCTAATGCGAGCCTTGTATTTTTAAGGTGTATTTTTTTTTTTGTATTTTTATCGGTTCTGTGCGTGCATTAGCCCACATACCAGCCATCACAATGTAAAAACAAAAAACAATGTTAAAAAAAGATATAAAATAAATCGAAAACAAAAAGCAAAAGAAGACGAAAAAGCCCGGAGTTTCTTTGTGGCTTTCTTCTCCGGGTCGCCACCTAGGTAGCTAGAGAAAGCCGCAGGCTAGCTAGGGTAGGATCCTCAGCGGCGAGGATCGCGTTGCCCCCTTAACACGTGATCGGTAATACCGTGCAAGTGATCTGACCCCATTTCGAATTCCATCTTTTTACTTCAGCGGCCGCCTGAGATGTGGCCCATAAGGGTGCCCTCAGGTATTAGTCGTTTAAATAAAGCTACTGGTTGAGAGCCTTTTGCGCTAGCCAACTGCTCGTTGTTCTCAATTCTTTAATTTGATATACTATTGCTAAATGTAACAATAATAGCTTAGTAACTTGCTATTTATTATTTATTTAAGAATATTTAAAATACATGTGACGAAACAGACCGCACGGACGGACTAATTTAAAATATTTTGTTACTTTAATTACTGTTTTAAAACTGTGTTTATGTAATACACTGTGAGCTCGACAAGTACAAGTGTATTTAAATACCCAAGTGCTGAATAAATTTCATTACTTCATTTCATTAAGGACAAAAAAAATTGTCAACCACGCCAACAGGCGAATACTGAATTAAATCAACGCATTTCTGTTATTGATTTACCAGGTAAGACAGCGATGTCTTAAAGATATAAAACTGGCCTATTAATAAGTAACCCTGACTGCCACAGCCAAGCCAAATGTCGCGGGTTTTATGAATGATGTGGTGGTTTTCGATGACAACTCATTTCGCTGCCTGCTTTTGTCTGAGGACGCCCTTTGTTGCTCCGCATTGATGCTTCTGTGGGGGAGTATTTCAACCGTACACTACGGCCTATCATGCAGCAGGTCGTGGGTTTGTTTCCCACCCAGGACAGATATTTGTGTGCATGAACATTTCTGTATTTTTTATATCAGAGGGCGACAAACAAGCAAGTGGGTAACCTGATGGTAAGTGATCACCGCCGCCCATGGACACTCGCAACACCAGAGGTGTCGCGGGTGCGTTGCCGGCCTTTAAGAGTCAGCAAACAAGTGTTGCTGACCCTTCCCCCCACCCCAATGAGCTCTGGTTACCTTACTCACACTCGGAAACACAACATTAAAATGATTAATGTTATTATTAAGGAATGTCTTCTGTAAGGTGGAGGTACTTCCCCAGTCGGGCTGCTCTTTGAGCGAATGAACGCTACCTGTTTGTCAATATGGCGATCGATTTGGATGAACTCCAGATGCCTTCGGGATCTTTTGGATATATGAATAAAATACGTCGATTTAAACTTGAGATTATATTCTGTTTACTTTTATTGTTACACTACGCGAAGTTCAACGGGTACTCTCTGACAGATTAAAAGAAAATTACCAACCACGCGAACCAGCCTGTCATACTCGTTTGAGTAGTTAAGCTATAATAGACTTAACAGCAGAAAATTCAGCGTTAGCCAAATAGCATAGTATATAATTGACTGCCTCGTTGGTCTAGCGGTAGCGTGTTCACCCGCAGAAAACGAGGTCCTGGGTTCAAATCCCGGGTCAGGCCAAAAAAGTGATTTTGGGACTTTTCTGTAAAAAAAAAAGATTTCTCAGCATCAGCTCGAAGTCGAGGAGTATTATAACCCCGTGCCTCGGAGAGCACGTAAAGCCGTCGGTCCTGTACCTGATCTCTTTCCGGTCGTGTCGCTATTCGTCCCATCGGATCATGAGAGTAATGAAATAGACAGTGCCCCTGTGTTTGCGCACACACTTGTGCACTATAATATGTCCTGCGTAATTGGCTTCTAGAAATAGCACAGCTACCTAGCCTGACAGCGTTTCTTAAACAGAAGCGTTTACGTTGGTTGGGGCATGTGCACAGAATGGAACCCACTCGAATACCACGATGTGTTCTGTTGGGTGCGGTAGCTAATGCGAAGCGCGATGTCGGTAAACCTCTGCTTCGCTTTAAAGACTGCACCAAGCGGGATATGGCCGCTTTTAAAATTGACCACTGTAGCTGGGAAAAGCTCGCTGAAAATTGAGTTAAATGGCGCAAACGTATAGTGGAGGGTCGTAAGATCTGTGATGAAGCCTGGTTCGGACTACTTGCTGATAAGAGACAGAAGCGACATGATTGCGGCTCGGCACCAACCACCGCGAACTTCTCTTGTCAGGCCTGCGGCAGGCTATGTCGCTCTCGCATTGGTTTGTTTAGCCATCAAAAGAAATGTCTCTCAGACAATGCGCCGTAAATCGTCTGTAACAGACGCAAAGGCCATATATATATATATATATAATTGGCTAATCTCCATTGAGACTGGCCGCCGTGGCCGAAATTCGGCTAGGAGGACAATAACAATAATAATAGTATACCTATCCATAAATTCTTTCACATTAAAATTCATACAACCTAATAATATATTTGTTATTCAGAATTTGAAGCAATTCTTATAAACTGAAGCTCGAGTTTTTTACCCTTTTTACTTGTGAGGGCCCGAGACGTTATTGTATTTCGTCCATTTTTCTATGAAATACTTCGGACCAACAAGTTATACAAAGTAAGTTCTTATACGAGTATTTTTATTTTTCTTTTTTAGAAATTTACGAATGTTGAACTCCTCTCTTGGGTATTTTCTGAACTTTCTTGTTCCAATACCTTTTTTATTATCAATATATTGGTATGGCGATGTCTATGATTCTTTTGTAAGTAAAGGGTGTATGTGTTAGCTTACTAATATTATCTGAATGTTTTGAATTTCTGAAGGAATTTTATTTATCATCATATCAGCCGAAAGACGTTCACTGCTGGACAAAGATTTATTCCCGAGAAACACTAGAAACTCGAATTGACTAGTATTACCAAGCAAAACTCACATAACCCTATTCTCAAAAAATTGTAATGCGATGTGTGTAAAAATATTTAATGCCTTACCTTCAGATTTCAAAATATTACCCATCAGGCTATTTAAAACAAGGCTAAAGGCATGGCTTTTGGGGAAAAAATATTATTCTGATAATGAGCTATTGACATACAAAACTAAAGTAATTAAACTTCATTTGAATTAGATAGTTTGACAATGTATTTGCATAACCGTGAGCAAAATATAAGGACTATACATTTTTTTTTAACATTTTCATTACCATATTTTGGTCAAATAAAGAAATTCTAATTGAAACAATGGCCGGTCTTGTGATATCCTCATTCAGTGGCTTACCATGACCCTTGCAAATCGTCGCTCCATCTTGTAGAGGGTCTGCCCACGCAGTGTCTTTCGGTTCGTGGTCGCCACTCAAGAATCTTTCTGCCCCAATTCTTCCCAATCCCCTGACCACCGCTCACTGCAAATCATATTACTGGGATTTCGTTCTATAGTACTTTAAAGCGTCAAGGGATCGTTCTCCATAAAAGCTTTTGTCACTTTAATTAAGACGAAACCGAAACTATGCCAATAACAAATCTTAAAAATAGAGTTTCTAGCTACAAAGATTGTCTTGAGAAACTATCCCTAAAATACTCCCCAATTGAAGACCTAGACAAACTTTGAAGATTGGTACGATAATGATTAGAGCACCCTTAGAAAGCAATAATGTCTGAGTCGCTATAGAGTTCAAGAAGAACACTTGTGTTGTATTCGCAAAACAATTCTCTGTGTCTTAGCGGAGGCACTAACTAAGGAAGGTTTGAATGAATGGGCACTGTCGCGTTTCCAATCTTATGAACTTCCAAATTGGATAATTGAAATTGAGAATAATTGTTTTCATTAAAACCGGTTGATGGATTTTGTTTTTACAAACATCCTACTGATATTGTAAATGCGAAAGTTTGTGAGGATGAATTGATCAAAGTCAAAGTCAAAAATCATTTTGTGCGTAAAATTTTTACATTTATGTGGAATCGTATTTTTTTTACCCTACCGTGCAGTGCATGACGTGGCAGCTACTGAGAATTACTGCCAGAAAACTCAGTAGGAATCCTTTTTAAAAATAAAATATACTTAAGGTTAATGACAATCATGTGTGTTGACTCAGAACAACTCAATCCCAAGCACTTTTATCACTTAAATAATCAGAAATTTTGTATTATGCCCTGCTACACAATTTGGCTTTAATAATTCTTTAAAACTTATTCGTAGACAATTCTCTAAAATCATTGGGAAGTTTGTTATAGAATCTTATACATTTGTTACTTCCATGAAAAAACTACGGAACGGATTTTGATTAAACTTTATTGTAATATAACTTATCATCATCATTTCAGCTGAATGCCGTACACTGCTGGATAATCATCATCATCATCATCATATCAGCCGAAAGACGTCCACTGCTGGACGAAGGCCTCCCCCAAAGATCTCCACTATTGCCGGTCTTACGCTATTCGCATCCAGCTGTTTCCAGCGACCCGCACAAGATCATCGGTCCATCTTGTAGGGGGCCTGCCCACGCTGCGTCTTCCGGTTCGTGGTCGCCACTCAAGAACCTTTCTGCCCCAACGGCCATCGGTTCTACGATCTATGTGCCCCGCCCACTGCCACTGCTGGATAACAGCTTCCACAAAAGATTTGTGTCCAACATTTGGAGGGATATTCCATAAGCGCCAAGCTTGGGAAACGGGCTGCCGATCGCAGTATGTTGGTCACAGTATACAGAGGGATGTTGCTGCCAGTTCTACGGGAGATATGCCCTGGAGACGACTTCTGCGCCACCGTGATATTATTTGCCGCCCGCCACTCCAAATATAGCTTATACATCCGAATGACTACGCTATAATTTATAAAGTGTAACACGGGTGTAACCGTTGAGCACAGCTAGTTGTAAATAAATATTTATTACTTCAAAATATATCGCCAGGCCGGCTGGCGTGGTTGGTAGATACTTCTAAATACATACTTATATAGATAATTACACCCAGACTCAGGACAAACAGACATGTACATGCACACAAATATCTGTCCTAGATGGGATTCGAATCCACAACCTGGGGCTCTACCGGCTTAGTCGCCGAACATCGTTTTCGTCCGTTATATCGTTTCGTTAGCATCTATGACCACATGTGACGTCATACATGGTCCGGAACCGATTGTCAACGTTGAAGCCGATTTAACGATTGATTAAGTCATTTTTAACCTTCATTTATTTGAATGCCATTTAAGAAATCGATGTTCGGTTACTTAGCCGGTAGAGCCCCTGGGGCGTACAATGCAAGCATTTACCAACCACGCCACAAGCCCGTCATCTAAATCTTTTTTCGTTAGTCCCAAACCCTACAATTACAAAAGTATTTAAAGACACATGCGTCTAATAGTATTATGCGCATAAAATATCCGTTGTGTTTCGAATAACCCCGGGTTTGTACGCACATCGAATTTAGATCAACCGCGAGCTTGATGGAATTTTGATATCATCTGTGGCGGACTCGTTGCACATTTATTGTTTTTTTTTCCTTTGACCAAAGAAGTTTTTTTGACGGCTTATCAAATTTCCTTTAGCGCTGTGAGTGGAATATTTATTTGGCAATTTGTTATTTGTGATTGAATTATTTATAAAGGAGATTGAGTTATTTAATTTCAATGTTTGAAAAACTATGCTAACGTAATTTACGAGAAATATTTTGGACAGTCTATGAATTGACAACATCGAAAGCACTTTGATTGTTAAGTAGCTGAAAAAAGCTAAATCACAATACTGAATACATACATATGTATATAGATGCACGCCTTGTTTCTCAGTGGGGTAGACAGAGAAGAAGAAGACGAAGAAGTACACTTTATTGCAAAAATAAGTAAAACAATGGTTACAATCAAAGGAAATAAACTTATTATGCAATTGGCGGCCTTATCACTAAAAGCGATAATGGAGATAACTTGTCATGATCTTTGAACACCTCTTTTGCCTCGTTTACTGCCATTATGCTCTTCATATATGCACGCCTTTTAGGGTATTTATGACCTGGCCTTTTTTGAAAACATCTCCAATTTGGTCAGAAATATTATACAAGGTATTCCCCTTTCGGTTGTATCATTCACACAGGCCAGGTCAATTTTCTTTCATTCATCCTTTTTAAAGGCCCAAACTATCCCAGCATACCATTTTCAATCTTTGTGACATAACTAACTTTCACATCACAATGTAAGTATTTCGTATTCTGTTTCTCAAAGTATGTGTAGTGTGCCACATATACTTCTCAGAGCTCTCATTTCCACTACATATCATAATATATAAATGATTTTTAATATATTATGAACAAACTCATAATTTCCTCACATGATTTAGAAATTTAAAATAATAGATATTATATACGAGTGGCATATAATTATTCTAAAATTCTATTAGTAATCTTTAATGTTATTTATAAATTAGTAAAAACTTTAGTAATACAACTACAATACAAATTTAAATTTTGTAACAAATCTAAATTTAGTACTGTTACAAAATTTGAATTATGCTCACAGTAATAATTACGATTATTATTCAGTTTCATCCAGATTTTATACTCATTTTGCTATTTTTTTATTATATTGCCCAGATAGCCTACTACTACGGTACCATCTGCCGGTAAGTGCTTAAAAAAGATTATGATGTTAATTAATACACTTGGTATCACTCACGCGTTACCAAGTTTTCTCCCTTCCCCAATGTGTTTATTTTTTCTATTACACGAGTAATATATGAAGATATTTATATTAAAGTATAATCGCGTTCCAAAACACGGCTAAAATTGTAACATTATGTTACATATATTGAAAAAAAAAAATGTGCTTCGGCAAGACATTTTAGTTTTCACTTTTATAAATTAACATTTGATGCGAACATCGAGGCTCAGTCAAAGTGAATAAACGAGTTGTTTCTCTCATTGTGGTCCATTCGCAACTGCTCCATCGCGCTGGCACCTAATTACTAAATAGCTTAATGGATGGTACAGCCTCATTAGGGCGAGTGGTGGAACGTTCAGAAAGACATTCTATAGCCATTGGGAGCGAATATAAGGCCTCACATTCAATGTTGCGTCATCGGAAAATTACGCTGCTTTAAATTTCCCTTTTTTCACTGCATACGACGCGCTCGTTTTAGCGATGTGGCTTTACCCATTAGTCGAGAACCTCTTTTGTGAATCTGTTTATAATATGACTTTTGAATTTTATAAAAAAAAAGATATGAGAAAATCTACATTATTTTATAGATTACAATGAATCTGCGCACATGAATTTTCTAAAAGCTTTTGATTGTTTTGCATTTTTGGATAGACAGTATTTAATGAATGGCGTGTTATTATATTGAATAATAAATGGTTCTGGATAAGTAGATATATAGATAGTTTATATATTGACTGAATTTATATATTTGTTTTTTTTTATTATACGAGCAATATATGAACTTACTAGCCGTGCCCCGCAGTTTTACCCACGTTAAAAGGATGATGCCAGAGTTTCTATGAGATCTGGTCCCACCTTCCAATAGTTATGTGTGTTACATCGTTGGATAGGTATTTTTGAGCTGAATAAAAGTTACTATGGCGCCAAGTTCAAATCTTAGTCCGTTCAGAGTTATTCTTTAATAAACATGGTAGTTTTATCAGTAGCCAACTAATGTTGTTTAAGTAATAATTGCATTTCTTTGCTTTATACACGTAGTGTAGATACTAACCTACGGTTATCAATTGCGTCACTGAGTCGCAAACCTTATGACAAAAAGTTAAACAGATGTCAACATTGACAAAATGGTTTTTTTTACAAATAATACAACGATTGCGGATTTTAAACGTATACATTTATTTAATCATCGTTGTCTACAATGACGTTATTTAAAAATAAGGCTGGGCCTACAAATCCCTCATGCCTGGCGTGCCCTAGGTACCAAACGATTGACACGATATGCGCACAGGTTCCTACAGTACGTCCAGTGGTTCGTGTAGAACAAGCTAGCTGGACAATATTATTTGTTTCGATTTTTATTTATAAATGAGGTTATTAAGCAAAGATATAAGGGTCATAATACTATTTGAGGTCCATTGGTCGTTTGAGCAGGTATAGTGAAATAAAAACACAATATTTTTTTAAACAATTTTATAAATAAATTTAACTATAAATGTAACTATAAAATCTAATATCAGATACATAAAATACCTACTTAAAAACTAAATCGATCACTCATCATCACTATCATCAGATGAATCATCCATTGAATAGTCATGATCATGAGTGGCAGAACTATGAAAACTAGAAACTATATTAACATTTTGTTCCTTAAAGCTAGGTTGAACTAATAAATCTAGGACTTCGATAGGGAATGAACCTATTTTCTTCCGGGGAATTTCTCTTAAACCATTTATTACAGGGTCAGATGTTATCAATAACATATTAAGTAAATCTCTATTCGTAGCTATTCTTTGCACAGCTGCTATTTCTTGCACAGCTGCTCCACTTTTCAGCCAATTTTGAAGAATATTTTGAGATGATGACCTTGACGTCTCTCAGGGACTGCTCCGTAACACCATCAAAGTCATGTCTCAAAGATATAAACCGAAAGAGCTCCACGTTTCGCGTTTCCTTCGGGTGTTTTAGCTAGTCTTCAAAAAAGTCCATTTTTGAGACGGTGAAAACTGTTTAAAGAAAAAAAAAGAAAAAAATTAGTTGTGCAAATAATTCGCAATATTTTTTTCTACTAATTACTACTAGATACTTGTGAGAATCATATAAAATAGATTTTACAGAGTGGACATGAGTGGACATGTAATATTTTGACTATTGAATTCAAAAATATGGGTGAAAAAGTCCACTTTTATCGAAACATTTAATTTAATAAAATTAAATAATGAAGATCCTGTGATAAAAATTAACTAAAACAAAACTACTTACCCTTATGTACACAATCCATCACAAAAACACTATCACAAATTTCTTTTAGTGACTTAAAATAATGTTAACAATATGGTGTAAAAATGCAAATGAATGCACTTTGAATTATCAACACTTTATATACTTACCTTAATGACGGGCCTAATGAGGGTAATTACGAAAATTAATAGATGTATTCCTTAATGTATAGGGCTAATGAGTTCATCTTAATAATTAACTATTAGGAATTGAAGAGTTGTTTTTGTCCAGCTAGTTTGTTCTACGCGAATCACAGTGCGTCGTCCCGTCATGCAGGTACAATATCTTTGTATAATATCAGTGTTGCGAACTAATAAGTAACAGTAGTACTTTCTAGCTCTCACGTGTCGCGACTGTATACGACCACGTAAAAGCCAAGCATCCTCATCAATGCCAAAATCAGGTAAATCCTCCAGTGCAGCTTCTCGGTATATTTCTATTGTATACATTCCATTTTGTAGATGTTCGCTGCAGTAAGATTTCGCTAACTTCAGTTGGTAGGTTCCCAAAGCTAACAAAATGATTTGTTCTTCACTGAATCTCGGGAAATCAATATCACTTGCTTCTACTCTTGTAAAATCAGCTCTTCTGCTGTTTAAACGTTTCCGTTCCACATATTCATATAAAATATTAGGGGTATGTAACTTCTGCCTTATTTCGGTGACGAAAGCTCCTGCATATTGACTATCTTCGATGGGTATATGAAAGTGGTTTGTGATAGCAGCAGCTATCCTAAACTCAGAAAACATATGCGGCAACGCATTGTTGAAATATTTTTGGCGAAACAGTTTAAAATCCCGCTTGAACCTGCCGTTAACCACTTCCACTACCCAGCGGCAAATAGTGACCAATCGAGATTCGTTGGCTTGGTCAGTAGTAAGTTGGGATTCGTGTCTATCCTTTGAAGGCGGGACATGGTATTCGTAACCACAGGCTTCTATATCATCCAAGCTGTCCCTAAATCCGCGATCCAAAATAAACACGTCATTAGTTTCAAGGAGACAGTGAATTGGATGTTCACCATTATTCATAATATCGCTCATTATGTTTGCGTCTGTTTTTGTAGCAGCATAGGACCCTGTGACGTCAATTATGTAGCCATCCGTTGTGACTATAATGAACGGCTTTAAAAGATTTTGATACTTGTGTAAGCTGTAGGACTGTCGTTGAAAAAGGAAGTTGGAACTTTTATGTATATAAACATATGTCCCGTCGCATATTAAGATGGCTTTCGTATTTTCATCGTTTCCAAATAAAGCTTTTGGTATCATCAGGTTTCGACATAAAATATCATCTTTATTTATATGGTCGAGCCCTAGATGATGATCAACGTACTCATTGGTGAGACACTCACGAGCTATGGCCATCAATCGCTCAAGGTTTTGTCTTGACATATTGCATAAAGTCGCGAGCCTCTCATTTGAGTCACCGGTTCGCAGCTTTTTTAGAAAGATACCTAAAGCGGTTCTAGGATTTTTACATCTCTGGCTCAATGATGGAGTTTGTTCCAACATCTCTTGGAATTGCTCAAAACTACGGCCGGTCCAAAAGTGCATTTCTTCGCTAGTAACAGCACCTATCGTGTTAAAATCTAACCTCGAACCTTTTTGTACAGTTTTTCTCATAATGTCACTAATATCACTGAATTGTGCTGCATTGAAGTCATGGGTGACATTGCAATGTTGAGGTAGTTCGTCCCAAATGTTACTCTCTAGGTGTTCTTGACAAACTCTGGCGCTATCGGGTATGTACAGCTTGTGTTCACAGAAAGTGTGTATTTTTATGATTTCTGGTATTCTATGACGAGTGTCATTACGACAGTTGAGGAAAATACAATGCCTAGCAGTGTTTGGTGCTCGTGTATACTCGGGAACGTGAATTACTGTTGAGATTTGTGCTTGTGGCTCGTCGTTTTCTTCTTGAGGAGGAGACAATGAAGGAGGCGGTCTGACTGCACTTTCAACCCTTTGCCAACACCGATGGCACACACTCCGCGTGTTGTCAAATGCAACCTGTAAAAAAGTATACTTATTAAACATTTTTTCTTTTTATGGATACCTCATAGTCTCAATATAAAGTATAGTAGTTAAGTTTACGCGCGCTCAAACAACGCACACATAGACACCCTCCCACCGACACGGAATACACCGGAACTTAAACTAGGAAACTGGAATCTTAAACGAGTTAAAGTGCGTGTTCGAGCGCGCGTAGTACTATGCTTAACTTCTGTAGTCTCTCTATTTAGTGTCTAGCGCAATATCTCTTGAAGCTCTTACCTCTGACAATGCATTTTCCTGAATGTATGTTGCAAACTCTGGTCGCATTCTTGTAAGTTCATTAGTCAAAAGATGTTGCTGGTATCTTCCGCGATAGAATCCTCTACGACACATGACACAGTTCCGTGAAACTTCCATAGTAACAAACAATAGTCCAATCGAAAAGCACTTCAATAATCCTTATTACAAGCCGAATGTCAATTGTGTAATATGTCAAATGTCAATAAACAGGTACCAAAAAAGTCCAAGAGATAGCCGGGGTCAAGTAGAAACTGTAGAACGAACGGAAAGACAAGACGTTGTCACACACGTATTGCAAACGAACGACTACCTGCGCTTGCGCGCACCCTCGCCGCCTATCCGTGCCGCTAACCAGTTTCATTGTTCTAAGCATACTTAACGAGTGCGAGTGAGACAGACCGATAAAAAGGTTTGCGTTACCGTCTACACTACGTGTATAAAGCACAAATGCAATTATTACGTAAAAATAACATTACTTGGCTACTGATAAAACTACCATGTTTATTAAAGAATAACTCTGAACGGACTGAGATTTGGATCTTGGCGCCATAGTAACTTTTATTCAGCTCAAAAACACCTATCCAACGATGTAACACACATAGCTATTGGAAGGTGGGACCAGGATTTGCATCCTCCTTTATTATGGCCTATGTGTTATTCGGATGTATAAGCTATAGGTATTACTAAACAGTTTCATCCAAATCCGCAGGGTAATTTTTGCGTGAAACAGTAACAAACATCGATACATCCATCCATTCTCACAAACTTTCGCATTTATAATATTAGAAGGATTTATATTAAAGTATGATCTTAATTTAATCTCTGTGTCGCCGTACTTTACAAACATATAAGAGACGGACACAAATTATATCCAGACGCAGAACCATTATTTATGGGTCCCACAAATAGTTATCCAGCGCGGGACTCGAACTCGAGTAGAGTTTAACACTGATTATATATCCCGGTTAACCATCGGTATTTTACAGAACCTCCTACACAACAAGTTTAGATTACATAAATTAAATTAAAAAGGGTTTTACTGACGAAGACTTTATAAATAGTCGGAACATGTTTGTAGTAATATAGTTAAGTATACATAGTTACATCTAGGTACATATAAATATTTAGTTTGTGAGTTGAATGAAAACGTTTAGAAAATAACATTTCATTTAAAAGTAATGAATTATTTGTTACTTAGCTAGCTTATTTCAGTTATTGTCAAACCGATTATTTATAGGTTTAATTATGGAACATATCTGTTTGTCCTGAGTCTGGATGTAATTATCTATATAAATATGTATTTACAAAAGAAAAACAGTATATCAGATATCTGGCTTCCATAGTAAAAGCTCTGCTTAGTTTGAGGTCAGATGACCGAAAGTCAATAATGTCCCATAATATGACCTCATGCGAACTGTATTATTTCTAACCCTTAAATTAATACGGACCGAAAGCATCAATGCATACTTCAGTATACGGCATTATTCCACTCCCATGTTGGACGCACCAAAGAAAATACGAGCCAAAAAATGCGTTTTGGTGTGTGAAAATGTATCCCACCTTTCCGCATCATAAAACACCTGTTAGTGTGGAGTATACCCTCAAAGCATTTGGCTGACAGCCCCTCTTGTTATACAGCCTATTATCATCAGGATCTGTAAGGGGCATTAGAGAATATAGCCTTTTTATCATACAATCACTGGTTGTTAGATTGCTTATTAGATCAGGATATTTAAGCATAGAATTATGCATCAAAATATCTGCCAACAGAAGTTTATCGGCAGCGCCAGCACGTCAAACTACCTCAATCTGTAAAGTTTCCCCAATTGAAAGTGTAGTAACTCAACATTACATTCGATATGGAAGTCTGATGCCTAGACTACTTATTAACTGGTTACTTGCTTTTTTTTTTAATGAAGTATTAAAAAAAACTTGATAAAACATATCGACCGCACTGATGGAGTAGATTAATTTATTGTTACTTTGATATTGTATTTGATTTTATTTATGTACTGAACTTTGAGCTTGACAAGTACAGATGCCATCACATCAAGCTACCCCAATCTGTCAAATTTCCCCAATTGAAAGTGAACCTTATGCTTTTGTGATAAAGTTGAAAATCTATAAAAGAAATCAGACAGATTGGGGTAGCTGGATGTGCTAGGGTGTGTATGTATGATAGTGCACACAAGGATTAACTGTGCGTTTAATAGAAGGTATGTACATTTTTGTATGACACAACAGTATGTACATTTGTAAAAACTGTTAAATAATGTCGATAAAATATTTAAAGTAGAGTCTATAATCACCATCTGCATCTTCTCAGGAGATTCTAAAGTGTTACCAAAATATTAAACTCTCACTCTTAAAAACACCCCTCATTTGGGCGGGGGGTTAAAAAGAGTTAAATAATGTCGGACTAATCAGAAACCAGTTTCACCTACAACATGTTTTTTTAATAAACCCAAAGGTAGTGAAGCAAGTTTATCAACTTTTTTATTAGCCGTACTTTTTTGCTGCGCTGGATACAACACAAGATTTGTATCCACTGCATTCACAAAGTTTGGTACCAACAGTCCTCGGTTAGATTTATGGGGCCGAAATTTCAGTTACAGTGGATGTTAGTTGTTACTATTTTGCTCTCAACTTCACTCCATGTTGTTTTCTAGCAAAACGTTCTGTTTAGGTGTATATTTGAATGGTATATTGTTGGATATTTTGTTGCGATTTTGTACGGTGTTCTTAATTTATGGTTTAATGGCTTTTACCCGTGGTTTCGTCTGCGTGTTAATAAAGTAAATAAAGAGTAAATCGTGTATATAAAGAGTAGCTTAGGCATTAGACTTCCATATCGAATTTCGTTATGCACGCTAAGATAGCTCTGAGAGGGCAGAAATTATTCCGACTTACTTGACTCTCATAGTATGACCAACTTACATAAAATCTTTATAAATTATTGCCTATCAGTATCCGTTCAGTAGTTTTTGGGTAATGAATAACAAACATCCGTCTTTTGTCACGAAGTTTCCCATTTATAATATTCGTATTATCTATACATATATTAAAATCGTAGGAAATTCGAAACTGTACATTGAATTGGTTTTTAAAAAGGTTTCTTGGAGCGTGATCTACAATCGATATCGGAGCCAAAAATTTGGTTTTTAGAATTTTTATCTGTGTGTCTGTTTGTCTGTATGTATGTCCGGGCTAAACTCAAAAAGCACTGCATGGATTTACTTCAAATTTCGCATGGATATTACTAAGAGGTCGGGTCAACATATAGGCTACATATATATACCTTTCTAAAATTTAACGCGGCTAAAACCGCGGGGCACAGCCAGTTATTAATAGTACTATGATAGTCTGATCGTATGATTAAATTTTAATATACTTTTGTATGTATAAACAAGCAACAATTCTAAGCCCATAGGTCTCTATTGTCCAATTCTGCGCTACCGCAGTGGAGACTTGTCTTTTGCGCGGTACTAACATATGCCAAAATATGTAAGTGCTGTGTCCTTTTTTGTTCTCTCTTTCAATCTAACGGGATTGCTAACAAGAAAGATCTAAAGAAGGTCAGGTGCTGGACAAGCGGCTTTTTGAGTTAGATGACGGAGAGAGGAGAGATGACGAGATAAAATCCCAATTCACTTTAAACCAACTTGGCAATCAAACCCGGGATTTAATTATTATGTAATATAGAATTTAATATGTAACGTACTTAAAGTTACAGCTTAACTACTCAAACCGAATCATAGTAGCAGCAGTTTTATTTTAAATCATAGATGATGAATAAATCATAGATGATGAATAAAGTTTCAAATATTCTGATGGCACGTTTTGCATAATGGTTATGGTAAATGACTCATTACTAATATAACGTGTTTTCAGTATTCATAAATCCGCAAAGAATATTAAAACCCTATCTCATCGTTTCAAAGGTGTAGATAGCAGCATCTCTGTGAACTATGACAAACATACTGCGATCACCCACCCGTCTGCTAAACGTGACGATTATTAGCATATCCTGACAAAATTAAATGTTGGACACATCTCTATTGTGGAAAACTGAGGCCTTTGTCCAACAGTGGACGTCGTTCAGGTTACATCACACTAATATTATAAAGGCGAAAGGTTGTTTGTTACTTCTTCACGTCTAAATAGCTGGAGCGAATTCGTCAAAATTTGGTATGGAGTTAGCTGACACATAGTATAATTTATAAAGTTTAACGCGGGTATAACCGCGGGGCACAACTAGTAATTAATATAAATAAAATAATAATAATATCCTGAATATATATCATGGGACATTATTCAGACGATCCCAAACTAAGCAAAGCTTGTGCTATGGAAACCATGTGACTGATATACTACTTTTCCATTGTAAATACATAATTAAATAAATACTAACACCCAGACTCTTGATAAACAGAGATGTTCATGCACACAAATATCTGTTCTGGGTGGAAGTCGAACTCACGATCTGCGGCGTGCAAGGCAAGCTTTTACCGACCACGCCACAGGCCCGGCAAAATAAGAATTCTAAAACATAGACGAAGTACGGGTTTTAAAAGTGTAATTATTCCGTTATTAGACAGTCATTATTTTTTTTCCAATGTTGATTGTGATTTAGCTGAAGACATAAAAGTAGGTTGTTACTATTTTATTTTTTGATATTTTATATTAATTGTTCATTGTATAATTACGTTTTACCTAGCTATAAGCGGCTTATATTGTCGTATATATATAACCTCTTAGTATTAGACTTTACAGCACTCTACATATATTTATTGTTTTAGTAATCTGTGAAAACGCCGTGGGTTGTACTCCTAACATTACACAGTGTTATTACTTTTAGTTTATAAGCTCATGTTGTACAACTGTTTGTTTTCCAAATAAATAAATAACAGCCTATTCATAAATGGCTAACACCGCCACTATCTATTTGTAAAATAATACAGTGAATCGCGGGCATTATAATGATATACTGCATACTGAAACGTTTTAAAACAACAAATACTGCAGTTTAAAAACTGCATATTAAATTCCCGAGCGCGTAAGTGCCAAGATCGCTTGCATAGTACGATAATAGCACTTGAAAACATTATTAGGCTAAACAATATCCATAAAAACTCTCTTTGCAGAAAAATGAGGTATTTTATTACATCCAGTTGCCACGAAGCCTGCTGTATGATGGCATAGGATATCATCACCCCATCTCATCCCGAGAGGGGCGTAGAAATCGTCCGAAGGAATACCTACCAGAGAACGGGAAGCAGCGTTTTTTCTGTGAACTATGATGGACATCAAACTGCGATCGCCAACCCGTCTGCCAAGCGTGGCGATTATGGCATATCCCCCCATTCTTTGGGGAGGCTTTTGTCCAGCAGTGAACGTAGTTTGGCTGAAATGATGAAGAGTTGCCACGAATACAGTATTCATGTAAATATTTAAATCATGAATGAATGGTCATCTACCACCGTGCGTGTCACAAAAAAGTTTTTGTCACGCACTACCGCTCTGTGGAATCAATTAACTGCGGAGGTATTTCCGATCCGGTATGATATGGCAACCTTCAAGAAGCAACCATATTGCTTCCTTTAAGGTTGGCAACGTATGTACTTGGGGGTCCTCTGGTGTTGCGAGTGTCCATGGGCGGCGGTGGTCACTTACCATCAGGTGACCGACTTGCTCGTTTGCCATCCTATTTTATAAAAAAAAACGGCCAAGTGCGAGTCGGACTTGCCCATGAAGGGTTCCGTAGCAGCAAGTATATAGTAAATGAAAGGTAAGTTGCGGTTTGCGATTTATGACGTATTAAAAATAAACTACTTACTAGATCTCGTTCAAACCAATTTTCGGTGGGAGTTTGCATGATAATGTACTGCATATATATTTTTTAGTTTTATTATTCTCTTATTTTAGAAGTTACAGGGGGGTGGGGGGACTCATTTTAACACTTTGGAAGTGTCTCTCACGCAAACTATTCAGTTTAGAAAAAATGATATTAGAAACCTCAATATCATTTTTGAAGACCTATCCATAGATGTATTGTTCTTTTTCAATTTTTGTGTGAATATCTTAATGCGGTCCACAGAATACATCTACTTACCAAGTTTCAACAGTACAGCTCTTATAGTTTCGGAAAAAAGTGGCTGTGACATACGTACGGATAGACAGACATGACGAATCTATAAGTTATATTTAGGGTTCCGTAAAAAATACGGAACCTTAAAAATAGCAATGGCACAGAAAATTCCTTACAAAGTTGGACTCACAGAAGCAGCAAAACTTCACTTACACACCTCTACAGTATCATTATAAAAATTATTCTAGTAGAATGCCTTTTTTAATATTAGCAACAATGTTTTCCGGTGAAGTTTCTTTATGATCCTGACATATAGGACGTTTTGATGGTACCAACTTTGTCGTTTTTACAATGATACATTTTAAAGTTAAACCTTGTAGCAAAAATGTGTTGGATTAATAATGTCAACATGCTATAG
This sequence comes from Pseudoips prasinana, assembly GCA_951640165.1. NCBI lineage: Eukaryota > Metazoa > Arthropoda > Insecta > Lepidoptera > Nolidae > Pseudoips > Pseudoips prasinana. The sequence goes on along the minus strand of OX621259.1, from coordinate 25,347,165 downwards.
TTATAAAATTTACATTCGTTTACATATATTTTCTTTATAGCATTGTAGCAAATGTAAAATCATAATCAAGCAACTCATAATAAAAAATCTTCCCCCAAATAGATAGTAGCCTAGTTGGTAGTGCTCCTGCCTACGGAGTTGGTGGTCCTGGGTTCAAATCCCGGTAAGTGCAAATATTTGTGTGATGAGCACGAATATTTGTTTCTGAGTCATGGATGTTTTCTATGTATCTAAGTATTTATCTATCTATATAAGTATCTATATCGTCGCCTGTTACCCATAGTACAAGCTTTGCTTAGTTTGGGGCTAGGATGATCAGTGTGACATTGTCCCTAGATATATAAAAAATAAAATACGTACAACCTTTTCCAATTCACCATTTTCATCGTCATATCAGTCGGAAGACGTCCACTTGTGGACAAAGTATCTCCGCAATGGCCGGCGTCGTGCTGCCAGCAGCTTGCCCCAACCCTTGCAAGATCGTCGGTCCACCTTGGTCGGGGCTATTGGTTTCAGTGATAATTTTGTGAAACAGTGTTGGATCCAGCTCGATCTTATATGATGATAGGACTAGCCGGACTGTACGTGAACGTGAAGAGTGAGGCTGTCTGAGTCTACTTTTCCTCAAAGTGGATTATAAAACCAGGTTAGATTATTTTAAGATGATGGAACTGTCTAAGAGAAGGGATGTAACTGGTATGGTATTTTTATTTAAATTGTTAAGAAATAAAATTGATTGCCCTGAGTTGTTACAAAGGATACGATTTAGAGTTTCGTTCCATATTCCACGAAAACCGATAACTCCCTTAGCTCCTCCACTACGTAGAACATTATTTGGCTCAAACTCACCTCTCTGCCGAATGATAAAATTATATAACGAATGCAGTGACATGGTTGATATCCACCACGTCTCATTAGGATTATTTCGGAAAACTATCAATAGTTATTAGGGTTTTAATTACACATAAAAAAATTGTAAAAGTAGCTCATTAAATTTTGAACGTAATTAATTAATTAAATTTTTTACCTATAAGTAACTAGACATTTAGATCTTAAGTATTGTGCTATTTTAAAAGACTCATGTTAATGTTTAAGTTGTTGGTGAACCAAATAAATAAAATAGAATATACTAATGATATGCCAACAGTAATACGTCATCCTATGGTTTTATTTGCTGATGATTGTACAGTTATGTTTTCTGAAAGTGATAATGTGACAATCGAAAGAGAGATCAATGACAGTCTCGTCAGTATTATTGACTGGCTAAGGAAAAATAATTTAATCATAAATTACGTTAATACAATAATCATGACTTTTGAACAAAGGACTAATCACGCCAAATTAGACATAAAATATGAAAATAATGAAATTGCAGAGACTAGTGCCTCGTTAGTAGTAGTGCCTCATTGTTAGGTCTTAAAATAGACAGAGATATGACCTGGAAGTCCCATACTGAGACTATCTGTAAAAGACTAAGCCAGTTCTCGTATGCTCTGTATAACTTGTCCAAAGTAGTAGATCAGGCAACAGCAATCACGGCTTATCACGCTTACGTCACGTCCACATTGCGTTACGCAATTATATATTGGAGCAATTCCACAAACAGGGAAATAGTTCTCAGAGCTCAAAAAAGGTGCTTGAGAGCAATCTGCGGAATTAAAAGCACTGACAGTTGCAAGCCTTTCTTTTTAAGCCTTCGTATTCTTACTACGCCATGTTTATATATCTACGAGGTGGCCTTATTCGTTAAAAGAAACCTTTATTTGTTTGATACATTAAATAGTAAACGTCACATAAATAAAATAGGATTCAGACCGCATAAAAAACGGTGTATAACAATAACTTTTAAGGTATGGCCCCTAAGATATATATTAAAATATCAACCTCTTTTTATTTCGAAACTAATCTTTTAAAATTTAAAAACAATTTGTCAATTCTTTTAATAAATAAGGCATACTATACAATGACAGAATACTAATTGGATAAAACATAGTTGACATTTATTTTTCATCTTGCCAATGTTTTAATGTTCCGACTTGTGGGTCAATTACGTCATTTAGTTGTTATTCAAGGTATATACAAATTATTTAAGGTGACATTGATTTAAGTACATTGATTTTTTTATAATTTCTGACATTTTGACATAATGATAAGCATGTATTTCTTAAATATGACATTAATTTTGTATTACTTAATATGCTAATGACATTTCTTTTTTTATATCTTTAAAAAATTGCATGCCCTCACCGGTGGACATAGTGATCTTCAAATTTGTATGACACCATGAAATGTAATAATGTACCTGTGTTCGCAATTAATAAATTGATTTGATTTGATCTGTCATATACTTAAATGAAATAATTAAAATTGTTAGGTAAAATTTAAAAAAAATGGGTGATACGTGCGTTCAGTATGGCGGTTTGTTCAAGAGTCGTGATGGAGGAGCGGTAAGCAGGCTGGTTAGCGGTAGTAGCGCGCTCAGACACCCGCAGCCTTACCGTCCACTGACAGGAATCAGAATCAGCACCTGTAAGGCCTGGTGCGATGTGTTACTAATAAACGAAGTTTATTTTTTATGCTTTTTTAATTGTCCACAAATAGAATTACAAAAAAAACTTGAGATGTGTCAAGTGACACCCGGATGGAACGAAGTTATTTCTTATTATTTATTATACAAAAAACCTGTATACACTCAACAAAAATAATCGTCGCGACACCACACTGTTCAATGCGAAACAGAAATGAAAATATCTGGCTTGCTTTCTTTGAGAGAGAGAGAGGGAGAGACAGACAGAGAAACATGCGCACGCCGCACAGCTGCAAAAAGTGTCGTGACAACTTTTCGTAAGATTTTTTTCCGTCTCGCTCCCTTTTACAACGCGCGATAAGGAACTTCGTTCCAAAATTAATAAGTTAAATTAACTCCCGTTGTGCTATTACTATGAGGGCAGATAGATTTAAAAGATAAACAGAAACGTGGCTGTTTATCTTTTAAATATATCTGCCACCAGAATAACTTAATTCGCACTACATTCAGAAAACAATAAGTCATAAGTCATAAGTCATATCTTTATTTGCCAAAAAACATGGTATACAAAGCTGTTAAAAATACAATTAGACCATACATGTTTTGCTTAAAAATTAAGGCATGCAAATTTCAGTTACAGGAATTCCTTAGTGCTATAGAAGTTATTTCCATTTAACCATTTATATAGCTCAATTCTAAATAATCTGTATTCTAGTATTTTTAGATTGTTAGGTAATTTATTATATAGACGTACACACATAGCCAGACTGATTTTGTTATATTTTGTTGACCTAGGGATCTCGTCAAGTACAAGTCTATGTTGATCCCGCCGACTTCTAGAACAAATTTCTCCTACTTTTTTAAATAGTTCTTTATGTTTATGTACAAACATACACGCTTCATAAATATATAATGATTACAATTATCCACGACATTACCATTATTACAATAAAATGTAGTAAAAGGTGGTCTAAATTGAATATTAACTACACAGACAAAACGAACCATAATAATGTTCCACTATTTGCTTTAACAGTTAAAATTACCCAAAGTGCCGAATTAAATACAAAATAGATCATTATTAACCGAGCCCCGACTGTGATTATAACGTGTAGTTACTAGTTCCAAATTACACGTTGGCAATCAAAATAGCGTACGCACAGGATATTATATCAGGTGTAAAGGACAGCATAATGCGAACAGATACCGTGAGCTACAATCGATGTAATAATAATAATAAAAAATAAATAATAATAAAAATCTTTATTGTCTCTAATTAATAACAATTGATACAAAATTGAGACATCCCCAGTAAGTAATGTAATACTTGTGTAGGGGCTGCCTCGCTTCTTACCGACGGTTGCACAATAATAATCTAAATTATATTAGTAGATAGTTACGGAGAAGTCAATTCATAAAGTAGTCATACAAATGTAAAGAAAATCTTAAATTAGAATTAAACGACACCTAACAGAAAATAGGTTGGTTTAAATCGTACCATATTAGTACTTTCTGTTATTAGCTTTCATTTAATTATATTATACGGGTTAGGGTGTCCATATGTGAACATCTCTAACATATTTGGTTGGTATATAATATAGATAGATAGAATAGATAGATAGAATACTCTTTATTGTACACACTCAGGCGGAAAGAAAATACATCGGATATAATATAAAGAACATAAGGTACAATGGGCGGTCTTATCGCCTTAAGCGATCTCTTCCATTGGATGGATAGAAACTGAAAGTAAAGTAAACAGTAGCAGGAGTGCAACAAATAAATTTTACTAAGGAACTGTGATAAATATATAATATAATAGTTAAGTATTATAAAAATATAATAATGATTTTATAAAAGTCATGAAATTTCAGATAATGCCCATCTGTTATTTCTTGTTACTCCAAATATACTTAAGCTCAGAATTTTTATATATAATGACGACAGCACACAAATATTGAAATAATACAAAATAGATGTTTTGGTGCTAAAGAGAATATAGTCACAAATATAGTGAAAGTTATGCTGAGATGGTTTGGCCATTTACAAAAGGATGAAATAAAGAAGCTAGGCGAAAGAATTGTACCTGGCCAGTATGCATTGAACAACCGGGGAAGGAGGGTAAGACCTCGTAGAATATACTCTGACCAAATCGGAGATGTTATCAAGAAATGCCAGGTCAGAGGTAGGTATTCTAAACCGGCGAGCATGTATGATACATATAATAACAGTAAACGCGGCAAAAAAGGTGTGCAAAGATCGTGACAAATGGAAATCCGTTATCTCTGCCTATCCCTCTAGGAAGCAGGCTTGAGTCTATGTACGTTTGTATAATTATGTTTTCAGAATAATATAGGTAATAAATTTAAAGAAACACAGTAGCATAAAAATAGAATTGAATATGTTTAACTAAAGCCCTTTTCCTCTCTTCTACATTTGATGTGCCGGACAAGGTCTATAATGATGCCATGTATTATTATAACACCTAATTGACTTTGTGCAATGCAAATAAAACATTGAATATTGAAAACATTGAGAATTAAGGTAGGATATCCCTTACACCCTCTATAGAGCGGGAGCTTTGTGGTTCATTATAGCTAAGCCTATATTAATAATTATGTACCAAGCAAGTTTCACGCGAGCGTTCGTAAATGTGAAACTAAATACACTAAAGCTAAGATTAGGGAGTCACCACTAAATGAGTTTATAGCGTGTTAGTATAATGTGTACTTTCATTGTATCATTAGGGATCAAAGATGGACTTTAGCGTAGAAACGTTTGTGGGTAAGCTTAAAAATTGCATTATAATTATATATAATATGTGATGTTTTGTACACGCTACATCGCACTGCTTTTGTTGGTTATTTCAAGGGTTGTAACTTAAATACCATCACCATAATCATATCAGCCGAAAAAAGTCCACTGCTGGACAAAGGATCTCCATAATAGCCGGTCCTGCGCTGCCCGCATCTGCTATCATAGTGGTATAAAATCGGATTCTCCGAATTGTGATGTGTGCGGTGTCATTGAAGACGTGCATCACCTGTTAATATTGACTATACAAAAGAAAAACTTCGAAACAATAACATTATTCATTTTGAGACAGAGTCAATAATTTTAAATTAAGTATATGATAGCAATCATTTACAGATAGTTCACATAACACATTTATATAAAACAATTGAACAAAGAATATCTATTTCATATTTTTCATTAATAAGTTCTATGTCTAGAATTTTGCTAGAGAAGCGGTTTATATTTTGATGTGATAGAATTAGAAAGTTATCACACTTCTCTATTATCATGCTTACATGTTTAAACTACTAACTAAATTGATTTTAATAACATTACTAAAAGATGGTATAAAAAGTGACTTCGTCATACTACTTATGACTGAGTTAATATGTGCCGCTACTAAAGTTGCAAGTATGTTCAAAAATTTTCTTGAGACAGTAACTGTACTCATGGTTACCCTACAAGAATCTATAAAACTATTTGAGTCCAAAAATATAAATTTATTACTATAATGGCTAACCAAAAACTGTAGGTGGATATTTAGCTTGTGGATATAATTATTTGTACTATCAGGCACATTGGACACATAGGGATATTTGTTTAAAAGGATACTTGGGGCGTGATCTGCTTTCGATATCGAAGCCAAAAATATAGTCTTTAGAATTTTTGTCAGTTTGTCTGTATGTATGTCCGTCCGTATTGCATGGATTTACTTAAAATTTTACATGAATATTACTGAGGTCGGGTCAACATATAGGCTTCATAATAATATTATCACGCTATCACCTACGGGGGAGGAGCTGTGATAATTAATAAAGTTTAACGCGGGTAAAACCGCGGGCGACAGCTAGTAGATAAATAAATATCTTGGGATAAGTAATAGACTGCCATCTGATCCCAAACTGGGCAGTGCCTGTATTATAGCCGCCATACAACTGATAAACATACTTATATATTATTCTTCTTTCTAGCGTGTTGATAGCAAACTTATAATTTTTTGTGGTCCGGAACGTGGCCATACTTATTGCCCTGCTTGTGGCATTCCTAGATCATGTGGCATGGCAGGATGAACAGGATGTTAGGTGGGCCATGAATTGGCCGATGCTCCACAATAGAGATGTAAAATGACTGAATATGACTAGTCACAATTGTCATAAACCTTAAATGACCGGTCATTTACTGTCAATTTGACTCAAATATTATTGTCTATTCTCGAAAACCACCCTAACAATTTATATGCAAGTTTAAATGAAGCAACGTTTTATTTTCTATTATATCATGAGAAGATAAGACGACATCAAAGTCGATGCGCGAGGTGATCCGACATTGCCATTTTGTCTTAAATGCACGCATGATTAACACTACATATTAACAATTTTTCAGACATCTTTAAAATGAATTGTATAAATTTAAGTTCGGGTGGGAGCTATACCTATATTAATATTATTATTAGAAATGTAAAATGATTAACACTATATAATAATATTATAAGTCATAAAACCCACTTCTTTGTTTCAAAATAGAAGTTGTTAACTTTTATCAACGACAAAAACTTAAAAGGTACTAAAATATTACTGAAATCGAATTGACTGAAAATGACCATTTTTGACAGTTAATGACCGTTTTTGACCAATTTGACCGTAAATGACAGTTAGTCTAATTCAGTCACTTTAGTCATGTATTCTTTGCTTCGGCCCACCTGAGTCGGGAGTCTATTTAGGGACTTCCAGATCGGCCACTATGTCCAAGTGAAATGCGTGACAAGATCCGGTAGACATTTTTGTGCACGAGGGATCGGTCGTCAGCGAGCGGCGCCTTTAGCAACCTTATATATTTCTAAATACATATATCTTATAGATAAAGTACACCGAGACACAGAACAAATAATCGTGTCCAACACACCAAGATTTGTCCCGGGTAGGAATCGAACCCACGACCTCTGGCAGCAGTCAGGGTCATTATCTACTACACCAATAGGTCAGTCCAATTACGGTAATAAAATTTCCTTGTTTACCAGATTTATAACATGGGAAATCTTGCCTAAATATTTCTTAAGGATCAGATTATTTTTTACCGACAAAAAAAGAGTTTGGAAGTGTTATAACTTTTAAGGGAAATTGTTTAAGGGAAAAGGGAAATTAATCTTTCTCTTAATTAGCAAAGTTGGTCGGATGCTGGACGGGGAATTCAAGGCCGATAAATCAAGGTGTTTCTCGAGTTTCCAACAAGTATAGTAAAAACCATTCTTTGCTTTTAACGCTTTCAATATTTTAAGGCGCCCTCGTCGATATTTCAGTGGAAGATATTTCACGGAGGGCAAAGTTACGAACGTTGGTTTAAGCAGAGTGTTAATGATAAAACTTGGAACTTATGTAGGGTTAACTAGAAATCGCCCTGTGGCACTCCTCGTGGTTTGCATCCTATAGAAACTATTCTGAAAATGTAATGTTACTTATGTGAAGGGATCTAGTTTTGGTCGTGTTCGTATTATCGTGGCTAAGTAAGACGGATTATATTTCGTTGAATTGGAAACTATTTGCACACATGTATCGTTTACTACGAGAAATGCGTAGTATCTACGAGTACATGCTACATATTTTTCGTAGCGCTTACATTCAATTTATAACAATAGATTAAGCGTTCGGGCTAAATCAAACCAAGCCAAATCTGTGCTTCAGATTTTAACACACAAATATAGTTTACTTTAAGAAATGCGGAGTATCTACGAGGACATGCCACCTGATTTCCGTAGTAATTACATTCTCTCGGTACGTGCGACCGAAAACGGTGCCGGTTCTTGCAAACTCGGATGTGGGGTCCCCTCAACCTGTATGCCTGAGTCAAATAATGCAGGAAATTTCTAATCTCAAGTCAACGCTTAATCCACTATTGGCTGTCGTAGCTGATATCAAGGACATTAAAAATGATATCGGCATGCTTAAAACGTCAATGGAAGACTTTGCTGCAAAATTCAAGAATTTGGACGAGAGGGTTCGGGCTGTTGAAAGAACGAGGGATGATGTCTTGGAGATGCGGTCGAAGTTGGAAGAAATTGAAGGCAATCTACGTGCGGAATTCCCCTAAATATACCATCGAGAGAGACCATCGACAACTTCATTCGGCACCTGGCCTAATCAGCAGAACATGTCTTGCCTGTATCATAACTAAGTTAAATTATTCGTTATTGTTATGAAAACTATAAATTATGTTGGTAGTTGAGATAATTTTACCATTATGAAGTAAGCAAAACAGCTAAGAGCGATATTGCAATTTCATATTGGTTTGATGAAAGGAAATATGTCACTGAGTTGAGCCCTACAAGGTGCATAAGCTCTTCAAGATAATACTATTACGATTGTATTTTTCATGTGCAATAAATAAATATCTGAAGACAACTAACACAGCCATCTGGCACAGCTAATGATCCCAAAATAGGTTCAGCTTGTACGAAGTTAAGCAGACATCTGATAAATATACCTATACATATATTTCTAAATACAGACATAGTATAGACTATAGTTTTTCCCGCGTTAAACTTAGTAAATTATAGCCTATGTATTATTCCGATATGTAAGCTACATTACTCCACAATTTCAACAAAATACAAAATATGTTTAGCGTGAAAGAGTAATAAACATCCATGCATCCATACTCACAAACTTCCGCATCTATACAATACAAATAGATAAAATTGGAGTGTCTGTTTGTAATATTGAAATAACCGGTTTTGACTACATTAATATGAATATATTTACGGTACATACACCAAAATAACATTTTTTACAATTTTTGTCTGTCTGTCTGTCTGTTTGTTCCGGCTTATCTCTGAAATGGCTGGACCGATTTTGACGGGACTTTTATTGGCAGGTAGTTGATGTAATAAGGAGTAACTTAGGCTACTTTTATTTTAGAAAAAGTCTTTTATTTTACAAAAAAAAACGCAATAAACTAATTAACACGCGGACGAAGTCGCGGGTACAGCTAGTTTATAATATTAGTAGGGGTAGAATAAATTACACTCAGACACAGAACCAATGATGTTTGTCACACAAATATAATAATAATAAGTACAAATAATTTTATAATTATAATAAACAACAGTAATGTTAATGCAATGGCGGCCTTATCGCTAAAGGCGATCTCTTCCGAGCAACCAATTATTTAAAATATTTTCATGGGTGTTCGACGGTCACCGTAGCCTAGTTGGTAGTGCTCCTGCCTACGAAGCTGGTGGTCCTGGGTTCGAATCCCGGTAAGTGCAAATATTTGTGTGATGAGCACGAATATTTGTTTCTGAGTCATGGATGTTTTCTATGTACACACATCAACACAATCTAGGGATATTGAACATTTCATTGATTATCTAGAAAACTATAAACATTTTGTTATGACTGTAAATGGAAGAATTAAAGATAATTTCATGGCCGATATTTAAACATTAACAACACGATGCGATTTTGTTTTTCTAATTAATAAAAGTCTTAAATTAATTAAGCCATAGAAAATTACTGAGTGAACAAAAACATTTTATTCTTATAGAATTATTCAATCGAATTAAATGAATAAAAATCTTACCAAATCTGATAATCAGTAATCGGTATTTCCTCCTCTAACATTAATCACACAGCGGCAACGATTTTCCATACTTAAAATTAAGGTGTCAATGTCTTGCTGGGGTATGCAGTCCCAAGTTCTTTTTAAATGTTCGAAAAGTTGTTCTTCTGTTGTCAAGTTGGGCGGAAAATCCCTCAATGCTCTTCGCTGTAACATGTCCCAGGCGTGTTCAATTGGGTTTAAGTCTGGCGACTGTGGAGGCCAATCTAATACCTGAACATCGTGTTCTCGAAGGGCGGCCCTCACCAGCCGCGCTGTATGGGAAGGTGCATTGTCATGCATGAGCTGAAATTCTTGCCCCGTTAGGGCCCTGAGCGGGACAATGACACGTTCTACTACCTCCTCACGGTATCTATGGGCAGTCATGCTGCCCTGAATCCAAATGAGTTGGGTTCGTCCGCCGATTCGTATTCCTGCCCACACCATAATTGTCCCGCCTTGGTAAGAGTGGACCTCCTGTGGATGTCGGAGACGGCTGACCCTGCCTGGAGTTCTCCAAACGCGTGTTCGTCTCGAATCTGGATGAAATCCATAGCGGGACTCATCAGTGAACAGCACCAATGACCATTGTTGATCACTCCATGTCAAATGTTCTTGAGCCCATAAAAGTCGCCTACCGCGATTGCCACGTCGCAGCGCTGGGACTCGTAGCGGTCTGCGAGCATGAAGACCAACTTCATGCAGCCTCCTTCGCACGGTTTGGTCGCTCACCAGCAGCTGCTGACCCTCCTGGAGCCTTTGCACTAGTTGCATCGCTGTGATATTGGGTAGTCTTCTGGCGGTCATTTGGAGAAATCGATCCTGTCTCTGAGTGGTAACACGATATCTACCTGTGTGCCGTTCTGCCACATCTCCAGTAGCGCGATAACGTGACCACAGCCTGGATACCACATTTTGGCTTGTGCCCAGAGACTCAGCAACGACGCGTTGAATAGCACCGTTTTGTAACATGCCAACTGCCCGTAACATTTCATCTCGACTCAAATGATGGCGTGGCATGACGCTAAAAAGCTTACACAACCAATTGAGAAAAGAAAATAAAACAATTTATCAGGTTTTCTTCAATTAACACGCAAAAAAAATTTTAATGCAACTTCTTGAAATTAGATACAACTCAAGATTGCGCTGTGCTTTGCGTGTTTTCATTTGTTTCTCATTTTAATTTTTAAATTTTGAATAAAGAATAGACAAGGTTTAAATCTGTAAATAAACTTTTTAAGGAAACTAAATAGGTTTTAAACAATAAAGCCATGTTTGATTTCAAAATAACGTATCCCTAGACTTTGTTGATGTGTGTATTTAAGTATTTATCTATCTATATAAGTATGTATATCGTCGCCTGGTACTCATACTACAAGTTTTGCTTAGTTTGGGGCTAGGATGATCTGTGTGATCCCATGGCCTCTGACCTAGCAGTCAGGGATAGGTTCACTTATCACTTTAAACAAGAAGATAATTATAAAGTATACATAAGGGTAGTAATTTACTCTCAAGAAGAATTAGTTCATCCTAGGTTTGTAGATAAGCGGTTTTCTTACCAATATTTTTCGTATAAAACGAGAACTGCAAAACGTCGTAAAATACGGACAAAACAGATGGTTTGCGTACATTTTCATCTTGCATCCGAACAAATCACGTCATAACCGGACTTTCTCATCGAAAACCGGAAGTTGGCCGGCTTCCCGTACGTCTGCTGTCGGTTACGGACTGACTGTAATCTGTGGTAGTAATATCTGCGTGTATTGTTTGAAGTGTGAAAATAAGCTTACGGGTTCAATTGTTATGAATCAGTGAGCAAAGCATAAACAGATATATATTTTTTTTAGACTACGCCCGCAGTAGGAATCTAGTCCCTGTGTCGCGGGGTACTTTACAAACATATAATAGACGGACACAAATTACATCCTAACATGCTAATTCGTTTTTTTTTGTTTTTGCATAAGGCAGAGGGAATGCCTACACTTGCCACCCGCAGACACTTTTTGAGGGTGGAAATCGTAGGCCCTTGTCTTCTCAAAAAACGAACTGCCCGTCACATAGAGATTTGGTCTTGGCGGAGAATGAAGCCACGATCTCTGGCTTAAGACGATCACTAACCACTAGACTAGTAAGCTATTAAATTTGTGGGTTATTTATTAAACCAAATTTACAAAAGAATCGTGTAATTTTTGTTTACCAACATAAAATTATCATTTATTTTATTTTTTATATGTAAAAATTATAAGATACGACTGAATATTTTATTTATTTATCTATTCCTTGAAAAACATAATCATAAAATAGACTATCGGTGTACGTAAATGATTAATGTTCGATTATTAACCATTCGATATTTATAACGTTCCAATATTTAGACATTCGATTTATAGTGGTCGATCGATTAATATTCGATTATTTGGCATCGTACACCTTAATAATACATAGTAAACATAACAGACACTCTCGTGAATGTATGTTTTATTAACTACTAGCTATGCCCCATGGTTTTTTTTTATTTTTTTTATGTATTTATTGAGCAAAAATAACAAAAGTTTGTTTTTTAGAAGTGGCACAGAAACCTCTAGGGTTTGAGTGTGCCACTTTACAATATGTTGTCGGCACTTAAGAATAACATTAGGTAACAAGTACATATGTTTATATATAACTTAAAGACTAGATAAGTAATGCTAATTAATTAATTTAAGCTAAACTTTCTTTTAATTCATATAGGTTTTACCCGCGTTAAACGTTATAAATTATAGCCTGTGTGTTAATCCAGGGTATCAGCGAACTCCATTTTATTAAAATCGCTCCAGCCTTTTAGACGTGAAGAAGCAACAAACATACACACTCACAAACTTTCGCATTTATAATATTAGTATGATAGTGTGATAATGTTACATAAAAATAATCTTAGCTATTTATAAAACCGTATTGCACAGTGCACGTTGCTTCTGCCTGTATAACCTAATCCATCTTACAAACCACCCATGGGACACGACAGGGCAAATAGATACTTCACCCCAGACCACCGGGTCAATGCACCGTGACAAACTATTTACCAATTTTATCGCCATTCCAGGACATCATCAAGTACAGAGAATTAGAGAACATATCAAGCTCGAGTAGGTAATGTAATTGAGAAATGACCCTTCTGTATCGATGGATTACTAGTTAGAGTTGTCAAGGGACCAAATCAACCCTCTTAGAGTATTTGAGGACATTTTAAGCGTTTGACATTTCGCAGGGGAACGTCGTACTAATTTCACGGTGTTGGATCGTTAGCATTTGGCGCGTATTCGACATTTCATTATGTACCTATCGAATATTAAAGAAGCCGTATAGAAATTAATTTTTCCTTCGGGTACATATTACAATGTTAATTGATAATAATAATAAAGCCTCTTTATTCCTTAACTCATCATAAATTTTACATTTCAATAATTTTAGTATATTTTTTAGTATCTTATGCTATTAAAGTAATGTTAGTGGTTTGTATTTCTGGGGCTATGGATCTCTAAATAAATAAATAAATAAAATAAAAAAGGTTATTAATCACGTAGACTTTAAAAAAGCGCTTGTAAATAGTCAGAACATATTCGTAGTAATATATAATTAATTTATAATTATTTCTAGGCACATATAGATATTTAGGTACACGGATTGTAGGAAATAATTTACAATAAGATTTATTTTATAACAGTAACGATATTTAACTAACTTAAATTAAGTTATTGTCAAGGAGCATGTGTAGGTTTAATTATCAAACTTTTAAATTTTAGCTATATTTTTAAGAGTAAAGGCCTCCTCCAGTTTCTTCCATAGCTTTCTGTCTTTACTTCTGCACATCCAGTCTTTTCCTGCGATCTCTATAAGGTCATCAGTCCACCGTTTGCTTGGTCTTCCCACTTTACTTTTGCCTAGTATTGGTCCTTTCCATCTTCTAGTGAATATTGTCCATCTGTTGTATGTGTATCTTGAATTTTAATTATGTACTTAATATAACAAGCGCCATAATGAAATGTGACTCGATACCTTGTGGTTAGTACGTTCGATTTCTTCCCGCACTCAAATTTATGACAGGCCTGTTGGCGTGGTTGGCAAATGCTTGCTTTTCACGCCGGAGGTCGTGGGTTCGATTCCCACCCAGAATAGATATTTGTGTGCATGAACATGTCTGTTTGTCTTGAGTCTGGGTGTAATTATCTATATAAGTATGTATTTACAAAAGAAAAGTAGTATATGTATTATATCAGTTATCTGGTTTCCATAGTACAAGCTCTGCTTAGTTTGGGATCAGATGGCCGATTAATAGTGTCCCAGAATATTATTATTATTATATTATTTAAAAAAAAGAATATATATACACATATGTTTGTTGTCCGTCTATTATACAAGGATTAGCTTCCCAAATGCGGGCGTTGTCTTTTTAAACAAAAAAAAACAAACGCCTCTCCCAAGTATCTCAACAATGGACTGTATTAAGTTGATCGAATCCAACGGCTCAACTCCTGAACTCTTTATATTTTATGTTTGATTATATTTGGCTCAGTTTACAAAAAATATTGGCACTGAATACGATAAAAATTCTACTAATCTCCAAGTTATCAAGGGTATTATCCTTATTAGTTGTCCCAAGATATACCTACATTATTTCAAAATATAACTTTGGACAACTAACACACTGCCATCTGATCCCAAACTAGCCAAAGCCTGTACTATGTCAACCAGATAACTGATCAACATACTTATATATATTTTTTTTTCTAGGGACAATGTCACACAGATCTTCCTAGCCCCAAACTAAGCAAAGCTTGTACTATGGGTACCAGGCGACGATATACATACTTATATAGATAGATTCGAACCCAGGACCACCAGCTTCGTAGGCAGGAGCACTACCAACTAGGCTACGGTGACCGTCAAAAATATAATTGCCGTTGTACAATAATTATATATATTCTTGAAAAGTCATAATCATATTATACTTATAGTGCAATTTATTAAGCAATAAACTAATATTAAACAAACTTATACGCTATATTCCTTTAGTATTTACAACAAACTTTATAATACACGTTCAATGTAATAAATCAACGTAGGATTAACTTATTCATCCCTAAGAACACTCCGTGGAAAGCCGTGGGCGTTAAGCTAGTAGTAAAATAAATAAACGCAGCAAGGGTTTGTGACTAATTCCTACTAAAATATACCTAGAGATTAAAGGTTTAAGGGATGTTTTCATTAGTCAAAACCAAATTGATCGATGTATGCAAATTTACTAAAAGCACAAATACCATGGTATTGCGGAAACTATAATCTCTTCTGATTGATTAGAAAATATTTTTTATAGATTATGAACTAAAATATCATCTAATCTCAAAAATGGGAAATCATAAATTTAATCGTCCGGCGGGTCACGAACCTGCACCATCTCCCAATCCGGGGTAGGCGCTCTGCGTTAAGCTACGAACGATACACGCCGGCAGATCAAATTTAGGATTCCCTTCCTAACACCGTTCCGGAGGATGAGATTAGATAAACGCTTTGCATTGCGAATCTTCTATATATATAAAAATCAATGCCACTTTTCGTTGTAATGTTATAACTCAACAACGCTATTACCGATTTGGCTAACTTTGGTCTTGAATTATTCGTGGAAATCGTAGAGAAAATAAAAAAAAAGTCTTGAAAAAGTGTAATATCGTAATTTTTACTAGCTAGCAATTTAAAATATTTTTTTGTTTGAATAAATGAACTTAATAATCATTTTTTTATTACTATGCCTTATACGTAGCGAAGCACGTACCGGGCCGCTAGTAATGCTATAAAATTTAAATTTAATAAAACATCATCATCACTATGTCAGCCGAAGGACGTCCACTGCTGGAGAAAAGCCTTCCCCATAGGATCTCCACAATTGCCGGTCTTAAGATACCCACATCCACCGGCTTCTAGTGACCCTCACAAGATCATCGGTTCATCTTTATCAGCTAGAATTTAATTTTGTAATTGTGATTAATTAAAATGTAAATAATTAATTCAAAAAAGTGTTAAATACAAATATAGTTTTTTGTGTTGATTTCAATAAAGTTGCTATTTAATGAAGATTGGCAGACACACACACACACATACACACACACACACACACACACACACACACACACATACAAAATTGTTCAATTTAATACGAGCGAACACCGAAATGCTAATCTATCAAATCAAGGAATACTTAGGTAGCGCATCGTACCGCGACCTCAGTGCATTGTTGGACAGCAAACCGCGAGCATTCATTCATAATCATTCCATTAATCATTAGATTATATATATATATATATATATACTTACATAAATATAGCTATATTATGCAATGTGTACCTAATATTAATAGTTTTTAGTTATAATTAGTATTAATTTAAGTGTCTTCAATATGAGGATACTGACTAGCCTGTACCTTGTTTTTTTATCAGTGTTACTCACCAATGTCATTGTGCATGTTGTGGCACCTTTAGAAGCTGTACATTTAAATTATATTATTGTATAGATTAAAACCTTTTAGATTTAAGTAGATGTAACAGCTACTGGATGTCCTTAAATAAATAAATAAATTTTTGAGACTAAATCTATTATAGCAATAAAATAACAGTTATCAAATTCCTGTCTTTTCAATCATCTCTATCAGCTGTACCCGTACGTCGAGTCCCACACAATAACTAACATTTAAGTAACGACAATAACTTTATAAAGTATTATTATCACTTAGCTGAGTTTTCACCTATTCACATCCAATTCTATGTAAAGCCTTAATAAGTAATTAACTTCACTTCGAAACTGTCTCTTAAGATACAGGCTCTGCCTAGTTTAAGGGACAAGATGCACTTATATGACATCATCACGTACCCAGCTAGACAAAGGCCTCCCCATATATCTACACAATTGCCGGTTTTGCCCTATCCGAATCCAGCGGTTTCCAGCGACCCGCAAAAGATCATGGGTCCATCTTGAAGGGGCCTACCCACGCTGTGTCTTCTGGTTCGTAGTCGCCACTCGAGAACCTTCCTGCCCAAACGGCCGTCTACAAGCTATGTGCCCCACCCACTGCCACTTCAGTTTTGCAATTCATTGGGCTATGTCGGTGACTTTGGTTCGCCTGCGGATTTCAACTTTTCGGACTTGATCTCGCAGAGAAATTGCGAGTATAGCCCTCTTCATTGCTCTTTGGGTGACCCTATGCCTTCTAATGAGGCTCATACCGTATGGACTACGTCTCTGTTCCGTAAATCATCACTAGCAACACATACCGGTTTAAAACTTTCGACGTGTTAAAATCAATATTTCGATGTTTATTGCTCGAATCGCTATTAAATCTTGTACAATGAATTTTATAAAAACCCTATTATTTCCGGTTTTATGTCGATAATCTAACTCGGGACACGAAGCGGCGAGGCGACTGTGTTAGTCGCTGCGCCACACGTGTAAATGTTCAATTACTGTGATTACACTTCCGTATACTTCTATTTATTCATGGAACCATAAAAATAAAAGCGCTATTTGAAACAAACAGAATAATATGCAAATGGCTCATTGTGTGCAAATAGAAAAGAAGATTAAGACCGAAAGGTCCCATAAGAAGTGATTGGGGACAGGAATAGATAATTATAATTCCCGATGGGGCTCGTCCCCTTCCTTTTAAGAGCATACATAATTGAAATGGTGATAGCAGGTGGATTTGTTGGATAATCCTCTCCTTATTTAGAATGAGAGAGTTTAAGTGGAAGGACTTGTTTTTAACATGCTTTAAGTTTCATTTGTATGTGTGAATGTATAATTTCAAGTTACATTTTAATTATATTTATCGTTGGTCTAGCGGTAGCGTGTTCACCCGCAGAGACCGGTCCTGGGTTTAAATCCTGGGTAGGGCCAAATATGATTTTGGGACTATTCTGTAAAAAAAAAAAATCCCAGCATTAGCCTGAAACCTGGAAGATGGCAGTATTAAACCCAGAGAGGAACCCCCGTCTGAGAGCACGTAAGGCCGTCGGTCCTGTACCTGACCTCTTTCCGGTCGTGTCGCTAGTCGTCCCATCGGATTATGAGAGTGATGGAATAGAAAGTGCCCCTGTGTTTGCGTACACACTTGTGCACTATAATATGTCCTGCGCAATTGGCTAATCTGCATTGAGAATGGCCGCCGTGGCCGAAATTCGGCCGGGAATACATCATAATTATGCCAAGTAACATTTTATATATATTTATTATACTTATTTGCTGTAGGTGTTCTTTCAGATTGGTATTAAATGACATGATGATGAGGAAATAAAAATGGATAATTTCCAAAGAACAAAACTGATACTTGAAAAATTGACGTCAAATATCGTAGAAAAAAATCTGGAAAAAGCTACTAGGTGTATTCCAAGCCCCAGATCATGAATTTAACATAACATTAATAAATCAGTAATAGTAATGTTACAAACCTTCTTTGTTATTTTGAACTCATTTCTTTCTTTATATAATTGTCATGTCAGTTTTCTTGTCCATGATAAAAAATTTAAATGTATATATAAAAAATCAATGCCACTTTTCGTTGTAATGTTATAACTCAACAACGCCTTTACCTATTTGGCTAATTTTGGTCTTGAATTATTTTTGGAAGTCC
Source organism: Pseudoips prasinana (assembly GCA_951640165.1). Taxonomy (NCBI): domain Eukaryota; kingdom Metazoa; phylum Arthropoda; class Insecta; order Lepidoptera; family Nolidae; genus Pseudoips; species Pseudoips prasinana. Next base: position 25,328,374 of record OX621259.1, on the reverse strand, counting down.
AGGGAAGGTTTGCGTACGTAGAGAAAATTTAAAAAAGTCTTGAAAAAGTGTAAAATCAACATCTTTCTATACTCCCATTTACAAACAATTTTTAATAATACTTAAAAGCGTAGCGAAGCACGTACCGGGCCGCTAGTTAAATAATAAATAATCATTTATAAATATTTATCAATCGAAAGAAGCCCACTGCCTGGACAAAGGCCTTCCTCAAAAAACTCCACAATTGCCGGTCTTGCGCTATCCGCATCCAGCGACCCACACAAGATCATCGGTCCATGTTGTAGGAGGCCTGCCCACGTTGCGATATAATGATGATGATATATTTATCAGGTATAATACCGGTTTATTCCTTGGATCAATTTCTTATTGGGAAATGAAATTCTATAACCCGAATGCAAACACACTGATACTGATAAGTACTATATGCTTATAAATAAAAGCCTTAAAAGAACGGCCTTAAAAAACGATAAAAGTTAATATGTTGACCATGCTACATGTGGTTGGCAAATGCTAGCTTTTCACGCCGGAGGTTGTGGGTTCGATTCCCACCCAGGACAGATATTTCTCAGCATGAATCTGCATGACTCTGGGTTTAACTGTCTACATAAGTATGTATTTACAAAAAAAGTAGTATATGTAGTATATCAGTTATCTGGTTTCCATAGTACAAGCTCTGCTTATTTTGGGATCAGGTGGCCGTGTGTAAATAATGTCCCAGGATATTATTATTATCATGTCTGACCTAAGTGAAAGCTTAATACTATATCGAGAAGTGGAAATGTTGTTTAATGTCAACTTGTCAACTTTAAATTGTTATGATTTTGTATTCTTTTTATTGCGGGGCGGCATTGTCACTTTTGACTTAGACCCCTTAAATAAAAAGCTTACTATTACCTAAAGCACATCAAAACATTATACACAAAAACTAAACCAGAACTAAAAAAGCCCCGCCGTGACTGCCGACAAAAAGTTAGACAGAAATGAGTTGTAAAAAAATATATAGAGTAGCTTTGTGCAGTAAAGTTAGACGCTTTCCAACCATTGCACATAAATTGTAGCGACAAAATTACGCTTGAAATTTCAATGTTGAAGGCTACTATGTAATTTATTAGGTTAGTAGTCATTAATCAAGGATTCCCGAATAAAACTGGTTTTAGGTAATTAGTATTCACCCCTCTAATTGGTTGGAAATGCTTTCAGTGTACGGTTACTTCTTAAAAAATATATTGGTACATATGTTTGTACCAATGTTTATTATATAGTTAGATCGTAATATTGCCGATAAAAAAGCGTCACAACCAAATTTTTATTTTTTCTAAAATTCTAAAGGTACGGTCATTGCCGGCCCATGACTTTTTCGGCACATAGGCTGAAACACAGAATAGTTTTTTAAAGACAACGCCCGCACTAGTGAATTTAATTCCTGTGTCGTGGGGTACTTTACATACATATAATAGATGGACACAAATTACATCCAGACTCAGAACAACTATTTATGGGTCACACAAATAGAGGTCCAGCGCGGGACTCGAACTCGCGACACGAAGCGGCGAGGCGACTGTCTTAGCCGCTGCGCCACACGTGTTGCGGTTGCACGTGTGGCGTTTGCATTTGAATTATATAAATTATCATTCTATGTTTCCATTCTAAACACTATATTAAGTCGGGAGCGGTGAATAAAAAATAAAAAGCCGGCGAAGGGCGAGTCGGACTCACCCATGAAGGGTTCCGCAGCAGCAAGTGTTTCAGATGATTAAATGAAAGGTAAATTGCAGTTTACGATTTATGACGTTTAAAAAATTACTACTTGCTAGATCTCGTTCAAACCAATTTTCGTTGTTAGTTTACATTGTTTTGTACATCATATATTTTTGTTAGTTTTATCATTATATATTCTCTTATTTTAGAAGTTACAGGGGGGACGGGACACTCAATTTTCCACTTTGGAAGTGTCTGTCACGCAAACTATTCAGTTTAGAAAAAGATAATATTAAAAATCTCAATATCATTTTTAAAGACCTATCCATAGATTAATACGATGAAAATTTTTTTTTGAGTTTCTGTTCTATGTATGGGGAATCCTCAAAATTATTGTTCTTTTTCCATTTTTGTGTGAAAATCTTAATGCGGTTTATAGAATACATCTACTTACCAAGATTCAACAATACAGCTCTTATAGTTTCGGAAAAAAGTGGCTGTGACATACGGACGGACAGACAGACATCACGAATCTATTAGGGTTCCGTTTTTTGCCATTTGGCTACGAAACCCTGAAAACGAGTATGATTATGACCACACAATTATTTAAGAAAAACTAGATATACGAAGCGCAAGTGGCTTAGACCAAAAGAGAGAACGACAATGTGTACTCACACCTGTCTATTTGGCCCGTATGATGTCCTCCCGACCAAATTTCGACCACGGCGGCCAGTCTTAATGGAGACTAGCCAATTGCGCAGGACATAGTATAGTGCACAAGTGTGTGCACAAACACAGGGGCACTTTCTATTCCATCACTCTCGTGATCCGATGGGACGCCTAGTGCTACGACCGGAAAGAGTTCAGGTAGAGGACCGACGGCTTTACGTGCTCTCCGAGGCACGGGGGTGTAATACCGCCAACTTCCAGACTTCGGGCTGATACTGAGAAATTTCTTTTTACGGAAAAATCCCAAAATCACTTTTGGCTCGACCCAGGATTTGAACCCAGGACCTCATTATCTGCGGTTGAACACGCTATCGCTAGACCAACGAGGCAGTCAGTTGGCCCATATAGTAAAATACGAAACGTAACCTCTCTCTTTCTATCTTCACTAACCTATCCCTCTGAACTTCCATCCGTTTCTACGATCACACTTTTCATAATGATCTCGTCACGCATTCAGCTTGCTCCGCAAGACAAGTTTTACTTCAAAAACCATTGAATAAGTTCCCGGCTTATTCCAAAACCACACTGACGACCCTCTTTAACAGTCGAAGGTACAAGACGATTAACTTTACTATTAAGCTATAAGGTACTCAAACGCTTTAAAATGTGTTTAAATTAGAGCAAACATGACTTCAAAATTTCGATTTTGCGCGTAGTACTCGTAAGTCTAAATAACAAAAATATATATATAACACGAATCACCTTTCTTGGTTGCTACCACTTCCTGGCCATCTTCTCTGTAAAGCTTGTCGCAATAGAGGGGTGTTAAGCGTGTTTGGCTATTAATATTTCGGTTTTTAACTGTCTGTACCACCGTAGTTCTCAATAAAATAAAAAAATAAATAAAATAAAAAAGGTTTTTATTCACGTAGACTTTAAAAAGGCGCTTGTAAATAGTCAGAACATGTTTGTAGTAATATAGTTGTAAACATTATTCTTTCTAGTAACATAGATATTTAGGTACACATTGTATGAAAACATTACAGCTAGCTCGTATCAAGTTATTGTCAAGCGCTTATGTTTAATTATCTAGTTTATATTTAATATTTTTACTACATATTGTCAATGGTGCTGTCTATATTAAGGTATTATTACTTTGATCAAATAGATAGATCGTTGTTAATGCGATAATTGTTTTATCTGAATGTTGGTTAACACTTTGAAATATCTCGATCAATGACGGTTCATAACATCACATTTTTGCTTGCAAAACAGAAACGGGTTAGTGTTATATATCATATCATTGAAAAAAATGATTATATTTATTTTGTAAATTTACTAGCTGTGCCCTTCCGTTTTACCCGCTTTTAACTTTATAAATTATAGCCTAGGATTATTCGGATATAAAATTTATATATCTACAAAGTTATATCAAAATCCTTTAGGTACTTTTCTGTCCATCCATCCATAGTAGGATTCTTGTTTACCCAAAATATACAATTCATAGAATATTCTCCAATAAACTATTTGCATAAAGATACTGATTATTTCCAAAAAAAAACTCGTTCAGCAGAGCCACGACTTCACAAATTATATATATAGATCAATAATACACTTACATAGTAATATTTTTAGAAATATATACCCGTATTAGATATATCATATCTTATGTTAAATTTTTAATACACTTACTACTAGCGTCCTCTATGACCCTTTTTTGAATTCGTGTCGATAAAATGTCTTCGCCGATCGTCAATCGGACGATGACGCGTCTTCTCATATTAATGTAATCTTAAAGTTGCACAAAATGTAGCTTATAAACCGTACTTCATGCATCTCTATAAGTTGCACAAAACGTAGCTTAACGACCGTACTTCATGCATCTCTATATAGTAAAATGATATGAATACTTAGAGACGATGTTTGAACCCCTAAGGGGATGATTCCTGGCACGGTCTTTTTATTTCTGAGCCCATGCTCTTTATTTCCAGGTGAAGCTGTGAAAGTATCTCAGGCTAACTGTAAACGTCATGTTAAATACTACTGAATACCGAAATACTGAACGAAAATGTAACATTTTAATCTATTTGTTTAATAGATACATGGGGGAATAATTTGGGAAGATGACAGCAATAAAACTGGATATATTTTCTGTCGTTTATTTCTCGTCTTCAACTTGTACAACCGTCTAACTCTATGCACGTACGTCCTTGGCAAGCGTCCCTTTCAGACTCCACTCGTTCCTTCCGTAATCCTCTGTCCTTCATATCAGTCTCATTCACTCATCGTTCACTCGTCATCGTCTAATTGGCTAATTAATAACTTTCACTCTCCGTTTAGAAACCGTACATGTGTCTTAACATTCATTATACTATTCATTCAGAAACTAATACTTACATTCCCACATACATAATCAACTTAACAGTAAACATTTGCAGAAGACAAAGTCTTAAATCTCTACAGATGCATACAACATTCGTAAAAAAAATGTCACTAAATATACTAAACAACATAGTAAGGTTTCTCTTTAATATCACGTCATATATTTCTATAAGTATGTTTCAAGAGAATCTATCGAAATTCTCAAAGTTACAACACTTAATCTTGTTATAGTCTGAAGTTTTTGACAGTTAAGTTATGTATATAGGTAGTAAGCTATGAACTCTTGAACTACCCAAACATAATATTTATAGGCAGTTTATTTGGGCCCAAGATTTTACGCACCAATAAACCTAAACCTACATACTAAACATACCAGAAACATTCGAATCAGAGGTCAAAACATGTTATGTAAAAATATAGAACAGCATGATGTGAACTTATGTTTGCGACATAAAAATGCTTACGGTCAAGTTCGTAAAATAAAGTATCTACGAATGACAATAACTTTCCGCATTATTTCACATTGACCCCTAAAAAGTAAAGTAATAAAATAGTAATAATAACCATTATAGGTAAATTTCCATCGCAGTGGTCATTTTCATTACATACTAGAGAAAGCGTGGTTGCTTCAGTTGTGAGGTTGTCTTTCACGCCTTTCTTGAGTTGGATTCCCACCTTACAGATATTTGTGTGCATGAACATTTCTGTTTGTCCTGAGTTTGGGTATAATTACCTATATAAGTAGGTATGTATTTACAAAATAATAGTATATGTAATATATCAGCTATCTCTGCTTAGTTTGGGATCTGATGACCGTGTGTGAAAAATGTCCCATGATATTATTATTTTAGGTAAATTTCCGTCACGGTAATCATTTTCATTACAAATTAGAGAAATACTGTGGGTTTAATTTCTTCTTGGAAATCAATTTTATGAAGGTGTAAGTTTTGTCAAAATACAAAATCAATATGTAGTGTTAATTCCGCTAATTAATCATACCGGGACGCAATTTGCACCGCCCTCCCGCAAAAATGTGCACATCCAAGAAGGACAATATAAAAAAGCTAATTGGGCTAGTACGACACCCAAGTGGAATTAAGGCGGCCAGCGCGTCTCAACAGCCGCGTGCGAGACGCGTCACTCTGAAACGCTAGCTGCCAGTAGAGGAGCTCGGGCAGCGCTGGCCGACGGCGCGCGTGTCACCGGCGGCGCGTTTGAACTGCGTGACTATGAAACGCAACTACTATCTAGTGTAATTGTAAGCGCGCGCGTATGGACGGCGCCGCTCGCCGGCGCGACTCTGAAATCAGCCTTACACTACGTATTGATTTTATATTTTGATTAATATGGATTTCCGCAAAGTAACGCCTGATTCCATTACTTATGTATGTTTTGTTTTGTATCTTGTCTAGGACAAAAATAGGACAAACAGTAATCAAATAAATATGGAGAGAGACAAGTAGATCAGATAGGTCTTCAAGTAGACCCTTAGCTTGACCCAACTCTTACTAGACTACTTTATAAGAGTCACTAGACTAGCTAGAGTAAAACTGGTCCATAGTATGGTGACCACAATATCAGGGTTATGTAATATGGTAATGAGTAACAATTTTTTTTTAATAATAGACTTTCACAAACCTTACGTTAAGATGTATTGTACAGACGCCAGCACTTCCAGCCACCACAATCTGTCAAATTTCTTTTATAGATTTTCAACTGTATCACATAAGCATTAGGTTCACTTTCAATTGGGGAAATTTGGCAGATTGGGTAGCTTGATGTGCTGGCGTTTGTACATACCTGTTTTAAGACTGGTAAAACTTAAAAAGGAGTTGCTGAAATAAGAATTCGAGTCTTAAACCTCACAAGCTACTCTCTACATCATCAATCACGAAAAAAGTAATAAAAACAAACTTAAAATAAAGGCTAAGCGATGCTATTAGACGTCATTAATAAATCAGGCGCAACTAATCCGTCTCCGCACGCAATATTGTGCGGTTCAGGCTTATAAATCTTTCACTAACTATAGCACATTCATTAAAATTTCTTCCAGCGTGCGTGCGATAAACGTAGAATACCTTCCCTGCCGAAAACTTCGACTTATCTCTCTCACGTAGTAGGTCGTTATGTTGAAATTATGGCGGTGGTTAAACACATGCTACATTTACTCGAAAGTTCATGTTCCGCCCGAATAACTTCTCGTTTACCGGAACCATTTGGACGCAAAAACACTTTGGGTACCAGTGTCAGTCGCAGATGGCCCGCAGTACATTAATGTTTGATCATCGAAGACAAAGAATGAAGGAAGAAAGAATAACATATTTTATTCACACAGTTTGTTATAAACTATGTAGATCAGTTTTGCGCATAAATTTCTTTGTGTCCTTCGTAAACTGATGTAACTCCAAAACATATCTTTTAAAGAGAAGAAGTTTTAAGTATTTTGTTATATATCCAACAAAATACCAATAGTGAAGTTAAATATGTGAGTTCAGATCAATTCAAAAATAATTTATGCCGTAAAAAAAAGGAACATTTATGTGGAATTATCATTAGTTTTAATCGTTATTAGTTGCGAGACTAGCACGGTTATCATTTTAATAGGTCTGAAGTTTATCGAAGTACATGCATCAATATACTTTTGATAATTAATGTGACTGTTAATGGTAAACTTCAGCATAATTTAGTAAGTCAACAAAACGTCTAATGATCCAGATCCACCAGAGAAGGTATTACTATTTTTTTTTTATTATGATATGTCACGTGTGTCGAAAATCAAGATTTATTATAAATAATATATATAAATGTTGGATTTTCTAGACTTTGTTATATAAGGCGACCCGATTTCATCATCATATCAGCCGAAACACGTCCACTGTCGGACAAAGGCCTCGTCCAAGGATATCCACAATAGTCGGTCCTGCGCTGCCCGCATCCAGCGGCTTCCCGCGACCCTAGCCAGATCGTCGGTCCACCTTGTAGAGAGCCCACACTGCGTCTTCCGGTTCGTGGTCGCCACTTGAGAACCGTCCCATTTCTACCCCATCGGCCGTCAGTTTTACGAGCTGTGTGCCGCCCACTGCCACTTCAGTTTGGCAATTCTTTGGGCTATGTCCGCTATTTTGGTTCGCCTGCGGATTTAGATGTTTTTGATTCGATCGCGCAGAGATCTGATTTAATCAAAGCAATGGTATCCATTTACTATCTAATAAATTGAACCCCCTTCCAGTATAAAACAAGGATATGCTCAAATATAATACAAAATACGATTAATTTTTAATCGTCTCGATTCGTAATGTACGTGTAGATCATATAATCTTGTAATCCCACATTGTCACTTTTACATTATTAATCTGGCGTTCCACTGCAAACGAAAAGTGTGGAAGAAAATACATAATGCTCGAAATTTCCTACCCTCATTTGTTTTACAAGCAATTACGAACCACGTTCAAATTATGAATGGGGGTTGGAAATTGGATCCTCGCATTTCCATAAAAGTTAAAAAGCCAATTTTAATTAGGTGGATGCATCATTTAGATCAGAAAGATTAGTGAATAAATTAAAGATCTTGAAATTGCTATTATTCTGACAATTATTTCCTACGTGATGCTTCTGTATAGCATAGTCATAGTCAATTTTTTTTTATTCAGTAAAATTTACAATATTGTCTTAATTCTCAACCTGTTTTTACCCTACAGTGCTGTGCTTGACTTGGCAGCTTCTCAGAAACACTGTCAAAAAACTCGATACGGATCCTTTTTTAGGGTTCCGTAGCCAAATGGCAAAAAACGGGACCCTTATAGATTCGTCATGTCTGTCTGTCCGTCCGTATGTCACAGTCACATTTTTCCGAAACTATAAGAGCTGTACTGTTGAAATTTGGTAAGTAGATGTATTCTGTGAACCGCATTAAGATTTTCACACAAAAATAGAAAAAGAGTAATAATTTAGGAGGTTCTTCATACATAGAACTGAAACACAATTTTTTTTTTCATCGTAACATGTGGGGTATCTATGGATTGGTCTTCAAAAATAATATTTAAGTTCCTAATATATTTTTTTTCTAAACTGGATAGTTTGCGCAAGAGACACTTCTAAAGTGGAAAAATGAGTGTGTCCCCCCCCCCCCCCCCCCCTGTGACTAACTTATGACGTAAGAGACTGATAAAACTTAAAAAAAAATATATGATGTACATTACCATGTAAACTAACAACGAAAATTGGTTTGAACGAGGTCTAGTAAGTGGTTTATTTTTAATGCGTCATAAATCGTAAACCGCAATTTACCTTTCATTTAATTAACTGAAATACTTGCTGCTGCGGAACCCTTCATGGGCGAGTCCGACTTGCACTTGGCCGGTTTTCGCATTAACTTATTAGTATAATGTTGCATGCCGTTATGGTAGAATGAATTGGACTCCATTTGGGTTTAGGTAGTTTTTTCTAATTGTTATAATTAATTCCATTATTTAATTTTAATATGATGATTTTTACATGATTTGAAAAATAAATTTTATATAATGGGCATTAAAACCCATAGTAAGTACGAGTAACTACTCTATTTTTATGGCTTAGTAGCGGTTTCGCCTTAATTTCGTGCGCCCGAATTGGGCGTATGAACTACTTTCAATTTTGAATATTTTTTAGTGCCGGTTTCGCCCGAAGCAAATTAAATGGCGGGCGAATCAGGTCAAGCAAAATTCAGTAATGTACTATTCGCCCAAATACTATACCTCAAAAAATAAGCCTTTATTTAATAATAAAATGTGAAATTTTATAAAAAAGTACAGTTGCGTACACAATTGTTACTTATAATAAATGCCTACACATCATTGTATGCGTGCACTTTATGCACGCATAAAAGCACGCATGCAGTTATGTTGTTATTCTGTCAGTATTTAAGACACACTAAACCAAATGATGGGAAACACGCCGCACAAATTGCAAATGAGTGATTGAGACCGCATTATACTACTATCTTTTGTGTTCCTATAATAATAATAATAAATACATTTATTTCAGTCTTTGGTCCATAAATTTGTTAGTAATAATAATAATAATCTTTATAAGGATTTTGTACATAATATCTATCTTAAAGTTAAAAGTACAATTTTTGTAGGAAACTAATGTGAAGATATAGTAAACGGCGGTGTCCGTGCTAGTATACACTGTGTGACAGACACCAACGTTAGTAATATGGTTGCGTTTATTTGCTGTGTCTTTACTTGTTTCGCTGAGGAACAAAAGTCATTGTGCATATAATTTAGTACGTTACTTACTATTATCGTATACACATGTGCCAAATAAATCCTCTTTAAAAATATTTGTAAATGGTGCGCTCGACTGTACTACTTATTTTTTATGAGGTATAATAATATTTGGGCGAATAGTACATTACTAAATTTTACTGAACCTGATTCGCCCGCTATTAAATTTGTCTCGGGCGAAACCGGCCTTCATTCGATTCGGGCGAGCAAAATTAGGGCGAAACCGCTACTAAGCCATTGTTATATATTTTTTAGAACGCAAAGAACACCATTGTATTAGTTGCCTACATTAGATTTATTAACCAATACAAACGTTCGCGTGTTTAGAAAACTTCGTTCAAATTGCATAAAAGACTAGATAACTCTTTATTGTACACCAAAATATAAAAAAAAAAGAATATACACCATAAAATATAGGTGTATGTCTTTTTGTAATTTACTTTTTTGTGCAATATAACAATATTTTAAAGAATCATTAATCTTAAAACACGTTTCAAATACATTGGCTTGATAGAAGAAAATGAGAACGTCACCTCTAAAAATGCTGAAAACAAAAGTATCTCGAAAATTAAAAACACAATTCAAATTGGTTTTTCTACGTAATGCAATTCATGATTAAAAAATAACCATGTTGTTTTAGAGTTTATATGTAATGATTCTGTTTAATTTCACCTTATTTTTAGGTACAATTATTGTCTGAAAATATTTAGAAAGAAAATTGAATTTATAATGGTAATGATTTAGTTATTTAGCTAGTTTATATTAAGTTAATGTCAACAATATTATGTTTAGGTTTAATTATTGAAATGTATGGTTTTAAATATCTATATCAATCATCATCATATCAAACCTCCCCCAAAGATCTTCACAATTGCTGGTCTTGCGCTATTCGCATTCAGGGTATCCAGCGACCCGCACAAGATCATCGGTCCTTTTGTTAGGGTATTTGTAATTTATTTACCTCCCATTATTTATGTACCGCTGCCACCTTTAGTTTTTCACGGATTCCTGCTTCATCATCATCATCATGATCATCATATCAGCCGAAAGACGTCCACTGCTGGACAAAGGCCTCATTATTGATTCCTGCTTACTCGAACTATTTTTAATACTTATATTTATTTATTTTATTTAAATGGAAGTATGTACATTAACTTGACGTTTTTTACTCCATACTTAGTTGTCTGGAAGTAATCGCAGTATCGATAACATAGCTTTTTGTATCATATTTATGTACGTCAATTTTAATTTTAAGCTATAATGTACAAATAAAGATAGTCGGTCCACCGTGTAGAAGGCCTGCCCACGCTGCGTCTTCCGGTTCGTGGTCGCCACTCGAGAACCTTTCTGCCCCAGCGGCTGTCAGTTCTACGAGCTATGTACTCCACCCACTGCCACTTATGATCATGTACAAATAAAGACAATTTTACTTAACTCTAAATATATATATATATATATACCTATATATCTTTTTTTTTGTTTATTTATTGTTTGGAAAACCAACAGCTATACATAAAAAATATTACTGCTATAATAGGAAACATAAAGCCAATTACAGGTTTCCACGGATAGCGACTGATACACACATACAATGCTTCCGATTTTACTCTTAAACAGAGTAGCTGAAGACATATTATTATGTTAAAAGTTATTGGAAAAAATTAAGGTTCAGCTGCCTGCGTGCCACCTCGCTCTTGGTATTAAATGGGTCAAAATCAAACTTTTTACATAATTTATTAAAATCCTTGCTCGCTCGCACTATATAAATGAATTTTGCCTATAATTAGCCGACGAAAATGGAATAGATATAGATGTATTAAATCTAGACGATCTTTGGGGAACGTTAAAGTGCAGTTTCTGTAAAATATGGGGACAGTAGTAGTATTGAAAATATGATCTTCTAAATTCATGTTTAAATCATTAAAATAAAATATATTGAACAAATAATTTCTCAACCACATAGACAATTAAAAACAACACATACGCAGAACAATATCAGTTGAACGGAAATTAACCGACCGCATTGCATTCCATAATGCGTGTAATTAAGGAAATAACACGTATGTACCATGTTACGTCGGAATATTCATTTAACAGTAACATCAAAGAGGAATATTGTTCATCCGATCGCATGATAGGTTTAATTATGCCCTTTATCTGTACATACTTGGGTTATGTGATCAGGAACATGTTATTACCATTTTGAATTCAACATTTCACTCCACTCTACTTACATCTGTATCATCAGTTCCAAATAGATAATATATTGCTGATGGTATAGAATATTGTGGCTAGGTGTTTTTCTATGGATGGAGGCAATGTACGGTTCAAAGTGCATACATTAGCACAGTTTACGCTCATAAAGATGTCAAAATAATTATGAAGGCTATAATTTATAAATTTAACGCAGGTAAAACCGCGAGGCACAGCTAGTATAACTATCATATTAACGCTATATGGATCCAAGATGATAATTCTGATCATTAAATTAATTGCTTACTTGTGCTCTAATTAAATCCAGTTGACAATTATCTTAGCTGTTGTTTGCGTAGGCATTTCGAAATAATCTAGTTCGCATGAGAGGAGGAACTAATATCTATTTCATCTAGTTGACAGGCCGCGAGATCATACCAGCATCCTCTATCAATCTGGGGTAGCAACAGAACTTGTAAATTGATCCGCCAGTGTATATCGTTTGTAGCTTAAAAGGGAGAGCGGATTGGTAAAGCTTGCGGTTTCTGTTCCATCCAGACTGTGAATTTTATGACTTTACAATTTTCATTTTAGATTAATAAAAAAATCGATAAAAATTATGTAATAGCAATAATCTTTATTTCAGAGCGTATTGACGACAACGAACCGGAAGATACAGCGTGGGCAGGCCCCCTACAAGGTGAACCGATGATCTTGTGAGGGTCACTTTAAGCAGCTGTGACCGGCAATTGTGGAGATCATTGGGAGAGGCCTTTGTGCAGTAATGGGCGTCGTCACACTGATATGATGTTGATGAAGAATATATTATGATTAATATATATTTTCTCCGCAGATTGTCTTGTTCGTATCAATACAAAAAGAGCTGACGATTTTAAGTATGTTGTTGGGATGTTGATGCACAAATATAGTTTTCTTTTTCGAAAATATTAACGATATTAGCGCAAGTCTAAAATTTGATATTTCTAAAAAATAAAGATAGTCGGTCCACCGTGTAGAAGGCCTGCCCACGCTGCGTCTTCCGGTTCGTGGTCGCCACTCGAGAACCTTTCTGCCCCAGCGGCTGTCAGTTCTACGAGCTATGTACTCCACCCACTGCCACTTATGATCATGTACAAATAAAGACAATTTTACTTAACTCTAAATATATATATATATATATACCTATATATCTTTTTTTTTGTTTATTTATTGTTTGGAAAACCAACAGCTATACATAAAAAATATTACTGCTATAATAGGAAACATAAAGCCAATTACAGGTTTCCACGGATAGCGACTGATACACACATACAATGCTTCCGATTTTACTCTTAAACAGAGTAGCTGAAGACATATTATTATGTTAAAAGTTATTGGAAAAAATTAAGGTTCAGCTGCCTGCGTGCCACCTCGCTCTTGGTATTAAATGGGTCAAAATCAAACTTTTTACATAATTTATTAAAATCCTTGCTCGCTCGCACTATATAAATGAATTTTGCCTATAATTAGCCGACGAAAATGGAATAGATATAGATGTATTAAATCTAGACGATCTTTGGGGAACGTTAAAGTGCAGTTTCTGTAAAATATGGGGACAGTAGTAGTATTGAAAATATGATCTTCTAAATTCATGTTTAAATCATTAAAATAAAATATATTGAACAAATAATTTCTCAACCACATAGACAATTAAAAACAACACATACGCAGAACAATATCAGTTGAACGGAAATTAACCGACCGCATTGCATTCCATAATGCGTGTAATTAAGGAAATAACACGTATGTACCATGTTACGTCGGAATATTCATTTAACAGTAACATCAAAGAGGAATATTGTTCATCCGATCGCATGATAGGTTTAATTATGCCCTTTATCTGTACATACTTGGGTTATGTGATCAGGAACATGTTATTACCATTTTGAATTCAACATTTCACTCCACTCTACTTACATCTGTATCATCAGTTCCAAATAGATAATATATTGCTGATGGTATAGAATATTGTGGCTAGGTGTTTTTCTATGGATGGAGGCAATGTACGGTTCAAAGTGCATACATTAGCACAGTTTACGCTCATAAAGATGTCAAAATAATTATGAAGGCTATAATTTATAAATTTAACGCAGGTAAAACCGCGAGGCACAGCTAGTATAACTATCATATTAACGCTATATGGATCCAAGATGATAATTCTGATCATTAAATTAATTGCTTACTTGTGCTCTAATTAAATCCAGTTGACAATTATCTTAGCTGTTGTTTGCGTAGGCATTTCGAAATAATCTAGTTCGCATGAGAGGAGGAACTAATATCTATTTCATCTAGTTGACAGGCCGCGAGATCATACCAGCATCCTCTATCAATCTGGGGTAGCAACAGAACTTGTAAATTGATCCGCCAGTGTATATCGTTTGTAGCTTAAAAGGGAGAGCGGATTGGTAAAGCTTGCGGTTTCTGTTCCATCCAGACTGTGAATTTTATGACTTTACAATTTTCATTTTAGATTAATAAAAAAATCGATAAAAATTATGTAATAGCAATAATCTTTATTTCAGAGCGTATTGACGACAACGAACCGGAAGATACAGCGTGGGCAGGCCCCCTACAAGGTGAACCGATGATCTTGTGAGGGTCACTTTAAGCAGCTGTGACCGGCAATTGTGGAGATCATTGGGAGAGGCCTTTGTGCAGTAATGGGCGTCGTCACACTGATATGATGTTGATGAAGAATATATTATGATTAATATATATTTTCTCCGCAGATTGTCTTGTTCGTATCAATACAAAAAGAGCTGACGATTTTAAGTATGTTGTTGGGATGTTGATGCACAAATATAGTTTTCTTTTTCGAAAATATTAACGATATTAGCGCAAGTCTAAAATTTGATATTTCTAAAAAAATATAAAATTTTAGATTTATAGCGTTAATCGTTATCGTTAATGTTAAGCGTTAGTTAATCTGAACTCGGAAGTAGGAAATCATATGTGCAACGGTGATCATACCAGCACTATGTACTAACCGGGCTACACACGGCTACATATCAAGCTATACATTTCCAATATAAGCTGACCTCTCATTGTATGGAAATCCTTTACAACGCGAGATTAGCTTATACTGAAAATATATAGCTTGATACGTAGCCTTATGTACCAAGGCTACTTGTAAATTGACCTGCTGAAATGTATTGTTCGTAGCTTAATGACAGAGTATCTAACTCAAATTGATATAGAGTGCATTTTCTGTCTCCAGCCGACGATTTAATTTATGATTATCCAGTCTTGGGATCAGTTATCATATCAATAAAGTCATGCTCTCTAAATTCACACTCACAATGATTACTATCGATATCATGTCAGCCAAAGTACGTCCACTGCTGGACAAAAGCCGCCACAAATAATAGGGGGATATTATGTCACAATCGCCACGCTTAGCAGTCGAGTTGGTGATCGCAGTTTGATGGTCATAGTTCAGGTACTCTCTCGGAAGGTACTTTCTACGCCCCCACGGGATGAGATGGGGTGATGATATTCTATGCCATTCATATCATTGTAAAACATTAGAACTGTTTTATGCAATAGAAAGTACTCTTTAGAATTTTTGGAGAGAGCCTGGAGTTCTGTAGTGGCCTGGAGGTCTCGACCTAGTTCAGATCAGAACTAGATCTTTTTGGAGAAACCCTTGTGATTATCATCATCATGTGAGCCGAAAGAAGTCCACTGCTGGACAAAGGCCTTTGTCGGGCCTGTTGGCATTGTTGGCAAGTGCTTGCTTTTCACGCAAGAGGTCATGGCTCAAATGAATATGCCTGTATAATATATGAGCAGTTTCTCTATTATGCGCTAACGTGTTGAGCTCGTATGAAATAAAAAAAAGAGCAATTATGGCGTACAGATTAGTAATCCACCATCTAATCTACATTCAACAATTTTCCATAAATATGAGTACCTAATAATCAGTGGCTACGATTAGTGTTTAAAGCTGGATTTGATTGTTATGCCATAAATTATATTTAAATTAATTTACAGGTACAGACGCCAGCACATCAAGCTACCTCAATCTGTTAAATTTCCCCAATTTGAAAGTGAACCCTAATGCTGATGTGATAAAGTTGAAAATCTATAAAAGAAATTTGACATATTGGGGTAGCTGGATGTGCTGGCGTCTGTACATACAGAATTACCAGCCTGTCAGTCTAGTGGTTAGAGATTATAGCTGCTCTATGGAGAGCCAGAAGAGATCGTAGGTTCGATCCCCACAAAGGACAAATATTTGTGTGATGAGCACGATTATTGTTAAATTTAGAAATTATTATATAAGTATATTCATCGGTTGTTTGGAGGCCACAGGCTCTGCCTATTTTAGGATCGGATAGCAGTGTATTCGTTGTCACAAGATATTTATTTAGTTAGATATTTATATATTGCTATTATAAATATTATATTATAATACGGTGGTGACGGCGAAGAATATCACTAGCTCAGAAGTCTAGCCAAGAAGTCGACCTGATGGAATATGTCCCAGAGAACGGGCAGCAGCGTCTCTCTGTGTAATATGACTATCATACTGTGATGGTCAACTTGTCTGCCAAGCGTGGCGATTGTGGTGTATCCCTCCAAATGATGGACACAAATAGTGTTACGTGAAGTGTGAACTTACACCCCTATTGCGGATTGCAATTCTCCACTCCAATTCTCCATTCCAATCCCAAGCAAAATAAACAATCCATATTCTCCACAGGTGCACTTTTCAAATGGAATGCGGGAACAAAATTGATTGTATAGGGCCGTTTTCCATTTAGATATGGAAATTCCTACAGTGTCACCGGAGCTAAAAAATAGGTGAATTGAGTTGAAGGTAACTTATGGAAAATCTCTTAACTATGAGGTAAAGTAAACTATCTACTTAAACATGATAAATTAATAAATATCTTGGGACAACTAACACACTGCCATCTTCTAGCTTTTCTTTTATAAATACATACTTATGTAGACAATTACATACCCATACTAAGGTCAAACAGATATTTTCATACAAACAACCTCTCTGTCCTGGGTGGGAATCAAACTCACAACTCGCGGCGTGAAAGGAAAACATTTGGCTGCGTACCTATTGGACCCACAAGATTTGACCCTCTATCACAAAAGTACCCGTCTGACCTCATTTTAAGTCCCTTTGGACCTTCTTTAAAATATAATAATTAATGTGCCCATTGGACCTCTTTTTAAGTACCCTTTGGACCTTCAAAATAAAAACTACTAAAGATGAATCTGTTGGACCTCTTTTCTTATACCTTTTGGACCTTAAAGAAATATGTTTTTATTTAGTATTCACCCGACGTTATTTTAGTAAGAAAAGTTATAGTTTCATTGAAAATTTTTAACCTGAATTCTAATAATCTGGCGAAATATCATAAGCGAATACAGGCACACTAGCGACAAACAGCAATCCGTGGTCAGTAGAAAAAACACAAGAAATTATAATGTAAACTATATTTCTTGATATTGTTTTAAATTTACAGGTAAACCTGTAAATTTGGATATTTGAATGGATAAATATTTTAAAAAACCCTATGAAAAATATCACCACCAATAAAAAATATACCAATAAATCTGAGGTATACCGCATATTGTTATGTTTTACATGTAAAAACAACTTCCTAACTTTCATTTCCTACCACATTTCAACTTCCTAAAAAATTCTAAATTAATATATCTAGCATGCATTTTTATGTATACAATCTTCAAGATCTGTCAAAGTAGAAAAATGAGTGATGTAACTGGAATAAGTGATTTTATTTGTAACAGAACGTTGTGATCTTTTATATTGAAAATATTTATTTATTTATTTAAGGATTATCAACATTACAGACACTTAAGAAAGACAAAGGACACATATATATAGAATAGGAAGTAGTGTTGTAACAATTATAGACAACCACCACATTCAAAGTAACGTGGTTAGTAGAGTTAGTAGTACGGTTCACATTTTGAGTTAAGATACATTTATATTTCTCATGGTTAGTAGTTGTTGTTAGTAGTAGTTGTTGATTTATATTGTAGTGTTTTATTTTTGATAAGGTGTCACTTCTGTGCACGATTGTATTTTAGCTTTTCATACGAAGACACGTGAATGAGGTCCAACAGAACACGTTGCTTAATAGAGGGTCCAATAGGTAATCAAGTATAGACAATATTCGAGTTTGAAGGTCCAAACGGTACAAAGAGGTCCAAAGGGTCATCTTTGTAGACGAGGTCCAAACTAGGAGGTCCTATGGGTACGTAGCCAAACATTTTACCAACCATGCCAACCGCCCCGTCATATACTTAAAGACAAAATATTTTTCATCACCCCATCTCGGAAAGAGTATTTTTGCTCTTCGATATCTGAGTGGAAGGTCGTTGTTATCCTCTAGAGGTTAAACTAAATTTAGAACATCGTGTGCACTATGTTTGTGAATTCAAAATATCATTAAATCTATTTACTTCTACCTCTATGGTGCCGAATTTATCATACAATTTATTTAATTTATTGAAAACTTAGACTCAAAACCTTGTTGATGGACTTTTTTAATTTGTTTTGCGCAATATTACTGTTCTGTTACACTCAAACTCTAGCTAAGTATTATTTGTAATAATTGAAAGATTGCTGTAAGTAATACTTACATATCATAATATAGTAGTGAATAGGTAACTAAACTTAAATAAAAGTATTTATGATAAGGTTTTTTTCGCATTCAGTCATTTCCTCGCTGAGGTGTGATGAAGTAACGTGTTGCACTCGAGTGCAAAGATTTTTCACTTTGTGCTCTTTTGATTTCCTCGCTTATCCTAAGGATTCTAATTTTTAGAATCCTTCGCTTGCTCGGTTATCAAAATTAAGCACCCGGTTATAAAGCCACTTTGCACTTTTGTATAACAAATAACTATTAACAGCAATGTCTTCCACACACATTTTTGCTTTATCGTATTATATAATGCATTGTACTGAGTATTTAATGTAATGAGCTGCATTATTATTGTGGTTATATAAAATAGAGCCTACATTAACGTGACATGTAGCTTAGTAATTATTGTTGCCATATAATTAGGGTTTTAATGACACGGATTTGACGTATAATTAAATTATGTTTTGATATCAGTGAATTGGTCTTGACGGTCTTGACGGTCACCGTAGCCTAGTTGGTAGTGCTCCTGCCTACGAAGCTGGTGGTCCTGGGTTCGAATCCCGGTAAGTGCAAATATTTGTGTGATGAGCACGAATATTTGTTTCTGAGTCATGGATGTTTTCTGTGTATTTAAGTATTTATCTATCTATATAACTATGTATATCGTCGCCTGGTACCCATAGTACAAGCTTTGCTTAGTTTGGGGCTAGGATGATTTGTGTGACATTGTCCCTAGATAAAAAAATAAAAAAAAAAAAAAAAAAAAAAAAATTGTGTGATGTTAACCGCAGCTTGTCAAGTACCGAGTTATGAGTAGGAAATTAACGAACATGCAAAATTGACGTAATCTATTTAGCTTATAATTAGGCGATTGTCACACTGCCCCGCAGGACGCAGCGTAGTGCGTGAGGGCGTGCTCCAACGTTGCTTTTAAGTATCTCCGTATGTATAGAAAACACGCACAGTCCAACGCACTGAACACGCATCTGCATGAACGCGCGTGGATGCATTTTAAGTGTGTTAGACCGTGCGTGTTTTCTATACAGACGGAGATACTTACAATCATCATCATGATCATATCAGCCGAAAGCCGTCCACTGCTGGACAAAGGCCTCCACCAAAGATTTCCACAATTGCCGGTCTTGCGCTAATCGCATCCATCAGTTACCAGCGACCCGCACAAGATCATCGGTCCATCTTGTAGGGGGCCTGCCCACGCTGCGTCTTCCGGTTCGTGGTCGCCACTCGAGAACCTTTCTGCCCCAACGGCCGTCGGTTCTACGACCTATGTGCCCCGCCCACTGCCACTTCAGTTTTGCAATTCTTCGGGTTATGTCGGTGACTTTGGTTCGCCTGCGGATTTTGACAAATCTGATTCGATCTTGCAGGGAAATTCCGAGCATAGCCCTCTCCATTGCTCTTTGGGTGACCTTGAGCCTTCTAATAAGGCCCGTAGTGAGCGACCACGTCTCTGTTCCGTAAGTCATCACTGGCAACACACACTGGTCGAAGACTTTCGACTTGGGACTGACGAATAACGCAACTATAGCACACGCATTCACGTACTACGCTGCAACTTACGGGGCAGTGTGCCAATTGTCTTATTAAATAAAACGTACCCTGCCCCCAAAAAAGATTGGAATACATCCCATAAATGTTCCAGGTATTTTTGGCAAATATTATTAAAATTCGTAATTCATAAATGTTAAGACGATCCTGTTAGATAAAAGAATTCCTAGGAGGTTTTTAAAGAAGTTTTAGTTAAATAATTATATATATAGTATACCCGCACGCAGTAATTCGGTGGGTTGCCGTACCCCAGATATTCTCTTTCAAATTTAGAATACAATTGCATCAAAACCTAGTCATGTGGTTTCCGGTGTAAAAATAATATCAGGGCCACCCCATACCATACCGTGTGTGTCGTAAAATGCGACTAAGGGATACAACAGCAGCAGTACCGCCTATGTACAGATGCCAGCACATCAAGCTACCCCAATCTGTCTTATTTCCCCAATTGAAAGTGAACTTTATGCTTTTGTGATAAAGTTGAAAATCTATAAAAGCAATTTGACTGATTGGGGTAGCTGGATGTGCTGGCAACTGTACTATAGCTACCACCTAACTGCGGGCGCCTACTCGCATGCCAAGTGCAGTTACTGTGGCAAACCCTACCAAATGACAACATTATACCTTTGGGGGAGGCCTAAGTCCAGCAATGGACGAAATCAGGATGATGATGGTTTTTTTGCATTAATTCCGAAAATTTCGTTAAATATAACTTTCGAAAAATACTTACGTACATTCATAAAAAAGTTGGTTGCTTTTTCTATTAATAAAAAATTTCGGTACTTCATTTTATTGAATTTAAATTTTATTTTTCTCGAATCTTTGAATAACTTTTATGAACTAAATTCGAGGACTAAATACGATTAACAGAAAACTCAGCTACGTATAAAATACGATTGAAACTCTTCAGCAAAATGCTGGCTGTTGATTTCGTGGAAAATAGACATTTATTAGAGCACAAAGTTTGATTGGACTCTTGAAATAGCATCTAATACCAATCAACTGAGTGCTTTCCATCATTTGTTTATTTATTGATTGATAAATTTTGATCAAAGGAAAAGCGGTTGACCGTTTCAAATGAAATATGAGATATTTTTCCACTCAAATTGAAATTCTCAATGAACTTTTAACTGTAATAATCAATAAGTATTTGTGCTAATTTTTGTAAATGTTTGAAACAGGGTCGAGTTTTGTTGTGATACTTTGATGGAATTTTTTTTATAAGTATGACAAAAGTGTTATTAATTCGATTCATCTACACGAAAATAAAGCTATTATTAAATTACAACTAATGTTTTTGTGTTCGTTTATTCTACATTTGGAAGTTTTCTCCTTTATTGTTAAGTTTTATTACAAACATGAGTCAGGAATCGTTCGTCGTGGTTTCATGTCCCTGATTCGATTCTCGTGCAGGATAACTATTTGTATTACCCAATAACTTTGTGTCCGTCCATTATATGCTTGTAAAGTACCCGTGACACAGGGATTCAATACTCTAAAGCAGGCGATGACTTAAACAAAATTGATTGATTATAAGGTTGCTTTATTAGTTCATCTTTATCATCATCATATCAGCCAAAAGAAGTCCACTGCAAGACAAAGGCCTTCCCCAAATATATCAATTCAAATCAGCAACTCTCACATGATCATCGGTCCATCTTGTGGGGGACGTGCATCCTGCGTCTTCCGGTTCGTGCCTGCCACTCGAGAACGTTTCTGTGGTATATTCGTGGTGTGGTCAGATATGACATGTGCCCTGACTACTGGCACTTCAGCTTGGTAATTATTGGGTCTATATCGGTTACCTTGGATCACCTGCGGATTCAAACATTCTAATCGATCTTGCAGGAGTACCGAGCGTAACTCTCTACATTGCTCTTTGGGTGACCCTGAGCCCTCTTATGAGGCACATAATGAGAGACTACTTCTGTCTTCATTCCATAAATAAACTTGACTTGTTAGGATTGAGACACTGCGGTAACAGTTAATATGATATTCTAGCACCAACCACTAATTACGCAAGTTATTATGGCTTCTTTTGTTTTATTTAAATTTAAATGGGTTCGGGTTATAAACAGAACCTTCATCTTCATACAAGCTAATTCTAAGACATATTAGTAAATTAGTTTATAAGTGTAAATATCTCACATGTCAAATGGAAAAAGACTTCACAAATTTAGATATTTATATAGATATTAGATATTTATATATTGCTATTATATATATTATATTATAATACGGTGGTGACGGCGAAGAATATCGCTAGCCCAGAAGTCTAGCCTAGAAGTCGACCTGATGGAATATGTTCCAGACAACGGGCAGCAGCGTCTCTCTGTGTAATATGACTTTCATACTGTGATGGTCAACTTGTCTGCCAAGCGTGGCGATTATGGCGTATCCCTCCAAATGATGGACACAAATACATTGTGGTAGATGTCCACTGCCATCCGATCCTAAACTAGGCAGAGCCTGTACTATTGCCACTAAACAACCGATGAACATACTTATACATTTCTAAATTAATAAAATTAAATAATCGTGCTCATCACACAAATATTTGTCCTTTGTGGGGAGCGAACCTACGATCTCTTCTGGCTCTCCATAGAGCAGCCATAATCTCTAACCACTAGACTGACAGGCTAGTCATCCTGTATGATTTTATCACATCAGCATAAGGTTCACTTTCTATTGGGGAAATTTGACAGATTGGAGTAGCTTCATGTGCTGCCTGTACCTGTAAATTAATTTAAATATAATTTAAAGCATAACAATCCAGAATCCAAATCCAGCTTTAATCACTAATCGTAGCCACTGATTATTAGGTACTCATATTTATGGAAAATCACTGAATGTGGATTAGATAGTACATTACTAATATGTACGCCACAATTGCTATTTTGTTATTTCATACAAGCTCAACACGTTAGCTATTAGGAAATAGTGGAACTGATCATTTACTATACATGTATATTAATTTGAGTTTGGTTAAAACATTCGGAACTATTAAATAATAATAATATATGTTTATTTAGGCATATAATAATAATAATATCCTGGGTCATTATTTACACACGGCCGTCTGATCCCAAACTAAGCAGAGCTTGTCGTATGGAAACCAGATAACTGACATGTAGTATGTCAGTTATCTGGTTTCCATACGACAAGCTCTGCTTAATTTGGGATCAGACGCCACTTTTCTTTTGTAAATACATACTTATATAGATAATTACATCCAGAATCAGGACAAACAGACACGTTTAGGCACACTAATATCTGTCCTGGGTGGGAATCGAACCCACGACGTGTGGCGTAAAAAGCAAGTATTTTCCAACCATGCCAACAGGCCCGTTAAAGGCTTTTGTCCAGCTGTGGACGTCTTTCAGCTGATAGGATGATGATGATGTTGTTTATTCACATCAAACAAGGGATTTTCCCAAAAAATTGAGTTAACAGTTTTTGTTTAGAGTACATTAGGTTGAGACTTGTAGTACAGAACTCCAAGCTCTTCACAGAAAGTCTAAAGAGTACTATAACGTTCTGCTACTCCAGACGTCTTCGGGATCTTTTATATTGTAAATAATATACTCAAGTTTAGATAACTGGTTATATATTTTCTTCACTCTTACTATATCAGGTCACAAGGCTCTTTACCCTATCAGAGTCCTGTCGTATACTTACTGTTATAAAGAATTTTGTTTTTTTTTTAATATTTTCAAACGATTTCTTTTTAATTATTTCTTTTTAAAACGTTTGGACGAACGAAGGTGTGCAACCAAGAAGGTCGTCACAGTACCTTCTATTACATAAAAGGTACTGTGACGCTGCGTCTTCCGGTTCCTGATCGTCAATATAGTATTAGGAAAACATTATTACTATTACATAAATATTTTATCGAAATTTTGTTGTTAATCTAATTGTCATCATCATATCAGCCGGAAGACGCAATTTGACGGGCCTGTTGGCGTGGTTGGCAAATACTTGCTTTTCACGCGGAGGTCGTGGGTTTCGTTTCCCACCCAGGTCCAATATTTGTGTGCATGAACATGTCTGTTTGTCCTGAGTCTGGGTGTTTAGCTATATAAGTATGTATGTATTTACAAAGGAAAAGTAGTATATGTAGTATATCAGTTATCTGGTTTCCATAGCACAAGCTCTGCTTAGTTTGGAATAAGATGACCATGTGTAAATAATGTCCCAGTACATTATCATAATGTCCCAGGACATTATCATTATCAAGACGGAATGAGGTCAGGTACCGGACCGACGGCTTTACGTGCTCTCCGAGGCACGGGTGTATAATACCGCCAACTCCCAGACTTTGGCTGATGCTGAGAATTTTTTCTTTTTACATTTGAACCCAAGACCTCGATCTCTGTGGGTGAACGCGCTACCGCTAGACCAACGAGGCAGTCAAGTCAAGTAGTTTGCTTTATTAGTTTATCGTCCCGAGGGAATATCTCCCAGAGAACGGGCCGCAGCGGTTCTTTGTGTGCTCTGACCCTCACTGACGTTCAGCCGTTCAAGAGGAGTAGGTACGATCAGGAACGAACCGTTTACACTCATATTATGGGACTACGTCTTTGTTCAATTCTTTGTTTAATTCAAGTTTATTACTTGATTTGTGATACTGTGGCATTTAGGATTGTGACACTGTGGTATTTATTAGTTAGTAATATGATATTCTAGCAGCAAACAGTTATTACGCAAGTCATTGTGGCTGATTTTATTTAGTTTTAAATGGGTTCGTTATCTGGTTATAAACAGAACTTTCATCTTCATACAATCTAATTCTAAGACATATTAGTAAAGTTTTTAAGTGTAAATATCTCACATGTCAGAATAACATCCACAGCATGTTGGAAAAAGACTGAAGTCTTTTTCCTAATATGTCTAATTTACTAATATGTCTTAGAATTAGATTGTATGAAGATGAAGGTTCTGATTATAACCAGATAACGAACCCATTTATCTGAATAGATGTCCACAATGTATTTGTGTCCATCATTTGGAGGGATACACCACAATCGCCACGCTTGGCAGACAAGTTGACCATCACAGTATGATAGTCATATTACACAGAGAGACGCTGCTGCCCGTTCTCTGGGACATATTTCATCAGGTCGACTTCTTGGCTAGACTTCTGAGCTAGTGATATTCTTCGCCGTCACCACCGTATTATAATATAATATTTATAATAGCAATATATAAATATCTAACTAAATAAATATCTTGTGACAACGAATACACTGCTATCCGATCCTAAAATAGGCAGAGCCTGTGGCCTCCAAACAACCGATGAATATACTTATATAATAATTTCTAAATTTAACAATAATCGTGCTCATCACACAAATATTTGTCCTTTGTGGGGATCGAACCTACGATCTCTTCTGGCTCTCCATAGAGCAGCTATAATCTCTAACCACTAGACTGACAGGCTGGTAATTCTGTATGTACAGACGCCAGCACATCCAGCTACCCCAATATGTCAAATTTCTTTTATAGATTTTCAACTTTATCACATCAGCATAAGGTTCACTTTCAAATTGGGGAAATTTAACAGATTGAGGTAGCTTGATGTGCTGGCGTCTGTACCTGTAAATTAATTTAAATATAATTTATGGCATAACAATCAAATCCAGCTTTAAACACTAATCGTAGCCACTGATTATTAGGTACTCATATTTATGGAAAATTGTTGAATGTAGATTAGATGGTGGATTACTAATCTGTACGCCATAATTGCTCTTTTTTTTATTTCATACGAGCTCAACACGTTAGCGCATAATAGAGAAACTGCTCATATATTATACAGGCATATTCATTTGAGCCATGACCTCTTGCGTGAAAAGCAAGCACTTGCCAACAATGCCAACAGGCCCGACAAAGGCCTTTGTCCAGCAGTGGACTTCTTTCGGCTCACATGATGATGATAATCACAAGGGTTTCTCCAAAAAGATCTAGTTCTGATCTGAACTAGGTCGAGACCTCCAGGCCACTACAGAACTCCAGGCTCTCTCCAAAAATTCTAAAGAGTACTTTCTATTGCATAAAACAGTTCTAATGTTTTACAATGATATGAATGGCATAGAATATCATCACCCCATCTCATCCCGTGGGGGCGTAGAAAGTACCTTCCGAGAGAGTACCTGAACTATGACCATCAAACTGCGATCACCAACCCGACTGCTAAGCGTGGCAATTTTGTTCCCGCATTCCATTTGAAAAGTGCACCTGTGGAGAATATGGATTGTTTATTTTGCTTGGGATTGGAATGGAGAATTGGAGTGGAGAATTGCAATCCGCAATAGGGGTGTAAGTTCACACTTCACGTAACACTTCACTGCTATTAGTTGTAAGTGGCTTGGTTCCTTGGAAAAATAGAGCCCGACTAGGATATTGTTTATCACAAGATTATTTAGTACTAGCTGTGTTTCGCGGTTTCGCCCGCGTTAAACTTTATAAATTATAAACTATGTGTTATACGAATATATAAGCTATATTACTACAAAGTTTCATCAAAATCCGTTCGGTAGTTTTAGCGTGGAAAAGTAACAAACATACACACTCACAAACTTTCCACTTTATAATATTAGTGATATTATTTTTGCTTGCTCATGAATATACGTGTTAAGTAAGATGATAATGATAAATTAAAATGTTGCCAGAGAGAATAATAACTACTAGCTGTGCCCCGCAGTTTTACCCGCGTTAAACTTTATAAATTACAGGTCCTCCCCCGTAGGCGATGGCGTGATAATATATAGCCTATATGTTGACCCGATCTCTTAGTTATATGCATGCAAAATTTGAAGTAAATCCATGCCGTACTTTTTAGGTTTAGCCCGAACATACACACAGACAAACAGATAAACAGACAAAAATTCTAAAAACTATATTTCGGCTTCGATATCGATTGTAGATCACGCCCCAAGTATCCTTTTTTTTTTAATGTTCAATGTACAGTTTTGACATTCCTACGATTTTATTATATGTAATGTATGTATGATATAGATACTTTAGAGAATAATTTAAAGAAGGTAAGAAATCTTTCCTGTATAATATATTTTTAAAGGGTTTGGGCCTCATTAAGATATATAGCAGAACTTCATATTTTCCTTGAACAGCAAAATAAAATAACCATAATACCATTACAACAAAAACTTAATCCATCTAACAGCAAAAATATTAACAAGACATTGAACCCAAATCAATAAGTGGGATTGAAAAGGCCATTCAGATTACGGGTGAATAGATCCAGTCAACACTTGGAGACAAGGATAAAGTCCAATAATAAAAGAACCCATCCCTTTAATCCATTATAAAAATACTAAGTTAGCCCTTTCATGCTAAAATCCTTTGCTAAGAGAATTTCAGGGATGTTTATCTGATAAATGAGATCGATTTTAACCCTCAACACATAAATAGAGGCACATATTCTATATATGTGGGGGCGTAGGAGTCGACCCGAGGGAGTGTCTGCCATAAGACGGGCAGCAGCGTCTCTCTGAGTACTATTACCATCAAACTGCAATCGCCAACCCGTCTGCTAAGCGTGGCAATTGTGGCATATCCCCCCAAGATGATTCTTGGGGGAGACTTTTGTCCAGCTGTGGACTTTTTACAGCTGTTATGATGATAAACATCATAATAATAATAATTGTCAAAATACTTAGATTTGGTTCACGAGGTTACCGCCATGTGGGATGTGGACTCAACAATAATTGTCCCGATAGTCGTCTCCGTAAACGGTCTCGAGGAGGTTCCTTACTCTGTCGCCCTGACCATCGGCGGCCTAGGGTGTCCAACCCCGCCGTTGCAGGAACTCTATTTTTTACATATTTATTTATATAAATTGTTTTCTTTTTGTAGCAATTTTATAAATAAAAATATGTTAAAAATAAGAACTATAAATAAATAATTTGGAATAATAATAAATTTTATTGATTTCACAGTAAGATACATTACATTAACAATTTCACCTTAAAATAAACGTATATGCTAATGATTAACAGGTTTACTGAGCCTCACACTAGGATTCCCTGTGTCGTGAAGCCCAGTTTCTTCCTAGTTATTAAATAATTGCAACTAAAAGTGAATTCATACTCAAAATTATATTAAAAAGTAAAAATTGATGATCAAATAAAATTATTATTTAGAAAATAAAATTATCTATTTATTATTTGCTTCTGAAAGCCAAGGAAACATTCAACAGTATTTAATTTATTATGGTGGATCCATATTGCATCCAAAAATAAAGGAAGTAATCGAAATTTTCATGATAAGAAAATCAACGCCTTACGACGTCTGCAAATAATCATTGTCACGAAGGCAGAACCCAGCATTATTAAAGAAGGTCTGGTGTTATCCACGATGCCTTGCGGGGCTTCCGGGTGTCGGCAGGTCAACCCAAACTACGCATGCTCCAGATGTCGGACGCTGACAGTTTACTATGACAATGACAATTGGTTTTCTTTAAGTAACTTATAATATTTTCTATTTAGCTTTGTGTTTTTATGTAATTTTGCTTTGAACTTGTATTAAGTGCAATCAATGAGCCACTGCCTTGGAGATGGTGAAGCGGAGACGGAACAACTTTCTTCGTCACTTGACGTCCCGGTGAGGTGCACATATTGTTCCCAACCGCGCTTCTTTAAAGGCCGTCGGGGCCTGAAGGTACATATCGGTAAAATCCATAAGACTCAGGATGTGCCCTCCGACCCCACTTGCACGGCGGATACTCAACCACTGTTGGAAAACACTTTCCTTATACAAACATACAACCCCCGTTTTAAAACATGTTCCCCGGGGGTCAAGACCCTTAGTTGCTGAATACCTAGGTCAATGTATCCGTCGTGTGACGCAGGAGAACTCATATGCAGCCTGGGAACTTTTACTGACTTTTCCATATAGAGTCCTACATGTAGACAAATCTACTAATAAAAAAAACACTTTGACTTCCCAAATTAAAAATAATTGTACCCATCCACTACCAGTTCTTACCCCCCTGTCGGCACGTAATTATCGTTCCAAGAAAACCTTCTTTCAACATGTAGAATCAAAGTTAAATGAAGGCGATATTGGTGGAGCAGCTCGTTTGCTTTTTAGTAGCGACATATTGGTACCGTGTACTCCGGATACACTTGCCGCTTTAAAAAACAAGCATCCCGCGCCAGTTGCAGATCATAGTTTCCCCTCTCCTCCCAATGTGCCACAGTACATATTGCAACATCCCGCGAGGTGGCCGAGGCTATTAATTCATTTGGTAACGGTTCCGCTGGAGGTCTCGACGGTTTGTCACCCCAACACCTCAAAGACCTTACTAGTCCTAGTGCTGGGAATGCCAGCGTAACCTTGCTGGAAGAATTGACGGCCTTGGTCAATTTAATGCTCCGCGGTGGAGTGGACGGAGCCATTATTGACGTTTTGTATGGGGCCAATCTATGTGCTTTGTACAAGCGTGATGGCGGTATTCGTCCCATTGCCGTGGGAAGCACTTACAGGCGTACGGTGGCAAAAGTTTGTTGTAAATTCTTTTACAGCAAACTTTCTCATACTTTCCAGCCTCTCCAAGTAGGTTTCGGTTCCAAGGGCGGCTGTGAGGCTGCCGTTCACGCCTTATCAACCTATCTAAGTAGTGGGGAAGCTGAGGTCATCCTGAAGGTTGACGTAAAGAATGCCTTTAATTCTGTACATAGGGACGTCTTGTTGGCCGAAATTAAAAAAGAAACCCCTGAAATATATGCTTTTCTTTGGCAATATTACCGGATTCCAACCAAATTATTATACAAGAACCATCTTTTAGAATCTGCCGTCGGCTGCCAACAGGGCGACCCTCTTGGGCCTGTCATTTTCAGCCTCGCGATTCATCCAATTATTAAGCAACTAAATTCGAAATTTAATACATGGTATCTAGATGACGGGACCTTAGGAGGGCACGTGGAAACGGTTCTTCAGGATCTTACTTTTCTTAAAAAAGAATTTTCATCAATTGGTCTTGAACTAAATGTAACAAAATGTGAATTATATATCTCGGACACGACTGATAAATTTCAGGCAATTCAAAAGTTCAATTCCATAGCCCCGAATTTGAATATTCTACAGAAAAATTCGCTTCGCCTCCTTGGGTCCCCAGTCTTAGATGAAGGTTACCTCCCCTTTATAGACGAAAAAATTCAAAATTTTCAAGAAGTTTCGGACCGTTTTACCAAAATTAATATTCATTTGGCTTATACAATAATCCGTTATTGTTTTTTTGTTCCCAAATTTACATACGTGCTTCGTTCATCCCACCTATGGAAACATTTGGCCCTGTTGGAAAAGGTAGACAATATTATAAGAAACACCTTATCTTTAGTTTTAAATGTGGACATGGACGACCGAGCGTGGATACAGGCTACCCTTCCGGTACGTTTTGGGGGCCTTGGCGTCCGCAAAATTTCTAGTATAAGTTTACCCGCGTATTTGTCGTCGGTCCATAGCACCGAAGAACTAACCCGTAAAATTCTGTACTCTTCGCAGGTTAATTCTGAGGTGCCATGTTTGACCGACGCAATAAATACATGGAAAATGACTTGCCCAAGTACAGACCTTCCAAAAACCCCTTTCTCACAGAGACAGTGGGACCAGCCTATCTGCAGCCTCACCCGAGATAATCTTCTAATACTACGGGTGACGTTGCCGAACGTGCTCGCTTGTTGGCTGTCGGAGAGTGGGAATCGGGAGTTTGGCTGCAGGCGTTGCCGTCATCAAACTTAGGGACTATGCTGGATGACGGCACGTTCCGTCTCTCCACCTGCCTCCGTCTTGGCATACCCTGCGTCGCTCCTCATCGCTGTAACTGTGGAGAAGCTGTCGGCCACCTTGGACATCATGGTCTGTCGTGTAGCAGAAGCGCCGGTAGAATACCCCGTCATGGTAGCCTAAATGATATTATCCGCCGGGCTCTTGTCGCCGCTGGCGTGCCTGCCATACTCGAACCTAATGGTCTGGCACGCGACGATGGCAAGAGGCCCGATGATATGTCCTTGCTACCTTGGAAGTTGGGAAGGCCTCTGGTGTGGGATGCAACCTGCGTCGACACCTTGGCGCCTTCGCATCTTCCAAACACCAGTGGACGCGCCGGCGCTGCTGCTGCTTTAGCGGAGACCTCTAAACGGCGTAAATATGTGAACCTTATTGGTAGCTATATGTTTGAGCCGTTTGGAGTTGAAACGCTCGGGCCGTGGGGTCCAAACGCTTTAACCCTTTTTCGCGACATCTCAAAACGTCTGGTCGATGCTTCACGTGATCAGAGGGCTGGCCAATACTTAGGTCAAAGAATTAGCATTGCCATTCAACGTGGCAATGCTGCCAGCCTTCTGGGTACGTTCCCGGTTCAAAGCGATGTCGACGAATTTTTTTGACGCATAAGCTCATTGGTTAGACTTTTTATTTATGTTTGTATTTATTTTATTTTATTTATGTTTCCTTAGTTGATAAGTTAGGTTATTTCAATAATAATAATAATATGTTAATCTTGTACCTAGTATTGAAAAAATTGATGATGATTCTATATATGACAATATTCTATATATATAAAAATCAATGCCACTTCGTTATAATGTTGTAACTCAACAACGCCTTTACCGATTTGGCTAATTTTGGTCTTGAATTATTTGTGGAAGTCCAGGGAAGGTTTGTACGTAGAGAAAATTAAAAAAAAGTCTTGAAAAAGTGTAAAAACAACAACTTTTAGTAATTTAAAATATTTTTTTGTTTTAATAAATGAACTTAATTGTTTTAATAATCATTTTTTTTTTATTACTATGCCTGCCCGGTACGTGCTTCGCTACGTATACGTAGCGAAGCACGTACCGGGCCACTAGTATTCTAAATATTAGTCGTCTTACTGGACGTTTATTTCTAATGGAACCGCTTTGAACACATCTTTAACTAAAAGATAGTTTAATTAGGGTGGTTCTTAGCTGTGCGAAAGCCTAAGAAGAAAATGCTTTGGGTTTAAAATATCCGCCCGAAGTCTGGGAGTTTACGGTATTATGCCTCCGTGCCTCGGAGAGCACGTAAAGCTGTCGGTCCTGTACCTGACTTCTTTCCGGTCGTGTCACTAGGCGTCCCACCGGATAATAAGAGAGATGGAATAGAATGTGCTCCTGTGTTTGCGCACACACTTGCAGATGGCTAATCTCTATTGACACTGGCCGCCGCGGCCGAAATTCAGCAAGGAGGACATTATTATTAATATCATAGATTTTGTCTTTAGATATATCATGATTTTCTTTCATTAATGGCATTCATATCTATTAAATCAAATTGAGAACACGTTTTATCGAATTTTGTCACGCATGCTGTCGTCATTATTTTTGCAGACGAAAAGCTTTATCACGTACAACAAAGAGATTAAATACCTATTTTTCATTCGGTTGAGAAATGGGACAACCATTCCTGATTACGTATGTCGTTTTTGTAATTCGTCATATTTGTAGTTACAATATCTTGAAACGCCTAAGTGCAAGATCCGTTTTTTTGAGAAATATATAGTTACCGTTTACAATTATGTACAGACGCCAGCACATCCAGCTACCCCAATCTGTCAAATTTTATAAAGCAGTGTTTTTCAACGTGTTGGTCGCGAACCCCTGGGGGTCGCGCAGCCTGTTTAGGGGGTCGCAAAGCCTGTTTAGGGGGGTCGCGAAGCTTCTACAGGGGCGGATTGAATATTTGTCAAAATAAAATACATGAAAAGAAAGCAATGGTTAGGGGGATCGCGATGTATTTATTCCTACTAAAGGGGCCATGTCATGAAAAAGGTTGAAAAACACTGCTTTTATGGATTTTCATCTTTATCACTCAAGCATAAGGTTCACCTTTAATGGGAAATTTGACTGATTGGTGTAGCTTGATGTGCTGGCGTCTGTACAATATTTTTAGTTTTTTTTTTACAATTTTTGTGAGCTGGTAATCCATTTTCCTAGAATTATTAAAATATTTTTTAATTATTTTTCGCATATTTTACTTCGGCTTCCGGTTTAAACTATAGGGTCCTGGGGTTCAGAAACAAGCATATTTGTAAAGAACTTGTCCAGACGCCTTGTTGATACTTCAGGTGACCCAACCTGGCTGGGGGTATCAGCGTATCAGCTTGGCTATACAACGAGGTAACATGATCAGTTTTTTGGGAACACTACCCGCAGATGGTGACTTAAATGTTTTTTTTTTTATTTGTAAATTGTTGTTGTTATTTTTAATAGACTTAAAGCCTGCACTAGGCAAATTAATTCCTGTATACTTTAGAAACATGTAATGAACGGACACAAAGTACATCCAGACTCAGAACAACTATTTATGGGTCACACAATTAGTTGTCCTGCACGGGAATTGAACTCTGTACACTTAGTGACGAGGCGACTGTCTTAATCGCTGCGCCGCACGTGCAGTCAATCACGTTGAAAGCACATTGTCAAGAATAGTTTTTGCGAGAATTGTTTTATCTTCACTTTAGTCCAACCGTAAGCAGTCTTTCAATAGACATTTTTCTATCATAATGATGGACTTTTAACCATCGTATACAGCCCACTAGCTTACTTGACTGCATATACGTGAACCACTGCTGCATGCTGCATATATAAAACATGTGCGCCATGTAGCAGTGGTACAGCTGTAATAATTGTTCTGTTTGTTGTGAATGTGAGTTAATTGTGAATGTGTAATTATCTTGAATTGTATTTACTAACATTAGTTTTAAGTTAAAATTTGTTACTAACAAGTGGGCCTTGTTGCCTGTTATTAAATAAACTATTATTATTATTACTCACTATTGTAACGGGTGGCGCAAAAGTAAAGACCCTATTTGGTTCAGCTATAACATTTTTTCTAAATTAGAAAACTAGATTTAGATTTTTTTAAATGTATATTTGTGCCATTAAATTTCGTACCATTAGGATTTAAAGATGATGTCTTTTAAATGGTGACCTCCAGAGTTGATACACATTTGAGCCCTATTTATGACATTTTGCATAACTTGCCGTAACACTTCCTGCGATATGTTCGTTATTTCTTGACGAATGTTTTCTTTTAGAGCTGCGAGAGTCTGTGGCTTGTTCACATACACCCGAGATTTCAAAAAACCCCAAAGAAAGAAGTCTGGACTGGTCAGATCGGGTGATCTTGCAGGCCAAGGCAAATCGCCAAAACGAGAGATAACTCGGCCTGGAAAAGCGTCCCTCACTAAGTCCATAGTGTCGCGCGCTGTGTGTGCCGTAGCGCCGTCTTGTTGAAACCAGATGTGCTCCAGCCCCAATTCGTCCAAACTGGGTATCAAAAACTCACGTAACATGGTTCTGTAGCGTTCTCCAGTGACAGTAATCGCATTGCCTCCAGCGTCTTCGAAAAAATAGGGTCCGATCACTCTGTCAACACAGATGCCACACCATACAGTAACTTTTAGTGGGTGTAGAGGTGTTTCTTGAATAATGCGCGGATTATCAGTGCCCCAGAACCGAGTATTCTGCTTATTGACATGCCCTGAGAGATGGAAATGCGCTTCGTCACTCATAACCAATTTTGAAGGAAAATCATCCTCTTCAAGGTTGAGGTTTATGACGCGCTGGCAGTAATCTAGACGAGCTCGGTGGTCAGCAGGCAGCAGCTGATGAGTCATTTGAGTTTTATACGGGAACATCTTTAAGTCTTTCACCAAAATACGCTGCAGGGTCCGTCTGGAAATGCCCAATTGCGTGGCACGTCGCCTCGTTGATGTTTCTGGACACTCTTCCACATCTTCGCGCACAGCATCGATATTTTCAGCTGAACGGCCTGTTCTTGGTCTCCCAGACTTAGGTCTATCCAATGTTGAGCCAGTTGCTTCAAGGCGTGTGGCAAAGCGTCGAATTGTGCGACCAATCGGTGCCGGACGGTGGGGAAATCGTCGACGAAATTCACGTTGTGTTCTTATCACTGATGAATTATTCCGTAAGAACATTGACACAATTATTCCACGTTCTTGGGGAGTAAAACGGTCCATGTTTATTTTCAGTGTATTTTACATTTGTTCACTACACAATTTTCAACAACAGAATGACAGAAAATGTCATATAAAAAAAAAAAAGTATTTTCTTTAGTGCCAGTACTTTTGCGCCACCTAGTAGATGCACACAGATTGTAGATGCAAACTAAATGTGACAGAAATATATATCTAAAAAAATTTACAATTCCTACGCAATGACACATCATGTCATATGTTTAAAGGCTTTAACGACTACCTGAACCCCCTGTTTGTTTAAAGTTTTATTAAAATATACATATATGGCATGTAAGTATTGGTTACTGAACGAATGGTTTGATGAATAGACGGACAGATGGTTTCTACACAGAGGGTGAAAGTAATTGATTAACCAATTAGACAGTGACGGATGAACGATGAGTTAATGAAATTGACATGAAGGGCAGAAGATAA
Organism: Pseudoips prasinana; assembly: GCA_951640165.1. Classification (NCBI taxonomy): domain Eukaryota; kingdom Metazoa; phylum Arthropoda; class Insecta; order Lepidoptera; family Nolidae; genus Pseudoips; species Pseudoips prasinana. Next base: position 25,292,471 of record OX621259.1, on the reverse strand, counting down.
CGGAAAGAACGCGTTTGAGTTTAAAAAGGCACTTCCATCCATGGCAAGCCAGCCATGGATGGAAGTGCAACTTACCATTTTCATTGTACGAGGGCAAGAAACAAACTAGAGAAACTATATCAATTTTTACTGCCGACATTCTCCCATTTTCTCCCACATATATCATCATCATAATATCAGCCGAAAGACGCCCACTGCTGTATTAAGGCCTCCCCCAAAGTTCTCCACAATTACCGGCCGCTACCCGCATCCAATGGCTTCCAGCGACCTAAGTCATCGGTCCATCTTGAAGAGGTCCTGCCCACGCTGCGTTTTCCAGTTCGCGGTCGCCACTCGGAAACCTTTCTACCCTAGGTGCCCTGGACTCATTAGCTGTACTGCTTCTTCAACTAGGCAATTTTTCGGGCTATGTTGTTTACTATGATTCGCCGGCGGATCTAAACATTTCTGATTCGATCTCCTAGGGAAACCGACATATAAAATCAGCCCTAAAATAAAAATCTGTTATTTGTTTTGTAATTTTGTTTAATAGCAAGGCAAACAATCAAACATGGCTTCTGATAGTAAGTGGTAACCGCTGCCCATGGACACTTCTGACCGTACCAAAAATAATCCAATTTTTATTTACGGAATCCCATCTCCGTGATTACCGAATGGTTCTACCAGCAGCTACTATAATAGAATAGATAGCAATCAAGTCCATTATGCTAATCTATGCACACATATTATGTAAGCAATTAATGCATTAGATATTGTAAGCGTGCCATTATTCGCATTGAATACGATCCAGGCGTTTTGCTCAATTAATTCCTTCCTGAGACCATGTTATATTCAAATCTACTCCTATTCAAAATTATGCTATACCTACCATATAGCATAGTAGCATATTTAATCGAAGATAATGAGGTTCTAGGTTCAAAGTTTTTAAGAGAGGTAGGGCATAGTGTACCTCCACCTTACAGAAGACATTCCTTAATAATAACATTCATAATTTTAATGTTGTGTTTCTGCCTGTTAGTAAGGTCGCCAGAGCTCATTGGGGTGGGGGGAAGGGCCAGCAACAATTGTTTGCTAGACGGTCACCGTAGCCTTGTTGGTAGTGCTCCTGCCTACGAAGCTGGTGGTCCTGGGTTCGAATCCCAGTAAGTGCAAATATTTGTGTGATGAGTACGAATATTTGTTTCTGAGTCATGGATGTTTTCTATGTATATAAGTATTTATCTATCTATATAAGTATGTATTTCGTCGCCTGGTACCCATAGTACAAGCTTTGCTTAGTTTGGGGCTAGGATGATCTGTGTGACATTGTCCCCAGATATTATTATTATTTATTATTATTCTTTGCTGACTCTGAAAGGCCGGCAACGCACTCGCGACTCCTCTGCTGTTGGGAGTGTCCATGGGCGGTGGTGATCACTTACCATCAGGTGACCCACATGCTCGTTTGTCGCCCTAAGATAGAATTAAGAAGAAACCGGGCCTTAAAGTGATATTTTTCTGTTAAGATCGTGTCACTAGATGTCTTATTAAGTCACGAAAATGATGGAATACAAAATGCCCCGATGTTTGCTGTATGTTTGATGTATGTCCCGCACAGAGGGCTAATCTCTATTCAAACTGGCCGCCGTAGCCGAAATTTAACCGGAAGGTATGACTAATAGATTTCTTTAAATGACCTGTAAGCAAATTAGAAACCTATTTTGTAGGTCGTGGTTTCGATTCCCACCCAGGGGCTCTACCGGCTAAATCGCCGAACATCGATTTCTTTACTGGCGTTCAAATAAATTAAGGTTAAAAATGACTTAATCAATCGTTAAATCGGCTTCCATGAGTACATGTGACGTCATAAATGGTCCGGAATCGATTGTCAACGTTGAAGCCGATTTAACGATTGAGTAAGTCATTTTTAACCTTTATTTATTTGAACGCCATTTAAGAAATCGATGTTCGGCGATTTAGCCGGTAGAGGCCCTGGACAGATATTTGTGTGCATGAACATGTCTGTTTGTCCTGAGTCTGGGTGTAATTTATCTACCTATATATAAGATTATATTTACAAAAGAAAGTAGTTTATGTAGTATACCAGTTATCTGGTTTCCATATTACAAGCTCTGCTTAGTTTGGGATCAGATGGCCGTGTGTAAATAATGTCCCAGGATATTATCTCTTAGGCGATAAGACCGCCAATTGTACATAAATTGAAACTATGTGTATACATCTACATTTTTATTCTGTGGTATGCAATAAAGTGTACCTATCTATCTATTACTTTTTTTTTTAACTTTTATTCAATTATTATGTGAAAATAAAGAAATACATATTTAAATAATTAACTTAACTAAACAGAAAAATATCAGCTAAATTAACTATAATAACTAACTACTATAACTAAGTTATAGGGCGTCGCAGAATTCCTCCGCATCGTCGGGAGGTAAGGTGCCCAGAAGGCTGGCCGCATTGCCACGCTGTATGGCAATGCTGATTCTTTGACCCAAAAAAAGGCCAGCTCTCTGGTCACGGTAAGCGTCAATCAAACGTTTCAAAATTTCCCGAAACAATAAACGTTAGTAATAATATTTTTTAAACTGTATTTATAACTAAGTATTTAGGTAATATTTTCTCTCATAACCTCACTGCTAATAGAACTAAGATAATTGGAAATACTTGGAGTAAATTTCACGAGGCTGAGCTTCACCCGTCCAGTTATCCAAAAGCTGAACGAGATATTCTTGGTATTTGAAATTTACGGAATGTTTCGAATTTTAGGCGCTTTCGCTAAACAAGGCGTTTCGGGATTTAAGACCAAAGGGTAACCGCAAGAAGGGTGTACTGCAACCAAATTATAATTAAACTATGAAGATGTGTAGTTTTATCGTATAGGTATTGTATACTATAGAGTATATAGGAGTTAATTTGGTTTAGTACATTGTTGTGGTCACATATGCTGTTTATAACTTATAAATATTTAAAACGTTATATTTTTTATTTCAAAACTTTATGCACAAATTTGTACAGAGGTGGACTTATGCCGTAGGCATTATCTCCCAGTTGACCTTGGGGAGGTGCAGAGATTAATCAGTAGGTAGGTAATAAAATAAATAAATAATAAAAAAAAATATGTTTATTGTGTCTCAATACAGTTTGAGGCAGCCCCATTAAGTGACTAAAAGTACTTGTGTTGGGGCGGACTCGCTACTTCCCTTATATTCTAGTATCTAAATTTGAGACGATACAGAAATACAAATATAAATAAAATTACTAATACAAATTAAAACTAATATTAAACTAATTTTACGTGTGCACTAAGTAAAACAGTATAAGAGATTGAATAAATATTCGATACATAAATAATTTAAATATATAGTTAAATGTAGGTATATGTATATAAATAAATGTATAATATCTAATATATGCAATACTATTACTACTATAATATACTATACATATATATATATATATATATATATATATATATATATATATATATATATATAATTTATTAGGTAGGGAAATCACAATTCTGCTTACAAGTTGTTTAGAATGTGCTCTCTTAGCTTCATTTTGAATGAGAAGCGGCTTTTGGCCAACCTGATTTCGAGAGGCAGCCATCCCGGTAAGTGCAAATATTTGTGTGATGAGCACGAATATTTGTTTCTGAGTCATGGATGTTTTCTATATATATAAGTATTTATCTATCTATATAAGTATGTATATCGTCGCCTGGTACCCATAGTACAAGCTATGCTTAGTTTGGGGCTAGGATGATCTGTGTGACATTGTCCCTAAATATTATTATTATTATTTATAAAGTTTAACGCAGGTAAAACCGCGGGGCACAGCAGCTAGTCTGCTATGAAGGCGAAAGTGTTTGAGTGTGTATGTTCGTTACTTCTGAATGTCTAAACGGCGGGAGCGATTTAACAAAAAAATTGGTATGAAGATAGCTGATACCCTGGATTAACACATAGGCTATTATTTATAAAGTTTAACGCAGGTATAACTGCGGGGCACAGCTAGTAATCTATAAAAGTATGTATTTACAAAAGAATAGTACAAAAAGTAGTATATCAATTATCTGGTTTCCATAGTACAAGATCTGCATCTGTCCCAGGATATTATCATTATATTTATTACCTGTCGCCACGTTCCGCCAGAAGTGAGAATTTATCCATATCAGCTGGATGAATGGTCATCTACCAGCGTGCGTTTCTCAAGACCACTCTGTGGAATCTATAATATGCGGACGTATTGCCGATCCGGTATTACAAAGCAATCTTCAAGAATCCTCTTACCCTGCGGAGAGACGTAGCGTCTCTGTGTGTCCTCTACCGCATTTATCAAGGGGAGTGTTCGTTCCTAAACGAACCTAAGTTGTTAATCCGTTCATTTACGCAGTCACTCTTATATATTAGCGCGGTTCACATGTGTTTTTATAAGTTCGCATTATTATCCCTACAATACAGTCCATTAAACCAATGTGTGCAGTTTCATTTCAAGATAACCAGGACGAGGCTGCACAGGGAGGGTTCAGAGGAATTGTTTGAACTTATACTTGCCGCCACATTCCGCCACAGACCCTCTCGCCAAAAATATAAATTTCATTCTTATCACCTGGATGGATGGTGATCTACCACAGGAACGTATTTCCGATCCGCTATGACATGGTAACCTTCAAGAAGCAAGCTTATTCTTTTCTTAAAGGCCGGCAACGAACTTGCGGCTCCTCTGATGTTGCGAGTGTCCATAGGCGGGGTGATCAATTACCATCAGCTGACCCACTTGCTACTTTGTTGTCTTATTTTATAAAAACAAAAACCGGCCAAGTGCGAGTCGGACTCGCACATGAAGGGTTCCGCAGCAACAAGTATTTCAGTTGATTAAATGAAGGGTAAATTGCGGTTTACGATTTATGACGGATTAAAAAAAAAACTACTTACCAGATCTCGTTCAAACCAATTTTCGTTGTTAGTTTACATGGTAATGTACATCATATATTTTTTTTAGGTTTTATCATTCTCCTATTTTAGTAGTTACAGGGGGGGGGGGGGGGGGTCACTCATTTTTCCACTTTGGAAGTGTCTCTCGTGCAAACTATTCAGTTTAGAAAAAAAATGATATATGGAACCTCAATATCATTTTTGAAGACCTATCCATAGATACCCCACATGTATGGGTACGATGAAAAAAAATGTTTTGAGTTTCAGTTCTATGTATGGGAAACCCCCAAAATTATTATTCTTTTTCTATTTTTGTAAAATCTTAATGCGGTTCACCGAATACATCTACTTAGCAATTTTCAATAGTACAGCTCTTATAGTTTCGGAAAAAAGTGGCTGTGACATACGGACGGACAGACAGACAGACAGGCAGACATGACGAATCTATAAGGGTTCCGTTTTTTGCCATTTGGCTACGGAACCCTAAAAAAGCGAGCCTATTCCTTTCTTAAAGGCTGGCAATGCCTTTGCGGCTCCTCTGGTATTACGAGTCTCATGCTGTGAGTTACCTTGCCAGTGTGATTGCCCCAACTGAATACGATGAGATTTCGGTCCTTTGAAAAATTTTACCCAGTATCTATAGTAAAGGAAAGGGGAAATCACTAAGCTGCAAAATATTATTTTCGATGCCAACATAGTACGAACTGCAACTCGTCTGGCTGTGGCGATGGCATACCTCTCCAAATGATGGACGCAACTATACTGCGTTTTTTGGAGGGTTTCTTCGGTTCACATGATGATAATAATAAAAATATCCTGGGACATTATGCACACATCCCATACTAAGTAGAGCTTGTACAGACGCCAGCGGCCAGCACATCGAGTTACCCGAATCTGTCAAATTTCCCTAATTGAAAGTGAACCTTATGCTTTTGTGATAAAGTTGAAAATCTATAAAAGAAATTTGAATTTGGGGTAGCTGGATATTTATATAGATAACTACCTATACTCAGGACAAATAGAAATGTTCATGCTCACAAATATCGGTCCTGGGTGGGAATAGAACCCACACTACTGCGGCCTGAAAGGCGCCTGATGAAGTTAATGATGACCGAAACTTATTATACAAGTGTTTCTGTTGTATAATTATTATTTATGTAGGTAGGTAATACCAAAATTGAGCAACTCTAATTGCCCACAAACTTGATTACATCTAATGTACTGGCTGCAGACGCGTTTTTGCTTCAAAGAGGTTCGCTTAGTTTTAGGACTAATACAGTATTAACATGTTTCATTAGAAATCTGTGGTTTTTGGTATGTGCTTAAAAGTAGTACAAAGATATTCGATATAAAATGTTAAATGTCTTTGATACATTACATACATAAATAAATAACGAGTTACTAAGCAATTATTTTTAAATTTGGTACTACTATACTAAAATTAAAGAATTAACCGAGCACGAGCAGTTCGCTGGCGCAGAAGGCTCTCAACCAGTAGCTTCATTTAAAAGCTACTGGTTGAGAGCCTTCTGCGCCAGCTAACTGCTCGTGCTCGGTCAATTCTTTAATTTTAATATAGTAGTACCAAATTTAAAAATAATTGCTTAGTAACTTGTTATTTACTTAAGGAATTAATAAAATATATGTGAAAAATAATATTAGTATGTATTTACTAAAGAAAAGTAGTATATGTAGTACATCAGTCTGGTTTCCATAGTACAAAGTCTGCTTAGTTTGAGATCAGATGGCCGTGTGTAAATAATGTCACAGGATATTACTATCTATACATATAAAAAAGTCGTAGGAAAGTCAAAACTGTACATTGAATCATTGAATATTTTATAAAAAGGATACTTGGGGCGTGATCTACAATCGATATCGAAGCCAAAAATATAGTTTTTAGAATTTTAGTCTGTGTGTCTGTTTGTCTGTATGTATGTCCGGGCTAAACTCAAAAAGTACTGCATGGATTTACTTCAAATTTTGCAATAATATTAGTAAGAGGTCGGGTCAACATAATATATGCTACATATTATCACGCTATCACCTACGGGGGAGGAGCTGTGATAATTTATAAACTTTAACGAGGGTAAAACCGCGGGGCACAGCTAGTTATTAAAATAAACCGCATGGACCGAATAATTCCAATTTCTTTTGTTACTTTAATACTGTATTCGACTACGTTTATGTACTGCGTTGTGAGCTTGACAAGTACAAGTGTATGTTAATACCCAAATGCTGAATGAATTCCATTATTTCATTTCATTATTACATCAATTTTTAAAAACCAAAAACCTAAATCACGTTTCAACAATTCAAATTCAAACAACGTATCAAGCTAAAATCTACATTGAATTTAATATAATTCCCCGCGTTATTTAATAAACACAATAGTGCCAATCAATCACAGTCAAAGCAGAAAGCGCCCGAAACTTTCAAAATAAATCGACAACAAGAGTTTCAAAGCGAATGTTCCGAACACGACACTGACTTTCCTGGGATTTCACTTGTTGTTACCAAGTACTGTGCCTCTAGCACGAGTTCCTGCAGTTTACTTACTCGATCACACGTACAGTTTCCTCCCATACATTGAGCACCAGCGCCTCTCGCGGAAACTATTAAGAACTAGAACTCTGGTGCTCAATGTATGGGACGAAACTGTACGTGTGATCGAGTAAGTAAACTGCAGGAACTCGTGCTAGAGGCACTGTTGCCATCGAGTGTACGACTAAACTTCACTGCCTCGTTGGTCTAGCGGTAGCGGGTTCACCCGCAGAAAACGAGGTCCTGGGTTCAAATCCCGGGTCGGGCCAAAAGTGTATTTGGGACTTTTCTGTAAAAAGAAAAATTTCTCAGCATCAGCCCGAAGTCTGAGAGTTGCCGGTATTATACCCCCGTGCCTCGGAGAGCACGTAAAGCCGTTGGTCCTGTACCTCTTTCCTTTGACCTCTTTCCGGTCGTGTCGCTAGGCGTCCCATCGGATCATGAGAGTGATGGAATAGAAAGTGCTCCTGTGTTTGCGCACACACTTGAGCACTATAATATGTCCCGCGCAGATGGCTAATCTCTATTGAGACTGGCCGCCGTGGCCGAAATTCGGCTAGGAGGACATTATTAATCGCCGACAGACATTACGCCAACAGACATTACGCCGACGGACTGTACACCGACAACACTTTACTTCCACTATTGGATCCGGTGGTAGAATTAAAGCGCGACCGTCGTTATAAACACAAGGTCCATCATAATAATAATACTGAATTCGTACCTTAATATAGACAGAACCATTCAGACAGTATGTAGTAAAATATAAATTTCAATAATTAAACCTAAACATAATCTCCATGACAATAACTTAATACAAGCTAGCTAAATATCACTACTATTATAAAATAAATATTATACATGTTTTAACATTCCATGTAACTAAATATCTGTAATAAGTAACTATAAATAATAACTGTATTACTACAAACATGTTCTGACTCTTTAAAAGCTCTTTTTTAAAGTCTACGTGAATAAAAAATACTTGAGAGGTGTCAAGGGACACCCGGATGGAACGAAGTTATTTCTTATTATTTATTATGTACAAAAAACTTGTATGCACTCAACAAAAATAATCGTCGCGACACCACTGTTCAATGCTAATTAGAAATGAAAATATCTGGCTTGCTTTCTATACGAGAGAGAGAGAGAGAGAGAGAGAGAGAGAGAGAGAGAGAAACATGCGCACGCCGCACAGCTGCAAAAAGTGTCGTGACAACTTTTCGTAAGATTTTTCTCCGTCTAGCCCCCTTTCACAACGCGCGATAATGATCTTCGTTCCAATAAAAGAAAACTGGACTTTTCGCGGACAGAACACTTCACTCATACTCAGAGAGAAACATTTACCAAGTGTAATATAGGACCGACTCGGTTCTGGCACGCTTCGCTCGCTCGACTCGTGTGTTGTGGTCACAGTTCTAACCTAACCTAAACCAATAATTATGAATACTGTCGGCAAAGTGTTCTGTCGGCGAAAAGTACAGTCGAATTAAAGTCTTGTCGGTGTACTTGTGCAGTGTCTCAAGTCGAAAGTCTTCGACCAGTGTGTGTTGCCAGTGATGACATACGGAACAGAGACGTGGTCGCTCACTATGGCCTTATCAGAAGGCTCAAGGTCACCCAAAGAGCAATGGAGAGGGCTATGCTCGGAGTTTCCCTGCGGCATCGAATCAGAAATGTCGAAATCCGCAGGCGAACCAAAGTCACCGACATAGCCCGAAGAATTGCAAAACTAAAGTGGCAGTGGGCGGGGCACATAGCTCGTAGATCCGACGGCCGTTGGGGCAGATAGGTTCTCGAGTGGCGACCACGAACCGGAAGACGCAGCGTGGGCAGGCCCCCTACAAGATGGACCGATGATCTTGTGCGGGTCGCTGGAAACTGCTGGATGCGAATAGCACAAGACCGGCAATTGTGGAGATCTTTGGGGGAGGCCTTTGTCCAGCTGTGGACGTCTTTCGTCTGATATGATGACGGTGTACAGTCTGTCGGCGTTTAGTCGTACAATGGTTTCCATCCTAGCTTTAATTAATTCATCAGGGGCTCTACCGGCTAAGTCGCCGAACATTGATTTCTTCAATGACGTTCAAATAAATAAAGGTTAAAAATGACTTTATCAATCGTTAAATCGGTTTCCATGAGCACATGTGACGTCATAAATGGTGCGGATACAATTGTCAACATTGAAGCCAATTTAACGATTGATTAAGTAATGTTTAAACTTTATTTATTTGCACGCCATTTAAGAAATCGATGTTCGGCGACGTAGCCGGTAGAGACCCTAGCGTCTGCGTTGTGGTCACAGAAGAACTGTAGAACCTAAACAAAACCAATAATTAGGAATACTGTCGGCAAAGTGTTCTGTCGGCGAAAAGTAGAGTCGGCCGGCGTAATGTCTGTCGGCGTTTAGTCGTACAATGGTATCCATCCTAACTTTAATTAGTTCATCAGGGGTCTACCGGCTAAGTCGCCGAAAATCGATTGCTTAAATGACGTCCAAACAAATAAAGGTTAAAAATGACTTTATCAATCGTTAAATCGGTTTCCATGAGCACATGTGACGTCATAAATGGTCCGAAAACAATTGTCAACGTTGAAGCCGATTATTTATTTGAACGCCATTTAAGAAATCGATGTTCGGCAACTTAGCCGGTAGAGACCCTGGCGTCTGCGTTGTTGTCACAGAAGAACTGTAGAACCTAAACTAAACCAATAATTAGGAATACTGTCGGCAAAGAGTTCTGTCGGCAAAAAGTACAGTCGGCTGGCGTAATGTCTGTCGGCGTTTAGTCGTTCAATGGTTTCCGTCCTAGCTTTAATTAGTTCATCAGGGGCTCTACCGGCTAAGTCGTCGAACATCGATTTCTTAAATGACGTTCAAATAAATAAAGGTTAAAAATGACTATATCAATCCTTAAATCGGTTTCCGTGAGCACATGTGACGTCATAAATGGTCCGGATACAATTGTCAACGTTGAAGCCAATTTAACGATTGATTAAGTAATTTTTAACCTTTATTTATTTGAACGCCATTTAAGAAATCGATGTTAGGCGACTTGGCCGGTAGAGACCCTGGCGTCTGCGTTGTGGTCATAGTAGAACTGTAGAACTTAACCTAAACCAATAATTAAGAATACTGTCGGCAAAGTGTTCTGTCGGCGAAATGTACCTACAGTTGGCCGGCGTAATGTCTGTCGGCGTTTCGTTGTACAATGGTTTGCATCCCAGCTTTAATTAGTTCATCAGATAATTTAGTTTGCGCGGCGCCCGTTACGCCAACGGAGTGGACAGACTAATGCAGCCAGAGCCTATAATCTAATTATTCGACGAGACAAATACAAATTAGTGACGTAGCGCACCTGCGAGATAAGCTCGGTATAAACGAATTTTTATGACGTCATTAAGTGAGATATATGGATTTTATACGAACAGGTGCGGATGGAAGATTATTATTAAACTGTAAACTCAAGTAAACTTACAAGGCGACGTTACTAAGAGGCGTGTCTTATTTCAATATTTGTATGAAATGTATTTGAAGACTATATAAGCTGGGGAATGCGTCACGAAAGCGTTACAAAAGATGTGATCGGCGGAGGCGAACGGAAGTTGATAGGGAGATATAGGTCATTGAAGACAGAAAGAGAGAGAGAAAGATAACTGTGGAAGTACCTCCACCTTACAGAAGACATTCCTTATTAATAACATTAGTAATTTAATGTTGTGTTTCTGCGTGTGAGTAAGGTCGCCAGAGCTCATGGGGTTTAGCAACACTTGTTTGACCCTTAAAGGCATGCAACGCACCCGCGACTCCTCTGGTGTTGCGAGTCTCCATGGGCGGCGGTGATCACTTACCATCAGGTGACCCACTTGCTCGATTGTCGCCCTCTCATATGTATATAAAAAAAGGAAAGCTACGTTTTGTATTTTACTGTAGGGGCAAGAGAGAGAAGTGCAAGTACACATTTTCTTTCTTATACGAGAGAGTTATCAAGTAACGTTAAGTTAAGTTAAGTTAAGTAACGTATCTCATAGGGAAACTCCAAGCATAACCCTCTCCATTGCTCTTTGTGTGACCTTGAGCCTTTTGATAACGTCCAAAGTGAGCGACCACGTCTCTGTTCCGTACGTCATCACTGGCAACACACACTGGTCGAAGACGTTCGACTTGAGTCACTGCGGCATTTGGGACGAGAAGATGTTACGTAGCTTCCCGAACGCTGCCCAGCCGAGTTGGACTCTACGATTAGACCTTCTTCGCAAAGTTGGACCTACCTAGTTCTATGGTCTGTTATATGACTACCTGGTTGGTCTAGCAGTAGCGTGTTCACCCGCAGAGAACCAGGTTGTGGGTTCAAATCCCGGGTCAGGTCAAAAGTGTTTTAGGCACTTTTCTGTAAAATGAAATTGTTTTTAGCATCAGCCCGATGTCTGGGAGGTGGCGGTATTATACGCTATGCCTCGGAGAGCACGTAAAGCCGTTGGTCCCTTACCTGACCTCTTTCCGGTCATGTCGCTAGGCGTCCCATCGGATCACGAGAGTGATGAAATAGAAAGCGCTCCTGTGTTTGCGCACACACTTGAGCACTATAATATGTCTCGTGCCGTCTAATCTCTGTTGAGACTGGCCGCCGTGGTCGAAATTCGGCTAGGAGTACATTATTTATTATATAACATCTGTTTCAGTAGTGTGATTTAAAACTCTCTATTATTTTTGACAAAGATTCTGTAACACTTTTAAATACGCCAAAAATATGTTTCAATGTTGACAGCAAAACATCAATTAAAAATAATGTAAACAGAACAGATGAAACAAATATAAATAAAGATAAAACAATCACAGAAGTCTCACTTCAGCCGTTTCTATTTAAAAGCATAAATTCTGTATAATCGTTACAATTTTCGCAACGTTTGCTCACAAAGCTGATGTTTATATTTAAACAAAAAACGATGAATAATTAATTTTATACAATATAAAGAGGGTATTATGAAATGTATATGAAAAGTTGTACTTTGACGCCGTTCAGTCATTCGTTTTTGTTTGACAACATAGGCGATCAAAGGAATTTTTGACATAACGCTGCCTTTGTTCGTGACGACATAACAAAGTAATTTATACAGAGCTATAATTTAGGAAAGAATTATAACTTATAACAAGACAAAAATATGAGTCCCACCTTTATATTGCGACCCCAATGAAGCGAAATGTGTCTCATTTTTTGTGTACAAAATAAAAATATTTCATCGTCGTAAAAAGTGTCTTTTTGTATTTACCTTGTTTCTTTTGTTATGAAACAGGAGGTCTATTTATTATCTTGTCACAGTTTTAAGCTGCAATAAGATTTTTTAAGGTCGGTTCCTACGACTTAGAGAGTTGTTTATTTTATACATTACGTATTATGAACTTGATATATAAGAAGACAGGGCTTATAATAACCTGCATAATACTGTATTATAGAAATACAATTTCTGTTTCCAAAACAGTGAACTGAAAATGTTATGCTAGCCCGTCTGCCTCCAAAAGCAATAAACAAAAACATATTAAAAAATAGACCATACTAAGACCTATTTTCAATTTAAATTTACTTTGTGTGGGTGTGTATGTGTGTGTGTGTGTGTGTGGGTGAGTGGGTGTGTATGTGTAGATATGTTGGGGGATTAGGTGTTTAAGTAAGCGCATGAGTTTATCTTATAGTATGTGCTTAATTAATCCTGACTATAAAATAAACTCATGCGCTTACTTAAACACCTAATCCCCAAACACATCTACACATAATACATAACATAGTAAAAATATTAGACTTAAACTAGATAATTAAACATAATCTCTTGACAATAACTTGATACGAGCTAGCTAAATATCATTTCTGTAATAAAATAAATTTTATAAATGTTTTCATACAAGATGTACCTAAATATCTATGTTACTAGAAATAATATCTAATGTATACAACTATATTACTACAAACATGTTCTGACTATTTACAAGCGCTTTTTTAAAGTCTACGTGAATAAAAACCTTTTTTATTTTATTTATTTATTTACATACATACAGACCCATCCACACACACACACATAGGTACACACCCACAAAAATTAAATTGAAAATAGGTGTTAGTATGATCTATTTTTTTTAATGTTCTTTTATTGCTTTTGGAGGCAGACGAGCTAGCGACCTGATGGTAAGTGGTAACCGCTGCTCATGTTAAATTCGCAAACCGCTGCCTACCGTGAGATTAATATATTTTTTAAACCTCGTTTGAAGAAGGACCTGTCGTAGCGGTGGAGAAACACCGCAGCAGGTAATTTATTCCAGGGTTTTGGTGGTGGTTTTCTCAAGAGTCACAACCTGAAATTATGTTATTACGTTCTAAAGGGCTACGAATCATGGTTCAAGAAGGATAGCCTGGAGATTTGTCATACAAGTAGCCTAGTATAAACTTGAACTCTATCGATGTCTTTAAATTTATTTAATCTATACCTTTAACCCGTATGGCGGAAATGTATTTTGCCACGGCTTATGCCGTTAGCAACTGCCTGTTCACAGACCATATTTTTAAAAGCAGTCAGTCAACAATACATGTTATTGGAGATACTGTTATCTGGTTACCATAGCACAAGCTCTTTTTAGTTTGGGATCATATAGCCGTGGGTGAATAATTTCCAAGGATATTATTATTATTATACTAATAAGGTTCATCCAGACATGTTATATACCGTTAGAATTCTCAGTAAGCCATCATTATGTCTAAGTTAGTCTTATTACACTATACTCACTATATTGTTGTCAATCCTTTTTTGGTCATGTACCTGACATTTTTCCGATCGTATCGCTAGTCGTCTCATAAGACCATAAGAGTAATGGAATAGAAAAAAGACCGGTGTTGCGCACACAATAGTGCACTATAATATGTTCCGCGCAGATGACTAGTCTTCATTGAGATTGGACGCTGTAGCCGAAATTCGTTCACTATACACACTAAAAAAATTTTGCGTACATTGTATTGTATTGATTAAATTCATTTCCATTCTCTTTCCATGGTGCAAGTACACAAAAAAAATTAAAAAGAGTTCATGGTTAACGTAGGCCTGTAAGCTGAGTTTCTTTCTCCACTATAACTAAACCATTTCGGATATTTTGATATGGTGAAAAACCCTGTATTATTGATGGTGCCAGGCTCTCATTCCCATATTCTAAATTCATTACAATGCATAAGGAAAATGAAGGAATAAAAGTAAAGGTCGCATAATAAAGGCTCTATTTAATGTTTCGCATGCAATAAAAGACATATCAGAAATTTATTTTAAAATACTTTTAATGAAAAAGTTGATTATGTTTTTTAAAACACACTATTTTGATCTAAAATGGGAAATCATAAATTTAACAGTCCGGCGGGCCCCAACCAGCACCATCTAGCAATTCGGGGTAGGCGCTCTGCGTTAAGTTACGAACGGTACATACTGGCACATCAAAATTAGGATTCCCTTGCTAACACCCTTCTGGAGGATGTAGGCTTTGCATTGCGAGTAATGCTATAACTATAAAATTTAACACTACTTTGGGTTAAAAAGAATGGAAAAGCAAGAAATATTTTAAGTAATTTATTTATGAAAAGAGCTTTGCATAAGTTTTTCGATGCCCACCTAAGACAAATTTGGGACTGTATGTGATGAGCACGATTTTGTTCTGAGTGTAATTTATCTATAATATTTATGTATTTATGTATGGTGTAATTCATGTGTAATATGTACGTGTTACTAATATGTTAGTATTTTTATCAGTTGTCTGGTTGCCATAGTATAGTTTGTGATCAGATGACATTAGAAATCCCAAGATATTAAATGCACGTTATGTAGCGAAGTAAAGTTTCATGAATACTTTAGAACTTAAGATAAAGGTAGGGATTAATAATATAACATAAGATATTTTTAGAAATGATTTTAATCTTCCTTTTACCTGGAAATAATTACAGACTTTAAAAATCTTAATCTATAATTTATTTACAGTCAGTATCTAGTTAGTTACAACCTTAATTAGTTTTTATACACAAAGAAATTACTATTTTTTTGTTATACATTCTGTGAACGCTTACCTACATTTTTACAACCTATATCACATTTTCTTTTTATGTCTAGTATAATACAGTAAAGAATAAGGTGAAACACAATTTACTAGCCATCTGTAATATTAGTAAATCAGAGAAATTGATCTAGGTTACTAAAATGATTTATTTATTAATATTTATGCTTTCGTTAAAGACGTAAAATGATTTAAAATTGCTAATTTTACAATAATGATAATGGTAATTGTCATTAGCACTGGTATGGATATATGACATATGGAGTTCCCTATTCTGCAAGTTTTATTTCATTTTAAACTTATACAACTTATTTTTAAGATGTTCGAAAATTGATTACAGTTTAGCATGTTTGAAATGCTTAAAGTAAAACTATAAAAACTATGATTGAAGAAGTATTCAAAATTAATAATGTGAAAAGCGCTATCTGTTAGTAATGGTCCAATCTAAGTATTGACATATCATCCGTATTACCCGAGTAGGTTTCGCCAAGATGGTGCTAAACGTCTTCGGGGCGTTAAGATAATAGAACATCTAATGGATGTGATGGCGGAGCGGTTAACGTTAATGCACAAGGGGCTGAATACCTCGTTGTTTGCCAAATAAATCCGAAATAAGAAAATAAAATAAATAATATTAAAATTTAAAATGATATCTACAAATTATTTTAAAGATCTCTGAAATTACGTTAAATATGATTCTTTTCTATTGTTTATTTAAGCATATAAAATTAATAAAAATAAAATTTAAAATTATGAAACGTTTTTAGAATTATTTTAATGATGTCTGAAATTACGTTTCATACTTTTTTGTTTATTTAATTGTTGGAATAGATATGATCACAAAATAATTGAGATGTTTATTATCATCGGAACTTAATATTAATACCATTATTTTTATTATATTATTAGATCGTTAGAATACAATTTTTGATAACATCAATCACCATGCCAAAAAAAGAATACAACATCTATATATAGTATTTTAGCTTTCATGAATATTTCTGCAAACTTCATATGTATTTTCATGATACTTGTATGTCTAAGTGAACGCGAAGTGGCCAGCAATTGCATTTCACCTCATATTAAAATAGGATTGTTGCAGGAGGATACTCATACACGAAGTTACTCAATAGTGTATATAACGCAATACAACTTTACACTTAAATTAATATTTAACTATTGGTTTGAGTCAGCAACTATCCACTCTTACTACGAACGTTTTAAAATGACTTTATTTTGTATCTTAAAATTGTATTGTCAAGCGTTTATGTACATTTAGATATGTTATTTGATGAGAATAAAAATATTGTGAAATGCAAAGAATAATAAAGTACCAAATATATGACGCCAGCTATTCAAACTTATTTATTAGTTAATTAATTTTATTTACACAATATCCTACAAGTCAAAGTCGAAGTCTTTGTCTCGGTACAAAACAAATTACCAAACAATAGAAGCCAATTTCTGTAGCATTACGACACTATTTCGAATCAGTATTCCTATTGATCAAAATGTTCAAGGAGGCACTTTCGCCAATTCAGTCTTCAATCTAATGTTTATATGAAAGGAAATCTGTAAAATGTTAAACTGTCGTCTCCGCGAGGTCCGTAGCGGGTCAACAGAAACCATCCTTTAGGTCTGGGTAACCCAGGTCAGGCATCGCTCTCCGCGAACCGTTACCTCTGGAGTTGTCGCCGCGCGCACCTCGACTTGCGCGACCTAGACTAGCATACCTTGTGTCCGCCAGCTTGTCCCTCTGCGCCACCTCGTCATAGTAACGAGCGTCATTCAACCCTGCACTATATTTCTGACTTAAGCTGTACTTGTCTATAGTCGCATATTTCTGCACGGTTGCGTATTGACGTGCAGCTTCTGGAACCCCATTAGTTTTAGCACGGTCAAACGGCCGTTCTTCAGGGGGTAAAGCACCATCTAGCCTAGCCTTAAATTCTTTGTCTTTTCTTCGCCGCCTCCGGCAAGCACAAAGGGCAACTGAGATAGCACATATAAGAAGACCAACTCCAGCAGCGGCTGCGACGTACGGTGGAGGCAAGGATATCCGAAATGAGCAGTTGGAGTCATCTTCGTCGTAACCAGAAGGACAGTGGGCACTTCCATCACACCAAAGAGCGATGGGAATGCAGGCATTCAATTCAGGACAGCTAAAAAGAAAATACAAATAAGTTTAAATAAATGTGATAATATATCTAGGGACAATGTCACACAGATCGTCCTAGCCCCAAACTAAGCAAAGCTTGTACTATGGGTACCAGGCGACGATATACATACTTATATAGATAGATAAATACTTATATACATAGAAAACATCCATGACTCAGAAACAAATATTCGTGCTCATCACACAAATATTTGCACTTACCGGGATTCGAACCCGGGACCACCAGCTTCGTAGGCAGGAGCACACCAACTAAGCTACGGTGACCGTCATGTAGTTGTCATAATTACCATACCAATAAAATGTTACGAAACTAACCTGTATCGACACTCTAAAGCGACGGGTGGTGGTATCGTTGAGTCCGGATCATGTTCAAATGCAGGTGCTTTCATTAATTCAATCCATTTTATTGAATAATCAGCCTGTTCGTGTTGAAGAAAATCTATAACGTAACTTCGAGCATGTGGCTTCAAAGATGTTTCCAAAGTGGTCTGGGAAGATTTCCAACCTGGTGAATACAATTCAATTACATTTGTAGAATCTGGACATACTTCTTTAGCCTTGGAAGTATCATGCGCTTCGTATATGAATAATCGATTTGGTGTAGTACAGAAAGGAGAATTAGATGTCATTTCATATCCAGGTACTTTGACGTATAAATATCTTCCTTGTACTGGAGTAACTTCATCGCCTCCTGGTTCTATTAGCCAAGGCCTATGGACGCAAGCAACTTCAGCTCTGACGCTTTCTGATATAACGTGTCTATCCCCAACTATTTCTGGTACAACAGGTACTTGTCTTTTGTCAAATAGTCTGATTTCACCACTACTACCTCTGAGTCTCCGTTTACCCCACCCCGTTGAACAAACAGTTTCGTCAACAGCACCAGTTGGAACAAATTTATATTCGCCTTCAAATGCAAAATCATCATAATCCTCAGTAATATTCATCATTGTTACTGTAAAGTTGATTTCTACAACTGGAGCAGTCAACGTGTGTATATTTAAGGGCTCCGATCTATTAGTACAAATACAGTCCCTTTCTATCGGAACGCCCTCCCAAGGATATTCAGTAATAATTATTTGCGCGAGTCCTTCACCTCCTAACGTTCTTGTCGCAGGCCGATCACATTTCCAACGGCTCGTTCGTGAGTCTTTATGTGTATTACAATATTTATTTCCAAAGTAAGTACTTGTGAAGGTCAACTGTATTCTTTCACCTTGTTTAGCTTCGAATCTGAAAATATTATCATAATTTCAATAACGTCACTTCGAAAACTATGTTCAAAATTTTAAGGTTAGCGCTCATAGCTAGATGCACTTACCGGTCAGTAGCGATCGGTGAGTTAAGCAACTAGGACCGCGGTCAGTCCATAGATGGGTGACCATCAAAGTGGTTAAATTTCTGAGCGTCTCCGTGCTTCGGAGAGCACGTTAAGCTGTCGGTCCCGGTTGTAGTCATTAGACAACAGTCGTTAAGCCATGTCAGAGGCCTACTGGGCACCTTGAACAACTCTGACACCAGGGTAACCACTGCCCATACGAGAATGTGACACTGTTATCAGTGAGTTACATTCGCGCGATGCAGTGGATCGGCTAGTTTAAGATACTTGAACTTGGATTGACACGCTGCCGCGTGTCTAGATTAGCTGTTTTGTTGTAATTATGTTTTTGCTCTTTGTTGTGTTTTAACATAGATACAAAAATATTTAAGTATAATTGTGATATAAACCTTTAATATTATATAAACGAGCGCGTCTCGCCAACAAGCTTTGTCGCTTGGCGAGGAACAATTTAAATGTAAAAAATGTATTATCTTTTATGAAAAAACGATTTAAAAAAAAAGAAGAAGAATTTAAGGATTTATACAAAAACTTACCTCAGAATGCACGTTAAATTTTGTGCTCCCCCTCTTCCGTAGTAAAAAATAGCACGTGGTGCTTGGAATCTTCCAGAATAAGTTTGCGCTGATTTAAAAACTCTGTCGCAGGCTGATTGAGAGTCCACTAGAGGTTGCCCTTGTTCGCTTACGTCAACGAATTCATATCGGAGAACAAATGAAACGGGGTACAATGCCGATCCTTGACGGAGTTCCTGCAAAGAAATATGGGGTTTAGAACATTTTATTTGTGGAATAAGTTGACCAGGTGGTAATAATTCTTTTGGGTTATACCTAAAATACATAAGTGATGAGAATATTTGAATTTGCTTAATTCAAATAATTATTTAGATGAATGATAGTGGGCCTAATATACGATATTATGAAGATTAAAGAAAATGTCTAAAAATATAAGATATGATGGCGCATTGGTTATGCTTTGCCCACCTAATGGACGTATATAAACTCAAATTAGTTCTTATTTTCAATCTAAACAACTATACACACATATTAATAAAATTGAAGTGTCTGTTTGTAATATTGAAATAACCGCATTTTACTACATTTAGATGAATATAGTATATAGGTACCGTAAATACACCAAATTATTTTTTTTTGTCTGTCTTTTTGTTTCGGCTAATCTCTGAAATGGCTGGACCGATTTTGACGGGAGTTTTGTTGGCAGGTAGCTGATGTTATAAGGAGTAACTAAGGCTTTATTTTATAAAATATCTTTTATTTTAGAAAAATCCAAAAAAAGAACCAAAAAAAACTAATTAACACGTGGATGAAGCGCGGGTACAGCTATCTATACCTACATATAAATAAAATTGGAGTCTGTTTGTCATATTGAAGTTACCGTGTATAATAACAATTTTTACAATTTTTGTCTGTCTATCTGTCTGTTTGTTCCGGCTTATCTCTGAATGGCTGGTCCATATAACACATAGGTAGGCTATAAATATTTATAAACTACTAGCTATGCCCCGCGGTGTTACTCGCGTTAAATTTTATAAATTTTCTTTGCTATAAACCTCACGGAGCCCGAGACCTTTCCAACGAATGCAAAACCGTGGAAATCGGTTCGTGAGTTCTGGAGTTATAGCGTCAGGAAGGAAAACCTGACTTATTTTTATATAGTAGATAACGCGGGTAAAACGCGGGACACAGCTAGTATAAAATAACAATATCCTATCAATATTCCAAAGTAATCACAACTTAAGAATCTTTTTATAAGTAATGTAGAAAGGTCGACGTTGAGCAAGCTTGGTGTAGTAAAACTTCAAATATTTAGTTAGAAACTTGTTTGAG
The DNA here is from genome assembly GCA_951640165.1 of Pseudoips prasinana. Taxonomy (NCBI): domain Eukaryota; kingdom Metazoa; phylum Arthropoda; class Insecta; order Lepidoptera; family Nolidae; genus Pseudoips; species Pseudoips prasinana. The sequence goes on along the minus strand of OX621259.1, from coordinate 25,271,548 downwards.
TCCTTCCTCTGTTGAATTTAATATTGAATAATAAAGCAGTTCTCAAGTAGTGACTTTAACAACTTGCTTAAGACCAGGATTCCTATTTTAACTAGGGTTAGTTTGAACAGCTGCATTGAATATGACAAAGACGTCTGGCTCTCACTTCCTACCTGCACATTGCTCGCTGGAGATCTTGTAGCCATATAGACATGACTGATCTGCTGTGTTAAGTGAACTATCTGTAAATGATTGCTATCATATACTTAATTTAAAATTATTGACTGTCTCAAAATTAATAATGTTATTGTTTCGAAGTTTTTCTTTTGTATACCTAAATATAATCTAAAATAATAAGCATTCAGACAACCGATCGAGCATATATTGTATTTGCCTACTAAATAATTACTCTAATTGGACCAAATCCCGTGTTCATGTCCGCTTGAGTATGTTTCGCCGGACCATCTCAACTGGGTCGTGTTGAAACCGGTAGTAGATGAACCCACTGAGTTTGTTTCGCTGGGTCTTCTCAATTGGGGCGCATTGGATCCGGTGGTAGCATCAAAGCGCGACCGTCGTTATTACCCCAAGGTCCGTCATAATAATAATACCTTTAATATAGACAGAACCATTGACAATATGTAGTAAAAATATTAGACTTAAACTAGATAATTAAACATAATCTCTTGACAATAACTTGATACGAGCTAGCTAAATATCATTGTTGTAATAAAATAAATTTTATAAATGTTTTCATACAAGATGTACCTAAATATCTATGTTACTAGAAATAATATCTAATGTATACAACTATATTACTACAAACATGTTCTGACTATTTAAAAGCGCTTTTTTAAAATCTGCGTGAATAAAAAAAAAAAAAAAAAAAAGTACTAATCCTTTCTTCAACGTTTTTATAATTATTGCAAACTATAGTTCGTTCTTCCAGTTGTGGAGACGGTTTTTACAGGATTGACAGATTAACATTCATTTTGCATTGAAGTTATCTAGAATTAGAATCAATATCTACTAGGTATCGGCTGCACCATATTAACATTTTAACTGTACCATCTCAGTATATATATGAAAACCTACTATATGTGCCTAAACATATCGATTCTTTCTGTAAAAGGAGCGATACACATAATGTAAATACTAGATATAAGAATTATCTCATAATACATACTACCCGTCTCCACAAAATAAGTAACTCTTTTATGGGGCAATGTATAAGATTCTATAACAAACTTTCCAATGATATTAGAGAATTGTCTACGAATAATTTTAAAAGAATTATTAAAGCCAAATTGTGTAGTATTACAAAATTTCTGATTATTTAAGTGACAAAAGTGCTTGGGATTGAGTTGTTCTGAGTCAACACACATGATTGTAATTAATTTTAAGAATATTTTATTTAAAAAAAAATCCTACTGAGTTTTCTGGCAGTATTTCTTAGTAGCTGCTAAGCCATGCACTGCACGGTAGGGTCAAAAAAATGACGATTCCACATAAACGTAAAATTTTTACTGAATCAAAAGATTTTTGACATTGACCTTGACCTCATCAAGCACTATTAAAAGACGCGCAAATAAGAAGTCCTTTGAAGGTCGTGCAAACACTTCAATGAACCCATCATTAGTGATTTATATTGCTAAATTTGGACTGCAAACTAGCTAAAAGGTATCAAGTGGAGGTTTTTTTAATATTATAATTACTAAGAAGATTATACTAGGAATACTAGCTCTCAGTTCTTTATACATGGAGGCATATGATTAGGAACACTGATATGTATTTTTGATTTATATAAAAACATACGCAACAACAGGAAGGTTTACGGACTAAGCCTTCCTGAAGGAAATGAATGAAATAAATTTATAAAATAAAATAAAAAAAATAAAAAAGGTTTTTATTCACGTAGACTTTAAAAAAGCGCTTGTAAATAGTCAGAACATGTTTGTAGTAATATAGTTGTATACATTAGATATTATTTCTAGTAACATAGATATTTAGGTACATCTTGTATGAAAACATTTATAAAATTTATTTTATTACAGAAATGATATTTAGCTAGCTCGTATCAAGTTATTGTCAAGAGATTATGTTTAATTATCTAGTTTAAGTCTAATATTTTTACTACATATTGCCAATGGTGTATGAAACATACATAAGAACTTCATTCCGTTCATGTGATCGGAGTTATGTCAGTCACAATTCAACACCTGTGCCAGTGTAACGTATAATATTGTACCTATTTGTGCATTATTTAAATACAGTCCAGTATAAACTTATTTATGTGGTTTTATTACCAGCAACCGCCACATAAAATGGTCCTTCGAGGTTAATAATTAATAAGTGTTCACGGCAGTTTTTAAGGTTGTGAAGTGTGTCTCATTTTTATAAGTGTGGGCAATATCGGCCATTATTGCCGGTCCGCGTTCTCTTGTTCGTCCACGTTTCGATCGTGCGTCTCAACTTTCGCGTCGCGTGCGAGGAAGAAGCATTGCAAGGAGCGCCTACGTGAGCAAGCGGGACGTGCGTACGCGCTAGAACGAGAAGCGCGATCAACGCGAGCGCCAGTTGGTTGCCGAAGTCGTAGCTTCCGGAAGTTTTCGGCAAGCTCCAATAGCAGCCGCGTGCTGTACGCCGCACCGAGTTTCTGACCGCCATTTTATTCATTGTGTGGTATCCCCTTTTTTTACAAGAAAGTGTTCAAGCACGTGCACGATTTTCGGTTTCCTTGTTTTCAGCATTGTGCAATTATTGTATTCTGCAGAAATAAGCATCTATATATGCGCATTATTGCAACTATTGCAAGTTTTATATTTGGAAACCAACTTATTAGCCATCATGGCAAGCAATTTAAAACGCCTAATATTGGCCAGGGGCCAGGCAAAAGGAACTATAACAACATTAAGTAAGTTCATTGATTCCGATGAAGTCGAAAAGGCCTCTATAAAGGCGCTTATGGTAAAGAAGGACAGGTTGGTCACCACCTTTTCAGAATACAGCTCACTGAATATTGATATATCCCTTCAAGATGAGAAAAACGACGAAGACTTTGGTCACTATGAATCCATATATTTAAGTGCCTTAGCCGCATTCGAAGATGCCATCGAACAAAAATCGAGTCCATGTAAATCTCAGAAACTCGGAGACGAGCATGACGAGGAAGGGAAAGACGCTATGAAACGCCTCCCACCCATAAATATTCCTAAGTTTGGAGGTGAGGTAGGTGACTTCCACGACTTCATTAGCCTGTTTAAAAGTGTAATTGATAAGAATACTAAACTATCACTATGTGACAAGTTCTATTATTTAAAAACGTATTTATGTGGCGAAGCCGCCGAATTAATTAAACATTTATCACTAACTGCACAAAATTATGCAATCGCACTGCAATTGCTAAGTGAGCGCTATGATAACAAAAATAAAGTTATTAACTATCATGTCAATTCCATAATAGACTTAAAACCTATTTCTAAATGCACTGCCTTATCTTTAAGAGAAATCATTTCTCAAACCAGACAGCATTTAGCTGCCTTAAAGAACATGAACATACCTGTTCAGCATTGGGATGCAATTATTGTATGCATTTTGCTACGCAAACTTGATATGCACACATTAAGGTGTTTTCATCTGGAAACTATATCAGATGCTGACTCTGGCTTAAACTCACTTCTTAAATTTCTAGAACAACGGGCAGCAGCACTTGAAACTGTGGCAGATAGCCAAACATCCTCAAATAGTGCAGTGAACAGCGGCCGCAGGACAAGTTTGGTAGCCACAACAGGGGGTAAGCATATTACACAAGTATGCAAATTTTGTAAATCTAATAACCACCAACTATATAAATGTGAAAAATTTAAGCTTGCCTCGCTATCTGATCGTTTCAACTATGTAAAGAATAATGATTTGTGTAACCTATGTTTAAACAAACACCTATCAAAATGTAAATTTACTTTTAAGTGTTCCATTTGTAAACAGAACCATAATAGTTTACTACATCAAAACAAGCCTGAGCATGAGTTAAGGCAGGTTTCACTATCTATGAATAAATGTGATGATGTTTTATTGCCTACTATAAAGGTACATATAACTGACAAGTTTGGTCAGCAAATTGAATTAAGGGCTCTTTGTGACTCGGGTAGTCAAGTTTCCTTTTTGTTGTCAAATCTAGCAGAAAAAATTAATTGTAGGTTAGTCAATAACTATACCTACATTAAAGGAATATGTGGTCAATCAAACACAATTTCTCAAACTGCTACTTTTGACATCTCTTCCACTCTAAACACTTACAACACTCAGATAGTATGCTGTGTAGTGCCAAACATCACTACTGATCTACCTCAGCGTGAGATAGACACAGAAGATTTAAAAGTTCCGTCATATGTTAAGTTAGCTGACACAGAATTTTACAAAACAGGAGAAATAAGCATCTTATTAGGTTGTGATGTTTTCTTTAAAATTTTATTGCGTGAACAAATACCTATTAGCCCTGAGGGTTTGTTTTTACGCAGCACCCAGTTTGGGTATATAGTGGCTGGAAGAGTGACGACTAAAAGCTATGCTCCAGTAAGTCATAGGGTAAACAAGTGTACCACACACATTTTACAAAAAAGTGAAAGTGATAGTGTTAAAAATATAGAAAAAACATTAGAGCAGTTTTGGAAATGTGAACAAGTGACAGAAGTTTTTACTGAGTCGGTTTCTGAAGAAGCTCTTGCTGAAAAAATATTTTCTGAATCTGTAATGTTGAATGACAATAAGTTTCAAGTTGACTTACCTTTAAAACAAAATTTAAATCAATTAAACATGGGGGACTCTTCCTCAAGAGCTATACAACGTTTTAACAATTTAGAAAAACTACTTGATATGAAAAACCAATTAATTTCTATATTAAAACTTGGTGGATTTAAACTTCATAAATGGAGTTCTAATAGTGAGTATATTCTAAATGACATTCCTTGTGCCTTGCAAATATCAAGTGAGATTGATTTATGCAAAGGTGATGATGATCAATATGTAAAAACCTTAGGTATCAAATATAACCCACAAACGGATATATTGAACATTTCTTGTCCAAAAACTGAGTTGTTAGATGTTTATACTAAACGTCAGACATTAAGTTTTATTAGCAAACTCTTTGATCCACTTGGTCTAGTAGGTCCAATCATTGTACTTGCAAAATTAATCATGCAGCAAACATGGTTAGAGAAGGTTTCATGGGACTCACCATTACCCCATAACTTAAACAAAAAATTCAGAAGTTTTGTTGAAAATTTATCAAAAACAGATTGCATTCAAGTAAAAAGACATATTGACACACAAAATTCAGCATGCATTGAGCTAATAGGTTTTGCAGATGCCTCACAGAAGGCTTATGGTTGTTGTGTTTATTTAAAAACCATTAACACCAATGGTCAAGTAAATGTTGACTTTTTATGCTCAAAATCAAGGGTAAATCCCATAAAATCATTAACCACACCAAGATTAGAGTTAAATAGTGCTTTGACTTTTGAGACAAATAAAGATTTCAATTTATATTCATATTATTCTGATATTAACAAATTAAAAAGAATTATTGCCTATATTTACAGGTTTTTTAACAATTGTAGAATAAAGAAACAAGACAGGGTCTCTGGTCATCTAAAAATAAAGGAACTAAATTTTGCACTTAAAAATATAATTAGACAAGATCAGATAAAACATTTTGGTGAAGAAATTGCTTGTATTATCTCCAAAAAACCAATTAATATGAACTTAAAATCTTTAAATCCCTTCTTAGATGGAGAAGGTATCCTCAGAGTAGGAGGCAGGTTACATAATGCTAACATACCATATGATCAGAAATATCCTATCATAATACCTAAAAAATCATTTATTACACGGTTAATAATTACTAATGAACACAAATGTTTGTTACATGCGGGAAAAAAGTTGACCCTAGCAAGCTTATGTCAGAGGTTTTATATAATTAATGGACTTAGAGAAGTCAAGGGGGTTATTCATAAATATTTAGTGTGCTTCAAGCTAAGAGCTAAGGCATCAGAGCAAATGATGGGATCTCTTCCTTCAGACAGGGTGAACCCCAGCAGACCTTTTGAAAAGGTTGGGATTGATTATGGTGGTCCATTTTCAATTAAATTACACCATGCTAGAAAACCATTAATTTTAAAAGCATACATGGCATTATTTGTTTGTTTTGCAACAAAGGCCATTCATATTGAATTGGTATCAAGCCTAACAACTGAATGTTTTTTACAGGCATTAAAAAGATTTATTTACCGTCGCAATAAACCTTCTATAATTTATTGTGACAATGGTTCTACCTTCAAAGGTGCCAATAATCAATTGCATGAGTTATACTCATTACACTTTAATCAGGTACATCAGGACAAAATTATAAACTTTACTTCAGATCTCGGTATTGAATTTAGTTTTATTCCCTCTTATTCGCCAGTATTTGGAGGCTTATGGGAAGCAGGAATTAAGAGTGCAAAATATCATTTAAAAAGAGTTGTAGGGCAACAAATATTAACTTATGAAGAGTTGAATACCGTAATAATTCAAATAGAATGTCTATTGAACTCCAGACCTTTACTTTCTTTGCCAGACATTGATCCAAACGACATATCTTATCTAACTCCTGCTCATTTTTTAACAGGTACTTCTATTACATCATTCCCCGAGCCTGATGTGACAAATGTACCCGTAAATCGTTTATCATTTTGGCAGCAATGTACCCACATGGCTCAATCCTTTTGGAAATCCTGGTCAAAACAATATTTGACTCAATTACAAAATAGGCCAAAGTGGCACAGCTGTGTCCCAAATATCGAAAAAGGGGTCTTAGTGCTATTAAGAGTTGACAACACCCCTCCATTAACTTGGCCAGTGGCTAGAGTAGAACAAACTTTCCCTGGATCAGATGGCAAGGTCAGGGCATTATCTGTAAGAACTAATGGTGGTAAAATCATGCGTACTAGTGTGATGAAAGTTTGTGTACTTCCCATTTATGAATAAATCATAAACATTATGCTTACCAACTTACCTTTTTGTGGCTACTGGACGCAGCTGGGCATGTTCCTATGTAGTATTATATCCTACAGCATTTTCTTTCATTATTTTGATTTGTTTAAAACTAATCTCATCCGCAATGTTAATATGGTAATGCTAACAAAATTAATGGTCTGTATCTGATAGTTGTAAGATTAAATAAAGAAATTTATAATGTGCCTATCCATAGATATTATACCTACTATATTCAAAAACTTAAAATCTGTTATAAATTCTGTTATTAACAATGTTCTTTTTTGTAAAACTATAATAAATAGAACTTAGTATTATTTATGCTTGTGTTATAAATTCTGTTATTAACAATGTTCTTTTTTGTAAAACTATAATAAATAGAACTTAGTATTATTTATGCTTGTGTTATAAATTCTGTTATTAACAATGTTCTTTTTTGTAAAACTATAATAAATATAACTTAGTATTATTTATGCTTCTGTTATAAATTCTGTTATTAACAATGTTCTTTTTTGTAAAACTGTAATAAATAAAACTTAGTATTATATAAGCTACTGTTATAAAAAAATAAAAAACACAAAGATTAATACATTATAATTAAACATAATGTCAACAGATAAGTAGTTATACCTACCTACTTTATAAAGGTAAAAAATAATACAGGTGTACATGAATATTGTTATATGTAATAACTATTGTCCTATATATTACTGCGAGTTTATATGAATGGCAATAACTAATTTCAAATGGAATGACTAATTTCAGTGAAAATTTGTTAACAACTTTGTAAGTAGCTTACCAGTTTATAATTTATTCAATTTAAAGATAATATAGACTTTGTTTAAGATTGTCTGTCAGTCATTCTGTATCAATTCTACAATTGTATTGTAATTTATTCAAGTGTATTGGACCATTCAAAAAGTAAATAGTAAAAGATTTGTTTTAATGTTATAAAATAATAAATAGTACCTAAGTTTAAAAGGTTTCATGTATACCGGCATAATAAAACAGTTTCCTATTTGTCTAATAATAAGTAGATTTAAGATTAAGTCAAATTTTAGTTTGTATTTTCTTTCTTTTTCTTTGATGGCGTTGCCAATTTATGTATGAAACATACATAAGAACTTCATTCCGTTCATGTGATCGGAGTTATGTCAGTCACAATTCAACACCTGTGCCAGTGTAACGTATAATATTGTACCTATTTGTGCATTATTTAAATACAGTCCAGTATAAACTTATTTATGTGGTTTTATTACCAGCAACCGCCACAAATGGTTCTGTGTATATTAAAGGTATTATTATTATGACGGACCTTGTGTTAATAACGACGGTCGCGCTTTAATGCTACCACCGGATCCAATGCGCCCCAACTGAGAAGACCCAGCGAAACAAACTCAGTGGGTTCATCTACTACCGGTTTCAACACGACCCAGTTGAGACGGTCCGGCAAAACATACTCAAGCGGGCATGAACACGGGATTTGGTCCAATTAGAGTAATTATTTAGTAGGCAAACACAATATATGCTCGATCGGTTGTCTGATTGCTTATTATTTTAGATTATATTTAGGTATACAAAAGAAAAACTTCGAAACAATAACATTATTCATTTTGAGACAGAGTCAATAATTTTAAATTAAGTATATGATAGCAATCATTTACAGATAGTTCACGTAACACAGCAGATCAGTCATGTCTATATGGATACAAGATCTCCAGCGAGCAATGTGCAGGTAGGAAGTGAGAGCCAGACGTCTTTGTCATCGATGTACTCTTTAGTGGTGTAATAACCCCTAGCCATAAGTATACGTTTAATATGTGTTTTAAAACTTGTGTCAGGCAGATCAGTAATTTGAGTAGGAAGCTTGTTATAAAACCTAATACAATTTCCTAAAAATGATTTATTAGTTTTGCTTACTCTAAAGCCTGGCATGGCTAGTTTGTTTTTATTCCTAGTATTTATAATAGGTCTTTACCTATGAAATTGCCGTTTTGTATGAAAAAATTTAAACGAATTTTTTTCATGAATTTTTTTATTTGTATTAATCGAAGTAATCACCCATGCAATCAATGCATCTTTGCCATCGCAGTGGCAGTTTATTGATGCCCTTCTTAAAGAAATCAGCTGGACGGGAGGCAACAAATTCTTCAAAGGCATTTTGTACTGCCTCTCGGGTATTGAATTTTTTTCCCGCCAAGAAGTTATCCAAATTCTGGAAAAAGTAGTAGTCTGTAGGCGCAAGGTCTGGTGAGTAGGGCGGATGACGGAGAGCTTCCAACCCCAGTTCTTGCAACTTGGAGACCGTCTGCTGTGCAGTATGAGGTCGCGCGTTGTCGTGCAGGAGCAGCGGAGACGAGCGATTGACCAATGCTGGTTGGAGTTGCGCCAGCTTCTCCATCATTGTGCTCAGTTCTTCACAGTACACATCTGCAGTAATGCTCACCCCGTTTGGTAAGAAGCTGTGATGAATCACACCGGCGCTAGACCACCAAACAGTGACCATCACTTTTCTAGGGGTAAGTTTTCGTTTAGGGCATTGTTTAGGTGCTGAACCAGGATCCAACCAACTTGCTGAGCGCTTGCGGTTATCAAACAGAATCCATTTTTCATCGCAGGTAACAATGCGGTTCAAAATTCCTTCATTTGTGTGTCTGTTGAGCAGTGCAAGGCACGTCTCGACGCGTACTTCGCGCTGGCGATCATTGAGTTCGTGGGGCACCCATTTGTCAAGCTTTTTTACCTTGCCAATTTGACGCAAATGGACCAATATTGTTTTGACGCTAACGTCGAAAGCTGCTGCTAATTCAGCCGTAGATTGTGTATCATCAGCTTCCACAACCGCCTTTAATTCGTCATTGTCGACCAAAGTCTTCGGACGACCGCGAGGTTCATTTTTCAGGTCGAAATTTCCAGAACGGAAGCGAGCAAACCAATAACAGGTGGTGCGTTGGTTTGTAGTGTTAGCTCCGTAAACATCGTTGATGTTGCGTGCCGCTTGTGCCGCGTTGCTGCCACGACGGTACTCATATTCCATAATTACTCGAATTTTTAACGTATCCATGATGACGAAAAAGATTGAAATGCGATGAAAATGTAACACTAATCAATAAAGAAATGACTACTTTTGGAAAAAAGAATCCATGTTTTTAAAATAAAATTAATTTGAAATTAGAATTCTTAGCCAAACAAAAATTATTTTGATTTGAAATGGCCAGTACTGCAGAACGGCAATTTCATAGGTAAAGACCTAATATTATGCAGTTCACCTTTCTTTTTATAATTATGAATATTTTTTCTAACAAACATTATATTCTGATATATATATTCCGATGGCACAGTAATTATATTTATTTCTTTAAACAAATTTCGCAAAGAATCGCGACTGCCTAAACCATAAATGGCTCTGACTGCTCTTTTCTGCAATACAAAAATAGTACCTATGTCAGCCGCCGAACCTCACAGCAGAATGCCATACGACATAATGCTATGAAAATACGCGAAATACACTAATCTAGCAGTTTGTTCATTTGACAATTGCCTTATTTTCCAGACAGCATAGGAAGCCGAACTTAATTTACCTGCTAACTTTTCAATCTGAGGACCCCATTGCAATTTTGAATCAAGTGTCAATCCTAAAAATACGGTCGATGGGACTAAATCTAATATTTTCGCATTAAGTGCAACTGTTGGTACAATTTGAGTCACATTCTTCATCATGATCATAATACCAGCTATAAGCAGTCCACTGCTGGACAAAATTCTATGCCATATTATTCTATCAAATATGCCATAATTGCCACGCTTGGCACGGGGACTGCAGTAATATGATTATAGTACTCAGAAGGCGGCTGCTGCTCGTCCTCTGGCATATATTCCCTCGGGTCGACTTCTACGCCCCCCCGGGATGAGATGGGGTGATGATATTCTGATATTCGCCGCCGTCACCACACAGCAAAGTATATCTTAGTTAAAACTTACACTTAACTAAATATATTGGTAACATATGTATGTGTAATGTTCGACTAAACAAACATAAATGAATATGTGAAGAACATCTGGAACCAATAAGCAATTTAGCCATAATTTCGAAATGTATTAACAAGAAAATAACTACTAAATTTGAATTTTATAGCATTATTCGCAATGCAAAGCGTTTATCTAAACTTAAAAATGGGAAATCATAAATTTAATCGTCCGGCGGGTCTCGAACATGATTAAATTTATGATTCCCATTTTTGAGTTTAGATAAACGCTTTGCATTGCGAATAATGCTATAAAATTAAATTTAATAATTTGGAAGGTATTATCAACATGATATGATCTTTCACATGCAACTGTGAACATATCAGTCGGCCATGTTTCTAGAAAACAAAACCGATAGATAAACCTACATCCTCCGGAAGGGTGTTAGCAAGGGAATCCTAAATTTGATCTGCCAGCGTGTATCGTTCGTAGCTTAATGCAGAGCGCCTACCCTGGATTGGTAGATGGTGCAGGTTCTAGACCCGCCGGACGATTAAATTTATGAATTCCCATTTTTGAGTTTAAAATAACTACTGAACAACAACAATAAATCCAAATTTCACAAACACTTCCGTACGTGTCCCATCGTATACTTCTAACACTCGAAATAGCGGAACAGCACTAAAGTATTCCATCATTCCGAAAGGAGTGAACCAGCACGTAGCCACGTACCCCCTGCATTATTCACTATGGCAAATGCAACTGGAAGCGCACGTGGCTTATCTACGCTGGCTGCTATGAATGTTTCACACGCCAGAAAAGTTACCCCTAGCTATGGGAATACAGTTGAAAGGGCAGTTTCGAGGGAGGAAACAATAGACGGGCACGATCCCGCGTGAATTGCTGTTCAAAAAGTCAAGTTATCGATACTAGAATAAATGTAAAGAGGCTTGGTATTAACGTCATACGTAAATTACTAAGAAAAACATGTATTAATAATTTCAAATAATGAAATTTATTCAGCACTTGGGTATTAACATACACTTGTACTTGTCAAGCTCGCAGTGCAGTACATAAAAAAAGTCGAATACAGTATAAAAATAACAAAAGAAATTAATTAGTCCGTCCGTGCGGTCTGTTTTCTCATATATATTTCTTAAATCCTAAAATAAATAACAAGAGACTAATGTATTATTTTGAAATTTAGTTGAACTATATTAAAATTAAGGATATGAAGGCAATTTTTTTATCAGTGTTACTCACCAATGTCATTGTGCATGTTGTGGCACCTTTAGAAGCTGTACATTTAAATTATATTATTGTATAGATTAAAACCTTTTAGATTTAAGTAGATGTAACAGCTACTGGATGTCCTTAAATAAATAAATAAATGAGCATTTGGCTAGCGCAGAAGGCTCTTAACCAGTAGCTGAAAAAGACTAATACCTAATGTTATTATAAACTAATTATTTTAATAATTTTAATTGTCAAATATAATTATATTTGACAATCTTATTGCACCCACCTCTCTCTCTGTACTACCGAAAGGTTGACTGGTAGATAATGTCTAGGGCATTAAGTCCGCCTATGTACAATATGCTTTGTGCTATCTTCACTTTTGCTTAGTACAGAGTGTAGCGACAAAATTCATGACCGTACTAAATACAAATACAAATACAAATACAAATACAAATACAAATACAAATACAAATCTTTATTGCAATCATGTGTACAATATTGGTGTTACAAAACATATTAGTATCAACATGAACCCTGTTAGGGCACAGCAATTAATTTTTATCTTGAATATTATTCAGCCAAGCAGGTACATTATTTCAATGAAGTTAAAACAATAATTAAAAATATTATACAATAAAATAAAATACATAACAAATTTAATTTCAATACAATATTAATGTCAAATTAATTATAAAATTGATTCATGATTATTTATTAAATTATAATAATTACTAAATAAATTCTAGCACCATAAATCATGTCATTTTCCGCATAATCGAAACAAATTAATTTGTCACTTGGGTAGACTTTTGTCTTCGAAAAACTCTTGCAAAGTGTAATATGATTTCTCTATAAGAAGATAATTAAGCTTATTTTTAAAAATGTTTAAATTGGATATGTCTTTTATTGTTTTTGGGATTTTATTATATAACTTAATCGACATAGCATATGGTCCAGAATGGAATAGTTTTAAACTGGAAGCAGGCAATACTAATTTGTTGCTAAATCATTTCCTGATGCACTGTTGTTTGTTCGGTTAAAAATTTCAGGCTAGCTGTAGCCGCTCTTTGCATACGGGAGAACATCCGAAATGGGTAGATAAATATTTGCAGCTGTAATTATGTGAGCTTTGGCAGTTAGTTGTTTGGTGGCTGTTGTTGCTTTAATTACGCGTTAAATTCTTTTATGTGCTCGGTGTTTTGTGTGGACGGTGCGGTATTGGGTACGGGTGCGCCCGTTTGGGTATTTTCGCCTTTTCTTATAAAATAAAATAAATAATAAATAAAATAAAAAAGGTTTTTATTCACGTAGACTTTAAAAAAGCGCTTGTCAATACTCAAAACATGTTTGTAGTAATACAGTTAATATTTCTAGTTACTTATTATAGATATTCAGGTACAGGGAATGTTAAAACATTTATACAATTTATTTTATAATGGTAGTGACATTTAGCTAGCTTGTATTAAGTTATTGTCAAGGAGATTTTGTTTAGTTGAAGTTTTTAATATTATGTATTGAAATTTAAATTTTACTACATATTGTCTGAATTGTTCTGTCTATATTAAGGTATGAATTCAGTATTATTATTATAACGGATCTTGTGTTTAAAACGACGGTCGCGCTTTAATGCTACCCCCGGATCCAATGCGCCCCGGCAGGCAGGGATATAAGGCAGGGGGAATGCGTAACCATCTATGATGATGCGATGGATGCGCATGCCACCCACGGGTGTCTACGGGTGGGTATGTCGGGCTCAAACCGACTAAACCTGACCTGCCGTGGACTTCTTCTGGCGCCTGATAGGGGGAGCCCCGGGAACGCGGGTATGCTGCTCTGGTGCCCCCCTTTTACGCCGTGTCCCAGATGGTCGGGACACGCACCCGGGGAAGGCTCTGAGTTGCCCTCCCCTATTACCGACTCCTGCCAGTTCGGCACAGTGACTGCGTCACAAACAAATCGCTGTCTTCCCGGAGCTGATTGCAAGTGGCTGCAGTAGAGGATACTTCACATACTACCACCGCAGCCCCAAGGTAACTAAGCCTAGTTGATCAAATAATTAATTACGCTGTATTGAAACTTTAGGGTTGTAACTTTTAGACAGCGCTGTCTTTAGGTATTTTGGTCTAGTGGTGAGTGAACCTGACTGCTAAACCAGATTACTTGTTCTTTGTATGGGTGTAATTTATCTATATTACTATGTATTAAGAAATATATAAGCTGGGCCCCGCGGTTTTACCCACGTTAAACTTTATAAATTGCCTATGTGTTATTGGGATATACAAGCTATCTTACTACAAAGTTCCATCAAAATCCTTTCGGTAGTTTTTGCGTGCAAGAGTAATAAGAGAGGGCGGCAAACGAGCAAGTTGGTCACCTGATAGTAAGGTGGTAGGATTCGCGAGTGCGTTACCGGCCTTTAAGAGTCAGTAAACAAGTGTTCCTGAACCTTCCCCTCACCCCGATTAGCTCTGACAACCTTACAGACACACGGAAACACAACATAAAAATTATTAATGTTATTATTAAGATATATGTCTCCTGTAAGGTGGAGGTACGTCCCCAGTTGGGCAGCTCTTTGAGCAAATAAACGCTGTGCCTTACCTCTCTTAAATATACTACAATACATCCATAGTCACAAACTTTAGCATTTATAATATTAATTGAAAGTAGTATGTTTATCAGTTGTATGGTTGTCACAGGTTCTGTCAAGTTTGGGATCAGACAGCAGTGTTTTAGCCCAAGATATTTATTATATTTAATATAAGACTCATAAATTCCAGCCGTATAATGTTTACTTCTAAGTGGAAAAATCTATACACAAAACTGGGTTTTTATAATAAAAATAAATACACATGATAATTTATGTGTAAATTTGAACATGACGTGAATTAAATTCAAACACAAGAGGTTTAAGTGGCACTCTATTTCAATAAAGTTTTCTGAAATGTAGTGTGTTTTATTGTAATGAATAAAAACAATATCAAATATGTTTGGACAAATAACAAACTGCTATCTGATACCAAAATAGGAAGAGCCTATATATACTATAAAAACCAAATAACTGACAAAAATACTTATATAGCAAAATACATACATATTATAAATAAATTCCAACCAGATACAGAACACTATAGTCATATTCATCACACATAAATTTGTCCCAAGCGGGGGTCGAACCCACTACTTCTGGCTTCGCTGTTAGAATATTTAACCCTAGACCAACAAGCCCATATTTTTTTTATTAGATGATAAACCAATAGTACATCATTTATCATGTACATTATATATGTGTATTTTAAATAATTTAATGTTAAATGTAGGTACTTATTTTTAATTTATATTGGTACGAGTTGACAAGGTTTAAGTTGATACCTTATTGTAAACGATAAAACCAAGAGGTATTAAGCGATAAAACCTAAAACGATTGAGCATGAATGCAATGAAGGAACGATATGAACGAGCAAAAATAAAATAGGATTAGGGTAGATGCTCTTGTCGCTGATAGACGATACAGGTTTGTTTCGTCCTAGGTGATTATATTTATAAGACTGGTTCTCAATGTGTTTACTTTTTTTAAATTCTACTTTTTCAAGTGCAATTTCTGATCGAAAAGCCTGGGTAACTGGACTTAACGGTGCTGTTGACACATTCTCTTAAGAAGTAAAAAAAAATACTCGCAAATCTTAATTTTAGGGGATAGGCACACTGCCCCGCATGACACAGCGTAATGCATTAGTGCGTGTTCTAACGTTGCTTGTAAGCATCTCCATTTGTATAGAAAACACGCACAGTCCAACGCACAGAACATGCATCTGCATGCACGCACGTGGATGCATGTTCTGTGTGTTGGACGTGCGTGTTTTCTATACAAATGGTGGTACTTACAAGCAACCGTGTGCCAATCGCCTTATAGGCATAGAATGTATGTTAAACAAGCAACCAATTCATTACTTCTACAATCTGTCATCTTATATAACAAGCTGCCAATAGAATTTAAAATTATACACAGAGTTAACTTATTTAAAAACAAATTGAAGACATTTTTATTGAAGAAAGCGTATTATAGTATTAATGAGTTCATAAATGACAAACGACAGATGTAACAACGTATTCTTGACCGTTATGTATGATAGTTTTTGTTAGTTTTATTTTGTATTTTAGATTTGTATTGTACAACAAATGTTTCAACACAATGTAACTTGTTAAGAAATATATGACTTATGACTTATAATATAAAGCCTTAAATTGGTTATAGCTAACAAATAAGCTATATAAAGCCTTAAATTGGTTATAGCTAACACTGATTTAGCCATTAAAGTCTGACGAGTTTACTGGCTAAATCAGTGTTAGCTATAATAACTTTTGCCCGTCTTGGGGTTGACACCCCAAGACGGGCAAAAGTTATTCACGAGTATATCCAAGAGACTGCGGCAGAGGCTTAGAAATTTTCAAATTACTCATAACCTATTCTAGTATGTATTCCTAGATTTTCCTTTGTATACCATGTAGCCTAATGTTTTTCTGAGAGAATTCGGAGGTGAACCAAAGTTATTGACATAGCCCGACGAAATGCAAAGCTGAAGAAGCAAAACGGCAACTAGTTTCTAGAACCGTCGTCGGTCGTTGGAGTGGAAAGGTTCTCTAGAGGCGACCATGAACCCGAAGAGGCCTCCTACAAGATGGACCGATGACATTGTGAGGACGCTGGAAACCGCTTGATACGGATACCGTAACATCGGCAGTTGTGGAGATCTTAGGGGAGGCCTTTGTCCATGCCTAGTATGATGAAACTTGGAAAAGATGAACTTAACGATGTAAAATCAAAATCGCTCTCCGTCTAACTGTTTAATGGCTACTAGTTTATATGCAAGTTGGAGAAAGCCTGGAGATTTGTCATACAGGTCTCCTAATACAGACTCCAGCAATCTCAAATGTGTAACATAAGCTCAATCTTTGTTTCCTAAACTGTTATAACTGCGGTGTATTTTAATTATATACTCTGTGCCACTCCTCGCTAGGTGTGTCTGTGGTTGAGGAGGGGTGTGTGTCGATGGTAATAAAGAGTGGGCTGTACTCTGTAGTGTTAATTGTATTAATTGTTCTTAAATAATAAATGTGATTACAATATCCAAGTCTTTATATATATATCAACGCATATTAATTTTGGTCCTGCAAAACGTGCAAACACAATAATAACTAATGCATGTACGAGTACCTTTTTAAAATAACAACTTAATACACTTACTTGTAGTATAGTGAGTGCGTTTCCAGATGTGATGTAGCTTTCCGATGGCGCACAGGGGCGAGTGGCCCTGGTTGCGTTGGAGAGAAGAGCGTGATCACACAGCCTCGGAGACTCCTCCCGGCAGAACATACCCAGACGCAATTTCTTGTCCATCATGTCCAGCTAAATTAAAAATAATATATATATTAGTTCTGTAACGCTTAAAAAATTCAATTTTCAATTGGCTGTCAGATGGGTGTTTTTATACCATTTGTGAATTTTTGATGCTGAAAACTTGACATGCAAAATAGACAACTTGACATACATAGGTACTCTTTGATTAGATTTGATTTGTTTTGATTTTGACAAACTTTTTAATTTTGATATCAGACATTATAAAATTGTTATTATTATTATTTTAATGTGCTTATAATTATGTCAAACACATTAGACATATTAATGAATGTGGTATTATTCTATAGATGCTGTATATATATTTTTTTTGTTTTATTAAATTATTCAATTACTTTATAATAATTATATATTATTATATCGGCGTAACATGCTGGACCTGTACAATTCTATATAACACCTTGTAACCATGCTTCTGGCGAATAAATAAATATTTCATTTCATTTCAGACTTGATAGAAAAAGGTTGGATTTTAGGGGATAGATGTTAATCGTCAAAATACATATTAAACCAGCTTTAAAGTAAATCATGCAGGAAAGTCTTTCGAACTGTCGATAGAAGTGAAAACAATTTTTTACACTTCGAATCTAAACAATCTATAGGCACAATATAATAATAATAATAATTTAATTCAGAATAAATTCCATATGTGTTAGTTACAATGACAACTTATAAACTAATGTTAGTAAAATAATATTTCTAGCTGCGTGAGCATCGTGGCAGAGCCCACCGACCCTTGGAAATGTCTACTTGACTGCGTGCAGTCGTATCCACCTTCCCAAGATCGGAGAGTCCCACCTATCGACCAAAGTTTTAAGAATGCTGTTGGGACTGGCACGCATACGACGGAGCAGAGATGCGGACCTTTTGCGCATGATGGCCGAAAAACTATCAACGGCCGCGACGGCAAGCATTCCGGACGCGCTACAAAAACGCGGCCGCCCCATCAACACCCGGAACGTGTTGTTATGTTGTATGCGCAAGCTACTGTATACCCTCTGCGTAAAGTTGACCCATAGACTGCACGTGTAAAAGGATTGGCAGTAGGCTTTCAGAAAAGCTTCACCGTAACCTGAGCCGTGCAGCGCGCAAACCAATATAATAGGTGAGCCTTCACATTGAGATATACTCTTTGTATATAATGTATACTAATAACGTACAGGAGTATATCTGCATCTCATCATGCACATAATACATATAACTCATGAGAAGCGTGCGCTGTCGATGACCCAAAAGTGTTCAACGCGCATAAAAAAGTTAAACATTTAAAAAAAAAATTCGAATTCACACAGGCATAACCATTTGCAATTTATGGTACATATGTATATATCTAAAACATTTAACTAAACACTTTAAAGTAGGTACTCAATTATTATGATAGAGGGCTATTGAATAATTGAGGAGTTAAAAGCTTTCGAAACCTTGAGTAAAAGATTTTGTAAGTGCTTATTTTTACACATAAAAGCTTTAGTTTTGTTGAATATAATTTGTCATCAATATTTTATAGACTACATTATTATTTATATCCAATTTAAATTCAATTATATATCCAAACATAATATTATTCCAATACATTGAAAGCAAACTAAAGAATAAATAATTTATTCAACTCAGCAACACTATTTACATAGTGTATCTGGGAATGAACGGAAAAAACTTTTCTGATTAAAGTGCCAACTAAAAATAAGTTCAACTCGAACCGCTTATCCATTCTTAATGCTAACTGAAGAATCTCGAATGAATGAAACGAAACACCGCACTGCAGTCGGTAGTCCGTAGAACTCGGTAAAAGTGCTCAGACACATTAAAGAAAATTAATGTTTGGCTGCCGACGTCAAGTGAAGAGGTTGAGGTAGTTGGCAAAGTGAAATGGCACGAATAAAGGCAGTGCGAAATGGCACGAATAGGGGCAGTGCGAAATGGCACCCAATTCTACATCGCTTCGTACTCCGTAGTAGGTATTAGTATCATTGCATTAGCACAGTATAAATATGTAGAGTAAGGTAACTAAGCTAATAAATACCTGTATTACTACAAACATGTTCTGACTATTTACAAGCGCTTTTTTAAAGTCTACGTGAATATAAAAAAAAATAAAAAAAAATAGGTTTCTAACCTTTTAGATACCAATTCTTCAGACATCTTAATATGAACTGTATAAATTTAAGTGCGGGTGAGAATCTAATTAAAGCGCGACCGTCATTCTAAACACAAGGTCCGTCATAATAATAATACTGAATTCGTACCTTAATATAGACAGAACCATTCATACAAAATGTAGTAAAATATAAATTTCAATAATTAAACCTAATCATAATGTCCTTGACAATAACTTAATACAAGCTAACTAAATATCAGTACTATTATAAAATAAACTTTATAAATGTTTTAACAATCCGTGTACCTAAATATCTATAAGTAACTAGAAATAATAATTGTATTACTACAAACATGTTCTGACTATTTACAAGCGCTTTTTTAAAGTCTACGTGAATAAAAACCTTTTTTATTTATTTTTCCTTTTTTTATAATCGAACCCACGACCACGGGGTATGCGGCCCCATGTGCATTAACCACTCCGCCACCGCACCGTGGTACTGCCACTTCGAATTTATACAATCCATTCGATATATCTTAACGCATTTTACGGCCTTGCGTCTGTTACAGAGGATTTACGGCGCATTGTCTGAGAGACATTTCTTATGGTGGCTAAACAAACCGATGCGAGAGCGACATAGCCTGCCGCAGGCCTGACAAGAGAAGTTTGCGGTGGTTGTGGCCGAGCCGCCTTCATGTCGCTTCTGTCTCTTATCAGCAAGTACTCCGAACCAGGCTCCATCACAGATCTTACGACCCTCCACTACACGTTTGCGCCATTCAACTCTATTTTCAGCGAACTTTTCCCAGTTACTGTGGTCAATTTTAAAAGCGGCCATATCCCGCTTGGTGCAGTCTTTAAAGCGAAGCAGAGGTCTACCGACATCTCGCTTCGCATTAGCTACCGCACCCAACAGAACACATCGTGATTGCGGAGATAAACTTATACTCGACCACTCGTTTTGACGCGACACTCACTACTGACAGCACCGCGACAACCGCTTAGGGGTCTTGTCGATGCGCATGCTTGTGTGAGTGTGCCGTTTAGACTGTTTCTAGGTAGTTTCCGCACTGTCTATTTTTATACTAAGGCATTAGTCTTGCGCAGTATAAAAGTTTTACTCCGCTTACTAAAGTTAATCCACATTTCATTACAATACACGCTGGCCCCCGACTTTTTACCATTTAAATTCATGTACGATAAAATTTTATACGAACGACCCGGTATTGTGATTCGGTATGCGATAACAATTTAAATATTTTATTTTTATTGCGCGAATGCCAAGAATTGTTTCCGATAAGTAAGGAAGTTAGACAATAACAGTTATCAGAGAAGATTTAGTGGATGGCATGCTACATCTGAGAACGTATGGGGGCTATTATATTGTACGATGTAATTTTAAGTCTCACTTATTTCATGGGACTTCACGTTTTGACAAATTAGAAAGAATTGATGTTTGCGACGGTATTCTTAAAGATAATTTTAAAGGGATTATAAATATATATATATATATATTACATGTTGATGATAGTATAGCAGATTTTTTTTTAGAACTGTTTCGTTAGATAACCAAATCCCTGTTTCACATATCCCTGTGTGGTTTCTGGGTCATACAAATAATAGTCCTGTTCGAGAATCGAACCCAGGACACGAAGTGGCGAGGTGTATCCCTTAACCACTACGCCACATGTGTTGTAAAAATGTTGAATGTCTTCAACAAGAGTAACAAGAATTTTACCATTTTAGTTTTAAAGCCTTATTCGCAGTGTAAAGCATAAATATTATGTGAATATTGATAGTCCAGGATTAACAAGGTATTTTGGGTCTGATGGTAGCATTAAAGCGCGATCGTAGCTACTTGTAGCTACGATCGCGCTTTTCCATTCATTATTTTTATTATTGTGACGGATCTTGATCCGTCACAATAATAAAAATAATGAATTCTTACTTATTCAGAATCAGTCAGACAAGATGTAGTAAAATATGTCTAAAACTAGAAATATTTTGCATAGGTACTTAAATAACCATTTTGACAATAAATTCAAGCAATTAGCCTTAACTTAACCATGACTACCATAAATTAAATTATAATTCCGTACGATCAAATACCAGTCACGATCTAATAATCTATTTATACCTAGAATTAATGTACAGCTAATTTGTAATACTACAATTATTATTCATGCTCTGCCTACTCGTAAATACAATTGCTTTTTTAAATTCTATATGAACATTTTTTTATTTATTTATTTATTATATCTAAGTATATATACATATATGTATCTTACTACTTATTCGTATGCAATATTATACAATACAGTACATGGCTTTGAATATACATGTAATTATATCAGCGGCGGTAGTGGGTACCGCGGAATAATAATAATTATAATATCTGGGGACAATGTCCCACAGATCATCCTAGCCCCAAACTAAGCAAAGCTTGTACTATGGGTACCAGGCGAAGATATACATACGACGATAGATAAATACTTAAATACATAGAAAACATCCATGAGTCAGAAACAAATATACGTGCTCATCACACAAAAATTTTCACTTACCGGGATTCGAACCCAGGACCACCAGCTTCGTAGGCAGGAGCACTACCAACTAGGATACGGTGACCGTCTAAATAATATATTAATTATAAAATACCCTTAATTCTAAGGTTAATTCTTTGTTGTTAATTGTAAATATAAGTATTAGTTATGTTGCATGTTATTATTTCATAAGTTAAATCATACACTATTAGTTCTTAAGTTTGTTCATAAAATATTCTCGTTCCAGAAAAATTGTAATCAAACTTTGTTATTTCTCATTTTTAAGTGAATTTTATTCTGTATGAGAAATAATTATCTTTAACCCAATATTAGATTAATTTAGATTTAAAACTTCTAATTGCAATTTGTACATCTTCTGCCCCCTACAAGGTGGACCGACGATCTTGCAAGGGTCGCGGGAAGCCGCTGGATGCGGGCAGCGCAGGACCGGCTATTGTGGAGATCCTTGGAGGAGGCCTTTGTCCAGCACTGGACGTCTTTCGGCTAATATGATTATGATGGTGATGATGACATCTTCTGCTACCTCCATCAGGTTCTTTTCAATTCTGGTCCATTCAACGCAAGATGGTTACCTGGAATCGCTTTTAGCGATTACAGATTATGCACAACAGTTTCCCAAAATACTTAGGAGTAACATTGGACCGGGCTCTGACCAATAAAACAAATTGTGAAACCATCAAGCAAAAGGTCAGTGCTCGCAATAATCTGCTGCTCCACCTACGGTCATCAAATTGAGGAGCCACACCGCAGGTGCTTCCAACTAGTGGGCTTGCCTTGTGCTTCTCTGCGGGTCAATATGCCTGCCCAGTATGGCACCGATCTACCCATGCCAAATCAGTGGATCTTGCTTTAAATGAGACTTGCCGGATCATCACAGGATGCCTTAAGCCCACGCCAGTTCAAAAACTGTATCCGCTGGCAGGAATCGCGCCCCCAGCTGTTAGAAGGGAAGTAGCTAGTGGTGTTGAGAGGTATAAGCAGGAGACAGATAAAAAACACCCTCTTTATAACTCTACTCCAGCTCCCCGCCGACTGAAAAGTCGTAAAAGTTTCCTGGCCACTACCACAGCTACTATCGATGCACAGAAAGCGAGGGCAAGCATATGGCGAGATAAATTTGCTCTTCCTTTGTTTGTCCCGCCGAAGGAAAAACTACCTCCGGGACATAATTTGCCATGGCCAACCTAGAGGACTCTTAATAGACTACGTACCCAGGTTGGTAGATCAAAAGAAAACATGTGCAAATGGGGTTACATTCCCACATCACAACACATCTGCGAGTGCGGCGTGTCACCCCAAAGTATGACATTTATCCGTTTGTCCCTCCTGTCCAGTCTCTTGTTCCCTTCAGGACTTGTATGACGCTTCAGCCAGAGGGGTCAGCGTTACCCAATTTTGGGATGATAGAATATAATTCTTACCATCGACACGATAAGAAGAAGCGATAAGGTCGCCAATAGCCAATTTTAAATAAATATATTCGTTTTGTTTTACTTATTTTTCCATGAAGTGTACTTCATACTGTATCGCATTAATAATATTGTACCTACACAAAAATTCATGCTTCCAGCTTCTCAAGTTTTAAAAGCAGCCACTAACCTACATTCGCTTGTTACTATTTTTAATTCAAGCAGGA
The DNA here is from genome assembly GCA_951640165.1 of Pseudoips prasinana. Lineage (NCBI taxonomy): Eukaryota > Metazoa > Arthropoda > Insecta > Lepidoptera > Nolidae > Pseudoips > Pseudoips prasinana. The sequence continues at coordinate 25,247,621 of OX621259.1, read as the reverse complement.
ACTGTACAATACCGTCTCCGTACTCCATACTCTTTATCTTATGAATAACCGAACGGGGAGCCAGCTCGCTTAACTAGGTACAGATGCCAGCACATCAAGCTACCCCAATCTCTCAAATTTCCTCAATTGAAAGTGAACCTTATGCTCATGTGTTAAAGTTGAAAATCTATAAAAGAAATTTTACAGATTACGGTAGCTGGATGTGCTGGCATCGGTACGTTAAAAATATAGTCTCATATTAAATTCGACTGCACGAGTTAGCTGCCTGCTTTATACTAGTTTTCTTAGAAGGAGAATGCTTAAGCTCCATAGTAAATTGCCCTCATTCCAGCGCAGGTAGAATCTGGGATATATTTTTGTGTTTAAAATAGAATCTGTAAAGCTTGTGTATAACAAAAACTATGTAAAATATAAGATTTAGTTGGTTTTGCACTGTTTAATGAAGACATTGTGAATAAAGTAATGGCTTCCAGCGATTATCGCAAGGTCATCCTGTAGAGGGCCTGCCACCGATGCGTATTCCAGTTCGTGGTCACCATTCAAAAACGTTTCTGCGCCAGCGGACGTCGGTTCCATGAGCTATCTGGCCTGTCCATTGCCACTTCAGCTTAGCGATTCTTCGGGCTATGTCTTTATAGTTTGTTCGCCGACTGATCTCAACATGTCTGATTCAATCTCGGTCTATCAAAAATGTTCATAAGCATGTCAGCCGAAAGACGCCTACTACTAGACAAAGGCCTCCCCAGAAGATCTCCACAATTTCTGGTCTTACTTTATCCGCATTCAGCGACTTCTAGGGACCCTCACAAGATCATTGGTTCATCTTTTAGGCGGCCTGCCCACGCTGCGTCTTTCGGATCGTGGTCGCCAATCGAGAACCTTTCTGCCCCAGCGGCCATCAGCTCTACATAGCTAACATAATGAACATTTTAAGTGCAGTATTTCCCTGCTACAAATTACCTAAGTAATTTCTATAACTTAATATGTACTGGAGCTTGTACATTGTAACACTGGCATTAAAAACTAGAAAACCTGGTGCCGGCGCACGGCCACGACGACGACATCACCGAGGTCTTCATCCACCAGGTCAGTGCCCCCACGACACTTTGAACTAAAACTCATTTTATTGTAATAGATTATCGGATATCGGTTATTTTGTGCGTCAATAAAATAAAATATATACCTATTTTATAATTACAATTTTAAGACAAATCAATCACTGCCTGGTTTGACTCATTTATCTTTATAGATACTACAAGTTTATTCCTTCGATCTATTGCAAAATAATGAAATATTGTAAGTTTGCGTACTGTAGTAGAATTTAATAAGAATAACTTAACTTCACATCAATACACACATTGTTGTTGTAAAATGGTCCGTATACATGTATAGTTAAGGTTCCCCACTGTCACTACCAATATGGTACTAAGAGTACATTCTATATTTTATCGAAGAGCTAAGTAGATATTTTATCTCATATAGCAATATGAGATTGGTTTTATTTGCGCTAGAGCTGGAGCGTTGTAAAGCATTCTATTTCTAAAGGAGGTAGCGTATTTACAACATATATTCTAAAGATTAATCTGCGCTATTCTAGATAAGTCAGCGGTAGCGTGTATTCAATCATCCTTTTATCCTTTGTGCGCCAAAGGAATTCTAGAGCTTTGTGATGTTTGCTTAATAAATTCTGCGGATAAATAGAACCCATTTTGAGCACTTAGATGAGCTTTGTGTACTTAAGTCAGTTAAGGAACTGTAGAAGCTTTTAAGTGAATTTTAAATATGCTCTACCACTTTTTATTTTGAGCTTTAAGCTTAATTGCTATTTTTAAGTTTTTGTACCAAAAAGAACAAATGTATATATTTCTTTAACCCCGTTTGTACATCAGTGATGTCAGCATATTGCTGTTAATACTTAATCTACGTGTAGCAATAAAAAAATAAATGTAACTGACCCAACCGTATTAAATAAATTCAATTAAATGGAATCAAAATTCAAATGGGCAATCATAAAGACTTTAAATAAAAATAGAAACGGATTTTATTCATACACTTCAAAAAGAACTTTTAAATAATCAGAACATGAATAGTAGTACTATAACTTAACGCAATAGCGACTTAAATTTGATCATTGTATATAATTCTAATTCAATTTATGATAGTAAGGTTTATTCAAAAGTTAATTCCTTGAATTCAAAACGATTATTTAAAGATTTAATACTAATTATCAATACTTATATTTTAAGATATATTTTGCTTTATCTTGTCTTATAATGTTTGTCATTCATTCATTCAATCTGTCTATATTGAGGTAATCATTCAATATTATTATTATGACGGATCTTTTCTGTATAGCGACGGTCGCACTTGAATGTATATTTTTATAGTCCAAAATAGTGATCTTATTTGTAAAGACGCCAGCACATCAAGCTACCCCAATCTGTCAAATTTCCCGAATTGAAAGTGAACCTTATGCTTTTGTGATAAAGTTGAAAATCTATAAAAGAAATTTGACAGATTGGGGTAGCTGGATGTGCTGGCGTCTGTACCTCAAGAAAACTTAGTATTATGGTTTGAATTTTCTATAAAAGATATGAATTTCGTGTTTAAGTAAAACTATAATATATTATATACCAAAATATCAATAAAAAAATTCCATTTTGTGGACGATGTAAAGGAAAGTCAATCAAATATTTTGCCAAAAACGGCGAATCATTTGAAGCACGCCAGTATTTCGAAATATATTTTTAAATATTTTAAGACATATTAGAAAATACTGTACCATAGAATAATTTTAAAATTAGTTTATCCTTTGTTTATCCTTTATTGCACACAGAAAATATACATTTTATACATGTGTCTTTGTAAATTAATGTACAAGGGCGAGCTTAACTCATTGATGAGTTTTCTTCCAGCAAATTAAATTGTACCTATATTATTTTGTCTGTAAACATTGCTCATGTCTGTTAATTTAACATTTAATAGTTGATGTCGACATTACATCACCTAATTCTATACAACTTACCTTTCTATCCAAATCCGCATCTGGCGCAGCTCCATCCCATATAGTGAGCTGAGATGAACAATCTTTTTGCTGATCAAAGCCTGCAGGTTCGGTACCAGCTGAGTGATACTTCACAAACGACACCCACACTATCTCGTTCGCTCGACCCTGTACAACATAAAATAATTCAATTTTATAATAATTTTTGTATCGGTTACGTGACATGGTTTTATGTTCCAAAGAATGATTGATCTACAGACTCCAGCACATCCAGCTACCCCAATCTGTCAAATTACTTTTATAGATTTTCAACTTCATCACAAAAGCATAAGGTTCACTTTCAATTGGGGAAATTTTAAAGATTGGGGTAGCTTGATGTGCTGGCGTCTGTACAACACTGAATTGGAATAAAGGTCAATATTTATACATTTATTTATTTACATAAGGATCGTCAACGTTACAAACAGTGATCCAGTTATAAGGACACGTACATACTTAAAAATAATAGTGCTGTAGCACTTAAAGACGACCACAGCATTCGAATTTTACATCATTAAAGCTAAAGTTAGCCTAGTTGGTAGTGATCCTGCCTACGAAGCTGGTGGTCCTGGGTTCGAATCCCGGTAAGTGCAAATATTTGTGTGATGAGCACGAATATTTGTTTCTGAGTCATGGATGTTTTCTATGTATATAAGTATTTATCTATCTATATAAGTATGTATATCGTCGCCTGGTACCCATAGTACAAGCTTTGCTTAGTTTGGGGCTAGGATGATCTGTGTGACATTGTCCCCAGATATTATTATTATTATTATAAAGTATATAATACCAATCTTATAATTTAGTCCTAATCAAATTCACAACTGAAACTCAATAAAAAGTTTCCATTTAAAACAAGTCACATGTTTTAATTCCATACATTCTATAGCACTGTTCTCTCTCGTTTCCAGGACTCTTATATCGTAAATCGTTTTTAGTACCAACTACCACGTTTTAGCTGTTTTGTAGAACAACATGGACAAAGCACTGAACGTGAACAGTGTTGTTTTACGGTTTAGTGCAATAACTTAGATAGTTAACCTATTTAACTGTTAGAAATAATCATAAAATTCACTTTTATATAATCTTAGATAAATAGATAGATAACACTTTATTGCACCAAATCGAAACATAACATTATCACATCAGTTAACTTATATAATACTAGCTGTGCCCCGCGGTTTTACTCGCGTTAAACTTTATAATTATCACAGCTCCTCCCCCGTAGGTGATAGCGTGATGTAGCCTATATGTTGACCCGACCTCTTAGTAATATTCATGCAAAATTTGAAGTAAATAAATGCCGTACTTTTTGAGTTCAGCCCAGACATACATACAGACAAACAGATGAAAATTCTAAAAACTATATTTTAGGTTTCTATATCGATTGTAGATCACGCCTCAAGTATCATTTAAAAAAAATATTCAATGTACAGTTTTGACTTTTCTACGATTTTATTATTATGTCTAGATGGTACAAACGACGGTCTTATCGCTAATACAGCAATCTCTTCCAGACAACCGTTGGATGAACCAAAGCAATGCAGGGAGATAAAGTGGTAGTTGGCCGTGCATCTACTTATATAAATTTACATATATATGCACCTTTATAGGAGAAATATATTAGTATATTATTAATATTATAAACGTGAAAGTTTGTAAGTATGGATTGATGGATGTTTGTTACAATTTCACGTAAAAACTACTGAATGCATTTGAATGAAACTTTACAATAATATAGATTATACACCAGAATAACACATAGGTAGGCTACAATTTATAAATATATTGTGTGAATTGTCCAAAATATGACGATAAGTGTCAAATAAGTATGAAAAAATCTACCATCTGTGATTTATTCTGGCGTGCACTGCCATAACCGCTAGAGGTACACATTCTACTAATATTTTAAATTCAAAAGTTTGTGAGTATATATGTATGGATTACTCTTTTACGCCAAAACTACTGTGGTGAAACCGCGGAGCATTACTAGTAATTCTATAATATTGACAGCACGTGTGGCGCAGTCGCCTCGCCGCTTCGTGTAGCGGGTTCGAGTCCCGCGCCGGACAACTATTTGTGTGACCCATAAATAGTTGTTCTGAGTCTGGATGTAATTCGTGTCCGTCTATTATATGTTTGTAAAGTACCCCGCGACACAGGGATTAGATACCCTAGTGCGGGCGTTGTCTTATTAAAAAGAAATGCTCCTCCTACCCGAATTTCGGTCACGTCAGCTAGTCTCCAAGGAGACTAGCCAACTGCGTGAAACACAGGGGCAGTTTCTATTCCATCATCATTATCTGATGGTACGAGTACACGGTCACAAAGAGGTCAGGTACAGGATAATACAAAGTATCCCTGTGTTTGCGTATACACTTGTATATAATAATATTATGTCTCACGCAGTTGGTTAGCCACCATTGAACCTAGCCGCCGCCATCGCCGATTCGACTAGGGAGTATATTATTATTATCATTAAATAGCGCTTGTTAATATTTCATCAATTATATCAACAGCGTTGGTATTATCTCAACGACAACTAATGTTAAGGTCTATGGAGTGGAATACCAAAATAGTTCTAAATATTATTTCTTCAACCTTATTGTAAACTAGTTGACCCGGCGAACTTCATTCCGCATAAGAGTCAATTCTTTAATTTTTAAGTTTTTTTGTCTGATACCTACTTAATTTCATTTTATTTTTAGTTATTCCAAATTAGGTTACATTTTTATTTAAAATTACTTTTTTTTCAATTAAAGATTTTTTCTAAAATAAACGCAGCCTTAGTTACTCCTTCATTACATCAGCTACTTGCCAATAAAAGTACTGTCCATATCAAACAAACAGACAGACTTTTAAATTGTTCAAAATGTTATTTTGGTTTCTTTACCGTACATATATATTCATATACCTGTAATAATACCATGTAGTAAAAAAACGGTTATTTCAATATTACAAATAGATACTCCAATTTTATTTATATGTATAGATAGATGTAAACCTGATAAGATACATTTCTCATCTTTAAAATCGGGTAATATGGGACCGAACTCAGAGTAAAAGCACTTTGAAATCTTGACCCCCATCAAAATTTTAAATCACGGGCACCCTTTTCAATGGAATATCATATGAAAATATATGCACACTCTAAAACAGATTATATTTTATGATGCTGTAATATTTTATTCTTTTGGTGAAAATGTTAAATAAACCATTTGCGAGCCTAATCTTCAAAGTCTGTGATGCAAAAAAATAAGTGTGCTTTAGACTACACGAGAAATAATTACATTGGCTATGCGAGAAAGAGAGAAACAAAATGTGTAATCGCACCAGTTTTTCTTGCCCCTATATACACAAAACGTAATTCTTTCTTAGCTAGTGAATGACGAGAGCGTTACGAAAATTGTGACCAGGTGAGGCAACGGAAGTTGAGAGGGAGATATATAAGTTAGTGAAGATAGAAGGAGAGAGTTACGTTTCGTATATTAGTTGAGATATTATTAAAAGATGCGGATAGCGCAAGACCGGCAATTGTGGAGATCTTTGGGGGAGGCCTTTGTCCAGCAGTGGACGTGTTTCGGCTGATATGATGATGATGATGATGATTATTAAAAGCTAGAGGTGCGAGCACAGATTTTTTTCTCTTTCTCTCATATCCAGTCACATTTCTTATCTATACATATAATAAAACCGTAGGAAAGTCAAAACTGTACATTGAATATTTTTAAAAAAGGATACTTGGGGCGTAATCTTCGATATCGAAGCCAAAAATATAGTTTTAAAAATGTTTGTCTGTTTGTCTGCATGTATGTCCGGGCTAAACTCAAAAAGTACTGCATGGATTTACTTCAAATTTTGCAAGAATATTACTAAGAGGTCTGGTCAACATATAGGTTACATATTATCACGCTATCACCTACGGGGGAGGAACTGTAATGATTCATAAAGATTAACGCAGGTTAAAACAGTGGGGCACAGCTAGTATTTAATAAGTTTTACTTCAGTCGTCAGATCTGAATCACACAATGTTTGTCTTATTTAATACATTTTTTGACATAAAATTAAAATAATGCATACATTTCTAATTGAAATAATCGAATCTACAACCGGTATTTGGCAGGAGGAATAGGTTCCATGCTACCGGATATTACGACCGTACAGGTAGAAAACTTCTTACTATAGTAGTCTAGTCTTGACCCAACCCCCTTACATAAGCCTCTTTAGCTTTGTTTCGAACCCCTATTAAACCATCGGTAGAAACTATTATATATTTATTACTAGCTGTGCCCCGCGGTTTTACCCGCGTTAAATTTTATTTATTATCACAGCTCCTCCTCCGTAGGCGATAGCGTGATAATATGTAGCCTATATGTTGACCCGACCTCTTAGTAATATTAATGCAAAATTTGAAGTAAATCCATGCAGTACTTTTTGAGTTTAGCCCGGACATACATACAGACAAACAGACAAAAATTCTAAAAACTATATTTTTGGCTTCGATATCTATTTTAGATTACACCACAAGTAACCTTTTTAAAAAATATTAAATGTACAGTTTTGACTTTCCTACGATTTTATTATATGTATAGATATATATTTAGGATTTATTATATTTAGTATAATCATACCAAATATTCCTCAAATGGCAGCAAATTCTATAAGCTATAGCATAGTAGTCTTACTATTGTGTTTAAAATGTTTTAGCTTATTAGTAGTCGCTTTTTAGGTATATAAACATTAAACACTTTGTACTTACCTACTCATGAAAGTAATGATTGCATGGTGTTAATACACATCAACTATATATAAAACTAGCGGCCCGGTACGTGCTTTGCTACGTAGAAGGCATAGTAATAAAAAAAAATGATTATTAAGTTCATTTATTCAAACAAAATAATATTTTAAATTGCTAAAAGATGTTGATTTTACACTTTTTCAAGACTTTTTTAAATTTTCTCTACGTACAAACCTTCCCTGGACTTCCACGAATAATTCAAGACCAAAATTAGCCAAATCGGTAAAGGCGTTGTTCAGTTATAACATTACAACGAAAAGTGGCATTGATTTATATATATATATATATAGATAAATAAATATCTTGGGACAACTAACACATTATATTCTGATCCCAAACTGGATTTTGAGCAGAGCTCTACTATTGCAATCAGACAACTGATAAACATACTCATATTTTCCTAACTATATAGATAAATTACACCCAGACAAAGAACAAATAATCATGCTAATTACACAAAGATTTGTCCTGGGTAGGGATTGAACCCACGACCTCTTTCCAAGCACCCAGGATCACTAATCGCTAGACCAACATGCATGTCAAATATACTACGTTATTAATAATTAATAAAGTTATGGGACAACCGGAAAGGGAAGGCCACGTTGAACATTCTCTGACCAAACTGGAGATGTTCTCAAGAAAGGGCAGGTCAGAAGTACCCTAAACCGGCGAGCATGTATGAAGAATATAATGACAGTAATCGAGGCAAAAGAAGTATGCAAAGATCGTGACAAATGGAAATCCGTTGTCTCTGCCTACCCCTCTGGGAAACAGGCGTGAGTCTATGTATGTATGTAGAAATTATGGATGTATTCAATACAAAGTGTGGCCGTGCCAATAAGCAATAATAATTAAAAATTAATCACGACATTGTACACACATTTACTTTTTATTACCCATTAACATTCAAGGCCGAAAACCTAATGAATTCTTGATGCAAGAAGCTACCTACTTTCCATGAATATAAATTGCAAAAGCACACACAAATCAGACCGCTGCAATATTTGAATACATCTCATAAAAGGTCACAACACAATACACAGGAAAGTAGTAAACAAACCACGTTAACATCTTAAATATTTCTTCCTCCACAAATCTAGTGCTACACATCAAGCTATACATTACCATTATAAGCTGATCTCGTGTTGTATAGGATTTCCATTCAATGAGAGGTCAGCTTCTACTGGATCAGCGTGTACAAGGCAACAAAATACATCGACGCCGCAACGTCTACAAATTTACCTGAAAATAGTAGACACACGATGTATTCGGGGGCAGCGAGTGCCTCGGATTCCTCAATACTCCACTAGTTTTGTCCGACGATCGTAATATGAAACGGCACCGCCCGTCCGAGCGCACGTACGAATGGGAATCTTTGTCCACGTATAGCACCTGTGCAAGGAAATACGGTTTTAGTTCAAGGTATCAACGACTTTGCTTTGTATAGAATGCAATGCAATCAGTTTAAAGCACCGACAGGAGGACTACGCGTCAGCGTTCGATGTAAATTCAAATGGAATGGTTTTGGAATGCGAGAAATCCTTTTCTGTTCAGCGGTTATTCGTAATGACACGTGGTTATTGCTTATATTTCGGAAGTTTAACTATATTATATATATATATATCCTGTCAATATTATATATATTATATATATATAATATTGACAGGTTTAACAATGGAATGCGGACGCGACGCTATACAACATGTATCTTAATTAACGCCCATCCTGAAAATAGTTTGTTCAGAATCGTTTACTGAATTGATTTTTAATATAGGTAATTTTTTATTCGAAACATAATTAAAACTACGAAAATTATAGTCATATTAACCCTGTACAGTCAAAACAAATTGAAATGGACCGTAAGTCAAAGTAATAAGACTTTTAAAATCGACGTTTTACGTATTCATACAAATTCCATCATTCAATACAAAATAAAGAACTACACTACTACTAAATAAACTAATTTAGTAAGTAACAATGCATATACATGTTAAATTAAAATTTCAGTGTATGTATTATGATTACAACATAATATTCTAATTGGGGTGTTTGAGGGTGTGCGTTACAATGTGCATGTTACATTTCTGCTTTATTTTATATATTGTACATGAAATTACAACAAAATTAACATGTACAGTAAGTACCTTTTAGATTCAATAGTCTGCAATATGCTAATATTTACCATATTTTATTACTTTCTACTGACATACTTTTACTTTCTTTCTGTGACTTTAGAAAAATAATATGAACACCCCATTTCATCCCGTGGGGGGCGTAGAAGTCGACCTAACGGAATATGGTAGAGACAACAGCAGCATTTCTCTGTGCACTATGACCATCATACTGCGATTGCCAAGCGTGACAATTATGCCATATCCTCCAAATGATAGACGGAACTTCATTGTGGAAATCTTTTGGGGAGGCCTTTGTCCAGCAGTGGACTTCATTTGGCTGACATGATGACATACTTTGCTTTGTATAGAATTTATATTGTAGTACAGAACCACTTACAGACGAAAATACACTGTAACGTTATTAGCTTACATAATAGGATACAACACAGTAAGTATGTAAGTATATAATTGATACTCTGGTATCCGAAGTAAGATTTAACTTGTGTAATGGATATTGACACCCCATTTCATACTGTGGGGGGCGTAGAATTCGGTCCGGCGGAATAGCTCCCAGAGAACGGGCAGCGCAGCGGTACTCTGACCATCATACTGCGATTGTCAACCCGTGGTTATAGCATATCCTCCAAATGATGGACACACCTACATTGTGAAAAGTTTGTGGACTTAATTTTGCTGACAATATGTCATCATGTCAGCAAAATGAAGTTATTGGTGTGACATATGACATGATTGATATCTTTATCGTTATCTCATATCAGTTATTACTTACTGATGAATTTTATAAACGAGTATGTTATTTATATACATCTTATCTTATCTTAGGTGGTATTTACTTTTGAGTTTATTATTGAGTGTGCAAACATCATGACTATGACACATGGAAATCAGTTGTCTCTGCCTACCCCTTTGGGAAACAGACGTGGGACGACAGATACTATTGAATTTCAAAGATATTTTCATAACAAAAGTAATGGAAAGCGTGCGGTGTTGATGATGCGAGTTTCGCGCTTTTTGATCACCAAAAAAGTACCTACACATGTATACACAGTATACTTATACCTCATGCAAAATTTTCGGTAAAGATGACGTGAGTTCAATTTGTTTTGTACATCCAAAATGTGCTCAACGAGCATAAATTTAAATAATGTTTTTACTTAAAAAATTATTGTTCCATCTCACACTATTTTTGAAACTATCATAGTTTCGTATTAATAAAATAGATAAAAGTGGCCTTGTGAAGAACTTATTTTATTTTCGTCCATTTGTGAAATTATAAACCAAGTAAAAACTAAGCCAATATAAATTTAATTTACTCCGTAGATTTACAAGAACCTCCGCACATTACAAGAAGCAAAATTGCAGGAATTGTCAGGTCAAATTAAGATAGCAATAAGTTGAAAAGAAAAGGGGAGGAAGGCATGGCTGATCCCTTTGCATCTTAAACAACACCCGCGGGAAATTACAATTCTAAGTTTTTCTTCAGTTGTAATAATAAAAAAATGTGACTCCATCTAGTTGGTATTCAATTGTTTCATTCCATATTGTAACCGTGCAACGAATACTATTAAAAAAGATTCCAGATGCAAACACGGAAGAGACTACAACAAACATATTTTTAAAACATATAGCGACGCAAAACAATATGTGACAATTAGCAACACCTAAGTCATTTTACACGTGACCCGAACGGCGTAAACAAGACTAAGTGATTCCCGACGATCACCTCACTATATAACCTATTAACGGTCGGACGGCAGGAGCAAAGAATCAATTGTCTGGTGAAGCAGAGAAAGCTTCCTAGGCTAATATTAAATTGTCATAATAAAAAAAACGAAAAGGAAAGTATAATTCTTGTTCAAGCCGTATTACTTTCGAGCTGTGCACATGTGATGAACGAAAACTCGATGGAAGAAACCGACGATAAATAATATTATAGTGTTTTTTTTATCTTTATTTAAGGGGTCTAAGTCAAAATTGACGATGCCGCCCCGTAATAAAAAAAAAAGTAAAAAAATACAAATTAACAACAATTTAAAGTTGACAAGAAGTATCGTAAACTATACCCTAAACATCATTTCCACTTCTCGATAAATATATCGTACAAAGCGTCCGAGCCTCCTCCGAATATGGTGAGGCTAAGAAAATAAAATAAAATAAAATAAAAAAGGTTTTTATTCACGTAGACTTTAAAAAAGCGCTTGTAAATAGTCAGAACATGTTTGTAGTAATATAGTTGTATACATTAGATAATATTTCTAGTAACATAGATATTTAGGTACATATTGTATGAAAACATTTATAAAATTTATTTTATTACAGCAATAATATTTAGCTAGCTCGTATCAAGTTATTGTCAAGAGGTTATGTTTAATTATCTAGTTTAAGTCTAAAATTTTTACTATACTAACTATTGCAAACCCCTATATCCATAGACACTAACCACGCCCTTCGACGTTGATTTTCGTTCCTTACACATTCCAACAGAACATGTTGGATGTCATCAATTTTAATGCAATCTGAACAATCAGGCGAGTCAGTTACCCATTAAAAACGCAAATTTATTCGATGGGATGTGCCCGGAACTATTATAGTCTTTATTTTATTATAGTTTTACTGTTTATAAAGTTATTTTTATAATATTAATTTATAATATTAATTTTATAATATAAATTTTATAAAATTTTATAAATGTTTTCATACAAGATGTACCTAAATATCTATGTTACTAGAAATAATATCTAATGTATACAACTATATTACTACAAACATGTTCTGACTATTTACAAGCGCTTTTTTAAAGTCTACGTGAATAAAAACCTTTTTTATTTTATTTTATTTTATTTCATCCATAAAAGTTAAGTATTTTGTAATCTTCATTTCATAAATAATGTTACGTGTTGCTTACATAACTCTTTTTATAACATTCCTCGAAATATATGTTTATTAATTATATTTTACTGACTAATTCAAAACCTGGATTGTTCTAATTTTGGATGGCTGTTGTTTGAGGACGTAAAACTCTTCTAATTAATGTTTATTAGTATAAATTCCACTATCCAGCAAATATTTTAGACGAAACAAGAATCAACTTCGGAAATGTTTCATCATTCAAAAGCTATTTTACATCTGAGCGAATAAGACAAACGATCTCTCAAGATCAGTTTATTGAAATAGGTTATTATAATAACAGAAATAAAGAACTAAAACAATATAAAGTGAAATATAAATTAAGGCACATTCAACACATTCACCACAAGATGATATTGACAATCTAAAAATCTCACCTGTACTTCAAGTTCAAATCCAGGCAAATAGCTCAACGGTACGGGGTGAAAAGGATTATCGTACGGAGACGTATGAAACTCCAGTAACATATTGGGCCCTCTGCTGACAATATCGGGCACCGCGTCGCCTCCACAAAGGCGCACCAATACTGGGGAGTCGCGAGTAGGGCCGTCCCAAACGGTGAGGTAATCTTGCACCACGTTGCATTGGTCCCAAATCCTGTGAGAAATTGATGGATTAGAGTTTCAAACTTTGACAAGTGAGGGAGGCTGAAGATACTCTTGAGATTTATGTATCTGTAGTTCGGATCTTAGGTGGTAAAGTTTCTACTAAAGTATTTATGAACAGAATATACACTCCACCGGATGAAATTTAGAAGGGCAAGCATTGTTTACTATGTACCTATGTAGTTCATCTATTGTTTAAACTAACTTATTTTCATCTATTGTTTAAACTAACTTATTTATATTTTGGGCATCTTTGGTAAAATAAGTTATTAATCTACTGTCAAGAGGTAATAAACCAAATTAAGATTTATTACGTCACTTTCCAACTACTATTAACTGAACGATTAACGCTAAGCACCATTGGATACATAGATTTATTGTACTTAAACATGAAAGTAATTACTTCATGGCATTAAAACACATTAATTTTATTTTTTTATTAGCGTTCTTTTATGTTGGTTTTTATAATGGAAGTTTCTTCAACCGCAGATAACAGGTTTCCTGGGTTGGAATAACAAATATTATTGCAATTTTTCATGAAATAATAACTCTTAGTAGCATCCAGTTTTAAAAAGCTGCGGTGCGGAGAATACATAAACTAATCAGTCTTGCATATGACCTATCTCCGATGGAGACAGATAGCTATGAGACTATCATGAAGCAAAAAATACAACGCTTTATGTTCACGCATCATGCTAAAGATGCCGTGCTAAACAACCGTGAGGACCTGAACAGATTCTTACCACCAATTAAACCGTAGTAACATGATGGTGGGCGCTTGCTATTGGTTTATAGATTATGTACACGCGATAATAAACGCATCGTATTGGTCTAATATTGTTCCCTACCCGCTATCCTCGAACGTTGTATTTTTGAACTAATATACCAGTAGATACCAACTCGGTCTCAACGTAAAAGCTCGTTTCATTTTCCACTCTCCAAACATCATCAAGTCCAGTTTAGCAAATAAAGTACCGAAACTCTAATCTGGTACACTTTATTATTATGCATTATAATATGTCCCACGGAATTTATATCTTGCTGAGTGGCTGACGGCCAAATATCATCACCCCATTTCATCCCATAGGGGTCGTAGAAGTCGTCCCGAGTTTATAATAGGCTGCAGCATCATCATCATGACAGCCGAATGACGTCCACTGCTGGATAAAGACCTCCCAAAAAGATTTCCACAATGGAGTGCAGTGTGTTTCGAGGGGTATGCCATAATTGCCATAAACTGAGATTGCCAACTCGTCTCCCAATCATGACATTTTTTTTTTATATCAAAGGGCGACAAACGAGCAAGTGGGTCACCTGATCACCTCCGCCCATAGACACTCGCAACACCAGAGGTGTCGCGGGTGCGTTGCCGGCCTTTAACAGTCAGCAAATAAGTGTTGCTGACCCTTCCCCACACCCCAATGAGCTCTGGCCACCTTACTCACACTCGGAAACACAACATTAAAATTATTAATGTTATTATTTAGGAATGTCTTCTGTAAGGTGGAGGTACTTCCCCAGTCGGGCTGCTCTTTGAGCGAATAACCTTCAGACACAACCTCTTCATATATCCAGCAGTGAACGTCATTCGGGTGACATGGTGATGATGAATTTATATCATGTCTCAGTTATGACTGGTACCATCAGTTATCGATGCCAAAATTAAACCAGGAGGACATAATTACGGGAATACCTAATATGTAAATATTCAAAACCAATTTACCTTTGTATTCAACAGAGTTGAACAAACTAAGCTACATAAATAACTTTTCAATGGAAATATTTCACGAAAATAGGTCTTAATAGATTTATTGACGTTCCACTTACAGTAATCTAGTTAGTCTTTTGTTCCATTAATGGTTCCTTAACATTTTATTTGATCGAGCGTAAATAATGTCCGAATAAAATATTGAAACGAATAAAATACATCAGCATTATTAACTCTGTAAATTGTACTTTCGTTTCGAAACAAGTTAAAAACCATTTCATACTGACGACAAAAATCGTTACCAATATCAACAATAATCGTTAACTTCTTAAGATAAGTTCATAGGTACTGAATACAAGAATCTTATTCTTAGCGTGTTGATGGCACAAAAATTGAATCAGCTATGAAATTAGCGGTTTTTGTATCGCCCATAAATTCCTGCAACGTGTAAAAATTGGGGCACACAGAGTACTATCTTATGTACAGACGCCAGCACATCCAGCTACCCCAATCTGTCAAATTTCTTTTAAAGATATTTCGACTTTATCACAAAAGCATAAGGTTCACTTTCAATTGGGGAAATTTGACATATTGGGGTAGCTTGATGTGCTGGCGTCTGTACCAGGTCAACACTGAGGCCTGAAGAAGTATGTCAACCAAACTGAGACCAGAGTTGATCCAGATATTTCCAGGTTAGCCCCTTGTGTCTATATGGATGATTTATTTAAAGGAGGTAGTATGGAATGGATAGGCAAGCACTATCTCGGTATTATTTCTGTCTTGTTTGACGGCGATGTTCTCCAGAGAGTGGGAGAAAACACGTCAAAAACTATCGCGACTTTTCAGCCTTTGTGACACAATCTTGCTGTAGAATAAAGAATGATGTTGCTTTTAACCTAGATATGACGTGCAACACGAGTTCTTCTGTAGCTAGACCTTCATAAAGTGATCTTGTAACTGACTGGTTAAGCCAAATGTCTATCTTAAGCGACAACGTATCCTAAATGTAGAGTGTTTTATGTTACATAGAACATACAAGATAGACCGATGATCTTGTGCGGGTTGCTAGAAATCGCTGTATGCGGATAGCGCCAGACCGGCAATTGTGGAGATCTTTGGGGAAGGCCTTTGTCCAGCAGTGGACGGCTGATATGATGATGTTACATAACATACATTTATGGACCGAATGAACTGTGAATCAGTTAGTGAAGTGCCCCTGGCAAAGAGAAACAGCACAAACAAGCGATTTAAGCGTCTTGTTTCGACCATCACGTCTTATATTAATAAATAGGGCAAAATACAGAGGTTTTTATTCAGAATTAAGTTCAAAATCGATTCATTTAAAATGTTGAATTTATGTGGAATCGTCAATATTTTTTTTACCGTACCGTGAACTGCATGACATCGCAGCAACTGAGAGACACTGTCAGAAAACTCAGTAGAGGAATCCTTTTTTAAACTATGTATTCCTAATATAAAATAACGTTGTATTCAAATGTGTTATTTTACAGTGACTCAATCACAAGCCTATTGTTAGCACTTAAATAATCAGATGATTTTTAACCTATTCGTAGTCATTTTTGTGGTAACACTAGGAGGTTGGTTTGTCATAGAATCTTATAAAAGAGTAACTTAATTTGTGGAGACAGGTAGAATATAACACATGGTTACGCTTTTGCCTATCTAGTATTTATATTATGAGTATAGCTACTTTTACAGAAGGAATTATTAAGTTTAGTAGTAATACACTCGTAGAAACATTCCCAATCTTAGTTAAAACGCATGGAAACGTGTATGACTGTGTCTTACAAGAATACCATTGAACATCTTGGTCTTGTAAATGAACGCCTGAACGTCGCCGGCATCCGGTTACTGATACGAATTACCGTATGACATAGGACGACAGCTCTTGTCCATTAATCTAATTTCTAGCCCAGCAATTACGATTATTATCGACAAGAGTAATGTTATGTTCTATTCATGAAGGCTTTCTTATTTGCTCCTTACTCAAATTACTATATAATTTAAGAATTGAAGTGCTTTTACAATATTAGTTTTGGAATTGTGTTTGATTCGATACAACAATTAGGACTATTTATTTTTATTATCTTCATGTATTTTTAGAAAATTTCAGCGGCGTTTCACTTAAATTCTTATAATTTAACCATGTCTGTAAATAGAACCTACATGCCTTAGAGATTTTTAAAAGGAAATTTGGTCAGTAGTTCTACCAGATCTATCCTATATTGACATAAATTGCCATTTCAAACCATACCAGTTGTTTATTTATGATTTCAGTTTTCAGTTGAAATTTGTATCGATATCAAATTTATATTTTATAGCATTATTCGCAAGATAAAACGAAACCTAATTTCGGCCGGTTCGAACCAGCATCATCTACCAATTCGGGGTAGGTACAGGAGTTAAGTTATGAACGATACACTCTAGTAGATCAAATTTAGGATTACCTTTCTCTTATATTTTTGAGATGTATATATATGCCTACACTTATAAAAATTTAAATTATCTAATGTGTTATTATTACGCTAACAGAGGTTTGTTACACTTTCACGCTCTGATGTGAGCTAAAATAACAGCCAATTACTCCGTTAATTACTTATAATATGTATAGAATAGACTTAAAATACACCACATACTATAAAATGGGTTTACGATAACAATCATATAAATAAGAAAATTAAAAAAATCAATTACCCTAGTAGTAGGAAGTGTTTATCCTAGTGGTACAGTGGTTCAAGCCGCCCAAAAAGCCTTTGACATGGCTTGATGACTGTTGCCTAATGGCTACAACCGGCATCGACACCTTACCTCCGAAGCATGGAGACGCTCAGAAATTTCATCACTTTGGCGGTCACCCATATATGGTCTGACCGCGAGCCTAGTTGCTTAACCGTGGGCTGCAACATTACTTAATAATTTTGTAAATCCTATGTGTATGTATTATGTTGTAGCTGTTAATTATCCCTAAATAAATAAAATAAAACAACCTCGCCAATCACTTACGGACCGGGGAGAGCAACTGGCTATGAGAACCCTATTATAAACAGGCCTGGCGCATTTCTAAGTTCTGAAGAGAATCAACAAGTACAGACGCCAGCACATCAAGCTACCCCAATCTGTCAAATTTTCCCAATTGAAAGTAAACCGTAAGCTTTTGTGATAAGGATGAAAAGCTAGAAAAGAAATTTGACAGATTGGGGTAGCTGGATGTGCTGGCGTCGGTACATTCACCAATCGAGACATTCAGCAATCCCGTAAAAAGCAAACAAGCAATCCAGTAAAAGAAACTCTAGTGTGTAAAAATTACTCCACAAGCGTACTTTCGGTAAATTAAAGCAAACACATACACCACTCGCGTAAGCTAAATTGAACTTTATTGCATCGGCTATAGAGACGCTATCAGTTCATCTAGGTCCTATATAAAGGGAATCTTATGATAGTAGTGCTATAATTATTGTGTGCTATTAGATACTTACTTGAGAACCCGTTGACTCCTATCATACTTTACTATTTGGTCTTTGATATGTATTTTATGACTGTTGGTCTGCCTTACTGCTAGTAAAACATGTTTATCCGAAGGTATCTGCAAAGAAAATACACAGTTAATAGAAATTCTACCTTATACTAACGCTTTAAGGTTCAGTATTACAGAAAAGTTCGGATACTAAACCCTCACGCATCTGCCATTTATTATGTATATTTCAGGTGTAACTGCTTCGCAGTTTGGTGTGAATTTTATATTAAATATTAACTCAAACGGCCGCACAAAGGCCACATAACACATCTCTTGTTCGCCATTTATTTTCGAAACACAATCATAAACAGTACGAGTTTTAATTACTTTGTGCTTTCATTGTATCTGCGAAGGAGTTATAACCATAAAATTCTTTTTTTTAATTCTTTATATTTGAAATTAGAACAAATATAACCAGCCTTGGCATAAATCTCTAGAAGATAAGTTTTTTTTTATTCTCTATATTTGAAACTAGAACAATGATTTAAACAGCCTTGGTATAATATCTGTAGCCAAGAAGTTCTTTTTAATTGTTTATATTTGAAACTAGAACAACGATTTAAACAGCCCAAGTATAAAACTCTGGTCAATAAGTTCTTTTTTTATTTTTTTATATTTGAATCTAGAACCATGATTTAAACAGCCTTCGTATAAATCTCTGCCCAATGAGTTCTTTTTTTAATTCTTTATATTTGAAACTATAACAATTAATCCAATAGTCTTGCTATGAATCTCTAGCCTGTAAGTTCTTTTTTTTTAATTTTTACATTTGAAAATAGAACAATGATTTAAACAGCCTTGGTATAAATCTCTAGCCACCCAATAAGTTTCTTTTTAATTCTTCATATTTGAAACTAGAACAATGATTTAAACAGCCTTGGTATAATATCTGTAGCCAATAAGTTGTTTTTTTTTATTCTTTATATTTGAAACTAGAACAGTAATTAAACAGCCTTGCTATAAATCTCTAGCCAATAAGTTATTTTTTTAATTCTTTACATTTGAAACTAGGACAATGATTTGAACTGCCTTGGTATAAATATCTAGCCAATAAGTTCTTTTTAGGGTTCCGTAGCCAAATGGCAAAAAACGGAACCCTTATAAATTCGTCATGTCTGTCTGTCCGTCCGTATGTCACAGCCACTTTTTTCCGAAACTATAAGAGCTGTACTGCTGAAACTTGGTAAGTAGATGTATTCTGTGAACCACATTAAGATTTTTACATAAAAATAGAAAAAGAACAATAATTTTGGGGGTCGCCATACATAGAACTGAAACTAAAATAATTTTTTTTCATCGTACCCATACATGTGGGGTGTCTATGGATAGGTCTTCAAAAATGATATTGAGGTTTCTAAAATCATTTTTTTATAAACTGAATAGTTTGCGCGAGAGACACTTCGAAAGTGGTAAAATGAGTGTCCCCCCTGTAAATTAAGAGAATGATAACTAAATAAAATATATGATGTACATTACCATGGAAACTAACAACGAAAATTGGTTTGAACAAGATCTAGCAAGTGGTTTTTTTTTAATGCGTCATAAACCGCAATTTCCTTTCATTTAATCAACCAAAATTCTTGCTGCTACGGAACCCTTCATGTGCGAGTCCGACTCGCACTTGGCCGGTTTTTTAATTCTTAATATTTGAAACTAGATTAATTCCTTTAAATCACTGGCCAACTACAATTTATTCTTTTGTACGATAATGTAACATGGCACAAAAGAGTTAACTGAGCAAATTATAGCTAGCCAGAGATTGATACTAAGACTGTTTAAATGACCGTTGAAATGTTTGCGACGGCGGGGTAAAGACAAATCGAGGCATTATTTCATTTCTTAAAAATGTAAACCAGTTTATATGTGTCCATAATCTCTTCGTACGTACGTACATAACGTGATGTGACAACGTACAGAAGTGTAGAAAAGTGGCACATTACCGTGGATGATCATTTTCCTTGTTGATTCCAAATTTCTATGGAAGCCTCTACTAGTAAAGTCTCCATTACTTTAATGGAGGTAGGACATTGACTTGACTATGACGGACTTTATGTGAAGAAAACGCTGCATAACGATCAATTCATATTTATTATAATTTGTTTAACCAAATTATTTGACATTACTCTAATTAAATGAGTCCATATTAAAAAAAAAACGAGTGCGCTTTAGACCACACGACTAAAGAAAAACTTAGATATACAAAACGTAACTGGCTATGAGAGAAAAAGAGAATGTGTGCTTACACGTCTCTCTCTCTTACCCGTACAGTAATATAAGAAACGTAACTTTCTCTCTTTCTATCTCAACTTTCGTTCACCTCGCCTGATCACAATTTTCGTAACGCTCTTGCATTCACCAGCTTACTACCCCAGTCAAATAAGTTTTACTTCAAAACAATACTGTTCTAGTATCTATACACATAATAAAATCGTAGGAAAGTCAAAACTGTACATTGAATATTTTTAAGGATACTTGGGGCGTGATCTACAATGGATATCGAAGCCAAAAATATAGTTTTTAGAATTTTTGTCTGTGTGTCTGTTTGTCTGTCTCGTATGTCCGGGCTAAACTCAAAAAGTACTGCATGGATTTACTTCAAATTTTGCATGAATATTACTAAGAAGTCGGGTCAACATATAGGCTATACATTATCACGCTATCACATACGGGGGAGGAGTTGTGATAATTTATAAAATTTAACACGGGTAAAACCGCGGGGCACAGCTAGTCAAATATAAAGGTTTTGAGTAAACAGTGTCAAAGTTGGTTATCGTTGTTATTCTTGCCCAGTAAGGTCATAACTGCAAGTCTTTCATGCATACTTGTATATGTTGTGTGAAGTACTTGTTAGGCTAAGTTTTCATATCAAGTATGTGAACTCATCTAGAGAGCACGCTGTATATGGACTGTATCTAAAGTTAGTTACAAAAGCGATCCTCGGTAGATGTTTGTTCTTACTTCTAGTATTGTGTTGAAAACTTAATATTACAATTCTCAGTAGCTATTAAATATACGTTTAGTTATTAAATTTACGTGTTTTCTATACATCATTTTAGACAAATGTTTGATAGAAAACAAAAGATAACGACTAATAATAATAATATCTAGGGACAATCTCACACAGATTGTCCTAGCCCCAAACTAAGCAAAGCTTGTACTATGGGTACCAGGCGACGATACACATACTTATATAGATAGATAAATACTTATATACTTAGAAAACATCCATGACTCAGAGACAAATATTCGTGCTCATCACACAAATATTTGCGGTCAACTTTCCTCACCTGATCACAATTTTCGTAAAGCTCTTGCATTCACCAGCTTACACGCCAAGTCAAAGAAGTTTTACTTCAAAAAAATACCGTTCTAGTTTCATATATAAAGGTTTTAAGTAAACAGTGTCAAAGTTGGTTATTATTGTTATTCTTGCCCAGTAAGGTCATAACTGCAAGTCTTCCATGCATAGTTGTATGTTGGTGAAGTACTTGTTAGGCTAAGTTTTCATATCAAGTATGTGAACTCATCTAGAGAGCACGCTGTATATGGACTGTATCTAAAGTTAGTTACAAAAGCGATTCTCGGTAGATGTTTGTTCTTACTTCTTGTATTGTGTTGAAAACTTAATATTACAATTCTTAATACGTTTAGTTATTAAATTTACGTGTTTTCTATACATCATTTTAGACAAATGTTTGATGGAAAACAAAAGATAACGACTAATAATAATATTAATATCTAGGGACTATGTCACACAGATCATCCTAGCCCCAAACTAAGCAAAGCTTGTACTATGGGTACCAGGCGACGATATACATACTTATATAGATAGATAAATACTTATATACTCAGAAAACATCCATGACTCAGAGACAAATATTCGTGCTCATCACACAAATATTACACCACTAAAGAGTACATCGATGACAAAGACGTCTGGCTCTCACTTCCTACCTGCACATTGCTCGCTGGAGATCTTGTAGCCATATAGACATGACTGATCTGCTGTGTTACGTGAACTATCTGTAAATGATTGCTATCATATACTTAATTTAAAATTATTGACTCTGTCTCAAAATGAATAATGTTATTGTTTCGAAGTTTTTCTTTTGTATACCTAAATATAATCTAAAATAATAAGCATTCAGACAACCGATCGAGCATATATTGTGTTTGCCTACTAAATAATTACTCTAATTGGACCAAATCCCGTGTTCATGCCCGCTTGAGTTTGTTTCGCCGGACCGTCTCAACTGGGTCGTGTTGAAACCGGTAGTAGATGACCCACTGAGTTTGTTTCGCTGGGTCTTCTCAGTTGGGGCGCATTGGATCCGGTGGTAGCATTAAAGCGCGACCGTCGTTATTAACACAAGGTCCGTCATAATAATAATACCTTTAATATAGACAGAACCATTGACAATATGTAGTAAAAATATTAGACTTAAACTAGATAATTAAACATAATCTCTTGACAATAACTGGATACGAGCTAGCTAAATATCATTTCTGTAATAAAATAAATTTTATAAATGTTTTTATACAAGATGTACCTAAATATCTATGTTACTAGAAATAATATCTAATGTATACAACTATATTACTACAAACATGTTCTGACTATTTACAAGCGCTTTTTTAAAGTCTACGTGAATAAAAACCTTTTTTATTTTATTTTATTTATTTTAATATTTGCGGTCAACTTTCCTCACCTGATCACAATTTTCGTAAAGCTCTTGCATTCACCAGCTTACACGCCAATTCAAAGAAGTTTTACTTCAAATAACGACCGTTCTAGTTTCAAATATAAAGGTTTTGAGTAAACAGTGTCAAAGTTGGTTATCGTTGTTATTCTTGTCCAGTAAGGTCATAACTGCAAGTCTTCCATGCATAGTTGTATTTGTTGGTGAAGTACTTGTTAGGCTAAGTTTTCATATCAAGTATGTGAACTCATCTAGAGAGCACGCTGTATATGGACTGTATCTAAAGTTAGTTACAAAAGCGATCCTCGGTAGATGTTTGTTCTTACTTCTTGTATTGTGTTGAAAACTTAATATTACAATTCTTAATACGTTTAGTTATTAAATTTACGTGTTTTCTATACATCATTTTAGACAAATGTTTGATGGAAAACAAAAGATAACGACTAATAATAATATTAATATCTAGGGACTATGTCACACAGATCATCCTAGCCCCAAACTAAGCAAAGCTTGTACTATGGGTACCAGGCGACGATATACATACTTATATAGATAGATAAATACTTATATACTTAGAAAACATCCATGACTCAGAGACAAATATTCGTGCTCATCACACAAATATTTGCGGTCAACTTTCCTCACCTGATCACAATTTTCGTAAAGCTCTTGCATTCACCAGCTTACACGCCAAGTCAAAGAAGTTTTACTTCAAAAAAATACCGTTCTAGTTTCATATATAAAGGTTTTAAGTAAACAGTGTCAAAGTTGGTTATTATTGTTATTCTTGTCCAGTAAGGTCATAACTGCAAGTCTTCCATGCATAGTTGTATTTGTTGGTGAAGTACTTGTTAGGCTAAGTTTTCATATCAAGTATGTGAACTCATCTAGAGAGCGCGCTGTACATGGACTGTATCTAAAGTTAGTTACAAAAGCGATCCTCGGTAGATGTTTGTTCTTACTTCTAGTATTGTGTTGAAAACTTAATATTACAATTCTCAGTAGCTATTAAATATACGTTTAACATAAGGAGTGTTTTTTATACATCATTTTAGACATATGTTTGATAGAAAAAAAAAGACAACGACTTAAAATGTTTTAATTTATGTAAAGTTAGTTTGTACTTCTGTTACTGACAGTATATAAATGTATATTCAAATTCGTAATTCATTTATATGCGTAAAAAAATATATATTTATGTGGTATTTTAATTTTTTTACCCTACCGTGCAGTGCATGACGTGGCAGCTACTGAGAAACACTGCCAGAAAAACTCAGTAGGGATCCTCTATTAAATATTTATAATTTAATTGCTAAATGTAACATACAAATAGCTTAGTAACTTGCTATTTATTATTTATTTTAGGATATTAAAAATATATGTGACGAAACAGACCGCACGGACGGACTCATTCAAAATATTTTGTTGCTTTAATTACTGTTTTTAAACTGTGTTTATGTAATACATTGTGAGCTTGACAAGTACAAGTGTATGTAAATACCCAAGTGCTGAATACATTTCATTATTCATTATAACTCTGTGTACCTATAATGATGTAACTGTTTTTTATGTCCAAATCAATATGATTTAAAAAAAAATGTGAGCCGTCACGGGACGCCTGGCAGATATGAAACATCGACATTATTTTGTAAAAGTAATATGCAGAAGTTGAAGTCGAAGTCGAATTATAAATCACACTCGAACTTGAAGTCGAAGTAGAAGTCGAAGTCGAAGTATAAGTCGCAGTCGAAGTCAAAGTCGAAGTCATGTCGAAGTTGAAGACGAAGTCGAAGTCAAAGTCGAAGTCAAAGTCGAAGTCAAGTCGAAGTCCAAGTAGAAGTCGAAGTCGAAAAGAACATATTGTGAAAGGAACTAAAAAAAAAAATAACTGCGGCACGCGTCGCCACGCCAGAAATCTGTTTTACGTGCGGCTAAGATGTTTCACATCAGAAATATTGATATTATGCGACATTCAATTTTATACACACCTTAGTATGCTCAATGCGGTATGTACAAGTAGCATTCCTCGGATACACGCCAGGGAAATTTGGCGACTGTATGCGACACTCTCTTAGGTCGCAGTCGCTCAAAATTCTGTCGCAATACGTTCCGGGAACGCGTTCCCCTCTCCAAGCGCCCACCGTCGCATTACCGTATCGTAAACGCGCTTCACTACGTCTTAAAAACTTGTAAGCCAGCTTAAAGTCGAAGTTGTAGCCAACACCCTGAAACAAAGGAGATAGTTTAATACTGTTATGTAATTGAACTTAGGTATATTAAAAATAATTCCTCGGGACATAATTGATTGATTTATTACATAATACATACTTATATAGATAATTACAGCCAGACTCAGGATAAACATGTTCATGCACAGACATCTGTCCTGGATGGGAATCAAACCCACGACGACCCAACGACCCAAATTAAACGAAGCAGCGAGTGTTCTAAAATTAGTTTTTAGCTTTACTAGTAATCATTACAAAATAAGATCACCTTAGCTAAGTCTTTAAAACATTCAATTTATATTTATTATTATTTATAAACACAAATTTATTATATGGGGTACATTTTTCCCTTTAAGCCATATTTTTAACTATGTTTCTTAACTATCTATGAAACAAGAATTTTTATTCGCTTTTCCTTAACTGGTTAAGAAATAATAATATTTTATCCATTTTTCTAACTGGTTAAGAAAAACAGTTAAGAAAATGGATAAACTATTCTTATTCCTTAACCAGTTAATAAAGCTGACAAAAAAATCTTATTTCCTAACCGATTAGGTATGATAGAGTAAACAAAAAGTCCATTATTCATAGATATTAAATTGTTTATTTTTTTTTATGTAAATGTATACAACAACATTTTCAGTGAAAAGTATTGATAAAGAAAAGTATCACGTTAGTGCGAAGGCAAGGCATGCCATTATGGAGATATCCATGGTTAATGTTTTTCTAGCGCCAAATGGTCACCGACTAACCTAACCTAACACAAACGATATGGACTTTTTGTTTACTCTATCATAATTGGTTAGGAAATAAGATTTTTTTGTCAGCTTTATTAACTGGTTAAGGAATAAGAATAGTTTATCCATTTTCTTAACTGTTTTTCTTAACCAGTTAGAAAAATGGATAAAATATTCTTATTTCTTAACCAGTTAAGGAAAAGCGAATAAAAATTCTTGTTTCATAGATAGTTAAGAAACATAGTTAAAAATATGGCCTATAGTCACTTTTCCAGGTCAGAAGTTACCTAAACCGGCGACCATGTACGAAGATTTTTATGACAGTAAACGAGTCAAAAGAGGTGTGCAAAGATCGTGACAAATGGAAATCCGTTGTCTCTGCCTACCCCCTGGGAAACAGGCGTGAGTCTATGTACGGGTACCTTTTTATTTTTTTGATACAACTATGATACAAATGGAAATCGCTGGATGCGGATAGCGCAATACCGGCAATTGTGGAGATCTTTGGGGGAGGCCTTTGTCCAGCAGTGCACGTCTTTCGGCTGATATGATGATGATGATGATACAAAATGTAATTATTACACCATATATTTTGTGTTTATAGCTTTACATGCAACTGAGAACAAAACAGTCGGCCATGTTTCTTTAAAACAAAGCCGATGGATTACACCTACATATACATATATGAAAATAATGTAATCCTATAGTATGTATTTGATCTGCCGTTGCACTCTGCATTGACCTGCAGAGTGCTAATCCCGAATAGAGAAAAATCTTATGCGACGATAAAATTTATGATTTCCCATTTTTGAGATAACACTATTACTTTTATTTACGATAAAATTAAAATAAGAGTTTTTAAAAATACTTAATAAGTATGTATACCTATTTATTTTAAGACATCACACGCAGTAGGTAAATTAATCCCTGTTTCGCGGGGTAATTTACAAACATATAATGACGGACACGTACATTCAAATGCAGAACAACAAACAATATGTGGTTCGCATAAATAGTGTTCGGGAATCGAACCCGGGACATGTAGTGACAAAGCGACTGTTTTAAACGTTGCACCACATCTACATTATACATTTTATTATTTTTGTTTACGAGGGCATTTTTTGTGATAATTACTTTGGAGATATTTGTTAAAATTTGAAATTAGTCCGATTTATTTCAATTAAAGCAACCATTACAATTTAATTATAACTTCAATATTATAAGAAGCGGAAGATAGAAACAAAATATCATCCAAAACAATCAAAATTTCGAAACTTCAATCTCCTTTAAAAGAATCATTAATCAATTCCAAAGCAAAATAATTCTCCAAAGATTCGCTTCAAAAGGAAAATATTAGCAAGATAAAAGCGTAGAGCATTAACAGAATTTAGGGAGCCATTCGAAATGTATTAAATGGTACCGAAACGAAATTCCCATTATTAAATTAAGGAATTAATGCGGTACCCAATAACGTTATTGTAATAGCGAGGTAGCTTTATCCCATAGTCCCTAGAGGGGTTGGTAATCGTCGCCTAATTAATTGATCGAAACTTGAACCCTTGGTGCACATAATACGGCTGCTGACATGAGATAAAGGAAAGGCGGCGAACCGGTAAAAGCCGTACGAAGTGAAATATTAGCCAAGTCACAGGCGAAAACATGTAGTTAGTTACGTCACGTCTCTAAAACATAAAGGGATGCTTAGTAAGTGACTCTTAATGAAGATAAATACTGTTGTTCATTTATACGGATTAACTTTGCTGAGAGCAAAAATTCTAATTAATGTGTCAGTTCGGATGTTTACAAATTGTTTTGTTGAACCATTTGCATGTGTTAATTGTCTAGATATGAGGAATTATTTGGTTACTCTTAAAATGTGTTTTGGGATAATTGGTTTTGTGATGCCGGCGACTGATGTCCTTGATGTAGGTGAAAAGGTCTCGACTGTACCGTTATTCATCTCATGGAAAAGTTGTGATTAAAAAGTAGCAAAAGAATATTTTAAAACTAAAATAATATAAACACGTAAAGCTAATAAGTAAAATGAAGAAATAAAAAACCAGCCAAGTGCGAGTCGAACTCGCACATGAAGGGTTCCGTAGCAGTAAGTATTTCAGTTGATTAAATGAAAGCAAATTGCGGTTATTGACGTATTAAAAAAAAACTACTTGCTAGATCTCGTTCAAACCATTTTTTGTTGTTAGTTTCTACAATAATGTACATCATATATTTTTTTTAGTTTTATCATTCTCTTATTTTAGAAGTTACAGGGGGGGGGGGGCACTCATTTTTCCACTTTGGAAGTGTCTTACGCGCAAACTATTCAGTTTAGAAAAAAAAATATTAGGAACCTCAATATCATTTTTGAAGACCTATCCATAGATACCCCACATGTATGACTACGATAAAAAAAATTGTTGAATTTCAGTTCTATGTATGGGGAACCCCCAAAATTATTATTAATTTTTGTGTAAAAATCTTAATGCGGTTCACAGAATATATCTACTTACCAAGTTTCAACAGTACAGCTTTTATAGTTTCGGAAAAAAGTGGCTATGACATACGGACGGATGGACGGACAGACAGACAGACAGACATGACGAATCTATAAGGGTTCCGTTTTTTGCCATTTGGCTACGGAACCCTAAAAAGACTTAAAAAAAGAGCTTGGAATTATTATTAACAACATACTATGACGCGCATTATATTAAGTGAAAATATTTAACGCTACGTAGCTTTAATTTTTCTATCTATTTAGTTTCTTTTTAATTCGTAAGATATTATTTATTTATTCAGTCCAGTCAGACTACTACTAGTCGTGTCGTCGGTCATAAATGGCCCTTATGGTGCGTCTCAGGTCGTCCCTAAAAAGACCTGCTGCATAAGTAAACTTTTAAATTTACTGAATAAATAAATAATATCTTACGAATTAAAAAGAAACTAACTACTTAATACGAATTAAAAAGAAACTAATTACTATTTATAAAAAACCATGGTCAGTCGTTACTGTCGTCTAGAATAGAAATCCTCGTGAGTACACAGATGCTCTGAGGGTATTGTTTTTAGTCCCAAATACACCCAAAAACGTTCTCTTAATAAAAGGAAACGAGAATTGTAATATTTACAGGTATTTTAATATGTGAAAAATTGGGTTGTTTTTATTTGGTACATGTTATTTTAATACTATAATCATTTGGTACAAGTAATTTTGCGACTGTTATTATTTGGTACAAATTATTCTACAAATTTTATTATTTGGTACAATTATTTCTGAGACTGTTATCATTACTAATAAAGAACTGGTATTAACATTTTTATTCTCAATTACTCGATCTATAACGTCTCCTATCTACGGATGTGTTTATATAGGAGCTTGCTTTCAGGAAGATGTGTGAGAAGGTGATTACGTTTTGGGGTTGTTTTGTACATTAGTTACTCTACGTTATTATGCGAAGACGTAGGCCTATGACGAACCGGAGAGGGTAATTCCTCCATACATAATACATGCAAGCAAAGGGTCATGGTGGACGCCGGTGTTCGCGTCACCTTTGCGATCGAACTCTCGGCCACAAAGTACGATATATCAGTTTGTGTGTAGTGTCACGAGTCATAGATGGCCTGCACTTGGTATAGGTAAGTGGTTATTTAATCGTCCGAATCGTCCAAGATGTTCCTGAGATGGCGATGGCTTACGTTGGAGATGAGATTGGGTGTATTTAGATGGTGCGTGGCAGATTCAAAGAATCGTTTAGAAGCTTGCTTCATCCAAAACTTGATGGTAAGTAAATTGGCGTGGTTTTTAAATGAAAATGTACCATGGGCGCCCACATCTCGTCACATGAACCGATTTTGGAGCGACTGTAATCGATACAGATACATAAGAGCTGTGTGAGTGAGCACCGTGCTCGCGCAGGTTTTAAATTAAGCGAACCCCATATCTAATTAATAAGAGCTTGCTTATGCTAAGCCATAACTTTAGGCAGTATGTTTCGACTGGTATTATAAATATTAATCGGTATTATAAATTAGACTTCATTTTTGAAGTTTTCTAAACCCTTTGAATGCACTTTGAAATATGTATTAAATTATTGAAGTATTTTAACAAAATTTTCTATCTATTTATGGGATTCGGATTCGTTTCGATTCCCACGCTGTACAACTATGTGTGACCCATAAATAGTTGTACGGAGTCCGGATGAAATTTGTGTCCGTTTATTATGTTTGTACCCACACACAGGGATTACATTTCCTGGTGCGGGCGTTGTCTTTTAAAAAAGAAAAAAAATACATACCTGTTGACTAAGTCTGTCTAATCTAAGCGTCATATTAATAGAGTCCGACTCGGAGAAGTACACGGTGTACCCCCACGCCGAGCCGCACCACTGACCCGTGGGCGGCGACGGACTCCTCTCCACAATCGTCATGTGCCCATCTGGACAACCATCGGAGGTGAAGGAGACGAACTTGCCGACAGTGAATGTGTCGAACGTTAGCTGGAACAAATTATATTTTTAGTATACATTACTGGCTAAGACTGGCTAAGAGAGTGACAATGTATATAAAATACCACTTCTATTTGGCGTGGTATCTCATCATGTCAGCTGAATGACGTCCACTGCTGGACAAAGGCTTCCCCAGAAGATTTCCATAATGGAGTTATATCGATCATTTGGAGGGTTATGCCGTAATTCCCACGCTTGGCAGACGGGTTGGCGATCGCAGTATGATGGTCATAGTACACAAAAAAACGCTGCTGCCAGTTCTCTAGTAGATATTCCCTTGGGACGACTTCTACGCCCCCCCCCCCCCCCCCACGTGATGAGATGAGATTGCGATATTCTATGCTGTATCTAGTATGTCTGATTTTTCTCAACAAACTTCTGCCCACATACAATATGTTTATGTATTGAAAACTGCCCAAATGTACAAAATATATTATGTTAAATAAACTATATCTATAGCTGTGTGGTGACGGCGACAAATATCGGAATCAGAATATCATCACCCCATCTCATCCCGTGGGGGGCGTAGAAGTCGACCCGAGGGAATATCTACCAGAGGATGGGCAGCAGCTTCCTTCTGATTACTATGACCATCTTACTGCGATCGCCAACCCGCCTGCCAAGCGTGGCGATTATGGCATATCCCCCCAAGACGATTCTTGAGAGAGGCTTGTCCAGCAGTGGACTTATTTAGCTGTAATGATGATGATGATGATGATAGCTCATTTCTTAATTATTTTTAGCAAATAAAATCTTATCTAACGGTCACCGTAGCCTAGTTGGTAGTGCTCCTGCCTACGAAGCTGGTGGTCCTGGGTACGAATCCCGGTAAGTGCAAATATTTGTGTGATGAGCACGAATATTTGTTTCTGAGTCATGGATGTTTTCTATGTATTTCAGTATTTATCTATCTATATAAGTATGTATATCGTCGCCTGGTACCCATAGTACAAGCTTTGCTTAGTTTGGGGCTAGGATGATCTGTGTGACACTGTCCCTATATATATTAATAATTCAAATGTTCTTTTTTATATTAACAAAGGGCAGACCCCCTACAAGATGGACCGATGATTTTGTGAGGGTCGCTGGAAGTCGCTGGATGCGGATAGCGCAAGACCAGCAATCATGGAGATCTTTGGAGGAGGCCTTTGTACAACAGTGAGTGTATTTCGGCTGATATAATGATGGTGATTATATTAGCAAAAATTAACTAACTAACTATCGCGCTCATAGCTAGATGCTCTCATCGCAATGGTATACCGCTCTTCGCGGATAGCGCAAGACCGGCAATTGTAGGGATATTTGGGGGGCCTCCCCCAAATATCCCTACAATTGCCGGTCTTGCGCTATGTCTATATCTATTTGTCCAGTAGTGGACGTCTTTCGGCTGATGATTTTTAATGATTGGTATTTTACCATAAATCAATCAATAAAGGTTCCTTATATTCATTTATTTACTATGGTAAGCAAGTATCAGGGGAATCAGAACTGATTACTTTTTTAAGCAAATGGTAACTTCTCCGAAGCGTTGGTTTTTAATGAGCTTGTACAGATACCAGCACATCCACCTACCCCAATCAGTCAAATTTCTTTTATAGATTTTCAACTTTATCACAAAAGCATAAGGTTCACTTTCAATTGAGGAAATTTGACAGATTGGAGTAGCTTAATGTGCTGGCGTCTGTACATTTATACGATACCTCTCACCGATCCCTAAGCGATCGGCGATGTTAAGCAACTAGGCTCGCGGTCAGTCCATAGATGGGTGACCACCAAAGTGGTTCAATTTATGAACGTCTCCGTGCTTCGGAGGGTACGTTAAGCTGTCGGTCCCGATTGTAGCCATTAGGCAACAGTCGTTATGCCATGTCAGAGGCCTACTGGGCGGCTTGAACAACTCTGACACTAGGGTAACCACTGCCCATACGATAAATAAGTAAGTACGATACCTTTTTGCGGGTTTTATTATAAAAAGGAAGATTCCTTAATACCCAAGTGTGTGATTTTGGTAAAGTCCCAAAATACACGCTATTCAACTTGTTACTTATTCATCTATCTCAAATTATTTACGTAGAAAAGGTTCCCTGGTATCCTACTTGTTCGAGATGAAGCAAACGAAATGTAAACCTAATCTTTTAGAAACCATTTTATGTAACCTTATTTGCTTAATTAAAAGTAAACGTATCAAAAATAGTGAAATGATAAAGGTACATGTTATTTTATGAATATACTAGATTCTGCCTACGTCTTTAAAGGGTTCCGTACCCCAAGGGTAAAACGGGACCCTATTACTAAGACTTCGCTGTCAGTCTGTCGGTCCGTTAACAGGCTGTATCTCATGAACCGTGATAGTTAGACAGTTAAAATGTTCAAAGATGATGTATTTCTGTTGCCACTATAACAAAAAATTAAAAAAAAAAAAAAAAAAATAAGTGAATGTTTTTATATGTAGATGGTATGGAACCCTTCGTGCGCAAGTCCGACTCGCACTTGGCCGGTTTTTTTTATGGATAAATTTGGCCGCCAGTCTCAGTGTTTTCAACCCAAAATCACGAGGAAATCGCTATCGATCGTGTATCGACGAGCTTAGTTTCATAATTAAGTAACCGCTAAAAATTGCCTAGGCCTTTGTGGTTCAAATCTCTTTCACCCATCACACTGACCGCGTGTGCTTAACCTCGCCGTTAACTTACGGGCCGATGTGAGCAACTGGCTGGGAACGCCTCCGAGTTAACTTATGAAACGATTATATTATATAAATAAATAAATAATAAATAAATATTCTGGGACATCATTTACACACGGCCATCTGATCCCAAACTAAGCAGAGCTTGTACTATTGAAACCAGATAATTGATATACTACATTAACTACTTTTCTTTTGTAAATACATACTATAGATAATTAAACCGAAACTTAGCTCAAACAGATATGTTCATGCACACAAATATCTCGTATCTCGAGGTCGTGGTTTCGATTACCACCCAGGACAGATCCTGGGTGGTAATCGAAACCACGACCTCCAGCGTGAAAAGCAAGCGTTAGCCAACCACGCCAACAGGCCCGTCAAAATTATGAAAACTCTAACGTTGTATCTAATCTATGTGGTATCTTCGTATCGCGGGTTAAAGTCCCGCGCCAGCAACTATTTGTGTGACCCAGAAATAATTGTTCTGAGTTGGATGTAATTTGTGTCCTTCTATTATATATTTGTAAAGTACCCGCAATAAAGGGATTAGATTTAAAAGTCAAGGCATAGTCTTTAAAAAAAATTACATGAGTCTGGGACTCAGGACAACCAGACGTGTTCATGCACACAAACATCTGTCCGGAGGTGGGTGGGAATTGAACCCAACAGGCCCGTTAAAATTATGAAACCAGTCACGATGTATCTAATTACCTGAATAATGTCTCCGTAGTTTCCCCCCATGGCTGTGAAGTTGAGGTGGCAGACGAAAGGCAGGTGGTCCTCCCGAGGCCGCCGCACTTCTAATTCGTATGTGCGACCGACGTCCCCCATATACGTCCTGTTGCATGCTGTAACAAAATAATTGCAAAAAGATTTTTATTCACGTAAACTTTTAAAAAGCGCTTGTAAATTGTCAGAACATGTTCGTAGTAATATATAATTAATTTATAATTATTTCTAGGTACAGACGCCAGCACGTCAAGTTACCCCAATCTGTTAAATTTCCCCAATTGAAAGCAAACCTTATGCTTATGTAATAAAGTTGTAAATCTATAAAATAAATTTTACAGATTGGGATAACTGGATGTGCTGGGGTCTGTAAATGAACATAGTTTTGGTTTTTGTAAAGTTTTTATGAGTAAATAGTTATAAATAATTTATTGACAGGTATGAGCAGAAAAATTATCATTATGATAATATCAGAAAAAGCAGCCCACGCTTTTTTACAATGTTTTTTTATTTTTTGTTTCCAGTTTTTTTAGTTAATTTTTCTAAACAAGCGTGATTTTAGAGGTTTTTTTAATTTAATATTGATTAAGTTATTTAAGTTTAATTTCAAAGGTTTTATTGGTAATAAGTATTTTACAGGTCTATTTATAGTTGAGTATGTACCATTTGGACACAATAACATTTTTAAACAATAACGTAATAAGCTACACGGACATCTGTGTAGCTGATTGACGGTCACCGTAGCCTAGTTGGTAGTGCTCCTGCCTCCGAAGCTGGTGGTCCTGGGTTCAAATCCTGGTAAGTGCTAATATTTGTGTGATGAGCACGAATATTTGTTTCTGAGTTATGGATGTTTTCTATGTATTTAAGTATTTATCTATCTATATAAGTATGTATATCGTCGCCTGGTACCCATAGTACAAGCTTTGCTTAGTTTGGGGCTAGGATGATCTGTGTAACACTGTCCCTAGATTACTTTATTGAGTTTATAGTATACTAGCTGTGCCCCGCGGTTTTACCCGCGTTAAACGTCATAAAAGTGTTACTTGTACATATAAGCTACAGTACCTACTACAAAATTTCATCAAAATCTGTTCAGTAGGTTTTTGCGTGAAGAAGTAACAAACATACACACTCACAAACTTTTCATTATCATCATCAACATATCAGCCGAAAGACGTCCACTGCTGGACAAAGGCCTCCCTCAAGGATGTCCACAAAGGCCGGTCTTGCGCTGCCCGCATCCAGCGGCTTCCCGCGACCCGCACAAGATCGTCGGTCCACCGTGTAGGAGCCCTGCCCACGCTGCGTCTTCCGGTTCGTGGTCGCCACTCGAGAACCTTTCTGCCCCATCGGCCGTCAGTTCTACGAACTATGTGCCCTGCCCACTGCCACTTCAGTTTGGCAATTCTTTGGGCTATGTCGGTTACTTTGGTTCGCCTGCGGATCTCAGCATTTCTGATTCGATCTCGCAGGGAAACTCCAAGCATAGCCCTTTCCATTGCTCTTTGGGTGACCTTGAGCTGCCTGATAAGGCCGATAGTGAGCGACCACGTCTCTGTTCCATAAGTCATCACTGGCAACACACACTGGTCGAAGACTTTCGACTTGAGACACTACGGTATTTGGGACGAGAAGATATTGCGTAGCTTCCCGAACGCTGCCCAGCCGAGTTGGATTCTATGATTGACCTCCTTTTCGAAGTTGGACCTACCTAGTTGGATGGTCTGTCCTAGGTAAATATAGTTCTCTACAACTTCGAGTGCAGAGTCTCCAACCTTAACTAGAGTGGGTGCAACATGGATGTTCGACATGATTTTCCTTTTATCCATGTTCATTTTCAGACCCACTTGTTGAGAGACTCTACTGAGGCCATCGAGCATTGTACCGAGGTCGTCAAGGGTCTCAGCCATGACTACTATATCGTCGGCAAATCTAAGGTGGGTGATGTACTTGCCATTGACATTGATGCCAAAGCCTTCCCAGTCCAGAAGCTTGAAGACATCTTCCAATGCAGCGGTGAACAGTTTCGGAGATATGACGTCTCCCTGTCTCACGCCTCGCTGCAATTGAATAG
This sequence comes from Pseudoips prasinana, assembly GCA_951640165.1. Taxonomy (NCBI): domain Eukaryota; kingdom Metazoa; phylum Arthropoda; class Insecta; order Lepidoptera; family Nolidae; genus Pseudoips; species Pseudoips prasinana. The sequence goes on along the minus strand of OX621259.1, from coordinate 25,211,228 downwards.
GTTTCGAGTTCTGGTCCTGAAGTCGGACTGACATAGTGGCGGACAAACATTTGCGGACAAACCGTTATAATATTAATGTGATCAGTTTCTTAAACTGAAGATATAATTTTATTTTATTATTTTAGTGACATAAGAAACTCGTCATTGGAATGAAACAACTGCTCAATTAGCCCGGATTTTAGTTTATATTTAAAAATATTAAGGCTCAGTGTGTCAATGCGTTAACTGGTAGTATGTTCTAAACCGTTGGCCCCATTACATGAATTTTGAGGATTTCGTTAATTTACGTAGCCCAGCTACGGCTGTGCTACGTAAATTAAATTGGTCTGCTACGTAGCTTCCTAGCTTAGTAGCACAGCGTGGGTTCTACGTGTTTACGTCACTATGTTTTATATAGTGGCTAGTTAAGTATGTCCTACTGCTGTGCTACGTCGCTTACTAGATTCGTAGCACTGTGGGTGTTCTACGTGTGTATGTACGTCACCATCTTTTCTATAGTGGGTAGTTTTGTATGTCCAAGTGCTGTGCTACGTAAATTAAATTGCTGTGCTTCGTAGCTTACTAGCTAAGTAGCACCGCGGGTGTTCTACGTGTGTGCGTAACTATCTTTTATATAGTGCCTAGTTTAGTATGTCAAACTCAGCAGTTGCTACGTTAAATTGATATGTTACGTAGCTTACTAGCTTAGTAGTACCGCGGGTGTTCTACATGTGTACGTCACTATCTTTTATGTAGTGGCTAGTTTAGTATATCTAACCTGATGTGCTATGTAAATTAAATTACTGTGCTACGTAGCTTACTAGCTAAGTAGCATCGCATGTGGTCTACGTGTTGACGTCACTGTCATTTCTATAGTGTCTAGTCTAGTATGCCCAAGTGCTGTGCTACGTAAATTAGGTTGCTGTGCTACGTAACTTACTATCTTAGTAGCATCGCGGGTGTTCTACGTGTGTACGTCGCTGTCTTTTATATAGTGGCTTGTGTAGTATACCCAACTGCTGTGCTACATAAAATTTAGTTGCTGTGCTACGTAGCTTACTAGCTAAGTAGCACAGCGTGTGTTCAACGTTTGTACGTCACTCCCTTTTAAATATTGCCTAGTTTAGTATATGTGTCCAACTGCTGTGTTACGTAAATTTAGTTGCTGTGCTACGTAGCTTACTATCTTAGTAGTATCGCGGGTGTTCTACGTGTGTACGTCGCTGTAAATAATTACTACACAGACTCAGGACACACAGACATGTTCGTTCATGCACAAAAATATCTGTCCTGGGTAGGAAAGCAAAAAGGCCCGTATAAGTCAGTATTATTGCTTAGAATATGAATTTGTTTGAAATAAAAAACCGGCCAAGTGCGAGTCGGACTCGCCCATGAAGGGTTCCGCAGCAGCAAGTATTTCAGTTGATTAAATGAAAGGTAAATTGCGGTTTACGATATAAGACGCATTAAAAGAAACGACTTACTAGATCTCGTTCAAACCAATTTTCGTAGTTAGTTTACATGGTAATGTACATCATATGTTTTTTTTAGTTTCATCATACTCTTAATTTACAAGTTACAGGGGGGGACAATCATTTTTCCACTTTGGAAGTGTCTCTCGCGCAAACTATTCAGTTTAGAAAAAAATGATATTAGGAACCTCAATATAATTTTTGAAGACCTATCCATAGATAACCCACATGTATGTATACGATGAAAAAAAAAATTGAGTTTCAGTTCTATGTATGGGGAAACCCCAAAATTATTATTCTTTTTCTATTTTTGTGTGAAAATCTTAATGCGGTTCACAGAATACATCTATTTACCAAGTTTCAACAGTACAGCTCTTATAGTTTCGGAAAAAAGTGGCAGAGACATACGGACGGACAGACAAACAGACAGATAGACAGACATGACGAATCTATAAGGGTTCCGTTTTTTGCCATTTGGCTACGGAACCCTAAAAAGGATATTTTTTTTGATTTACAGTTAAAAACTAAACTTTAGTAAGCAGTGGATAATGTGGATGTATAGATAAAACATTTGAAGTCGTTATTGTTTTGCAGTAACTAATAGGTACTCATTTTAACAAAAATCTCTTAATGGACTTGTATCTATGATCTGGAACGGGGCTGATCGTAGAGATTTTATTGATTTTCTCTTACTGGGAAAACTTACTTTGATTTGAAATTGACAAGTACAGTTCGGCTAAATTAATAATTTTACCTCGTATTATTACCTAATAATTGGTGTTGTTGGTAATTGCTTGCGTTTCGCGCCGCAGGTCGCAGGTGCAATTCCCACCCAGGACAGATATTTGGGTGCATGAACAACTCTATTTGTCCTGAGTCTGGGTGTCTGATGTAATTTTATGAGCTTTTACTTTTAATTATTTATTTATTATTATTTAACTAATTATATAAGTATGTATATACAAAAGAAGAGTAGTATTATGTAGTATATCAGTTATCATGGCTTCTATAGTACAAGGTCTGCTTAGTTTGGGATCAGTTGGCTGTGTGTGAATAATATCCCAGTATAAGGTATCTTTATTACTAAACATGAACAACGTTATATCTTATAATAGTCTATACAAATAATAAAATCGTAGAAAAGCCAAAACTATACTGTAAACTTGGTTATGTACATTGTATATTTTTTTTAGTTTTATCATTCTCTTATTTTAGAAGTTACAGGGGAGGGGAGGGGCACTCATTTTACCACTTTGGAAGTGTCTCTCGCGCAAACTATTCAGTTTAGGAAAAACTAATATTAGAAACCTCAATATCATTTTTGAAGACCTATCCATAGATATCCCACATGTGTACGATGAAAAAAAAATTTCGAGTTTCAGTTCTATGTATGGGGAACCCCCAAAATTATTATTTTTTTTTTTTTGTGAAAATCTTAATGCGGTTCACGGAATACATCTACTTACCAAGTTTCAACTGTAAAAGTAGCTGTAACATACGGACGGACGGACAGACAGACAGACATAACGAATCTATAAGGGTTCCATTTTTTACCATTTGGCTACGAAACCCTAAAAATTCAATGCAGAGGCAATCATTAGAACATAAATACATCATGAATAAACATAAACAAAATAGAGCCCTTTTAAATGCCTACTTCAAAAAGTTACACTAAATAAATTCTTTGTAAGTGGGTTATTATATCATACCGCTTTGATTAAACGCGGGGATATGACATAGAATAAAATAACGAGAAAATAGAGCTTCTTTTTTGTAAGTAAACTTAACCTTATAACAAGATTGATGGACATTCCGTTTAGGTATAGCACTGCATGTTAGGTAAGTCCGCTCTTCCACATACGGGTAAGAGTCTACAGATTAAATATGGCAAGTATTTCAAATGCTATATTACAGGTACCTACAGTAAACGCAAAAGCTAATTTGTGTGCGTGAGTGCGTGTAAGTGAGAGTGAGTGTGTGTGTATGAGTATGATAGTGTTTGTGTGTGTACGGGTTAGATAAATTTACGATACAATGATCCACTATATTTTAGCTTTAATAACCATGTTGTTATGGCTTTAAATGACATTTATAAACAAAAAACACGTTGAATGAATACCTATTATTCTTTTTGTTCTTTACAAAAATATTTTGTTTAAGTAGGTAATAATTCTAAGAAGTAAATAATTGGAATATACCTACTTCATATGTTTTGGTTGTCGAAAATAATGAACGCTACTATTTTTCTGTTTTGCGATACAAAAACATATACAAAATAAAATTAATATAATAATATACAGTAAAAACATTTGCATTTACATATACATATAATTTAAGTTAACGAAAGCTCTAAATAAAAAATAAATCAATGTATCCCTTTATCAAGCCTTGAATGTTTTTAAAGAATTTAGATGATTCGTTTGGTAATAAATAATCAATGGTTACGCAAATTGGATAAATACGACGATGAGAACCACAGTCTTCAATTTGGAAAGGAAAGGCTTTCAAATAAGTTTTGATAACCTTGCTTGAAAATTTCAAGCAAACATAATTAATGCATTATTTAAATTAGTTTTCTCTTTCAATATAAAAGCAGATTAAATTCAAAAAAATACATACATACATACATAGGACCTACTCCTACTTCCCAGAGGGGTAGGCAGAGACAACGGATATAATTTTGTTACCATCCTTGCACACTACTATCGCCACGTTTTATTTTGTTTTTAAATCACACCTATTATAGTCATGATAAAAAATAACCTTCGGAAAGTAAATACATAAATAAAAATATGAAACAGTTAAATATATTTATAGAACGTTATCATATTTTCATTTCCATTGAAGTTAACAACTCATAAGCCAGCATTAGTTATTGAAAACTATAAAAAAATAGTAACGTAGACATCAAATGCAAAAACATACAAAAAAGTGGTTGGTGCACAATCCAGATTGTTTTGTACAGACGTCAGCACATCAAGCTACCCTAATCTGTCAAATTTGCCTAATTACAAACTAAGTAAAAATACAAACAGATAAACAGACAAAAATTCTAAAAACTATATTTTTGTAATCCTTTAAAAAAATATTCAATGTACAGTTTTGACTTTCCTACGATTTTATTATATGTATAGATATGATATGATTATGCTGCGATGGTGCCATTTCAGGCTTGCACGGACAACTAGTGTCTGTTTTTTTTTATTTTTATTTGTCATTATGTTATTTTATATTTTTGTTGTCTGTGCATTATTCTGAATAAATGTTTTTCTTTCTTTCTTTCTTTCTTTCATTTATTATTTTTAGCATTTTAAACATGCTATACTGAAAACAATTTTTACAATTCATTTTAAAAAGATGCCTGAATATAATATTTTGGTTGGATGTTTGAAGTACATATTTATATAAACCTAGTCACAGTACTCAGCTATAAGCGGTCCAGTGCTTTTCAAATTACACGCTTCTCATACTAGCCCACTATTTCGTACCCTACGTGCAAGGCATCTCAACGAAGAATGCAAGTGACATGTTGTTACCCCATCCCTATCTGCCCCACACAATTACATTTTTCCACGCTGTTGGGTAAAGATATCACCCTCTGTGTAGTAATCTTCCTTAAGGCTTTTACAAATGTGTTTTGGACGAATCTATTTGACTTAATAGCTACAACTTGAATCGCTTTCTGGAGTTTTTTCCACCATACTGACATATTGATTATTAAGTGAATAACTTTGTTTTTTCTTTTTTAAAGACAACGCCCGCCCGGGAAATTAATTCCTATGTCACGGGGTAATTTACAAACATATAATAGACGGACACAAATTACATCCAGACTCGGAAAACCTATTTATGGGTCACACAAATAATTGTGCGGCGCTGGACTCGAACCCGCGACACGAAGTGGCGAGGCGACTGTCTCAGCCGTTGCGCCACACGTGCAGTCTTACTACACTACAGTATAGTCATTGTAACTTTATAATGAATATACTAATAATCACATTAATATTATAAAGGCGAAAGTTTGTGAGTGTGTATGTTTGTTACTTCTTCACGTATAAACGGACGTCGCCGGCGGCCGCCGCTGCTGGATGTCCCTCGCGCGCGCACCAACCTGCTGCAGCGCTCACCGCTCGTGCGGGCGCTGCATGTGCTCAACACACTATCTACTCAGATAGATTTGTTCTCGTGTCCACTGAACGTATTCACAACGGCTGTCTATTGCCTTTGCAGTAGCTAGTTTAGTTTAAGTTATGTTCGTTTGTAGGGCAAATAATGTAAGATTAGGTACGTAGGTATTATATAGATAAAAGTTTAACTACTCTGTCGCATTAGGCTCGCCTGTAATGATAGGATAAGTTTTATGGTAAATGAAAAAAAAAATGTTATGGAGTTAGCTGATACCCTGGATTAACACATAGGCTATAATTTTAACGCGGGTAAAACCGTGGGGAACACCTAGTAATAAATATTTTGGGACAGCTATCTGACTGTCATCTGATCCCAAACTAGTCAATACTAGCGGTCACAGCCAGATGCTCTCACCAATCCCTAAGTAATTGCCGAAGTTAAGCAACTAGGCTCGCGGCCAGTCCATAGACGGGTGACCGCCAAAGTGGTTTAATTTCGGTCTATGCTTCGGAGGCCACGTTAAGCTGTAGGTCACGGTTGTAGCCATTAGGCAACAGTCGCTAAGCCTTGTCAGAGGCCGAATGGGCAGTTTGAACACCTCTTGACACAAGGGTAACCACTTCTATACGATAAGGAAGGAAGGAATTGAGCGCTAGTCATTGTAATGTAGCTAGAAGTCGTGCGTTCAATTCCCACCCCGGGGCAAATCTTTTTGTGAGCACGATTAGTTGTTCTGTTTTTAATATGAATACATAATTATGTTTCTCAGTTATCTAGTTGCCAACAGACCTGCCACCTGTGTTGCCCCAAGATATTTATATAATAATTAGTGTTGGAGACGTATATAAGTCAATTCATCATATCTTAAACATGATGTGATTTATGATTGATTATAAAACTAAACGAAGCACTAGTTAATAAATAAACGTAAAGAAAATCAATATTCAATTTATTATTAATTTACTTTTAATTACATTGTAAGTTTAAAACTTACAATGTAATTAAAAGGCTGTTACGGTCGTTTAGGTCCAAGCTAATTGCTTAATGATAGATTAATACTTGTTGCTCCGCCATAATTTGCAAGCTCGACCGCAAAACGTGCTCCTGATTGGTAGACGGTTATAATTGATCATTAATTGATAGAATAATTAGTTTGTAAGCCAAATTTTAAGGGTTGCTTCTTTGAAGTGTTCTTTTCAATAACTTTTGAGGTGCAAGCATTATTATTTTTGTTTTTAGCATGGCAAAGCAAGTAGGTCATCTGATGGTAAGTGATCACCACCGCCCATAGACACTGGCAATACCAATGGTGCCGCAAGTGCGTTGCTTGCTTTTTAGAAAGCATTGAGCTCGCTTCTTGAAGGTAAAAATGTGATATAGGATTGGAAATAACCCCGCAGTTAATTGGTTTCACAGAGTGACGGTTAAAAATTTCTTGTAAAACGTGCATCAGTAGACGAACATGGCGAGAGGGCCTGTGATCGAACGTGGCGGCAGAATCAGAATCAGAAATTTTATTTGTGAAATATAATAATAATGTGTTTGTTTTTACTTGAAATGGACCAGTCGTGCAGTGACCAATGTTTCACAACGGCTTTCAGCTAAAAGATTTTCTTACTTGGAAAAAGACTAAATAGACAACAAAGAGACTCTGGCAGTCACGGGAAGACTTCTGTGTCCAACTAAGAATGAGATGTGTTGGTGATATTCGTAGCCAATTTCACTTAGTTTACAATGTATCTCACATTGTATACGTATTAGAGGAGTAGAATTAACTGTTCTCCGATAGAATATTTTTAAAGGTACTTGTTCCTCCCTCTTACCCACCACTGCAGCTCCTATAAGCCAGAATCAACAGAGGCTCACACTGAGCGGTGAGGCTCAGGAATGTCTTAAGGAATTGCTTTAACTGTCTCGGATCTCGCAACGAATTTAATCAGAAAGAAACAAGGATGAGTTAGATAAAAACATACAGGGCAGTCTTTTGGGACTACCTATAGAAGTTAAAACAATTTTTTACACTTCTAATCTAAATAGTTTTGTTATATTTTAGTGATACATATAGGTCATGGGAAACGTGACGTGTCGATGACGTGAGTTCCGTGATTTTTGTTCAACCAAAAAGTGCTCAACGCGCCTTAAGTTTGACTTCAAAGGATTTCCACTTGTCATCTCTCCGATAGTTTACGGAAATTTATAATACGCAAAAAACTACCCAAGCAACGTCACGGAAATAAAAAGCAATATAACAAAGAATCCAAAAAGAAATTTCCTAAGCAACGTGTGAAATATGTGTAGCCTTAACTCATGCAAGTCATTATAAAATACACCGCCCTACCTGTACCATTGTTAATCCTTTCTGAACAAAAATAGGGAAATGAGTTAGGAAAAAGATCATGAATAAAGCAGCGAGCACAATGGCTCCGGCCATATTTTTACGATCTTTTAAAAAAAACCGCCTATTGTCTGAACTGACAGCGCATTACATAGCATAAGACAAGTGTTCACTCCGACCCAACATCATTGTTTTAATGTGCGCCTTTGTTCTTCTTTCGGCAAACGAAATATAAAAACAAAAACTACTCAGTTACGTTAGTAATTTCATCCTATTTATTTGGCTTTACTTCCGTCGCATAACTTTAGATCGTTTCTAAAGTTTTAATTGAAAGACGACCCGTTGAATCCGCTTTATTATTTAGTTGGTGGTTATTATTATTAAGTAACCGATATAGCCCGAAGAATTGTCCAGCTGAAGTGGCAGTGGGCTGGATATGCAGCTGGTGGAACCGACGGCTGTAGGGGAGGAAGGTTTTCGACCGCCGAAGGTGGCGACCACGATTACGAAGACGCAGCATAGTCAGGATCTCAACAAGATGGACGGATGATATTACGAGGTTTGGTGGAAGCCGCTAGATGCGGGTAGCGAAAGCGGAGATTTTTGAGGGAATCCTTTGCCCAGCAGTAATATCCTAATAATATCCTGGGACATTATTTGAAGACGGCTATCTGATCCCAAACTAAGCAGAGCTTGTACCATACTCCATTTTTTGGGTGGTTGCGTCACCTATAGTCTACTCACATACTCACCGGATTGGATCTGAATGGGCTAGGAAAAGCGGCGAGTCTTGGTCGCAGAGTTATGACGGCATCAGCTGCCGCAGGTGGTCGTTTATGCCATACTGCGGTGACTCCATCATATGGAACGCCGTGGTCTCCTTCTGTGAGACGCTCATGCCCCAGAAGGAGGCCACTGGGCGGGATCGGGAGTGAGCCTATCCCACTCGTATACATATGAGGCATTGGAGCGGTGGCGGCAACTGATAGCCCAACTCCCTCTGGGGGCTGCGGATGCAGTAAGAGAAGAGTCCTCTATTTCCGCCACGTGTAATTGGTTCGGGGAAGACAGCAATCTATTTGTGGCGCAGTTGCTGTGCCAGACTGGCAGTAGCCGGAAATTCGGGAGGGCAATCCAGAGCCCTACCAGGGTATCGTCCCATCTATCTGAGACATGGCGCAAAACGAGCCATAACTGCGATCCCGGGCCTCCCTCCATCAGTCACCAAGAGAAGTACATAGCAGGTCAGGTTTAGTTGGTGCGAGACACTTTTTTCGGATGCTTTGATTGTTACCTTATCAAAGAAAAATTATAAAGCGTCAACAAGCAATTTCTATATAAGACAATGCCTACACTAGAGTAATAAAATCACTGTGTCGTGGATTACTTTACAAACACATAAGTATCATACGAACACCTACTTATGGGTTGGTACACAAATAGTTGTCGTATGGACAAAATGAACCCGCGAAACGAAGTCTCGTCTTAATCGCTGCGCTATACCTACAGGTAACATTTCAGTTACGGTTCAATAACAACATTTTGTCACTTAAATAATTATTAGGTACAGAAGTACTTAATAATTATAAGGTTTTAGATGACAACGAAAAAAGTGTGATTTATTTCAACTAAATCTCAATATTATATCAAAATGGAGTCGCAGTTAATAAAACAGACGACTAAATTATAGCTATGCCCGGACATAATTTAAATTGAATTATAGGGCTAAGGAAGAAGGAAAAAAGTAGGTGTCAGCTATTATGAGTTAGTGAGAATCAAATAAAGAGGATCAGGTAGATAAGATCCGGGAAAATGAATCAGTAAAATAGATTACGTAATACGAATTATGATGTCTTTTAGACTGCCTCGTTGGTCTAGCGGTAACGTGTTCAACCGCAGATAACGAGGTCCTGGGTTCAAATCCTGGGTCGGGCTGTAAGTGATTTTGGTATTTTTCTGTAAAACGAAATAATCTTAATATCAGCCCGAAGTCTGGGAGTTGGCGATATTATACCCCCGTGTCTCGGAGAGCACGTAAAGCCGTCGGTCCTGTACCTGACCTCTTTCCGGTCGTGTCGCTAGTCGTCCCATCGGATCATGAGAGTGATGGAATAGAAAGTGCCCCTGTGTTTGCGCACACACTTGAGCATTATAATATGTCCCGCGCAGATGGCTCGTCTCCTTTAAGACTGGCCGCCGTGGCCGGATCTCGGCTAGGAGGACATTATTATTATGATGTTTAAGTTGAATATAAGCTGACTCTTTATAATACTTGTGTACAAAAACTCTCAGTTGTTTCTACCCTCAAAAAGTATTAGGGAATATATGTTGGAGATTTTCATGATCCTCTGTGATCCTTCATATCAAGGTTCTTAAGCCGTAAGGAAAATTTTCTCAGGACTTGAAAAATAAAGCTTTTTATATTAGTTTAGCTACTTTTATGACATGTATTGCGGTCTATACTACTACTATACAGGGAAAAGTAAGTTATTTTATATGTTTGTTTGTTTGTAATGCATTAACTCAGAACTACCTAATTAATTTTAAGAATATTTTCATCTAAAGTCACATTATCTATACATATAATAAAATTGTAGGAAATTCAAAACTGTACATCAAATATTTTTTTTAAATGATACTTGGGGCGTGATCTACTATCGATATCGAAGCCAAAAATATAGTTTTTAGAATTTTTGTCTGTTTGTCTGTATGTATGTCCGGGCTAAACTCAAAAAGTACTGCATGGATTCTGCTCAAATTTTGCATGAATATTACCGAGAGGGTCAACATATAGGCTACATATTATCACACTATCACTCACTATCGCTCATAGCTAGATGCTCTCACCGGTCCGTAAGCGAACGGCGAGGTTAAGCAACTAGGCTCGCGGTCAGTCCATAGATGGGTGACCGCCAAAGTGGATTAATTTCTGAGCGTCTCCGTGCTTCGGAGGGCACGTTAAGCTGTCGGTCTCGGTTGTAGTCATTAGACAACAGTCGTTAAGCCATGTCAGGCGCTACTCGGCGGCTTGAGCAACTCTGACACTAGGGTTACCACTTCCCATACGATAAGCAAGCAAGCAACTTACGGAGGAGGAGCTGTGATAATTTATAAAGTTCAACGCGGGTAAATCCGCGGGGCACAGCTAGTCAGCAAATAACATAGGCTGTATTTTATTTAAAAACAAAATATTTATGTGTAGCGATCACAGTCAAAAATTAAAATTACCATCATCATTATCATAGCAACCGAAAAACGCCCACAGCTGGACAAAGGCCATCCCCAAAAATTTCCAAAATTGCCGGGCTTGGTCCATATTTTATAGTCTAATCTACACAATTGTCACTGGTACAGTCAACAGCATAAGTAGATGATCAAAATCGGACCTGAGTTTTGAGTTTATGATGCTATTGGGCGGCAGTTTTCACTAGTTAATATTTTTTACACTTAACACTCACACACACCTTCAACTAGATACTCTTCACCACCACACTGTTTTGTCGCAATTTATGTTAATTAGTATTGAATATCCGACCTTGATCATCTACTTTTGCTGTTGACTGTACCTGCACCCAGCGACTTCCAGGGACTCTCACAAGATCATCGGTCCATCTTGTAGGTGGCCTGCCGACGCTGCGTCTTCCGGTTCGGTTCATTAAAATCAAAGTCATGTGAATAGCATCAAATTGCTATGTGGCTGACAGAAGAGAATATCATTACCCCATCTCATCCCATGGCGGCCCAACTCGAACCCAAAACACAAGCCACGCGTTCATTTTAAAGTCAGTAACTATTTTATTTTATTGGTACAGAAACAGATTACAGATTATATGAAGTTCTACATATTTTAAGTTATAAGCAAAATTTTAACCTGTAGTCCAATTATAACTGTACACAGCACTTATATTATAGCTTCATATATTAGGTCTTTACCTATGAAATTGCCGTTCTGCAGTACTGGCCATTTCAAATCAAAATAATTTTTGTTTGGCTAAGAATTCTAATTTCAAATTAATTTTATTTTAAAAACATGGATTCTTTTTTCCAAAGTAGTCATTTCTTTATTGATTAGTGTTACATTTTCATCGCATTTCAATCTTTTTCGTCATCATGGATACGTTAAAAATTCGAGTAATTATGGAATATGAGTACCGTCGTGGCAGCAACGCGGCACAAGCGGCACGCAACATCAACGACGTTTACGGAGCTAACACTACAAACCAACGCACCACCTGTTATTGGTTTGCTCGCTTCCGTTCTGGAAATTTCGACCTGAAAAATGAACCTCGCGGTCGTCCGAAGACTTTGGTCGACAATGACGAATTAAAGGCGGTTGTGGAAGCTGATGATACACAATCTACGGCTGAATTAGCAGCAGCTTTCGACGTTAGCGTCAAAACAATATTGGTCCATTTTCGTCAAATTGGCAAGGTAAAAAAGCTTGACAAATGGGTGCCCCACGAACTCAATGATCGCCAGCGCGAAGTACGCGTCGAGACGTGCCTTGCACTGCTCAACAGACACACAAATGAAGGAATTTTGAACCGCATTGTTACCTGCGATGAAAAATGGATTCTGTTTGATAACCGCAAGCGCTCAGCAAGTTGGTTGGATCCTGGTTCAGCACCTAAACAATGCCCTAAACGAAAACTTACCCCTAGAAAAGTGATGGTCACTGTTTGGTGGTCTAACGCCGGTGTGATTCATCACAGCTTCTTACCAAACGGGGTGAGCATTACTGCAGATGTGTACTGTGAAGAACTGAGCACAATGATGGAGAAGCTGGCGCATCTCCAACCAGCATTGGTCAATCGCTCGTCTCCGCTGCTCCTGCACGACAACGCGCGACCTCATACTGCACAGCAGACGGTCTCCAAGTTGCAAGAACTGGGGTTGGAAGCTCTCCGTCATCCGCCCTACTCACCAGACCTTGCGCCTACAGACTACTACTTTTTCCAGAATTTGGATAACTTCTTGGCGGGAAAAAAATTCAATACCCGAGAGGCAGTACAGATTGCCTTTGAAGAATTTGTTGCCTCCCGTCCAGCTGATTTCTTTAAGAAGGGCATCAATAAACTGCCACTGCGATGGCAAAGATGCATTGATTGCATGGGTGATTACTTCGATTAATACAAATAAAAAAATTCATGAAAAAAATTCGTTTAAATTTTTTCATACAAAACGGCAATTTCATAGGTAAAGACCTATTATATTTTTCATATTCTAGATAATTGAAATTAAAGTACACACACAATAATTATACATAATACACAATAATTGGCATGCTAAAAATAATAGTTTGAGTTTATAAAGGGTTGATAGGTTTTAAATGTAGATTTTCTTTTTTGAACAAAGTTTGTTTAAAGTTGTTTATACTGTCATGAAATATGTCAGTTTCGGAGCATATAGGATTATACTGCTTACACATTCTTATAAGTGGACTATTTTGAGATACATTATTATTTCTAACGGGTATGCTATGTCTTAATAATATAACTTAATAGCTGTGCCCTGCGTTTTTACCCGCATTAAACTTTATAAATTATCACAGCTCCTCCCACGTAGGTGATAGCGTTATAATATGTAGCCTATATGTTGACCCTCTCAGTAATATTCATGCAAAATTTGAAGTAAATCCATGCAGTACTTTCTGAGTTTAGCCCGGACATACATACAGACAAACAGACAAAAATTCTAAAAACTATATTTTTGGCTTCGATATCGATGGTAGATCACGCCCCAAGTATCTTTAAAAAAAATATTCAATGTACAGTTTTGACTTTCCTACGATTTTATTATATGTATAGATTATAGATACATGTACACTTGACCCAGTAAATAAATATCTACCATCAACATCGAAATAATTACATATCTAGTCGTATATTTAAATTGAAAAGTCTATAAAAGCTTTTTACGTCAATAAACGCTATTCACAAAACGCCTCACCCCATTACCAGTAAATGGCAGTCTAAATACAACCATTACGGAACATATTCAGAATGTGAGAGAATGACAAAGAAAATAGTTCGCATAGGGAGTATAATTGAGACATTTTAGCAAGTACCTACTAACATTACTAACGCTAAAGTTTCTCGCAGTGTGAAGGAAATTGTTCTTCAGTAACTCGCTTCGAAACAGTCTCTAAATAGGCGCACTACTGCCGAATAACAGTGAAAAGAGAGCGTATTACTAAGTAACACTTTTTTTTTAATGTTGTGGAAGAAATTGAGTGCCTCAGGGACCATACCTTTTCATAAAGTAACTTTACTTTAATGGCATATTGTTAGAAAAACCGGCCAAGTGCGAGTCGGACTCGCACACGAAGGGTTCCGTACCATTATCTAGAAAAACCGGCCAAGTTGCGGTTTACGATTTATGACGTATTAAAACAAAACTACTTACTAGATCTCGTCCAAACCAATTTTCGTTGTTAGCTTTCATGGTAATGTACAGTCAGCTCCAAAAGTCGATGAACAGAATGTATATTTAACAGTACAGTTACGGCGTCAAATCAGGGTAATCTAATGATATATTTAATGGATGTGCTGGCGTCTGTACAGACTTTTTATCCATTAAATATTAGGTCTTTACCTATGAAATTGCCGTTCTGCAGTACTGGCCATTTCAAATCAAAATAATTTTTGTTTGGCTAAGAATTCTAATTTCAAATTAATTTTATTTTAAAAACATGGATTCTTTTTTCCAAAAGTAGTCATTTCTTTATTGATTAGTGTTACATTTTCATCGCATTTCAATCTTTTTCGTCATCATGGATACGTTAAAAATTCGAGTAATTATGGAATATGAGTACCGTCGTGGCAGCAACGCGGCACAAGCGGCACGCAACATCAACGACGTTTACGGAGCTAACACTACAAACCAACGCACCACCTGTTATTGGTTTGCTCGCTTCCGTTCTGGAAATTTCGACCTGAAAAATGAACCTCGCGGTCGTCCGAAGACTTTGGTCGACAATGACGAATTAAAGGCGGTTGTGGAAGCTGATGATACACAATCTACGGCTGAATTAGCAGCAGCTTTCGACGTTAGCGTCAAAACAATATTGGTCCATTTGCGTCAAATTGGCAAGGTAAAAAAGCTTGACAAATGGGTGCCCCACGAACTCAATGATCGCCAGCGCGAAGTACGCGTCGAGACGTGCCTTGCACTGCTCAACAGACACACAAATGAAGGAATTATGAACCGCATTGTTACCTGCGATGAAAAATGGATTCTGTTTGATAACCGCAAGCGCTCAGCAAGTTGGTTGGATCCTGGTTCAGCACCTAAACAATGCCCTAAACGAAAACTTACCCCTAGAAAAGTGATGGTCACTGTTTGGTGGTCTAGCGCCGGTGTGATTCATCACAGCTTCTTACCAAACGGGGTGAGCATTACTGCAGATGTGTACTGTGAAGAACTGAGCACAATGATGGAGAAGCTGGCGCATCTCCAACCAGCATTGGTCAATCGCTCGTCTCCGCTGCTCCTGCACGACAACGCGCGACCTCATACTGCACAGCAGACGGTCTCCAAGTTGCAAGAACTGGGGTTGGAAGCTCTCCGTCATCCGCCCTACTCACCAGACCTTGCGCCTACAGACTACTACTTTTTCCAGAATTTGGATAACTTCTTGGCGGGAAAAAAATTCAATACCCGAGAGGCAGTACAAAATGCCTTTGAAGAATTTGTTGCCTCCCGTCCAGCTGATTTCTTTAAGAAGGGCATCAATAAACTGCCACTGCGATGGCAAAGATACATTGATTGCATGGGTGATTACTTCGATTAATACAAATAAAAAAATTCATGAAAAAAATTCGTTTAAATTTTTTCATACAAAACGGCAATTTCATAGGTAAAGACCTATTATTATCATTAGATTACCCTGATTTGACGCCGTAACTGTACTGTTAAATATACATTCTGTTCATCGACTTTTTTTTAAGTTTTATCATTCTCTTATTTTAGAAGTTACAGGTGGGGGGGGGACACTCATTCTACCACTTTGTAAGTGTCTCTCGCGCAAACTATTCAGTTTAGAAAAAAATGATATTAGGAACGTCAATATCATTTTTGAAGACCTATCCATAGATACCCCACATGTATGGGTACGATGAAAAAAACATTTTTGACTTTCAGTTCTATGTATCGGGAACCCCCAAAATTATTGTTCTTTTTTATTTTTGTGTGAAAATCTTAATGCAGTTCGCAGAATACATCTCCTTACCAAGTTTCAACTGTATAGCTCCTATAGTTTCGGAAAAAAGTGGCTGTGACATACGGACGGACAGACAGACATGACGAATCTATAAGGGTTCCGTTTTTTGCCATTTGGCTACGGAACCCTAAAAACGAGTAAAAAATTTCACGTTTGTTGTATGGAAGCTCCCTTGAATATTTATTTTATTTAGTTTTTTAGTATTTGATGTTATAGCAGCAACATAAATACATCATCTGTGTCATTTCAACTGTCTAACTATCAAAGTTCATGAGATACAGCCTGGTGACAGACGGACAGACAGACAGCGAAGTCTTAGTAATAGGGTCCCGTTTTACCCTATGGGTACGGAACCCTAAAAATCTGATGGCTTTAGTAACTTCCACGCAGTTTAATCAAATTGAGGGTTTTGTAGGGTCAAGTATTGAATATGTAGCCATACTAAGACTTACTGAGAAATGTACGAGGCTTTGAAGTCTCTGAGGAGTCAATTAAGGAGCAAGTCGAGTTCCTATTAAGAGCCCGTTCAAAGCTGTCGCGTACGTCAGAATCTAAGTGATTGGTAATATATTTAGGAATCTGAAAGGGAGGATTTTCAGCAACGTTTATTTAGACCAATGTAAAAAGGTTTTTACTCACGTAGACTTCAAAAAGTGCTTGTAAATAGTCAGAACACGTTTGTAGTAATATAGTTGAGTTTACATAATTACTTATTTCTTGGTATTTATGGATATTTGGGTCAAACAACTCTTTTACCGGTAGATACAATGGACTTCGTAGGAATATTTTGTTGAAAAAATAAATATAAATTTTCCTCTATTCAGTTTTTATTAAGGTATTAAAAATATAATCTACGGTAATAATCCCAAAGGGCCGCGCAGTTAATAGAAATTTAAGTCAGTTTTAGTAAAAAACTAAAATACATACCCCCAAAACTGTCGCCAGTGTAATCTACATTCAGGGATAAATATCGAATGAAACTGTTCTTCAATATTTTTTATATACTCTTACATATATAATCAACAATCCTGGCATAATAAGTCTATAAGTTTTCTTAAATTTAAATACAAAACTAAATGCTGATTTTACGTTACCATTAATATAAAGATGTTAGGCTAGTTTTAAAGTATAGAAGCTCAACAATTGCTTGCATAAATAGCTAGTGGTATATCAACAGACAATAAAAATATAATTTAAAATTAGGCGACCATAATTAACTCCAGAGAAAAAAATAGAATATTATTTTTATTAAACAGATATATAATAAATACAATTGATTTAACGACGGCATATATTTGTATTAATATTTGACGGGCCGTTTGGCGTTTTTGGTAGATACTTGCCTTTCACGCCGCAGGTCGTGGGTTCGATTCCCACCCAGGATAGATATTTGTGTGCATGAACATGTTTGTTTGTCCTGAGGCTGGGCGTCATTATCTATATAAGTATGTATTTACAAAATAAAAATAGTACATGCAGTATATCAGTTAACTATATAATAAGATTAAATAACAATAAAATAAATAAAATGACAGTAAGCGAGGCAAAAGAGGTGTGCAAAGATCGTGACAATGGAAATCCGTTGTCTCTGCCTACCCCTCTGGAAAACAAGCGTGTCTATGTATGTATGTGTATATATTATACAACCCGTAGCCTAGTTGGTAGTGCTCCTGCCTACGAAGCTGGTGGTCCTGGGTTCGAATCCCGCTAAGTGCAAATATTTGTGTGATGACCACGAATATTTGTTTCTGAGTCATGGATGTTTCCTATGTATATAAGTATTTATCTATCTATATAAGTATGTATATCGTCGCCTGGTACCCATAGTACAAGCTTTGCTTAGTTTGGGGCTAGAATGATGTGTGTGCCATGTCCCTAGATATATATATATGTCCCTAGACATAACTGAATCTCAAAATAATCAAGATTAACAAAACACTTTTAATTAGCATAAACTCAATGATCCTAGCCACAATGGCGCCAACACATATTCTTACCCAAAATACAGCAAAATTGAGGTGCAAACGATTAAACTGTCATTAAATACGGTCCAGAAGGCAAAAGAATAATTAGCCAGACCACAAACGTTCACGTGACTCGAGTTTTCACGTAATTAGCTCACACGTGCTCAGGCTTAATAAGACTGAAGGAAAAGGCATTTGCATGTGAAAAAAACAGACTTACTGCGGTGATAAATTAATGAACGTAGGAAATGGAAAAAGTACTTTGCATCCTTATTTCACTTATTTTTATTTAAAAACTTTATACACATAGTGGTACAGAGGTGGACTTGAGAAGGTTAGGTAAGATAAGGTAACTTTGTACACCAAAACTTTTCAATAAGCAAGAATACCAATATACATCACAAAATTGTATAGTAAAATTGGCGACGTAATTACTAAACAGATAGGTACAGTGATTGAAAATAAGATATGTCTACTAAGTACAGATTAAATAAAATGTTACCTATTAAAGACATATATTTAGAAATGTATAATAATAATGTATTGACATAATTTAGTTGAGTATTAGAGTGAAAGAGACAAAATATTATTAGTTACAACTCTAGTACTTGAAAATATTTTTGTGAGTAATATGTTATGCAAAAAATAGCAAAAACGCTCACAACTTGTTTAGTATCGAATGCTTTATTTATTCTTGCTTTTGAGCGGCTTGAAACGCGGGTACTAATACAATCGCCCGCCCGAAATGCGGGTAGTTGCAGATAACTCCAGACGCGAGCCAGTGGTAGTAGTTCGCTAGTGATTTTATTAACACAAGGTCCGTCATAATAATAACACCTTAATGTAGACAGAACCATTGACAATATGTATTAAAAATATTAGACTTAAACTAGATAATTAAACTTAAACATAATCTCTTGACAATAACTTGATACGAGCTAGCTAAATATCATTGCTGTCATAAAATAAATTTTATAAATGTTTTAATACAATCAATACAATGTGTACCTAAATATCTATGTTTCTAGAAATAATAATGTATACAACTATAATACTACAAATATGTTCTGACTATTTACAAGCGCTTTTTTAAAGTCTACGAGAATAAAAACCTTTTTTATTTTATTATTTATAATATTTATTTGTTACGTTTTAAATTAAATAAAAAAGGTTTTTATTCACGTAGACTTAAAAAAAGCACTTGTCAGAACATGTTTGTAGTAATTTAGTTGTATACATTGTTATTTCTTGTAACATAGATATTTAGGTAGTTGCGAAACAAAGTCTGTTCTGGAGAGGGCCAGATCAGAAGTACCCCAAACAGGCACGTTGTATGTGTGAATAATATAATGAGAGTATCCTAGCCCAAAGCGTGGTGCAAGGATTGTGACAAATGCAAATCCGTTGTCTCTGCCCACCTCTCAGGAAAACAAGCATGAGTCTACGTATGTAAATAAACATATTATATAGAACATTAAATATCTGACACTGCAATTTACACGTTCTTATAATGAAATCGAAATGGCACTCATAATCACTCGAGATCCAATACTCCTCGGAGATTTCTTGGAAACTGGGGCACACTTACGCGCTCTATCGCTGCTTCATATTTGCACTAAAATGTTTGGTTAGCTGGTTTGCAACCATCTTACGTCATGTGTCAGTAATCCGCATTAATTCCATGCTTTCTATGTTATTAAATCTTTTTTACAATTGGCCGCAGTTTTATTAATAAGATCAAAGTTTTTATGTTTAGATCAGCATTAAAGCGCGACCATCGTTTTAAACACAAGGTCCGTTATAATAATAATACTGAATGCATACCTTAATATAGACAGAACCATTCAGACAATATATAGTAAAATATACATTTCAATAATTAAACCTAAACATAATCTCCTTGACAATAACTTAATACAAGCTAGCTAAATATCACTACCATTATAAAATAAATTGTATAAATGTTTTAACATTCCGTGTACCTAAATATCTGTAATAAAAAAACTAGAAATAATAACTGTATTACAGCTACAAACATGTTCTGACTATACAAGCGCTTTTTTAAAGTCTACGTGAATAAAAACCTTTTTTATTTTATTTTATAATGAACTATAATTCCACGTAATACTTTTTTTTTGAGGCGCGCATAGCCAGATGCTCTCATCGATACGTAAGTGATTGAGAGTTGAAGTCAAGCTACTAGGCTCGCGGTCAGTCCATAGATGGGTGACCGCCAAAGTGGTTGCTTCGGAGGGCACGTTAAGTTGTCAGTCCCGGTTGTAGTCATTAGGCAACAGTCGTTACGCCATGCTAGAAGCGATTTTTAGTAGTTTCATTTGCATTTATTAACGCTATTAATGTCTAATGTAGTTTTGACGTATTTTCATCTAGTTTAAATAATAGCATGAGAAGGTATCGTAAGTACTACTGGTTTCATTTCTTATTAAGAAATATTTAAGTATAAAAAGTTTATTGCTTAATAAGCGTGATTTAATTTTCGTAATTTTCAAATGATAGTTATTTTGAACCCGTTGTAACTCGTTCCTTTATAAGGTATTTGACAGAACTTCGCTGTTCTGTCAAATTCCTCACACCAGTTTAACAATTATAACAAGTACCGCCAAAATGGTTTAACGTCAGAATGTGTTTGTGCTTCGGAAGGCAAGTTAACCTACTGATACCGGTTGAAGTCATTAGACAGCTGTGGTTAAGTAATGTCAGAGGCCTACTGTGCGGCTTGAACAACTCTGACAATAAGGTAACCACTGCCCACACGATAAGTAAGTAAGTATGTATTACTTTTGGCATTTTAAATATAGACGTTCTCAAGAAAGGGCAGGTCAGAAGTACTCTAAACCGGCGAGCATGTATGAAGAATATAATGACAGTAATCGAGGCAAAAGACGTGCGCAAAGATCGTGACAGATGGAAATCCGTTGTCTCTGCCTACCCCTCTGGAAAACAGGTGATCAGTGCGGTGGCGGAGCGGTTAACGCACATGGGTCCGAAAACCCCTAGATCGTGGTTTCGATTCCCACAAGCACTTAAATTTTTACAATTTATTTTAAAGATGTCTGTAACTTAATAAGACAAATAAGAGTAAGTAATGGAATCAGGCGTTACTTTGCGGAAATCCATAACAATTATAATACAAAATCAATATTTATTTTTCTTTATGTCATAGGGCGACAATCTAGCAAGCGGGTCACCTGATGGTAAGTGATTACCGCCGCCCATGGACACTCGCAACACCAGAGGTGTCACGGGTGCGTTGCCGGCCTTTAAGCGTCAACAAGTGTTGCTGACCCTCCCCCCACCTTAATGAGCTCTGGCTACCTTACTCACACGCAGAAACACAACATTAAAGTTATTAATGTTATTATTAAAAAATGTCTTCTGTAAGGTGGAGGTACTTGCCCAGTCGGGCTGCTCTTTGAGCGAATGAACGCTGTGCCCTACCTCTCTCTATATGTAGTGTTAATTCCGCTAATTGTCAGTTTAATCATGCCGGGATGCAATTTGCACCGCCCTCCCGCCCCCATAGATGTGCACATGCAAGAAGGACGATATAAAAAGCAAATTACATGCACCAGTACGATACCCAACACGTGTTTCAGTCCGCCACGGATCATTCTCAAGGGCTGCTAACTAATAAACAATAATAAAGGAAGGGTTTGCCATGGGTTCACCTTTAAGTCCAACTAATGGCAGTGATATTTATGGATGATTTTAAACGTAGATATATAGTGGGCGAACCCAACATTTTATTTTATCATAGATAAGTTGATGACATAATAATCTGTTGGTCTGGCACCAAATGTCAAATTGATACATTTTTAACTAAATTAAATAATGTCCACCCTAAAATAAAATTTAAAGTGGAATTAGAATCACAAAAATCCCTTAATTTTCTTGACCTCACCATCAGTAATGTCCATAATAATTTAGAATTTCAAATATATCGGAAACCAACACATATACCGATATATAGCTACTGATATATAGTTATTCCCGCTTCATCCTGTCATGCCAACCAACATAAACTAGCTGCCTACCGCAGCTATGTTCATAGGTTAATGTCGGTCCCCTTGTCTAATGATAATTACATAAAAGAATTTAATGTTCTTTATGAAATCGCGTTCTCAAATGGTTATCCAAAATCTATTAGGTATTGATAATTAGATTAAAAATTAACAGAGATGTAGGGTTCGCTCTTTACTGTATGCAAGCCCCCCTGACCATATTAACAAATATATTGGTAGTCTGACTTATGGGCCCAATTTCAGATAGAATTGCCAATTTACTCCGTAAAAATCAATTGATTCAAAATTACAATGGGGTCCACAAGTAGAAAAACTATCTGGCAAATTAAGTTCTGCTGCATATGCTGTTAAAACTATAAGACGGCTTACTGATTTGGATACAGCTAGAATAGTTTATTTCAGTTATTTTCATAGTATAATGTCCTATGGAATTCTTCTCTGGGGTAGCGCTGCGGACATTAACACCATATTTGTATTGCAAAAAAGAGCCATAAGAGCCATATATAAACTTGGTCCGCGAGAATCTTTGAGAGAGAAGTTTAAAGAGATTAATATTCTGACTGTAGCATGTCAGTATATATATGACAATCTAATTTATATGCAACATATAAAGACTCCTTCTGTAAAAGGAGTGAGACTCATAATATAAATACTAGATATAAGCATAACTTCGTGTTCCATTATACCACCAGTCTCCACAAAGTAAGTAACTCTTTTATGGGGCAATGTATAAGATTCTATAACAAACTTCCCAGTGATATCCGAGAAATATCTATGAATAAGTTTAAAAGAATTATAAAAGCCAAATTGTGTAGCAGGGCTTACTACAAAACTTCTGATTATTTAAGTGACAAAACAGCTTGGGATTGAGTCGCTCTAAATTAACACATTTAAATACAATGTTATTTTATGTAAGACATAAATATTTTAAAAAAGGATTCCAACTGAGTTTTCTGGCAGTGTTTCTCAGTAGCTGCCATGTCATGCACTGCACGGTAGGGTAAAAAAAAATTGATGTTTCCACACAAATGAAATATTTTAACATTATAAGCAGGCTTATTTCAGAATGGTTCTAATTGTAACCACAGGTTTGACTAATAACAGTCACACCATAATAATAGTTCATAATTGTACTATTATTAATATTTGAGTTATCTGCTCATGGAACTTCACATTCCTGTTGAAAGCTTAATTAATTCTTGAACTCCAACATTACTTGTATAAGTAGTACTATCTTGTCTCACTTGTGAAGATTTAGTACTTTTGTACCTTCAGTAGTCTTACTTAACCATTTGATATGAAAGCATTCAATATCAGTAAGAAAATCTGAAGATAGTTCTAATCGGAACCACTTATATGACTATTAACTGAGCCAATATTAGTATTATCAATACTTAGATGGTGTGATATTATTCATTAATATAAAATAAAATAAAAAAGGTTTTTATTCACGTAGACTCTGAAAAAGCGCTTGTAAAAAGTCAGAACATGTTTGTAGTAATACAGTTATTATTTCTAGTTACATATTACAGATATTTAGGTACACGGAATGTTAAAACATTTAAACAATTTATTTTGTAATGGTAGTGACATTTAGCTAGCTTGTATTAAGTTATTGTCAAGGAGATTATGTTTAATTGAAGTTTATAATATTATGTATTGAAATTTATATTTATATGCATTTGTGATGCTTGTCAAAAATTAATGATCTCTTGATCTTCAACATGATATAAGATGCTGCATAATAACATAATTGGAACTTGTGTAAAATGTCTACTAAGTCGCCCATAGAATTTTTGAAAGTGAAGGCCGGCCTTGGGGACCAAGCAATCATTATACAACATAATATTCAAGGTTGACCCTAAACACAGCGACAACTTGCATGCTTTTGTGGAATAGCTCTCTACTCATCTTCCATAGAGAACTCAATAAGGCTGCCAGAGACCGGCCTTAAGCAACAAGACATCAGTTTCCTCTTCCACTGATAGTACATTTATATTCAAGATCAACCCTGAACCAAAGACTTTATATTAGATAAATGGTTATTAATACTATTAACCCAGTTAATAATACAGATACTTGTCAATCAATGATAGATACAGTTCTGGTTCAATCGTCTAGTTTGTTTAAACATAGAATTAGTTTTAAAGTATTTGTCTTATAAATACATAAGTAATACAAACTTTGAGACCATCCCAATATATTCGTGTATGAGGATAGAATTGTTCTAGCATTCTAGGCTCAACTAAAGCTACCAAGCCCTTGTAATATTGTAACACTTTAAAATATAGGAGGAACAATTTCTCACCTGTGTTCAAAGCTTAACAACCCGAGATGGCGCTTCCTTCGTTTTCTCTCCTATAAAACAATACTGATACTGCCAATATTCAGAAGATTCTCCACTCTAATCGCACCAGAAACGACGCTCACTTCCAAATCTTCTATAGGTTTCCTGAAACCACGCTCAACACTTGTATAAACTCTTTCGGTGGCGAATGGCAAAGAGGATAAAAACACTACGTTTTAGCGAATGGCACGAACACGAACCTCCGCCATTCTCCCTCACTCAGCCGTTCATATTCCCGAATCGCGTCCTCAATAATGGCACTTCCGGTCAGTCTCATTAATTAAATAAATATAATAGGCTTAATTACGTAAAAATAAATAGTAAGCCTTCTATCAAAACGACAGTTAGTATTATATTACGCATATAAAGATATTAATACATTATACATTATTGTTTATGAAAAATAAGTAGCTGTTTTGTAAAACAATCATATTTCCCGGTAATTCTGCAACTGTTGCCATTGGTCGAATTCAAGAATGAAACGAAAAAAAAATGGTCGAGACAAGGAACTACATCTTCATAGTTATCTATAGTCTTTTCGCCATGAGTTCCGTGACAGTTCATTTTTTCCGTGGCACGCATACTACTTTAGACGGATAAAAAAATAAACTGGAAAAAAATAAAATAGAAATGATAAAAAACATATTGCCTTTCGTAAATTACTAAGTAAATTATTGTAGTTATAATTAACTGTTAATAAATTAAGTAAATAAAATAAAAAAGATTAAATCTTAAAAATATCTAATGCGTTGAACGGAACGTCGGCCAATAGAGATTGACACTACTCATACATTGACAATAATCCGATTCCATTTTATTTGCCAACTGAATCGATATTATAAAAAAAACAATTATATTTGGTTAGGTCCGTCACTACAATTGTCAGACAAGAGCTGTCAGGGAACGTATCATGGCGAAAAGACCATAGTGATGTCCTATGTGTAAATCATTACGGTATTCGAACTAATGTTAAGCCACAATATACTTGTATCGATTAGTTTAAATTTGATAATCAAGAATAATACGAATCAAAACGATAAAAAGCAGTTGTTACATTTTGTCTAATTTAAAATTATATTTTACAATCCGCCAGCTTAAGTATGGTACGATTAGCTGGATAAAGGATATTTGAATAATCTCAAAGTGACGAGCCAGTATAGTTAATCACAAACGTTTCTTTAAAATCCAGTAAATCATTTAAGTGTGTTTGCGGAATAAACAAAGCAACTTTCGGTTCCACTTTTACTTTTAATAATATACATATATAAATTTTAGTTGTATAGCATTATTGGAGATGAAAAGCGAATCTAGTCTCAAAAGTGGGATTTTTTTAAATTTATTTAGAGCTATCCTGTGACATTTGTTTTTTCGATGATTATTTATCCGTGGCAAATTCAGATATAATATTAGAGTCAAGTCAAGTTCAAATCCCAAGTCAGGCCAAAAAGTCATTTTGGGATTTTTCCATAAAAATAAATTTCTTATTATTAGCCCGAACTCTGGAAGTTGGCGGTATTACACCCCCGTGCCACGTAAAGCCGTCGGCCCTGTACCAGAACTCCTTCCGGTCAAGTCCCAAGTCATCCCATCGGATCATGAGAGTGATGATAGAAAGTGCCCCTGTGTTTGAGCACACACTTGTGCACTATAATATGTCCTGCGCAATTGGCTAGTCTCCATTGAGACTGGCCGCCGTGGGTGAAATTCGATCAGGAGGACATTATTATTTTTATTATAGTCACCACTCTGTCAAATTTCAAAAAGATCGGTTCAGCCATTCAGGTGTCCAATCAGGAACAAACTACATGAGTCACCTAAGAAAGAACTTCTTGTACACTCAGGTCAAAAAACCATTACTAAAAAAAAACTTGTGTGTACTTATGTACACACGTTAGAAGTTATACTTCTTAATATACAACTTGAACATAGTTATCAATACCACCTAGAACTAACTTCATGCTGTTAAATTTTTTGGTGTCGGTGTGCGCGCGCATCGTAAAAATTCACTCTCATCATTTTTCTATATCGCGCCAAAAGAAGTATAACTTCAAAAATATTATATATAATCTATGAACAAATTTTAATAATCGATAAAGTACCTTTTACTACAAACCCATAACTAATATAAAAAAAAAACATTTCGAAATCATAAAAATGTGACATTTGTGGGAGGGCGACACTATGACGGCAAGGGTTGCTTTTTAAGAAAATTTCCCTAATATTATGGGAAAATTTAAACAATAGACTATCCATTGTATTTTGTATCAATTGTATACATTTGATGGGCCAGTTGGCGTAGTTGGTTTTATTCTTACCCAGGACAAATATTTGTGTGCAGGAACATGTATGTTTGTCCTGTGTCTGTGTGTTTATCTATATACGTATATATTTACAAAAGTAGTACCTATATGTAGTATATCAGCTATCTGATTTCCATAGTACAGACGCCAGCACATCAAGCTACCCCAATCTCCAAAATTTCCCCAATTGAAAGAAAATTGGCAGATTGGGGTAGATGGATGTGATGGCAATGACAAGCTTTACTTAGTTTGGGATCAGATGGACGTGTGTAAATAATGTCCCAGGAATATCTAACTCTAGAAATTTATTGAGTACCCCATATACTATCGATTTATTGTAATAAATAATTTGATAGTACAAACGAAGAGATTGTCATTTTTAGCTGTATAAATAAATTTATTTCTAAATTAATATTTCATTCACATTACTTAATAGGTACTACATTAATGTTAAAACTCAGACGAAATATTAATACACGGGTGCGACTTAAAAATTAAGTATGGTAACATTTACCTATCGCGGCAGTAAATTGCTCGTTAACTTTTTAAAATGGAATTATCGGGCCTACATTGTGCTTTTCTTTCATTGATAACTTCTTAACCTTTAAGACTATTTCCCGGACACCACTTTTTATCACTTTTGGCAAATTGCTAGTGTTTTAAACCAAGTAATACGATAATAAACGTAGAAACAACAGTCGGCAAAGCAAGCTGTGGGCGCTGTGGCAGAACTGTCAAAGAGACATTTTACAAGATAGCGGCGTTAGTTCCACTTTCAGCCACGTTCATAAAGATCCTTATCGCACTATATTAATGTTATATATCATTATGTCAAATGGATATTATATATTATCGAATAGGTATAAAAACCATCACAAGCTGCCATTTTCCTAATCAAACGTATTCGTTATTTTCGTCCCTGTTAATAATATCAGAGAGGAAAATAAGGAATTCGTCATAAGATTATACCAATATTTTTATTATAATATTGATATATGCCTTGATAATAAATATGGGCATGACTATTTTGTATAGAAATAATAATATAATTACTATAAATAAAAAAAAAATCAGTACTAAGTCTATTTAATACTCGAAAAGAAATTTTAATGTCTGCTAAATTGACTCTGTCGAGTGCAGCCTATTTTATTTTTGTTTCATTAATGAAAAAAATAAAATCTTTTCAGTTTTGGAGGGGAAAATACGAAAACACCCCTTTGAAAATTTTTGTATTGTTTTACTGTAAACAGAAAATGAATGTTTAAATAATATAACGTCGTTGCGCGCTCAATAGTCGCTTTTGTTATAATATTTAGCTATTTTCACATAGCTACTTTTAGAGTATCATGTTCGTCCGAATTACGTCCACTGCTGAACAAAGACTACCAGGAAAAGATTTTCATCGAGTTGTGTCAATCAATTGGAGGGATATGCTCGCCACGCTTGTCAGACGGGTTGGTGATCACAGTATGATGAGCTTAGTACTTACACAGAGAAGCGTTTGGGTTTGGATGGGAATTGAACCCACGACTTGCGGCGTGAAAGGCAACCACGTAACTATATATGTCCACTTTTAAACACTTAAGTTATGCTAACCCTTAAGTGCAGCTCAAAATTCCAAAAAGCATCAAAATTCATCCCGTGTTTGACACCTAAATATAACTTCACTATGTTTACAAATAAGCACTTCAGATGCCACTCTTCATCATTCCATTTTTTTTCTTCGTCCTTCATTCGCGGAAAAGTAATTTTAAAATGTGTTTCAACTCTTTTCCCTCTCTGTTCTCGATTAATTCGACCGAATTAATCGAGATTCGAATTTGACAACACGGCTACATACCAAGCTATATATTTCCATTATAAACTGATCTAACGTTGTATAGGATTTCTATATAATAAGAGGTCAGCTTATATTGGAAATGTATAGCTTGATATCTAGCCGTGTATACACACTTTTGAATTTATTCTCTTCGCAACAGCATTGATATTGCTTAAAAGTAAAACCCACGTAGTGTGACCCATTTACATATTAAATTCGGCAATAAAAACAAAAAAGTAGCGTTTTCAATTTACGCGAATGAATGTTAAATATTTTGAGATTTTACCGTAACAAAACTGCGGTCTTATTTACGAGTGTTTGGTTTGTTTACTTTTTATCTTGCTGTATATTATTTACATTAATAATGCCCTCCGAGAGAATTTCGGCCATGGACGCCAGTCTCAACAGATATTAGCCATCTGCGCGGAACATATATGTATCATATATAGTGCTCAGGTGTGTGCGCAAACACAGGAGCACTTTCTATTCCATTACTGTCATGATCCGATGGGACGCCTAGCGACACGACCGGAAGGAGGTCAGGCACAGGCCCGACGGCTTTATGTGCTCTCCGAGGCACGGGGGTATAATACCGCCAACTCCCTATTATTTACATGTATTACGCTGGGTGGGTAAATTATAAACGTTATGGATCTATGTTCAATCTACCCATGGAACTGAACAGCTTGTAAAGCAACTCGCGAAGTAAGAAATAAATTTAGGATTTATGCAATTGCTTAACTAATGAGTCTGTTTGTATTGTTTGAGAGATGGATGGATCCCACGGGATGAGATGGGTTCATGATATTATTGGCCACAGCAATGCTCGGTATGCCGTTTTGTAATTACGTAATGCTAAAATGGAACCTATTTTTCTGTATATAATAATTATGGAATATACAACTAACAGTACATCAAAATGGTACCTATGTCTTTAATAAATGTACAGTTAAAATTTGTAATCTAAAGGTGGCTGCATACATAACATGTTTTTATCCGGACGGAACGTGACGCAAAGTTTTGGAAATATTGCTTCATAGAAAATGTAAACGATTGAGCATACGTCGCTGATGTACGGACGGCACAGGTACGTGGCACGCACGGGGAAGGAAAAATTAAGTCGGCGACGATGCATGTTTAACACGTCCCGCCCAGCACGTACCCCGACGCATGATTCCACTGCGTAAGCAGTCGCTCCGTTCGCTGCTATTTTATGACGGCCGTAGTTTCTTCGTCATCTAAAGCAACAGTAATTAAAGCCAATTATTTAAATCCATCTTTCCTTATTAACAACACTAGCATGTTAGTTCCGAGCTACTGTCACAGTGCGTGTCCATATTAAAATCCCCGTTAGTGTTTACAACCTCGTTCCTTTCCTCGTCCCGTCCACGTCGAAACACCGTACCGTTCAAGTTACGTATGCAGCGACCTTTAGACCATTTCCCCATGTCTTTGCCAAAAGAAATTCATGTAATTAGAAAATAGAACTTAACTACCACAATTTGAAACATAGCTACTGCTTAAACCAAATTTAACGTTCTCAATTTTCTTTTTGTTTACCGTAAAACCTCTAATTCTCCCTAAACACTGGCTCCCCGCAATATACAACAATTGCGCGTATGAATATTCTAGCATAAACACACGGGTAACTTGGTTTAGCTTCCGTGACTAATAATGACAGTTAAATTAAAGACCATTCTTCAAATGACATCCATCTTTCCTTGTCAAAGACACTAGCACGTTAGTTCCGAGCTAATGTCATAGTGCGTATGCATATTAAAATCCCCGCCAGTGTTTACTAACCACGTTCCGTTCCTCGTCCCGTCCACGTCAAAACGCCATACCGTACAAGTCACATGTGCAGCCACCTTAATTTGCCTTTTTTCCCCATGTGCCACAAGAAATTCATGTAATTTAAAAATTAAACTAAACTACCCCAATTTGAAACATAGCTACTGTTTAAACCAAATTAAACGTTCTCAATTTTATTTTTGTTTACCGTAAAACCTCTAATTCTCCCTAAACACTGGCTACCCGCAATATACAACATTTGCGCGTTTAAATATATATTAGCATATATCCATCTTTCCTCGTTAAAGACACGAGCATGATAATTCCAAGCTACTGTCACGGTGCGTGTGTATATTAAAATCCCCGTCAGTGTTTACTAACCACGTTCCGTTCCCCGTCCCGTCCACGTCAAAACGCCGTGCCCTACACGTTACGTATGCAGCGACCTTAAGACCTTTTCCCCATATCTTTGCCACAAGAAATTCATGTAATTAGAAAATAGAACTTAACTACCACAATTTGAAACAAAGCCACTGTTTAAATCAAATTAAACGTTCTCAATTTTCTTTTTGTTTACCCTAAAACCTCTAATTCTCCCTAAACACTGGCTACCCGCAATATACAACAATTGCGCGTATGAATATTCTAGCATAAACACACGGGTAACTTGGTTTAGGTTCCGTGACTAATAATGACAGTTAAATTAAAGACCATTCTTCAAATGACATCCATCTTTCCTTGTCAAAGACACTAGCACGTTAGTTCCGAGCTAATGTAATAGTGCGTATGCATATTAAAATCCCCGCCAGTGTTTACTAACCACGTTCCGTTCCTCGTCCCGTCCACGTCAAAACGCCATACCGTACAAGTCACATGTGCAGCCACCTTAATTTGCCTTTTTTCCCCATGTGCCACAAGAAATTCATGTAATTTAAAAATTAAACTAAACTACCCCAATTTGAAACATAGCTACTGTTTAAACCAAATTAAACGTTCTCAATTTTATTTTTGTTTACCGTAAAACCTCTAATTCTCCCTAAACACTGGCTACCCGCAATATAC
Source organism: Pseudoips prasinana (assembly GCA_951640165.1). NCBI lineage: Eukaryota > Metazoa > Arthropoda > Insecta > Lepidoptera > Nolidae > Pseudoips > Pseudoips prasinana. The sequence goes on along the minus strand of OX621259.1, from coordinate 25,179,767 downwards.
AACAATTGCGCGTATGAATATTCTAGCATAAACACACGGGTAACTTGGTTTAGGTTCCGTGACTAATGACAGTCCATTTTGTAAACACAGCTACGGCGAACTTAACACCTTATTAAACGCGGGTTTTTTTGTTAATTGTACCTACCTACATTTTGGCACAGTATACAAATATAGACAGTAAGGCAACTACCTACAAACGCTCGAAACGGCTCACGCACAAAGATATGCGCATCGACAATACCCCTAAACGGTTGTCGTGGTGCTGTCAGTAGTGAGTGCCGAGTGGTAACAGATGAGCTTATGCCTGGGATCTTTTGTTAAAAATGCCACGAGGGTATTGACTGGCCGTTTGAACTCGGCTTCATCAAAACCGTATTTTAAATTACGTGCAAATTTTTTAAACAGAAATATTTTGGTTTACAGAAATATCAAAATCAATAAAAGTTGCAACTCTATTGCTTCTATGGAGTGTAGGTAATTATTTCATCAATTGAACTACATAATATGAACAGACATATGACAAATTAGTTAATATTGTAATTATAAGTATGGTACATGACATACAAATGGTACAAAACCTTTTTTATTTTATTTTATAATGAACTGTAATTGCATGTAATACTTTTTTTTTGAGGCGCGCATAGCCAGATGCTCTCACCGATCCGTAAGTGATTGAGAGGCGAGGTCAAGCAACTATGCTCGCGGTCAGTCCATAGATGGGTGATCGCCAAAGTGTTTGCTTTGGAGGGCACGTTAAGTTGTCGGTCCCGGTTGTAGTCATTAGGCAACAGTCGTTACGACATGCCAGAAGCGATTATTAGTAGTTTCATTTGCATTTATTAGCGCTATGAATGTCTAATGTAGTTTTGACGTATTTTCATCTAGTTTAAATAATAGCATGAGAAGGGATCGTAAGTATTACTGGTTTCATTTCTTATTAAGAAATATATAAGTATTGTTGTATTAAAGCCTTTACATAAACTACAGGTTTATTGCTTTCTAGCTGTGCCCTGCGGTTTTACCCGCGTTAAACTTTATAAATTATCACAGCTCCTCCCCTGTAGGTGATAGCGTGATAATATATACCCTATATGTTGACCCGACCTCTTAGTAATATACATATATAAATTTGAAGTAAATCCATGCAGTACTTTTTGTGTTTAGCCCGGACATACGTACAGACAAACAGATAAACAGACAAAAATTCTAAAAACTATATTTATGGCTTTGATATCGATTGTAGATCACGCCTTAAGTATCCTTTTTAAAAAATATTCAATGTACAGTTTTGACTTTCCTACGATTTTATTATATGTATAGATTAAGAAATATTTAAGTATTATTTTATTAAGGCTTTTACGTAAACTAAAAGTTTACTGCTTTTTAAGCGTGATTTAATTTTCGTAATTTTCAAATGATAGTTTATTTATTTATTATAATAGATACGTCATCAACTTAACACTAAACATTTGAAGATGACAAGTTATTGAGTTTTAGTCTAGGTGTTAAATCTCTACGGATGTAGACAACATACATAAAAAAAATAGTAACAAAATATACTAAACACAAAAAAAAACACTATTTAATACTATACTACTAATTCAAATTAAACTTAACCTAAATATAAAAACGAACCTAAACCGGCGAGCATGTATGAAGAATATAATGTCAGTAAACGAAGCGAAAGAGGTGTGCAAGGATCGTGACAAATGAAAGTCCGTTGTCTCTGCCTACCCCTCTGGGAGACAGGCTTGAGTCTATGTATGTATGTAAAAATAAACATTTAAATTCGGATAAAAGTAAAAACAGAAACGTAGAAACATAAAATTATTAACTAAAGACTAAATAATTTTAATAATTAACAAACAAATAGTTATTTTGAACCCGTTGTAACTCGTTCCTTTATAAAGTATTTCACAGAAGTTAGCTATGTCAGCTCCTCACATCAGTTTAACAATTATAACAGTTAGGTACCGCCAAATTGGTTTAACACTAGAGTACACGCGCGGCCTACTATTATAAAGTAGACCAAGGGTAACTCTTTAGTTTAGAGACTAGTGATTCCAGGTAAGCCTCGTATGGTATATTTGTTGTAGCTGTGCCCCGCGGTTTTACCCGCGTTAAGCTTTATAAATTGTCACAGCTCCTCCCCCTTAGGTGATAGCGTGATAATATGTAGTCTATATGGTGACCCGACCTCTTAGTAATATTCATGCAAAATTTGAAGTAAATCCATGCAGTACTTTTTGAGTTTAGCCCGGACATACATACAGACAAACAGACAAAAATTTGAAAACCATATTTTGGCTTCTATATCGATTGCAAATCACGCATTAAGTATCCTTTAAAAAAAAATTCAATGTACAGTTTCGACTTCCCTAACGATTTTATTATATGTATATAGATTAAGCGTGATTTAATTTTCGTAATTTTCAAATGATAGTTATTTTGAACCCGTTGTAACTCGTTCCTTTATAAGGTATTTGACAGAACTTCGCTATGTTAGCTTCTCACATCAGTTTAACAATTATAACAGGTAGGTACCGCCAAATTGGTTTAACACTAGAGTACACGCGCGGCCTACTATAGTAGACCAGGGTAACTCTTTAGTTTAGAGACTAGTGATTCCAGGTAAGCCTCGTATGGTATATTTGTTATAGCTGTGCTCCGCGGTTTTACCCGTGTTAAACTTTATAAATTATCACAGCTCCTCCCCCTTAGATGATAGCGTGATAATATGTAGCCTATATGTTGTCCCGACCTCTTAGTAAAATTACAATCATCGATTGTAGATCAAGCCCCAAGTATCCTTTTAAAAAAATAATCAATGTATAGTTTTGACTTTCCTACGATTTTATTATATGTATAGATTAAGCGTGATTTAATTTTCGTAATTTTCAAATGATAGTTATTTTGAACCCGTTGTAACTAGTTCTTTTATAAAGTATTTCACAGAAGTTTGCTATGTTAGCTCGTCATATCAGTTTAACAATTAACAGGTACCGCCAAAATGGTTTAACACTAGAGTACACGCGCGGCCTACTATAGTAGACCAGGGTAACTCTTTAGTTTAGAGACTAGACTTAGTGATGCCAGGTAAACCTCGTATGGTATATTTGTTATAGCTGTGCTCCGCGGTTTTACCCGTGTTAAACTTTATAAATTATCACAGCTCCTCCCCCTTAGATGATAATATGTAGCCTATATGTTGACCCGATCTTTTAGTAAAATTCATGCAAAATTAAAAGTAAATCCATGCAGTACTTTTTGGGTTTAGCCCGGACATACATACAGATAAAAATTTTAAAAACATATCTCTTTTAGAAAAGACTATATCCTTATAAATTTATATTCCTGCTGGATTTGATTCATCATCATCATCATGATCATATCAGCTGAAAGATGTCCACTCCTTGACAAAGGCCTCCCCCAAAGATCTCCACAATTGCTGGTCTTGCGCTATCCGCATCCAGCAATTGATTGCAACAAGTTAATTTAAACCTATGCTGTAATCCAAGAACTTTTTGAAAAGGAGAACAAACTAATCATTGCTAAATGAACTTTATCCTAACTAACTTTTCTAAATTTATTTATTTATTTATTAGGTCAACCAACGATCGCTTACACAGTTCAAAACATATGGTACAGATATATTTAGCTATTTTCTTTGTGCAACAACCAATTATAGGCTGACACCACATGCAATAATATAAAGAATAGGTATGTGAACACAAAACAAAGAGATAGTAAGCTAACAAACAATTATTATAGTACATTAAAATTAAATTCTTGAGATACAATAATAACAATTATTAATAATATTTTACAAAAAAGCAATTCTATTTTATTACAAATTATAATATAAGATTACAAAAATAACTAAGGAGTTAACTATGGCTATTTACTATCCAGAAATACGAAAAATACGAAGATCTCTGTTTGTTATTACAATATATTCTAATATAATTAAGATAATATATTATATAATTATGACTAAAAATATAATAATAAAATAAAAATGAAAAAAAAATAAAATAAAAACTAAACTCATGTGATTGTTTATTGGCAGAACTAATGAAGCCTAGTTTATCCTAAATTATTTATCATGTTATCTAAAATCCTATTAGAACTTTATTTCAATAAATACAACCATAAATTTGCTGACTTGATATATTCCTATAATTTCTCTGTTAAACATTAAGTTTGCACACTACTTCTTATTAGAATATAAGTTGTTCTTATAAAGAGATATGTTATTTGAGAAGTCCTATTAAATTAATGTCTTGTTGATATTGTCTAATTAGAATATATGTTTCCTAAATGAATTGTTTGTTTTAATTGACACATCTTGAAAGATATTAGTTTAACTTAGCCATAGTATATGTTTTCCCTAATAAATCCCTAAAAATATTGTTAGGATTTACTTTATACTTTTTATATATATTTATATAAATATAATTGCTATTATAAAATAAATTTTATAAATGTTTTCATACAATCCGTGTACCTAAATATCTATGTAACTAGAAATAATAATGTATACAACTACATTTCTACAAACATGTTCTGACAAGCGCTTTTTTAAAGTCTATGTGAATAAAAACCTTTTTTATTTTATTTTATTTATAGAATATCCTAGCTAGTTTGTAGATTGTACTAGAATATTATATTATATCAAATTATTTTATTTGCGGCTATACTGTTGCTCCAGTCTCCAGTTGGTCAAGGCTTCCACTGCTGGATGGCAAATGTCCTTAACAGGGATACTTTTTTATTACAATTAAGTACAGAAAGGTCTGTGTGGGTTGTTAGTCATAGTCAATGTCCTTTGAAAACACAAGAGACATGAGAGGAGATCTTTTATATATATATATATATTATATCAAGGAAAACATTTACATATGGATAATATTTATAATTAACCTTATGTTCATTCAATCAATCTTTTGCTAAAAGACAAGAAAGCTAAAGTCATAGAATTCTCTACACCTAATGTGAAACACGTACCTACCAATGTACAACTTAATGGGGCTGGATTGAACCCTGTTGAGACAACTGTGTTCTTGGGTATCACAATTGATTCAAAACTAATGGGGCCCACAAATAGAAAAACTATCAGGCAAATTAAGTTCTGCTGCATATGCTGTTAAAACTATAAGACGGCTTACTTATGTGGATACAGCTAGAATGGTTTATTTCAGTTATTTTCATAGTATAATGTCCTATGGAATTCTTCTCTGGGGTAGCGCTACGGACATTAACACCATATTTGTATTGCAAAAAAGACCTGAAAGAGCCATATATACTTGGTCCGCGAGAATCTTTGAGAGAAAAGTTTGAAGAGATTAACATTCTGACTGTAGCATGTCAGTATATATATATATATGGCAATCTAATTTATATGCATAAATATAAAGACTCCTTCTGTAAAAGGAGTGATACTCATAATATATAAGCATAACTTTGTGTTACATAGCACCCCGTCTCCACAGAGTAACTCTTTTATGGGGCAATGTATAAGATTCTATAACAAACTTCCCAGTGATATCCGAGAAATGTCTATGAATTTAGGTTAAAATAATTATAAAAGCCAAATTGTGTAGCAGGGCTTACTGCACAACTTCTAGATTATTTAAGTGACAAAAAGCTTGAGATTGAGTCTCTCTAAATTAAGACATTTAAATACAATGTAATTTTATGTCAGAAATAAATATTTACAAAAAGGATTCCTACTGAGTTTTTTGGCAGTGTTTCTCAGTAGCTGCCACGTCATGCACTGCACGGTAGGGTAAAAAAATTGATGATTCCACATAAATGTAATATTTTAACATTATAAGCAAGTTTATTTCAAAATGGTTCTAATTGTAACCACAGGTTTGACTAATAACAGTCACACCATAACAATACTTCATTATTGTATTATTATTATTATTTGAATCATTTGCTCATGGAACTTCACATTCTTGTTGAAAGTTCAATTAATTCTTGAACTCCAACATTACTTGTATAAGTAGTACTATCTTGTTTCACTTGTGAAGATTACTTAACCATTTAATATGAAAGCATTCAATATCAGTAAGAAAATCTGAAGATGGTTCTAATTGGAACCACTTATATGACTATTAACTGAGCCAATATTAGTATTATCAATACTTAGATGGTGTGATATTATTCATTAATATAAAATAAAATAAAAAAGGCTTTTATTCACATAGACTTTAAAAAAGCGCTTGTAAATAGTCAGAACATGTTTGTAGTAATACAGTTATTATTTCTAGTTACATATTACAGATATTTAGGTACACGGAATGTTAAAACATTTAAACAATTTATTTTGTAATGGTAGTGACATTTAGCTAGCTTGTATTAAGTTATTGTCAAGGAGATTATGTTTAATTGAAGTTCATAATATTATGTATTGAAATTTATATTTATATGCATTTGTGATGCTTGTCAAAAATCAATGATCTCTTGATCTTCAACATGATATAAGATGCTGCATAATAACATAATTGGAACTTGTGTAAAATGTCTACTAAGTCGCCCATAGAAATTTTGAAAGTGAAGGCCGGCCTTGAGTACCAAAAAATCATTATACAACATAATATTCAAGGTTAACCCTTAACACAGCAACAACTTGCATGCTTTTGTAGAATAGCTCTCTACTCATCTTCCTTAAAGAACTTAATAAGGCCAGAGGCCGGCCTTAAGCAACAAGACATCAGTTTCCTCTTCCACTGATAGTATATTTATATTCAAGATCAACTTTGAACCAAAGACTTTACATTAGATAAATGGTTATTAATACTATTAACCCAGTTAATAATACAGATACTTGTCAATCAATAATAGATACAGTTCTGGTTCAATCGTCTAGTTTGTTTAAACATAGAATTAGTTTTAAAGTATTTGTCTTATAAATACATAAGTAATACAAACTTTGAGACCATCCCAATATATTCGTGTATGAAGATAGAATTGTTCTAGCATTCTACACTCAACGAAAGCTACCGAGCCCTAGTAATATTGTAACACTTTAAAATATAGGAGGAACAATTTCTCACCTGTGTTCAAAGCTTACCAACCCGAGATGGCGCTTCCTTCATTTTCTCTCCTATAAAACAATACTGATACTGCCAATATTCAGAAGATTCTCCACTCTAATCGCACCAGAAACGACGCTCACTTCCAAATCTTCTATAGGTTTCCTGAAACCACGCTCAAAACATATAAAAACTCTTTCGGTGGCGAATGGCACGAACCTACGCCATTCTCCCTCACTCAGACGTTCATATTCCCGAATCGCGTCCTCAATAATGGCACTTCCGGTCAGTCTCATTAATTAAATAAATATAATAGGCTTAATTACGTAAAAATAAATAGTAAGCCTTCTATCAAAACGACAGTTAGTATTATATTACGCATATAAAGATATTAATACATTATACATTATTGTATATGAAAAATAAGTAGCTGTTTTGTAAAACAATCATATTTCCCGGTAACTCTGCAACTGTTGCCATTGGTCGATTTCAAGAATAGACAAGGAACTAAATCTTCATAGTTATCTATAGTCTTTTCGCCATATGACGAGTTCCCTGACAGTACATTTTTTTCCGTGGCACGCATACTACTTTAGACGAATAAAAAATAAGTTGGCAAAAATTAAAAAAGAAATAATAAAAAAAATATTGCCTTTCGTAAATTACTAAGTTAATTATTGTAGTTATAATAAACTATTAATAAATTAAGTAAATAAAATAAAAAAGATTAAATCTTAAAAATGTCTAATGCGTTGAACGGAACGTCGGCCAATAGAGATTGACACTATTCATACATTGACAATAATCCGATTCCATTTTCTTTGCCAACTGAATCGATATTATAAAAAAACGATTATATTTGGTTAGGTCACGTCACTACAATTGTCAGACAAGAACTGTCAGGGAACGTATCATGGCGAAAAGACCATAGTGATGTTCCTATGTGTAAATCATTACGGTATTCGAACTAATGTTAAGGCACAATATACTTGTATCGATTAGTTTAAATTTGATAATCAAGAATAATACGAATTAAAACGATAAAAAGCAGTTGTTACATTTTGTCTAATTTAAAATTATATTTTACAATCCGCCAGCTTAAGTATGGTACGATTAGCTGGATGAAGGATATTCGAATAATCTCAAAGTGACGAGCCAGTATAGTTAATCACAAACGTTTCTTTAAAATCCAGTAAATCATTTAAGTGTGTTTGCGGAATAAACAAAGCAACTTTCGGTTCCACTTTTACTTTTAATAATATACATATATAAATTTTAGTTGTATAGCATTATTGGAGATGAAAAGCGAATCTAGTCTCAAAAGTGGGATTTTTTAAATTTATTTAGAGCTATCCTGTGACATTTGTTTTTTCGATGATTATTTGTCCGTGGCAAATTCAGATATAATATTAGAGTCAAGTCAAGTTCAAATCCCAAGTCAGGCCAAAAAGTCATTTTGGGATTTTTCCATAAATATAAATTTCTTATTATTAGCCCGAACTCTGGAAGTTGGCGGTATTACACCCCCGTGCCTCGGAGAGCACGTAAAGCCGTCGGTCCTGTACCAGAACTCCTTCCGGTCGACTCCCAAGTCATCCCATCGGATCATGAGAGTGATGATAGAAAGTGCCCCTGTGTTTGAGCACACACTTGTGCACTATAATATGTCCTGCGCAATTGGCTAGTCTCCATTGAGACTGGCCGCCGTGGCTGAAATTCGATCAGGAGGACATTATTATTTTTATTATAGTCACCACTCTGTCAAATTTCAAAAAGATCGGTTCAGCCATTCAGGTGTCCAATCAGGAACAAACTACATGAGTCACCTAAGAAAGAACTTCTTGTACACTCAGGTCAAAAAATCATTACTAAAAAAAAACTTGTGTGTACTTATGTACACACGTTAGAAGTTATACTTCTTAATATACAACTTGAACATAGTTATCAATTTTCATACCACCTAGAACTAACTTCATGCTGTTATTTTTACGTGGCGCGCGCGTCTGCGCGCGCATCTTAAAAATTCACTGTCATACCACCTAGAACTAACTTGATGCTGTTAAATTTTTTGGTGTCGGTGTGCGCGCGCATCGTAAAAATTCACTCTCATCATTTTTCTCCATCGAGCCAAAAGAAGTATAACTTCAAAAATATTTTATATAATCTATGAACAAATTATAATAATCGACAAAGTACCTTTTACTACAAACCCATAACTACAGTCCCGCAAACTTTTCTGACCCGGTGGCAGCGTCGCTGTTATCGCATTTAGTGTTGCTAGTAAATAACTTTTGCAATAAAGTGGGTAAAAATAATATGCACATGGTATCGTAAATGTTACTTCACTAAAAAGCAAACAAATACTGTCATTACTAATCTTTATAACATCTTTATATTTTTATACAATAATTATGATCATTTACATAAAATGTGTGCTATGTGTTCTCTAACGGAGATGCTCCAGGTATTATTATGTGACCGGAATGGTTTAATTCAGAAGTCATTTCATCATCATCATTATCGCAATCACTGCTTTCACTTTCACTATCACTACCATGAATGATGAAAGGCTCGTCTAAGTATCCATCCCTTTTTCGATACACATTTTCAATATTTTTGTACATTATTGCAATGCTTTTGCCATTCATTGACTATTATTTTATCAAAAGCTTCTGCAATGAATGATAGGATTTCAGAATTCTATCTACCATGCTCTTTTTCTTTCACAAGTTTTCTTACACATCACTCCCAGACACCTACAAAGGAAACAGCAAAAATTAAATAAATAATGAATATTTTAAAATATGTATTTTAATTTAAAGAGCGAGGGGGAATTTCGTATTTTTTCAGAAGCTGACAACACTAACCTGTAGCAGCAGCAACGCATTCATACAACTTATTGAAGGGTATAATTGGTGCCTGAAGGCGTTATTCTTCCTTCATATAATTCAATACTTGTAATATAACGTTCCCCGCATCAATGTTTAAAGCTTTCGGCATTTTTCACAATTAAAAACCACAAAGAGAAAAATAAATACGCGCAACAAACAATCAATGGTAGGAATGTCATGGATTGACATTTCAAACTGGCGTCATTAGTTCTACTTTTGGCCACCGGGCCAGATAAGTTTGTAGCACAGTAATATAAAAAAAAACATTTCGAAATCATAAAAATGTGACATTTGTGGGAGGGCGACACTATGACGGCAAGGGTTGCTTTTTATGAAAATTTCCCTAATATTATGGGAAAATTTAAACAATAGACTATCCATTGTATTTTGTATCAATTGTATACATTTGATGGGCCAGTTGGCGTAGTTGGTTTTATTCTTACCCAGGACAAATATTTGTGTGAAGGAACATGTATGTTTGTCCTGTGTCTGTGTGTTTATCTATATACGTATATATTTACAAAAGTAGTACCTATATGTAGTATATCAGCTATCTGATTTCCATAGTACAGACGCCAGCACATCAAGCTACCCCAATCTCCAAAATTTCCCCAATTGAAAGAAATTTTACAGATTGGGGTAGATGGATGTGATGGCGTCTGTACAAGCTTTACTTAGTTTGGAATCAGATGGACGTGTGTAAATAATGTCCCAGGAATATCTAACTCTAGAAATTTTTTGATTACCCCATATACTATCGATTTATTGTAATAAATAATTTGATAGCACAAACGAAGAGATTGTCATTTTTAGCTGTATAAATAAATTTATTTCTAAATTAATATTTCATTCACATTACTTAATAGGTACTACATTAAAGTTAAAACTCAGACGAAATATTAATACACGGGTGCGACTTAAAAATTAAGTATGGTAACATTTACCTATCGCGGCGGTAAATCGCTCGTTAACTTTTTCAAATGGAATTATCGGGCCTACATTGTACTTTTCTTTCATTGATAACTTCTTAACCTTTAAGACTATTTCCCGGACACCACTTTTTATCACTTTTGGCAAATTGCTAGTGTTTTAAACCAAGTAATACGATAATAAACGTAGAAACAACAGTCGGCAAAGCAAGCTGTGGCAGAACTGTCAAAGAGACATTTTACAAGATGGCGGCGTTAGTTCCACTTGCAGCCACGTTCTTAAAGATCCTTATCGGCTATCGCACTATATTAATGTTATATATCATTATGTCAAATGGATATTATATATTATCGAATAGGTATAAAAACCATCATAAGCTGCCATTTTCCTAATCAAACGTATTCGTTATTTCCGTCCCTGTTAATAATATCAGAGAGGAAAATAAGGAATTCATCATAAGATTATACCAATATTTTCATTATAATATTGATATATGCCTTGATAATAAATATGGGCATGACTATTTTGTATAGAAATAATAATATGATTGCTATAAATTAAATCCCCTTACAAAAATCAGTACCTACTAAGTCTATTTAATACTCGAAAAGAAACGTCTGCTAAATTGACTCTGTCCAGTGCAGCCTATTTTCTTTTTGTTTCTTTAATGAAAAAAATTTAATTAGTTCAGTTTTGGAGGGGAAAATACGAAATCACGCTTTGAAAATTTTGGTATTGTTTTTTCTTTACTGTAAACAGAAAATAAACTTTTAAATTATATAACGTCGTTGCGGGCTAAATAGTCACTTCTGTTATAAATTTAGCTATTTTCACATAGCTACTTTTAGAGTATCATCATGTTCGTCCGAAGTAGTCTTTGTTCAGCAGTGGACGTCCACTGCTGAACAAAGACTACCAGGAAAAGATATTCATCGAGTTGTGGCGAGCATATCCCTCCAATTGATGGATATGCATGCCACGCTTGTCAGACGGGTTGGTGATCACAGTATGATGAGCTTAGTACACAGAGAAGCGTTTGGGTTTGGGTGGGAATTGAACCCACGGCCTGCGGCGTAAAAGGCAAGCATTTACCAACCACGTAACTATATATTTCCACTTTTAAACACTTAAGTTATGCTAACCCTTAAGTGCAGCTCAAAATTCCAAAAGTATCAAAATTCATTCCGTGTTTGACACATAATAAACTTGAGAGGTGTCAAGGGACACCCGGATGGAACGAAGTTATTTCTTATTATTTATTATGTACAAAAAACCTGTATACACTCAACAAAAATAATCGTCGTGACACCACATTGTTCAATGCGAAATAGAAATGAAAATATCTGGCTTGCTGTCTATAAGAGAGAGAGACAGACAGAGAAACATGCGCACACCGCACAGCTGCAAAAAGTGTCGTGACAAAATTTCGTAAGAATTTTTTCCGTCTAGCCCCCTTTCACAACGCGCGATAAGGAACTTCGTTCCAATATAACTTCACTGTGTTTACAAATAAGCACTTCAGATGCCACTGTCCATCATTCCATTTCTTTTCTTTGTCCTTCATTCGCGGAAATGTAATTTGAAAATGTTATTCAACTCTTGTCCCTCTCTGTTCTCGATTAATTCGACCTACATTTGGCTCGCAAATACATATCAAGCTATATATTTCCAGTATAAACTGATCTAACGTTGTATAGGATTTCTATATAATAAGAGGTCAGCTTATATTGGAAATGTATAGCTTGATATCTAGCCGTGTATACACACACACTTTTGAATTTATTCTCTTCGCAACAGCATTGATATTGCTTAAAAGTTAAACCCACCTAGTGTGACCCATTTACATATTAAATTCGGAAATAAAAACAAAAAAAGTAACGTTTTCAATTTACGCGAATGAATGTTAAATATTTTGAGATTTTACCGAAACAAAACTGCGGTCTTATTTACGAGTGTTTGGTTTTACTTTTTTTTATCTTTCTGTATATTATTTACATTTATTAAGCCGGGTTGGTAAATTATAAACTTTATAGATATAAGTTCAATCTAGCCATGGAATTGATAAGCATGTAAAGCATTAGTTCGAGAAGTATGACGTATTTTTAGGGTTCCGTAGCCAAATGGCAAAAAACGGAACCCTTATAGATTGCCTGTCTGTCTGTCCATCCGTATGTCACAGCCACTTTTTTCCGAAACTATAAGAGCTGTACTGTTGGAACTTGGTAAGTAGATGTATACAGTGAACCGCATAAGATTTTTACACAAAAATAGAAAAAGAACAATAATTTTGGGGGGTCCACATACATAGAACCGAAACTCAAAAAAATATTTCATCGTACCCATACATGAGGGGTGTTTATGGATAGGTCTTAAAAATGATATTGAGGTTTCTAATATCATTTTTTTCTAAACTGAATAGTTTGCGCGAGAGACACTTCCAAAGTGGTAAAATGAGTGTCCCCCCCTGTAACTTCTAAAATAAGATAATGATAAAACTAAAAAAATATATTTGATGTACATTACCAAGCAAACTAACAAATAAAATTGATTTGAACGAGATCTAGCAAGTACTTTTCTTAATACGTCATAAACCGTAAACCGCAATTTGCTTTCATTTAATCAACTGAAATACTTGCTGCTACGGAACCCTTCATGGGCGAGTCCGACTCGTACTTCGCCGATTTTTTATTTTTTATATCATCGGGTTACAAACGAGCAAGTGGGTCACCTGATGGTATGTGATCACCGCCGCCCATGGACACTCGCGACACGGGGACACTGAGGAGTCGCGGGTGCGTTGCCGGGCTTTAAGAGTCAGCAAACAAGTGTTCCTGACTCTTAAATTTAGGATTTATGCAATTGCTTAGCCAATGAGACTGTTTGTATTGTTTGAGAGATGGATGGATCCCAAGGGATGTGATGGGGTTAAGATATTATGCCTCCGCTACAGCAATGGTCGATATGCCGATTTGTAATTACGAAATGCTAAAATTAAACATATTTTTCCTTATATAATAATTTTGGAATATATTACTAACAGTACATCAAAATGGTACCAATGTCTTTAATAAGTGTACATTTAAAATTTGTAATCTAAAGGTGGCTGCATACATAACGTGTTTTTATCCGGACGGAACGTGACGCTAAGTTTTGGAAATATTGCTTCATAGAAAATGTAAAGGATTGAGCATACGTCGTGGATATACGGACGAGACGGGAACATGGCACGCACGGGGACATTAAGTCGGCGACGATGCATGTTTAACTCGTCCCGCCCGGTACGTGCCCCGACGCATGATTCCACTGCGTAAGCATGCTCCGTTCGCTGATTTTCTTTATGACGGCTGTAGCTTCTTCGTCATCTAAAGCAATAGGAATGAAAGCCAATTCTATAATTCATTTTCCTTGTCAACGACCCTTTTTTTCCTATTTTTATAATGTTAATATTTGAAGACAACGCCTGTACTAGGGAATCTAATCCCTGCGTCGCGGGGTACTTTACAAACATATAATAGACGGACACAAATTATCTCCAGACTCAGAACAATATTTATCGGTCACACAAATAGTTGTCCGGCATGAGACTTGAACCCGTGACACGAAGCGGCGAGGCGACTGTCTTAGCCGCTGCGCCACACGTGCAGTCAAGACACTAGCATTATAGTTCCGAGCTAATGTCACGGTACGTGTGCATATTAAAATCCCCGTTAGTGTTTACTAATTGCGTTCCGTTCCCCGTCCCGTGCACGTCAAAACGCCGTGCCGTACACGTTATATATGCAGCGACCTTAAGTTGCCGGCTTTCCCCATGCCACAAAAAATCATGTAATTTGAAAATAGAACTTAACTACCACAATTTGAAACATAACCACTGTTTAAACCAAATTAAACGTTCTCAATTTTCTTTTTGTTTACCGTAAAACCTCTAATTCTCCCTAAACACTGGCTACCCGCAATATACAACAATTGCGCGTATGAATATTCTAGCATAAACACACGGGTAACTTGGTTTAGGTTCCGTGACTAATGACAGTCCATTTTGTAAACACAGCTACGGCGAACTTAACACCTTATTAAACGCGGGTTTTTTTTTTAATTGTACCTACCTACATTTGGGCACAGTATACAAATATAGACAGTAAGGAAACTACCTACAAACGCTCGTAACGGCTCACGCACAAAGACATGAGCATCGACAATACCCCTAAACGGTTGTCGTGGTGCTGTCAGTAGTGAGTCCCACTGTCAAGACGAGTGGTAGTGGTAACAGATAAGCTTATGCCTGGCATCTTTTGTTAAAAATGTCACGAGGGTATTGACTGGCTGTTTGAACTCGGCTTCATCAAAACCGTATTTAAAATTACGTGCAAATTTTTTAGATAAACATATTTTGATTTAAAGAAAAATCAAAATCACAATCAATAAAAGTTGCAACTCTATTGCTTCTATGGAGTGTAGGTAATTATTTAATCAATTGAAATGCACAAACAGTTAGTGGATTTCAAAAAATTGTCGAGGATCACTACTTAAAGCTTAGCCTTGTAAGTACTCCGAGCTAGGGGCATTTAAACGATGCCGATCGGTCACTAAATACATAATATGAACAGACATATGACAAATTAGTTAATATTGTAATTATAAGTATGGTACAGCTAGTACCTTTTTGCAAATTGCTATATACACTCGCAAATACCCCCATCTCTGTAACTCCTTTCTCCATTCTCCTAGGTTGCTTGGAAGAGATCACACCTTGTGATAAGGCCAACATTTGTACTATAATAATTCGTATATGTTCTCAGTTTGTATTTTTTCTTGAGGTGTACAATAAAGAGTTTTATCTATCTATCTTAGTTTCCCTACTGTCCATGTTTATACTGTGACTTTGCCTAACGACTACCTACATAGCACGATAAAGTGAAAGCCCGTTTGCAACGGCCGCTGTAATTAAAGAAGGTTTATTGTTCTCTCAGTCTTTGAGTGGCTGCTATTTAAAATTTTATGTGCCTTGTGTGAATATTTCCTGAACCTGTTTGCGTAATTTTGGGCCATTTGGCGAGGTTAAGCAACTAGGCTCGCGGTCAGTCCATAGACAGGTTACCGTCAAATTTCTGACCATCTCCGTGCTTCGGCGAGCACGTTAACCCATTTATAACGACCGATCGTTATAAAGATCAAAAAATATACTGAAGAATACCCTCAATTTAAAAATAATAATGAGCTGATAACTTTTGACTATTGTATACCAATCACCGCAGTGGTCGTTTGACAGTGTTTAGGTGCATAGAAAATTATCTTGTAATCATAATTTTGAAGAATTTTTGTATTTTAGTTCGTATTAGCGCTATCAACTTTCACTATGTCTTCAAAACGGTAAGTATTAACAAATTAGCTTTTGCTTGAAAATTATTTTAAGCACGTTTTTTATAAATTTATATCCTGTCTAACAAAACTGTGAATTAAAATTTCTCTTCTTATAATATCTTTTACATTGAAAAAATTATCTTATATTTGATGATCGTTTTAACGATCGGTCGTAATTTGGGGATGCATTTTTGACTTTCAGACCCAGGAAAATCAAACCATTGTCTCTCAATGAAATCTTTGACGAATTGGAATTGATGCCCCATTTCCAATAAATATAACTATTTTAGCACCAGATAACGCGAATGCTGATGTTACGATGAAGATTCTGGTGATGAGGAGTTTGTAACTCTGAACAATCTTCCAGGTTTGATATAGATATCATATAAATCTTTACGTTATTTTCTCATAGCCGTTGTTATATTTTCTTTATCTAGGTTCCCAGCTAAGACCTCGTGCTGAGACAATACATATGTTCCGAAAGTGACGAGGACAGTGTACCCTTGTCCTTTAGCAAAAAGAAGTCGAACCACCGAAGAACCGCTCATTGTAGAACCCCTCATTGTAGAACCCCTCTGTAGAAGTTCATCAACCTGAGCCATCTACATGTAGCTCAGCTCCAGTTATTAGCAGCAGGACAGCCGTTCCTTTTGTTGATCCAACCGTACCAAAAACTCAAAATTATACTTGGAGAAATCGCCATAATCCGCACGACCGACCACAATGGCAAGAAAACTTTGGGCCAAGATACGTTTACTTTTATTATGGATCACCTCCACTTTTGTAACAATGCTTAGATAACTACTCTAAGTGACAAATTTGCAAAGGTGAGACACTTTCTAAATTTTCTGAATGAAATATTCCTGAATATGGCACCTTTAGAAGAAATGTACAGCATAGATGAGGCTATGGCACTTTATTATGGAGGACACAGCTGTAAACAATTTATAAGTGGAAAATCGATTAGATGGGGATATAAGTTCTGGGTTGAGCCACTAGATTGGTATACGTACTATGGTTTGATCCGTACCAATGCCATGCAGTAATTATTCCACCGGCTTATAGGCAGTTTGGTATAGGAGCTAGCGTGATTTTGTGTTTTGCTGATCATTTACAATTTCATCTCCTACGTCGACGTCAATTACGTCGATAGAGTCGATCATCTAGTAGAGTACAACAACTCTCAACTTCGATGTTCGCTTTACAAAAAAAATACAAACTTCACCTGTAAAAAATTTAAAATCCACTTGCACCACATGTTTTGTTACTTATCATACTCCTACATATACTTGTTTGTTAATAACGATTAATTTAGATAATAAAACCTTTTTCAGAGAAATAACTGTGTTTCTTTAATTTAAAATAGGATACAATGGATAAAGTGGTTGTTATATGAGCGTTAACCTACCTGCCTATTACTACCGATCGTTAAAACGATCCGTATTTTCCGAGATTTCCTGAAAACTCAGTTTTTTTTTGGTATTTTTCCATGTTTACCGTATGCATCAAGGTAACAATACTAAAAAATAATGTGATTCGGGACAAAAAAATAGTTTCAGTAACAACTGGGTTAAGCTGACGGTCCCGGTTGTAGCGATTATTATTATCATTAGGCAACTGTCGTTAAGCCATGTCAGGAGCCTTTTTTTTACGTGGTGGTAATGCTCAAATCGTATGTCATGTAGGGCCGACCCACTAAAACCCCCACGGAAGCCAACCTCACAGTGCTTGTAGCTGGGGCTGGGTACTCGTGAACGATCTCGCCAGTACCCCCGCTGCACACTGCAGCCCTCCCCAGCACGCACAAGCGCGTTTAGGCAACCTTTTTTGATTTGACGGTCACCGTAGCCTAGTTGGTAGTGCTCCTGCCTACGAAGCTGGTGGTCCTGGGTTCGAATCCCGGTAAGTGCAAATATTTATTTATTAATTTATTTCTCTCCTTAACACCTACCATTACAGGTCTTGACCTAATGCGATAGTATTAGTATTATGATTATAAACAACTTATTGAACTAAATTTTTTAACTAATTATTTGTTTTTTTAATTTAATTATTGTAACTAATGTGTCTGTAATATTATAAGTTAAATTATTCATTAATGTAATTAAATACAATATTTGTACGCCTCTTGGTATAACATAGAGGATCTGCCTGTCTGTAACATCTCACAACATTTTGTAATTTGACCTATGTTACCAAATAAAAATTCTGATTCTACAATTTGTGAGATGAGCAGGAATATTTGTTTGTGAGTCATGGACAGTGAACGCAAATAAACATGGAAGCATTACTTCAAGGAAACTAAGCTCAAATCTTGACCCAATATTCCAATCAAACTGACACAAAGGAATACCGTCTCTGATTGGCCAAAAATATTGCCGCTCAGGTTCACCTTTTAAAAGTAGACATTATGACGTGAAGTTTGGGTCTAAATTGCCATGTTCATGTCATTCGCTGAGGGATGTTTTATGCTATAAAGTGCAACGAAAATAATGCACCGTGACATTGATGTTATTAAAATAATATATTAGGTCTTTACCTATGAAATTGCCGTTCTGCAGTACTGGCCATTTCAAATCAAAATAATTTTTGTTTGGCTAAGAATTCTAATTTCAAATTAATTTTATTTTAAAAACATGGATTCTTTTTTCCAAAAGTAGTCATTTCTTTATTGATTAGTGTTACATTTTCATCGCATTTCAATCTTTTTCGTCATCATGGATACGTTAAAAATTCGAGTAATTATGGAATATGAGTACCGTCGTGGCAGCAACGCGGCACAAGCGGCACGCAACATCAACGACGTTTACGGAGCTAACACTACAAACCAACGCACCACCTGTTATTGGTTTGCTCGCTTCCGTTCTGGAAATTTCGACCTGAAAAATGAACCTCGCGGTCGTCCGAAGACTTTGGTCGACAATGACGAATTAAAGGCGGTTGTGGAAGCTGATGATACACAATCTACGGCTGAATTAGCAGCAGCTTTCGACGTTAGCGTCAAAACAATATTGGTCCATTTGCGTCAAATTGGCAAGGTAAAAAAGCTTGACAAATGGGTGCCCCACGAACTCAATGATCGCCAGCGCGAAGTACGCGTCGAGACGTGCCTTGCACTGCTCAACAGACACACAAATGAAGGAATTTTGAACCGCATTGTTACCTGCGATGAAAAATGGATTCTGTTTGATAACCGCAAGCGCTCAGCAAGTTGGTTGGATCCTGGTTCAGCACCTAAACAATGCCCTAAACGAAAACTTACCCCTAGAAAAGTGATGGTCACTGTTTGGTGGTCTAGCGCCGGTGTGATTCATCACAGCTTCTTACCAAACGGGGTGAGCATTACTGCAGATGTGTACTGTGAAGAACTGAGCACAATGATGGAGAAGCTGGCGCATCTCCAACCAGCATTGGTCAATCGCTCGTCTCCGCTGCTCCTGCACGACAACGCGCGACCTCATACTGCACAGCAGACGGTCTCCAAGTTGCAAGAACTGGGGTTGGAAGCTCTCCGTCATCCGCCCTACTCACCAGACCTTGCGCCTACAGACTACTACTTTTTCCAGAATTTGGATAACTTCTTGGCGGGAAAAAAATTCAATACCCGAGAGGCAGTACAAAATGCCTTTGAAGAATTTGTTGCCTCCCGTCCAGCTGATTTCTTTAAGAAGGGCATCAATAAACTGCCACTGCGATGGCAAAGATGCATTGATTGCATGGGTGATTACTTCGATTAATACAAATAAAAAAATTCATGAAAAAAATTCGTTTAAATTTTTTCATACAAAACGGCAATTTCATAGGTAAAGACCTATTATAATTACGATAAAATATACAGTTTCTTGAACTTTACGGCAAGAGCTTTTCTTAGGTATTTGGCAAGTAATGGGTTTGTTTGCTATGATAATAAGGTAAATAAAACAAATTTGTGGTCATTTATTTATTATAATTATTATTTACAATTTCCGTATACGTGCTACATACGTTGTAGTAGTAGGTAGTGACCTTTAAGGATTCCGTACCTTCAAAGAAAAAAACGGAACCCTTATAGTATCACTTTGTTATCCGTCCGTCCCTCTGTCTATCAATACCCTTGATCTTGAAAACGCGTGGAGGACTCGACTTGAAATTATAGGTGATCTAGTATATATACAGGGTTACTTCTTAAACACCAACAACCTCGCAGGACTAGGAAGTTAACACCATAAGCAACAACTAACTCCACGCGCATCGCAAAGATTACGTAACCCGCCTGGTTACGTTATCTTTGCGTTACGCGTAGAGTTATAAACATTCAAGTGTGAAAGTAAATTAATATTGACTTTTTACAAAAAAAAATATAGATATAGATAAAAATACAAATTATCAAAATTTGTAAAATAAATGTTATTGCTTATGGTTTTAGCTATCTAGTCCTGCGAGGTTGTTGGTGTTTTACAAGTTACCCTATATATATATATATATATATATAAATAAAATAGAATTGCCTGTTTATAATGCATTAAACGAATAATTGTACCGTACGTATCGTAGCGTTTGTTTTAGCTTCCTGTATCCCTTTTTTGAAACAGAAAAATCATCATTGCTGAAATGAACCGAACATACCCTTGTCGTTTTATTTGGGCTCCATTCAATTGCTTTCGTCTATAGTTCTCTTCACTTTAGATCTAGTAGAAATCTGAAGAAACCAAGTAATTTTAATACCACCATTACTATTCTTTTGAACAAACTCTAAAGATGCTGAGTATTTTATCTAAGATTATTATAAAATGAATAATTATAATAAATAAAAATATTTATCATAATTTTTGTGTCGATAAATAAATTGTTTCGTTTGCATAACAACATCACCATATATTTTGTGTGAATTAGATTGACTTCATATTAAATAAATTAAAATATATAGCGATGTACCTATCCGTAATAACTAATTTCAACACTCTTGTTATGCAAATGAGATTTGCATTTTTGTAAATTAAACACGCTGAAACCAATAACTGACAGACGACCGCCATTGATGCCTGTAGTGCGCAAACTCCGCGTCACAATTTTTAAGCCCGTGTCACAATCTGCGTTGGGTCATTTTGGCGAGCTAGGAATGCTTCCATGTTTATTTGCGTTCACTGGTCATGGATGTTTTCTATGTATTTAAGTATTTATCTATCTATATAAGTATGTATATCGTCGCCTGGTACCCATAGTACAAGCTTTGCTTAGTTTGGGGCTAGGATGATCTGTGTGACATTGTCCCTAGATATTATTATTATATTATATTTAAAAAAAAACCTGAGCTACAGCAGAGTACCACTTCCCGGGACCGCTTATACAAGACAAGTGGAGTGCCCTCCTCCAAACCCCAGCGGTCCCAGGGGCGGCGCTCAGTCGGGCGCCGTATACTCTCTCGCGCTGGGATTACCTCCCAGCGCCGAATGTCAGAGGCCTACTGGGCGGTTTGAACAACTCTGACACTAAAGGTAACCACTGCCCATACAATAAGTTATAAAACTTGAGAGGTGTCAAGGGACACCCGGATGGAACGAAGTTATTTCTTATTATTTATTATGTACAAAAAACCTGCACACACTCAACAAAAATAATCGTCGCGACACCACACTGTTCAATGCGAAATGGAAATGAAAATACCTGGCTTGCTTTCTATAAGAGAGAGAGAGAGAGACAGACAGAGAAACATGCGCACGCCGCACAGCTGCAAAAAGTGTCGTGACAACATTTCGTAAGATTTTTTTCCGTCTAGCCCCCTTTCAAGCGCGCGATAAGGGACTTCGTTCCAATAAAAAAATGAACCCTTATGTATATACCACTGAACTAAGCCTCTATAAAGTAGGCCAAGCGATTAGAAGCGAATCGCTTTCGTTTTCCCCTGCCAGAACATTTAAATAATTAAGCGCTACGTCAGGAAATGTATGACTATTCTCATAGACCTTGAAGATATCATAACCTAATGAATTTGATTGGAATCAGATTGAAGCGGGAAATTCATGGTATTTACGTAATGTTTGATACAAATATGCTGTAGTTAATATTTGTAAAATTATTAAATTATATTGAAATACAAATTAAATTTATTATTTTTAGGGTTCCGTAGCCAAATGGCAAAAAACGGAACCCTTATAGATTCGTCATGTCTGTCTGTCTGTCTGTCCGTCCGTATGTCACAGTCACTTTTTCCGAAACTATAAGAGCTGTACTGATGAAACTTGGTAAATTGATGTATTCTGTAAACCGCTGTAAAATTAAGATTTTCTTACAAAAATAGAAAAAGAATAATAATTTTTGGGGTTCCCCATACATAGAATTGAAACTCAAAAAAAATTTTTCATTGTACTCTAACATGTGGATAGGTCTTCAAAAATAATATTGAGGTTCCTAATATCATTTTCTTCTAGAGTGAATAGTTTGCGCGAGAGACACTTCCAAAGTGGAAAAATGAGTGTGTCCCCCTGTAACTTCTAAAATACGAGAATGATAAAACTAAAAAAAAATTTATGATGTACATTACCATGTAAACTAACAACGAAAATTTGTTTGAATATGACCTAGTGAGTAATTATTTTTTAATGCGCCATAAATTGTAAACCACAATTTACCTTTCATTTAATCAACTGAAATACTTTCTGCTGCGGAACCCTTCATGGGCGAGTCCGACACGCATTTGGCCGGTTTTTTTATACTAATAGTGTACTACTGCTGAGAAAAGCCTCCCCCTTTGTTTTCCAGATTTCCCTGCCTTTTGCATTTCAGGCCAGTCGTTACAAAATGAGTTCAGGTCACCACCATCTCCGTTTGGGCATATTCTTTTGATTAGATTACAAAAAGTCCGTATTCTAAGCAATCTCGTCCCAAATACCGCAGTGTCTTAATTCTAAAGTCAACGACCAGTGTGTGTTGCCAGTGATTACTTACGGAACAGAGACGTGGTCGCTCACCATGGGCCTTATCAGGTGGCTCAAGGTCACCCAAAGAGCAATAGAAAGGGTGCTTGGAGTTTCCCTGCGAGATCGAATCAGAAATGTTGAGATCCGCAGGCAAACCAAAGTAACCGACATAGCCGTAAGAATTGCAAAACTGAAGTGGCAGTGGGTGGGGCATATAGCTCGTAGAACCGACCACGAACCGGAAGACGCAGCGTGGGCAGGCCCCCTACAAGATGGACCGGTGATCTTGTGCGGGTCGCTGGAAACTGCTGGATGCGAATGCGAAAGCGCAAGACCGGCAATTGTGGAGATCTTTGGGGGAAGTCTTTGTCCAGCAGTGGACGTCTTTCGGCAGATATTTTTTTTTTTTTTTTTTTTTAAGAAATATCCACAATCAGCCTGTAGTCACTATAAGTGGATTTGTTGAGAGATGTATGTCGAGTCAAGTGTGTCTTCCATTGAAGACATCTACTTCTTATTTCTTATTAATTTAAATGTAGCTGGAGTATGTCTTTTCGTTTCAGCCGTTTGACATAGCTCTGTCGGGTCAGTTCAGCTGCAAGTTTATTAGGATGCTGTTTCAGCCGGTTTTGGTAGTTTATTGCAGTTGCTTGGATTTCTTCCTTGATCGAGTTCATTTGGAGGTGTCTATGTACCTCAGTGTTAGTGGTTAACCATGGTGCCATGGATATTGTTCTCAGGATCATATTCTGCATTCTCTGCAATATCGTGATGTTAGAATTGCTGGTGCTACCCCAAAGCTGGATTCCATACATCCATATTGGCTTGACAATAGACTTATAGATCAAGAGCTTATTATCTGTTGAGAGTTTACTGTTGCGTCCCACTAACCAGTGTAAGTCTCGCAATCGAATTTTTAGTTCCTCTCTTTTACTTTTTATGTGTTGCTTCCATGTCAATCTGCGGTCTAGGTGTAAACCAAGGTATTTTACACTATTTTTGTGTGGCAATATTGTATTTTCGAGGGTTACTGGTGGGCAGTCTCCCTTTTTCAAAGTAAAAGTGACTTGCACTGACTTGTTAGCGCTGGCTCTGATTTTCCATTTGTGCAGCCACCCAGTTACCAGATCAAGTCCTTTTTGGAGTGTGGCTGTGGCTATTTGAGGATCTTTGTGGCTTGCCAGGAGAGCTGTGTCATCAGCAAAGGTGGCAGTGGTCACATTTTCAATTTGTGGGAGATCTGATGTATAAAGAATATATAAAATAGGTCCCAGAACAGATCCTTGAGGAACTCCAGCCCTAATTTCGTAGAAATTTGATGTGACATCAGCGTCCTTCACCTGGAATAGCCTATCTGTGAGATAAGAATGGAAGAGCAGATAGTAGCAGTGTGGTAATTTGGTCTTTATTTTAGATAGTAGCCCATCATGCCATACTCTATCGAATGCTTGTTCTATGTCCAGGAACACCGATGAGCAGTACTCATTACTTTCCAAAGTATTCCTAATTTTGTTGCACACTCTGTGCACCTGCTCAACTGTGGAGTGGCTCTCTCGAAATCCAAATTGATGGTTTGGTATGGTATTGTTTTCTTCCAGTAGTGGCAGGATTCTTCTGAGTAATGCTTTTTCAAAAAGTTTAGAAAGTATGGGCAGCAAGCTAATAGGTCTGTATGATGTCACCTCATTAGCTGGTTTTCCCGGTTTCCGTATCATCAGGATTTGTGATACTTTCCAAAGCATCGGAAAATATTGCACCCTAAGGCATCCGTTAAATAATGTTGTCAGAAAAACAATAGCCTTTCTTGGTAGATGTATAAGTACCTCCTTGGTTAAGAGATCAAAGCCTGGTGCTTTTTTGTCTTTCAGTGTTCTTATTATTTTACGAATCTCATTCGGTGTTATTGACTTTGGTGGAAAACACAGTTGCAAGTCTTGTTGCAGGATACATTCCGTTTCTGTTTCTGCTGTTGGGTGGTCGTTAGCATGGGGGACAAAGACTTGTGACAAATGTGTTGCAAAGATGTCCACTTTCTCTTGTGATGTACGTGCCCACTGGTTATTATTATTCCGAAGTGGTGGTTTAATTTCTTCGGGTCTGTTGTACATTTTTGCAAACTTCCATAAGGAATAGTTTGTGGCTTCTGTTGCGTCAAGAGATTTCAGCTTTGATTGGAAGGCAGTATTGTGCCATTCGCGAATTGCTATTCTCAAATCTTGAGCAGCTATATTGAGAGCTGTCTTATCCTCTTTGCATCTGGTATTCTGCCATATTCTACGGAGTCTACGTTTTTCCAACACTTTCTGCTTTATCTACTGTGGAAAATTGCTTGCTTTGATTCTTTTCTTTAATGCAGGTGTGCTAAGCCAGCAAGCTTGTTGGATGAGAATGGTTATTTGCTTTGTTGCTTCTTCCAGATCATCAGGGGTTTTTAGTGCCATTTTCAAATCTATATGTTCTTCCAGAAATTCTCGAAAAGAATCCCAGTCAGTGTGTTGATTATAAATTTTTTCAGGCTCATTATACTCAATGGGCAATGTACTGACAGTTAGGAGGACGGGACTATGGTCAGAGGTAGTGTCATAACATGAAGCAGCTTTGAAGTGTTCTTTGAGCATACCTTTCACTATGAACAAGTCCAATAAGTCTGGGATTTTGTTCATGTCTGTCGGCCTAGGTGGGTTCGGAAGTTGAGACTGTCGTCAGATTGTTACTGTCCAAACTCATTTTGAGGTGCCTACCTCTGGTGGTGATCAGTCTGGAACCCCAATGTGTATGTTTGCAATTCCAGTCTCCACCAGAAACATATCGGTTTCCTAAGGTTCGGAAATACTGTGCAAACATTAACTCTGAGACCTTATGTTTGGGTGGGCAGTAAACAGCAGACACTCTGAATCTTCCACAAGTGGATTCTATCTCTAATGTTGTTGCCTGTATTTGTTCAGTCATATATGCAGGCATTAAATAGTGTTTCAGTGTATTTTTAATGATTACTGCTGTACCACCATGGGCTGTACCATCAGGATGTCTAGTTAAATATGTTTTGTATCCTTGAATAATAACATTAGTAGAGGCAGTGCAGTGTGATTCTGATATCAGAACAATGTCCAAATTATGTTCCTTTATTAGAACTTCAACTTCATGTTTATTTGGTGCTAGACCATTAATGTTCCAGGTTCGGCTGATATGATGATGAAATTAGTATTTAAAAACAAATAAAATGTATTCTTTTGTATAACAAAAAACCCGTATTCTAAGCAAACGTAATGGTTGCATACTAAAATAATTTTCTCAATATATATTATAATTCTAGCGGCAATATGAATTTAGGGCGCATAGCTAAACGGGGTTACTTGTTTCTTTGTAAAACACAAACAAGCTCGAAGGACAAGGAATATCACACTAATATTATAGAGGCGAAAGATTGTGAGTGAGTGAGTGTGTATGTTTGTTACTTCTTCACGTCTAAACGGCTGGAGCGATTTTAATAAAATTTGGTATGCAGTTAGCTGACACCCTGGATAAACACATAGGCTATAATTTAATAATAATAATATTCTGGGACACTATTAACACACGGCCATCTGATCCCAAACTAATTTACTCTTTTGTAAATACATACTTATATAGATAATTACACCCAGACTCAGGACAAACAGACAAGTTCATGCACACAAATGTCTGTCCTGGGTGGGAATCGAGCCCACGACCTCCGGCGTGAAAAGAAAGCATTTGCCAACCACGCCAACAGGCCCGTCACTATCGTTTATAAAGTTTAACGCGGGTAAAATTGCGGGGCATGGCTAGTAGATCCATAAAATAATTATATTTTTACCACAGTGCGTGGCAATGTGAACTCTAGGATTCGCAACAATGACAAAGGAAAGAAAACTTTGATGTATATTTCTTAACTAGCTGTGCCCTGTGGTTTTACCCGCGTAGCGATAGCGTGATAATATGTACCCTATATGTTGACCCGACGTCTTAGTGATATTAATGCAAAATTTGAAGTAAATCCATGCGGTACTTTTTGAGTTTAGCCCGGACATACAATTCAAAAAACTATGTTTGGCTTCCATATCGAATGTAGATCACGCCCCAAGTATCCTTTTTAAAAAATATTCAATGTACAGTTTTGACTTTCCTACGATTTTATTATATGTATAGATAATTCAAGGTTTTTTGGGCTCCCTAAATGTTTCTAATACGTTGCCGTAGTCTCCGGGCTTGGCGACTGCAGTGTCGGTGGTAGCTAGTACTCAGGAGGTGCTGCTGCTCGACTACCTGGTGTATCCCTTAGTCGCCTTTTACAACACCTACTGGATGATATAGGGTGGCCCTGTTTTTCTTCCGGGGCCGCAAACCACACGAATAAAGTTTTAAATTACTAGGGAGAAATTAAAAATGTCTAAGATATTATTGGAACGAAGTTCCTTATCGCGCGTTGTGAAAGGGGGCTAGACGGAAAAAAATCTCACGAAAAGTTGTCACGACACTTTTTGCAGCTTGCTCGCATGTTTCTCTGTCTCTCTCTCTCTCTCTCTTTCTCTTATAGAAAGCAAGCCAGATATTTTCATTTCTATTTCACATTGAACAGTGTGGTGTCGCGACGATTATTTTTGTTGAGTGTATACAGGTTTTTTGTACATAATAAATAATAAGAAATAACTTCGTTCCATCCGGGTGTCCCTTGACACCTCTCAAGTTTTTTTTTCAGACAACGCCCGCACTAGGGAATGTTGGTCCTATATCGTGGGGTACTTTACAAACATATAACAGACGGACACAAATTACATCCAGACTCAGAACAACTATTTATAAGTCACACAAATAGTTGACCGGCGCGGGACTCGAACCCGCGACACGATGCGGCGAGACGACTGTCTTAGCCGCTGCGCCACACGTGCAGTCAAATATGGAACTAGGATTTGTCACAGAATGTTTTGGCTTCCACAGACGTAGCTATTACCATGAATATATTTTCATAATATTGTGTGAATTTTATTACGTTTATGATAGAAGGGCCAAATGAAAGAGCAACGTGTTTCTTCTCTATTTTAGTATGTTGGCCCAGACGCAAATGGAATCATCGAATAACATTTGAGGAAAATTATATTGCTATTCTATTCAATTTCGTTGTAGGCTGGATATAATCTCTTTAGTGTAGTGTTGTAAGAAACTCGACTCTTTTAGTCTTGCTTGTACTATGGAAACTAGATAACTGATATACTACATGTACTAATTCTCCTTTGTAAATACATACTTATATAGATAACTAGCTGTGCCCCGCGGTTTTACCTGCTTTAACTTTTATAAATTATAGCCTATGTGTTATTCCGATATACAACATGTAACGTAATTAACGCACACCCTCAAACACCCCAATTAGAAAATTATGTTGTAATCATGATACATGCACTGATTTTTTTATTTAACATGTATATGCATTGTTATTTACTAAATTAGTTTCTTGGAATAAAGTTTATATTTCTTTATTTAATATTGAATGATGGAATTTGTATGAATACAAATAAATTGCGATTTTAAAAGTCTTATTACTTTGACTTACGGTCCATTTCAATTTGTTTTGACTGTACAGGATTAATATGACAATCGTTTCAGTAGTTTTAATTATATTGAAAAAAATATATTACCTATACTAAAAATGATATAAAACAATTCAGTAAACGATTCTGAAAAAAATTATTTTCAGGATGTGCTTTAATAAAGTTACATGTTGTATAAGCTTTATTACTACAAAGTTTCGTCAAAATCAGTTCGGTAGTTTTGGTGTGAAGTAGTAACATACACACTCACAAACTTTTGCCTTTATAATATTAGTGTGATTACACCCAGACTCGGGTACACTACTTATCTCTTGTAAATACATACTTATATAGATAATTAAACCCCGACTCAGGCCAAACAGACATGTTCATGCACACAAATATCTGTCCTGGGTGGGAATCAAACTCACGACCTCCGGCGTCAAAAGCAAGCATTGCCAACCATGCCAACAGGCCGCCGGTCACACATGTTCATGCACACAAATATCTGTCATGTGTGCTTCTGCTTCTTAGCAGCCAGAGTCACTAACCATAAAAATAATTAATATAAATAATAAATTGTTTATTAGGATTACAAAGGGTTTACAGATACACATATTTGGAGAACACCTTTTAAGCAAAGGATTGCTTGTCTTAGGAGTCTCCGCTCTTCCACTTATCATTATTACATACATAGACTCACGCCTGTTTCCCAGAGGGGTAGGCAGAGACAACGGATTTCCATCTGTCACGATCTTTGCACACGTCTTTTGCCTCGATTACTGTCATTATATTCGTCATACGTGCTCGCCGGTTTAGGGTACTTCCGACCTGTATCATTATTATTTTAGACAAATGTAAGCATGCAAGACTCAAATAACAGAGTGACTTAATATTATGCATTAAACATTAGCATTAAAAATTATCAACCTGCTCTCCAAAAGCATGACCAATAATGCAGAAAAGGCCAAATTGCGCAAGTGTTTTTTTTTTTTTTTTTTTTGTTTATTAATATCATATAATAATATCTAGGGACAATGTCACACAGATCCATCCTAGCCCCAAACTAAGCAAAGCTTGTACTATGGGTACCAGGCGACGATATACATACTTCTATAGATAGATAAATACTTGAATACATAGAAAACATCCATGACTCAGAAACAAATATGCGTGCTCATCACACAAATATTTCCACTTACCGGGATTCGAACCCAGGACCACCAGCTTCGTAGGCAGGAGCACTACCAACTAGGCTACGGTGACCGCATGTGTGATGGGTGTCTAACAGTGAGTGCGTGAGTGAGGTGTGAATGAGTGCGGGTGTGAGACTAACAGCCAGTCAAAATTTTATTTTTTAATTTAATTTATTTTATTAGGGAAGCTACAGCTACATACAATTGGTTACAATTTTGGTAAGTAAATGCCAATAACAAGCTGCCACAACTAGTTAACTAAATGGATGCATCTCCGGTCTACTTAATTAATTACAGTAATTTTTAATTCTACAAATGGTTTTAAAAGATTAAGCCAATAGTGCTATACAAAGATTTATACATTATCAATGAAATATCTAGTTAATTTGGATCTGGATTTTAGCTAGTAGTAAACAGATCAATAAAATCAAAACGACTGTCACCATTTAACTTGTTAAATTCATTGAATACTCTAGGCAGAAAGCTGTTGACTCTAAAATCACATAATAAAGTTGTGTCTTCATCTATAACAATAATACTTTTAGTAATCTTACTTTAATACGACAATTATCACAGCAGACGTGTCCATGCCAAAAGTTTAACACAAATAGCCGCTATGAAACTGGAGCTTTGTTGAAAATGTATACTAGCATATAACCAGTTCCAGTAGAATGGACTAGCGTTCTAGGGTATTTGTTTAGATCCAGTTTTAAAACCTCATTTGCCCGCTCCAGGGGATTATAGCTGCATAATGTTTAGCCACTTACACTATTTTATGCGTATAGCTATGCCAGAAAAATAAAATCCTTGGCAGTGTTGTAGAAACTGTGGATATCATTTCGTTTTATGATTCATTAGTGTAATGCAGTTTGTATTCTGTGTCACCGTGGTTTTAGTTTTATGTAATATCCTGGGACATTATTAACACTCGGCCATCTGATCCCGAACTGAGCACAGCTTGTACTATGGAAACCAGATAAGTAACTGATATATTACATATACTACTTTTCTTCTTGTAAATACATTCTTAAATTTGAATTTTAAAGCATTATTTTATATATATTTAATCTAATCTCAAAAATGGGAATACATAAATTCAATTGTCCGGCGGGTCTCGAACCTGCACCATCTACCAATCCGGGGTAGGCGCTCTGCGTTAAGCTACGAACGATACACGCTGGCAGATCAAATTTAGGATTCCCTTGCTAACACCCTTCCGGAGGATGTAGATATTATCTATCAGTTTTTTTTTCTAGAAACATGGCCGACTGATATGTTCACAGTTGCATGTGAAAGATCATATCATATTGATAATACCTTCCAAATTATTAAATTTGAATTTTAAAGCATTATTCGCAATGCAAAGCGTTAATCTAATCTCAAATATATATATTTTGAGATTTAATACATTCTTATATAGGTAATTACACCCAAACTCGGGCCAAATAGACATGTTCATGCACACAAATATCTGTTTGGTAGGAATCAAACCCACGACTTCCGGCGTGAAATCAAGCACTTGCCAAACACCCCAACAGGTCAGTTTAAATCTTACTTTAATGCGACAATTATCATAGCAGACGTGTCCATGCCAAAAATTTAACACAAATAGCCGCTATGAAACTGGAGCTTTGTTGAAAATGTATACCAGCATATAACCAGTTCCAGTAGAATGGACTAGCGTTCTAGAGTATTTGTTTAGATCCGGTTTTAAAACCTCATTTGCCCGCTCCAGGGGATTATAGCTGCATAATGTTTAGCCACTTACATTATTTTATGCGTATAGCTATGCCAGAAAAATAAAATCCTTGGCAGTGTTGTAGAAACTGTGGATATCATTTTGTTTTATGATTCATTAGTGTAATGCAGTTTGTATTCTGTGTCACTGTGGTTTTAGTTTTATGTAATATCCTGGTACATTATTAACACTCGGCCATCTGATCCCGAACTGAGCAGAGCTTGTACTATGGAAACCAGATGATGTCCTCCCGACCGAATTTCGGCCACGGCGGCCAGCGTTAATGGAGACTAGCCAATTGCACAGGACATATTATAGTGCACAAGTGTGTGCGCAATCACAGGGGCACTTTCTATTCCATCACTCTCATGATCCGATGGGACGCCTAGCTACACGACCGGAAAGAGTTCAGGTACAGGACCGACGGCTTTACTTGCTCTCCGAGGCACGGGGGTGTAATACCGCCAACTTCCAGACTTCGGGCTGATACTGAGAAATTTCTCTTTACGGAAAAATCCCAAAATCACTTATTGGCCCGACCCGGGATTTGAACCCAGGACCTCATTATCTGCGGTTGAACACGCTACCGCTAGACCAACCAGATAACTGATATATGACGTACGCTACTTTTTATTTCGTAAATACATTCTTTTATAGATAATAACACCCAGACTAAGGACAAACAGATATGTTCATTCACACAAATATCTGTCCTGGGTGGGAATCGAACCTACGACCTGCGGCGTGAAAGGCAAGCCAACCAAACACACCACGCCACGGCTTCATCGTTTGCAACAAAAAAATCAGCGGTGATCATTGCCAGATGATAGTTCTAGCGTGGTTAAGCTACTAGGCTCGCGGTAATTAATAGATAAGTCGGAGCGTCTCTGTGTTTCGGAGAACACGTTGCGCTATCCGTCATCATCATATTAGCCGAAAGACGTCCACTGCTGGACAAAGGCCTCCCCCAAAGATCTTCACAATTGCCGGTCTTGCGCTACCCGCATCCAGCAATTTCCAGCGACCCGCACAAGATCATCCGTCCATCTTGTAGGGGGCCTGCCCACGCTGCGTCTTCCTATCCGTCATGGATATTGTAATTAGACAACAGGTGTTAAGCCCTCACAAGCTCCAGGCTCCAGGGCAGCTTAAACAACTCTGACACTAGGGTAACCACTGCCCATACGATAAGCACTAAAAATACATTACAACATGTAACTTAATTAACGCACACCCTCAAACACCCCAATTGGAATATTATGTTGTAATCATAATACATACACGGAATTTTTTATTTAACATGTATATGCATTGTTATTTACTAAATTAGGAATAAAGTTTATATTTCTTTATTTTATATTGAATGATGGAATTTGTATGGATACAAATAAGACTGCGATTTAAACGTCTTATTACTTTGACTTAGGGTCCATTTCAATTTGTTTTGGCTGTACAGGAGTAATATCACAATAATTTCCGAAGTTTTAATTATTTTGGAATAAAAAATTACCTATATTAAAAATGATATAAATTGATACAGTAAACGATTCTGAACAAACTATTTTCAGGGTGTGCGTTAATTAAGTTACATGTTGTATAAGGCCTGACATTTTGCCCTAAAAGCCGGAAATATTTTTTTATTGCCAAACACAATGTTTTTACTACTGGGCTGTTGAAAAAAGTAAAGTAAATTTATCCGTAAAGTGAGAATGAGATTACATGTTGTATATGCAGAAGAAGCTGTGTGATTTTCGGCCTGGAAAGAATAACAGGACTACCCCATTGCATTCCGTGGGTGTGGTAAAAGACGACTGTGGGATACACCAGGTAGTCGGGCACCAGCGCCACCTGTGCTATAGCTACCACCTCACTGCAGTCGCCAACTCGCTTGACAAGCGCGGTGACTATGGAAAACTCTTCCAAATGGCAACGTTATAGAAAATTTTGGGGGCTATGTGCAGTAGTCGTCGATATCAGACTCATTATATGATGAAGAATGCCTTTCCACGCCATTGAGTCGGTAAACAAGGTATATCACCTAAAGCCACATCTTCACTTTTCAAGTCAGAAGTACCCTTAACCGGCGAGCATGTATGAAGAATATAATGACAGTAAATGAGGCGAAAGAGGTGTGCAAGGATCGTGACAAATGGAGTTTCGCTGTCTCTGCCTACCCCCCTGGAAAACAGGCGTGAGTCTTTGTATGTATGTATTTACCTATAAACCTTTTGGCACTCATGCCATCATTCATAAATTCAAATATTAATGTTGTTCCCACTTGGCACCATCAGAATTACCAGCGCTAGAACAATAAAATGTTCTAGCTATTGCTGATTATATTATATTTAAAAAAAAAACCTGAGCTACAGCAGGTTACCTCTTCCCGGGACCGCTTATACAAGACGAGTGGAGTGCCCTCCTCCAAACGCCAGCGGTCCCAGGGGCGGCGCCCAGCCGGCCGCCGTAAACTCTCTCGCGCTGGGATTACCTCCCAGCGCCGGATGTCAAAGGCCTACTGGGCGGTTTGAACAACTCTGACACTAAAGTAACCACTGCCCATACAATAAGTCATAAAATTTGAGAGGTGTCAAGGGACATCCGGATGGAACGAAGTTATTTCTTATTATTTATTACTAGCTGTGCCCGCGACGTCCGCGTGTTAATTAGTTTATTTTGGTTTTTTGTAAAATAAATGACTTTTTTTCTAAAATAAAAGTAGCCTAAGTTACTCCTTATTACATCAGCTACCTGCCAATAAAAGTCCCGTCAAAATCGGTCCAGCCGTTTCAGAGATTAGCCGGAACAAACAGACAGACAGACAGACAAAAATTGTAAAAAATGTTATTTTGGTGTATGTACCGTATATATATTCATATTAATGTAGTAAAATCCGGTTATTTCAATATTACAAACAGACACTCCAATTTTATCTATTTGTATTGTATATAGAGTATATAGATGTATAGATATAGATGTATAGATGTACAAAAAACCTGTATACACTCAACAAAAATAATCGTCGCGACACCACACTGTTCAATGCGAAATAGAAATGAAAATATCTGGCTTGCTTTCTATAAGAGAGAGAGAGAGAGAGACAGACAGAGAAACATGCGCACGCCGCACAGCTGCAAAAAGTGTCGTGACAACATTTCGTAAGATTTTT
This sequence comes from Pseudoips prasinana, assembly GCA_951640165.1. Lineage (NCBI taxonomy): Eukaryota > Metazoa > Arthropoda > Insecta > Lepidoptera > Nolidae > Pseudoips > Pseudoips prasinana. The sequence continues at coordinate 25,145,000 of OX621259.1, read as the reverse complement.
TTCCGTCTAGCCCCCTTTCACAACGCGCGATTAGGAACTTCGTTCCAATAAAAAAATGAACCCTTATGTATATACCACTGAACTAAGGCTCTATAAAGTAGGCCAAGCGATTAGAAGCGAATCGCTTTCGTTTCCAGAACATTTAAATTATTAAACGCTACGTCAGGAAATATATGACCATTCTCATAGACCTTGAAGATATCATAACCTAATGAATTTGATTGGAATCAGATTGAAGCGGGAAATTCATGGTATTTACGTAATGTTTGATACAAATATGCTGTAGTTAATATTTGTAAAATTATTAAATTATATTGAAATACAAATTAAATTTATTATTTTTAGGGTTCCGTAGCCAAATGGCAAAAAACGGAACCCTTATAGATTCGTCATGTCTGTCTGTCTGTCTGTCCGTCCGTATGTCACAGTCACTTTTTCCGAAACTATAAGAGCTGTACTGATGAAACTTGGTAAATTGATGTATTCTGTAAACCGCTGTAAAATTAAGATTTTCTTACAAAAATAGAAAAAGAATAATAATTTTTGGGGTTCCCCATACATAGAATTGAAACTCAAAAATAATTTTTCATTGTACTCTAACATGTGGATAGGTCTTCAAAAATAATATTGAGGTTCCTAATATCATTTTCTTCTAGACTGAATAGTTTGCGCGAGAGACACTTCCAAAGTGGAAAAATGAGTGTGTCCCCCTGTAACTTCTAAAATACGAGAATGATAAAACTAAAAAAAAATTTATGATGTACATTACCATGTAAACTAACAACGAAAATTTGTTTGAATATGACCTAGTGAGTAATTATTTTTTAATGCGCCATAAATTGTAAACCACAATTTACCTTTCATTTAATCAACTGAAATACTTTCTGCTGCGGAACCCTTCATGGGCGAGTCCGACACGCATTTGGCCGGTTTTTTTATACTAATAGTGTACTACTGCTGAGAAAAGCCTCCCCCTTTGTTTTCCAGATTTCCCTGCCTTTTGCATTTCAGGCCAGTCGTTACAAAATGAGTTCAGGTCACCACCATCTCCGTTTGGGCATATTCTTTTGATTAGATTACAAAAAGTCCGTATTCTAAGCAATCTCGTCCCAAATACCGCAGTGTCTTAATTCTAAAGTCAACGACCAGTGTGTGTTGCCAGTGATTACTTACGGAACAGAGACGTGGTCGCTCACCATGGGCCTTATCAGGTGGCTCAAGGTCACCCAAAGAGCAATAGAAAGGGTGCTTGGAGTTTCCCTGCGAGATCGAATCAGAAATTTTGAGATCCGCAGGCAAACCAAAGTAACCGACATAGCCGTAAGAATTGCAAAACTGAAGTGGCAGTGGGTGGGGCATATAGCTCGTAGAACCGACCACGAACCGGAAGACGCAGCGTGGGCAGGCCCCCTACAAGATGGACCGGTGATCTTGTGCGGGTCGCTGGAAACTGCTGGATGCGAATGCGAAAGCGCAAGACCGGCAATTGTGGAGATCTTTGGGGGAAGTCTTTGTCCAGCAGTGGACGTCTTTCGGCTGATATTTTTTTTTTTTTTTTTTTTTTTAAGAAATATCCACAATCAGCCTGTAGTCACTATAAGTGGATTTGTTGAGAGATGTATGTCGAGTCAAGTGTGTCTTCCATTGAAGACATCTACTTCTTATTTCTTATTAATTTAAATGTAGCTGGAGTATGTCTTTTCGTTTCAGCCGTTTGACATAGCTCTGTCGGGTCAGTTCAGCTGCAAGTTTATTAGGATGCTGTTTCAGCCGGTTTTGGTAGTTTATTGCAGTTGCTTGGATTTCTTCCTTGATCGAGTTCATTTGGAGGTGTCTATGTACCTCAGTGTTAGTGGTTAACCATGGTGCCATGGATATTGTTCTCAGGATCATATTCTGCATTCTCTGCAATATCGTGATGTTAGAATTGCTGGTGCTACCCCAAAGCTGGATTCCATACATCCATATTGGCTTGACAATAGACTTATAGATCAAGAGCTTATTATCTGTTGAGAGTTTACTGTTGCGTCCCACTAACCAGTGTAAGTCTCGCAATCGAATTTTTAGTTCCTCTCTTTTACTTTTTATGTATTGCTTCCATGTCAATCTGCGGTCTAGGTGTAAACCAAGGTATTTTACACTATTTTTGTGTGGCAATATTGTATTTTCGAGGGTTACTGGTGGGCAGTCTCCCTTTTTCAAAGTAAAAGTGACTTGCACTGACTTGTTAGCGCTGGCTCTGATTTTCCATTTGTGCAGCCACCCAGTTACCAGATCAAGTCCTTTTTGGAGTGTGGCTGTGGCTATTTGAGGATCTTTGTGGCTTGCCAGGAGAGCTGTGTCATCAGCAAAGGTGGCAGTGGTCACATTTTCAATTTGTGGGAGATCTGATGTATAAAGAATATATAAAATAGGTCCCAGAACAGATCCTTGAGGAACTCCAGCCCTAATTTCGTAGAAATTTGATGTGACATCAGCGTCCTTCACCTGGAATAGCCTATCTGTGAGATAAGAATGGAAGAGCAGATAGTAGCAGTGTGGTAATTTGGTCTTTATTTTAGATAGTAGCCCATCATGCCATACTCTATCGAATGCTTGTTCTATGTCCAGGAACACCGATGAGCAGTACTCATTACTTTCCAAAGTATTCCTAATTTTGTTGCACACTCTGTGCACCTGCTCAACTGTGGAGTGGCTCTCTCGAAATCCAAATTGATGGTTTGGTATGGTATTGTTTTCTTCCAGTAGTGGCAGGATTCTTCTGAGTAATGCTTTTTCAAAAAGTTTAGACAGTATGGGCAGCAAGCTAATAGGTCTGTATGATGTCACCTCATTAGCTGGTTTTCCCGGTTTCCGTATCATCAGGATTTGTGATACTTTCCAAAGCATCGGAAAATATTGCACCCTAAGGCATCCGTTAAATAATGTTGTCAGAAAAACAATAGCCTTTCTTGGTAGATGTATAAGTACCTCCTCGGTTAGGAGATCAAAGCCTGGTGCTTTTTTGTCTTTCAGTGTTCTTATTATTTTACGAATCTCATTCGGTGTTATTGACTTTGGTGGAAAACACAGTTGCAAGTCTTGTTGCAGGATACATTCCGTTTCTGTTTCTGCTGTTGGGTGGTCGTTAGCATGGGGGACAAAGACTTGTGACAAATGTGTTGCAAAGATGTCCACTTTCTCTTGTGATGTACGTGCCCACTGGTTATTATTATTCCGAAGTGGTGGTTTAATTTCTTCGGGTCTGTTGTACATTTTTGCAAACTTCCATAAGGAATAGTTTGTGGCTTCTGTTGCGTCAAGAGATTTCAGCTTTGATTGGAAGGCAGTATTGTGCCATTCGCGAATTGCTATTCTCAAATCTTGAGCAGCTATATTGAGAGCTGTCTTATCCTCTTTGCATCTGGTATTCTGCCATATTCTACGGAGTCTACGTTTTTCCAACACTTTCTGCTTTATCTACTGTGGAAAATTGCTTGCTTTGATTCTTTTCTTTAATGCAGGTGTGCTAAGCCAGCAAGCTTGTTGGATGAGAATGGTTATTTGCCTTGTTGCTTCTTCCAGATCATCAGGGGTTTTTAGTGCCATTTTCAAATCTATATGTTCTTCCAGAAATTCTCGAAAAGAATCCCAGTCAGTGTGTTGATTATAAATTTTTTCAGGCTCATTATACTCAATGGGCAATGTACTGACAGTTAGGAGGACGGGACTATGGTCAGAGGTAGTGTCATAACATGAAGCAGCTTTGAAGTGTTCTTTGAGCATACCTTTCACTATGAACAAGTCCAATAAGTCTGGGATTTTGTTCATGTCTGTCGGCCTAGGTGGGTTCGGAAGTTGAGACTGTCGTCAGATTGTTACTGTCCAAACTCATTTTGAGGTGCCTACCTCTGGTGGTGATCAGTCTGGAACCCCAATGTGTATGTTTGCAATTCCAGTCTCCACCAGAAACATATCGGTTTCCTAAGGTTCGGAAATACTGTGCAAACATTAACTCTGAGACCTTATGTTTGGGTGGGCAGTAAACAGCAGACACTCTGAATCTTCCACAAGTGGATTCTATCTCTAATGTTGTTGCCTGTATTTGTTCAGTCATATATGCAGGCATTAAATAGTGTTTCAGTGTATTTTTAATGATTACTGCTGTACCACCATGGGCTGTACCATCAGGATGTCTAGTTAAATATGTTTTGTATCCTTGAATAATAACATTAGTAGAGGCAGTGCAGTGTGATTCTGATATCAGAACAATGTCCAAATTATGTTCCTTTATTAGAACTTCAACTTCATGTTTATTTGGTGCTAGACCATTAATGTTCCAGGTTCGGCTGATATGATGATGAAATTAGTATTTAAAAACAAATAAAATGTATTCTTTTGTATAACAAAAAAACCGTATTCTAAGCAAACGTAATGGTTGCATACTAAAATAATTTTCTCAATATATATTATAATTCTAGCGGCAATATGAATTTAGGGCGCATAGCTAAACGGGGTTACTTGTTTCTTTGTAAAACACAAACAAGCTCGAAGGACAAGGAATATCACACTAATATTATAGAGGCGAAAGATTGTGAGTGAGTGACTGTGTATGTTTGTTACTTCTTCACGTCTAAACGGCTGGAGCGATTTTAATAAAATTTGGTATGCAGTTAGCTGACACCCTGGATAAACACATAGGCTATAATTTAATAATAATAATATTCTGGGACACTATTAACACACGGCCATCTGATCCCAAACTAATTTACTCTTTTGTAAATACATACTTATATAGATAATTACACCCAGACTCAGGACAAACAGACAAGTTCATGCACACAAATGTCTGTCCTGGGTGGGAATCGAACCCACGACCTCCGGCGTGAAAAGAAAGCATTTGCCAACCACGCCAACAGGCCCGTCACTATCGTTTATAAAGTTTAACGCGGGTAAAATTGCGGGGCATGGCTAGTAGATCCATAAAATAATTATATTTTTACCACAGTGCGTGGCAAGGTGAACTCTAGGATTCGCAACAACGACAAAGGAAATAAAACTTTGATGTATATTTCTTAACTAGATGTACCCTGCGGTTTTACCCGCGTAGCGATAGCGTGATAATATGTACTCTATATGTTGACCCGACGTCTTAGTAATATTAATGCAAAATTTGAAGTAAATCCATGCAGTACTTTTTGAGTTTAGCCCGGACATACATACAGACAAACAGATAAACAGACAAAAATTCAAAAAAACTCTATGTTTGGCTTCCATATCGAATGTAGATCATGCCCCAAGTATCCTTTTTAAAAAATATTCAATGTACAGTTTTGACTTTCCTACGATTTTATTATATGTATAGATAATTCAAGGTTTTTTGGCCTCCCCAAAAGTTTCTAAAACGTTGCCGTAGTCTCCGGGCTTGGCGACTGCAGTTAGGTGGTAGCTAGTACTCAGGAGGTGCTGCTGCTCGACTACCTGGTGTATCCCTTAGTCGCCTTTTACAACACCTACTGGATGATATAGGGTGGACCTGTTTTTCTTCCGGGGCCGCAAACCACACGAATAAAGTTTTAAATTACTAGGGAGAAATTAAAAATGTCTAAGATATTATTGGAACGAAGTTCCTTATCGCACGTTGTGAAAGGGGGCTAGACGGAAAAAATTCTCACGAAAAGTTGTCACGACACTTTTTGCAGCTTGCTCGCATGTTTCTCTGTCTGTCGCTCTCTCTCTCTTTCTCTTATAGAAAGCAAGCCAGATATTTTCATTTCTATTTCACATTGAACAGTGTGGTGTCGCGACGATTATTTTTGTTGAGTGTATACAGGTTTCTTGTACATAATAAATAATAAGAAATAACTTCGTTCCATCCGGGTGTCCCTTGACACCTCTCAAGTTTTTTTTTAAGACAACGCCCGCACTAGGAAATGTTGGTCCTGTATCGTGGGGTACTTTACAAACATATAACAGACGGACACAAATTACATCCAGACTCAGAACAACTATTTATAAGTCACACAAATAGTTGTCCGGCGCGGGACTCGAACCCGCGACACGATGCGGCGAGACGACTGTCTTAGCCGCTGCGCCACACGTGCAGTCAAATATGGAACTAGGATTTGTCACAGAATGTTTTGGCTTCCATAGACGTAGCTATTACCATGAATATATTTTCATAATATTGTGTGAATTTTATTACATTCATGATAGAAGGGCCAAATGAAAAAGCAACGCGTTTCTTCTTCGTTTTAGGCTGATTTCAGAGTGACGCGCGCGGCACGCGCCGGAGGCCAGCGCGTCTCAACAGCGGCGCGTGCGAGACGCGTCACTCTGAAACGCTAATAGAGGAGCTCGGGCAGCGCTGGCCGACGGCGCGCGTGTCACACGCGGCGCGTGTGAACTGCGTGACTATGAAACGCAACTACTATCTAGTGTAATTCTAAGCGCGCGCGTTTGGACGGCGCCGCTCGCCGCGACTCTGAAATCAGCCTTAGTATGTTGGCCCAGACGCAAATGGAATCATCGAATAACATTTGAGGAAAATTATATTGCTATTCTATTCAATTTCGTTGTAGGCTGGATATAATCTCTTTAGTGTAGTGTTGTAAGAAACTCGACTCTTTTAGTCTTGCTTGTACTATGGAAACTAGATAACTGATATACTACATGTACTAATTTTCTTTTGTAAATACATACTTATATAGATAACTAGCTGTGCCCCGCGGTTTTACCTGCTTTAACTTTTATAAATTATAGCCTATGTGTTATTCCGATATACAACATGTAACGTAATTAACGCACACCCTAAAACACCCCAATTAGAATATAATGTTGTAATCATGATACATACACTGATTTTTTTATTTAACATGTATATGCATTGTTATTTACTAAATTAGTTTCTTGGAATAAAGTTTATATTTCTTTATTTAGTATTGAATGATGGAATTTGTATGAATACAAATAAATTGCAATTTTAAAAGTCTTATTACTTTGACTTACGGTCCATTTCAATTTGTTTTGACTGTACAGGGTTAATATGACAATCGTTTCAGTAGTTTTAATTATATTGAAAAAAATATATTACCTATACTAAAAATGATATAAAACAATTCAGTAAACGATTCTGCAAAAAACTATTTTCAGGATGTGCTTTAATAAAGTTACATGTTGTATAAGCTTTATTACTACAAAGTTTCGTCAAAATCAGTTCGGTAGTTTTGGTGTGAAGTAGTAACATACACACTCACAAACTTTTGCCTTTATAATATTAGTGTGATTACACCCAGACTCGGGTACAGTACTTATCTTTTGTAAATACATACTTATATAGATAAGTATACCCCGACTCAGGTCAAACAGACATGTTCATGCACACAAATATCTGTCCTAGGTGGGAATCAAACCGACCTCCGGCGTCAAAAGCAAGCATTGCCAACCACGCCAACAGGCCGGTCACACATTTCATGTTCATGCACACAAATATCTGTCCTGTGTGCTTCTGCTTCTTAGCAGCCGGAGTCACTACAAATAATTAATAATAATATCAAATTGTTTATTGGAACGAAGTTCCTTATCGCGCGTTGTGAAAGGGGGCTAGACGGAAAAAAATCTTACGAAAAGTTGTCACAGCACTTTTTGCAGCTGTGCGGCGTGCGCATGTTTCTCTGTCTGTCTCTCTCTCTCTCTTTCTCTCTCTCTCTTATAGAAAGCCAGATATTTTCATTTCTATTTCGCATTGAACAGTGTGGTGTCGCGACGATTATTTTTGTTCTCTCTCTTATAGAAAGCAAGCCAGATATTTTCATTTCTATTTCGCATTGAACAGTGTGGTGACGCGACGATTATTTTTGTTGAGTGTATACAGGTTTTTTATACATAATAAATAATAAGAAATAACTTCGTTCCATCCGGATGTCCTTTGACACCTCTTAAGTTTTTTCGATTACAGAGGGCTTACAGACACACATATTTAAAGAACATCTTTTAAGCAAAGGATTGCTTGTCTTCGGAGTCTCCGATCTTCCACTTATCATTATTATTGTAATGAAGATGTAGACAAATGTAAGCATGTAAGACTCAAATAATAGAGTGACTTAATATTATACATTAAACATTAGCATTAAAAATTATCAACCTGCTCTCCAAGAGCATGACCAATAATGCAGAAAAGGCCAAATCGCGCAAGTAGTATTTTTTTTTTTTCTATTAATAATAACTAATAATATCTAGGGACAATGTCACACAGATCATCCTAGCCCCAAACTAAGCAAAACTTGTACTATGGGTATCAGGCGACGATATACATACTTATATAGGTAGATAAATACATAGAAAACATCCATGACTCACAACAAATATTCGTGCTCGTCACACAAATATTTGCACTTACCGGGATTCGAACCCAGGACCACCAGCTTCGTAGGCAGGAGCACTACCAACTAGGCTACGGTGACTGTATGTGTGACGGGTGTGTAACAGTGAGTGCGTGAGTGAGGTGTGAATGAGTGCGGGTGTGAGGCTAACAGCCAGTCGAAATTTTATTTTTTATTTTATTAGGGAAGCTAACAGCTACATACAATTGGTTACAAATTTTGGTACGTAAATGCCAATAACAAGCTGCCACAACTAGTTAACTAAATGGATGCATCTCCGGTCTACTTAATTAATTACAGTAATTTTTAATTCTAAAAATGGTTTTAAAAGATTGAGCCAATAGTGCTATACAAAGATTTATACATTATCAATGAAATATCTAGTTAATTTGGATCTGGTAGAATTTTTGCTAGTAGTAAACAGATCAATAAAATCAAAACGACTGTCACCATTTAACTTGTTAAATTCATTGAATACTCTAGGCAGAAAGCTGTTGACTCTAAAATCACATAATAAAGTTGTGTCTTTATCTATAACAATAATACTTTTAGTAATCTTACTTTAATACGACAATTATCACAGCAGACGTGTCCATGCCAAAAGTTTAACACAAATAGCCGCTATGAAACTGGAGCTTTGTTGAAAATGTATACCAGCATATAACCAGTTCCAGTAGAATGGACTAGCGTTCTAGAGTATTTGTTTAGATCCAGTTTTAAAACCTCATTTGCCCGCTCCAGGGGATTATAGCTGCATAATGTTTAGCCACTTACACTATTTTATGCGTATAGCTATGCCAGAAAAATAAAATCCTTGGCAGTGTTGTAGAAACTGTGGATATCATTTTGTTTTATGATTCATTAGTGTAATGCAGTTTGTATTCTGTGTCACTGTGGTTTTAGTTTTATATAATATTCTGGTACATTATTAACACTCGGCCATCTGATTCCGATCTGAGCAGAGCTTGTACTATGGAAACCAGATAACTGATATATTACATACACTACTTTTTATTGCGCAAAACATTCCTTTATAGATAACTAGCTGTGCCCCGCGGTTTTACCCACGTTAAACTTTATAAATGATCACAGCTCCTCCCCCGTAGGTGATAGCGTGATAATATGTAGCCTATATGTTGACCCGACCTCCTAGCAATATTCACGCAAAATTTGAAGTAAATCCATGCAGTACTTTTTGAGTTTAGCCCGGACATACATACAGACAAACAGACACACAGACAAAAACTCTAAAAATTATATTTTTGGTTTCGATATCGATTGTAGATCACGCCACAATTATTCTTTAAAAAAATTATATTATGTACAATTTTAACTTTCCTAAGATTTTATTATATGTATAGATCACAGACTAATGACTAACACGTCCACGGGTCAAAGGTGCCCCGCGGCAGGTAGGGACAAAGAGATATGTTCATGCAAACAAATATCTGTCCTGGGTGGGAATCGAACCTACGACCTGCGGCGTGAAAGGCAAGCCAACCAAACCCACCACGCCACGGCTTCATCATTTGCAACAAAAAATACAGCGGTGATCATAGCCAGATGATAGCTCATAACGAGGTAAAGCAACTACGCTCGCGGTAATTAATAGATAGGTCGGAGCGTCTCTGTGTTTTGGAGAACACATTACGCTATCCGTCATCATCATATCAGCCGAAAGACGTCCACTGCGGGACAAAGGCCTCCCCCAAAGATCTCCACAATTGCCGGTCTTGTGCTATCCGCATCCAGCGATTTCCGACCCGCACAAGATCATCAGTCCATCTTGTAGGGGGTCTGCCTACGCTGTGTCTTCCTATCCGTCATGGATATTGTAATCAGACGACAGGTGTTTAGTTTAGTTTAGTTTACTTTATTTGGGAAAATAAACAACATTGCAATTTACATATTTACAAAGTAAGCTTAAAATTAGAGTAACAATTGCAATATCAACCACATTTTCCACGTATTGATATGTTTTTGTGTTGTGAGTATTCTAAAAATAAGGGAAGAAATAAAAAAATAAAAAATAACAATGTCTGAAGCTAATTAAACTAAAAAGAAAATAACTGAAACAGTTTAAATTAAAAAGAAGTAAACTAACTATATCTAAAACTTTTCAAACTTATATTAAATGTTAAGCCGCGTCAGAGGGCTCCAGGGCAGCTTAAACAACTCTGACACTAGGGTAACCACTGCCCATACGATAAGCACTAAAAATACATTACAACATGTAACGTAATTAACGCACACATTAGAATATTATGTTATAATCATAATACATACCTACACGGAATTTTTTATTTAACATGTATATGCATTGTTATTTACTAAATTAGTTCTTGGAATAAAGTTTATTTTGCTTTATTTTGTATTGAATGATGGAATTTGCATACAAATAAGACTGCGATTTAAACGTCTCATTACTTTGACTTACGGTCCATTTCAATTTGTTTTGGCTGTACAGGAGTAATATCACAATAATTTCCGTAGATTTAATTATTTTGGAATAAAAAATAACCTGTATTAAAAATGATATAAATCGATTCAGTAAACGATTCTAAACAAACTATTTTCAGGGTGTGCGTTAATTAAGTTAAATGTTGTATAAGGCCTGACATTTTGCCCTAAAAGCCGGAAATATTTTTTTATTGCCAAACACAATGTTTTTACTACTGGGCTGTTGAAAAAAGTAAAGTAAATTTATCCGTAAAGTGAGAATGAGATTACATGTTGTATATGCAGAAGAAGCTGTGTGATTTTCGGCCTGGAAACAATAACAAGACTACCCCATTACATTCCATGGGTGTCGTAAAAGACGACTGTGGGATACACCAGGTAGACGGGCAGCAGCGCCACCTGTGTACTAGCTACCACCGACACTGCAGTCGCCAACTCGCTTGACAAGCGCGGTGACTATGGAAAACTCTTCCAAATGGCAACGTTATAGAAAATTTTGGGGACTATGTGCAGTAGTCGTCGATATCAGACTCATTATATGATGAAGAATGCCTTTCCACGCCATTGAGTCGGTAAACAAGGTATATCACCTAAAACCACATCTTTACTTAACAAGTATAAAAAATACCATAACCTTTAAACAAGAAAGGCCAGGTCAGAAGTACCCTTAACCGGCGAGCATGTATGAAGAATATAATGACTGTAAATGAGGCGGAAGTGGTGTGCAAGGATACACAGAGAGACGCTGATACGCGTTCTCTCGTAGATATTCCATCGGGATGACTTCTACGCCTCCTACGGGATGAGATGGGATAGTGATATACATCACCGTCAGGCACACAGTTAACTAACTTAACTCAAAATTCAAAAACATTCCTTGAGAATGGTCCGTGGAGGACTGAAACACGTGTTGGGTATAATATGGTCCTTCTTGCATGTACATGTATTTTTCGGGCGGGACTGCGGTGCATATTGCATCCAGACTTAATTAAACTGAAAATTAGCAGAATTAATTCTACATAATTTATTTTGTATTTTGAATGTTATGAATTTCCTCAGTCCTGCCTAATTCCCATATTTATCTTAACTTAACCCAGTAAAATTATTCATTCATTCATTCATGTCAGCCAAATTACGTCCACTGCTTCACGAAAGCCCCCTCAAAGAATGCCATGCCATAATCGCTACGCTTGGCAGACGGGTTGGCGATCGCTGTTTAATAGTTTACAGAAAAACGCGGCTGCCTGTTCTCTGGAAGGTATTCCACGGGTCGATTTCTACACTCCTCATGAGATGAGAAGGGGTTATTCTTCGCCGTCACCACACAGCGAGTAAAATAATTAATACTGTTATATACCTACCTCCATGGTCTTTAATACCTCTATGGTCTTGGTCAAAGATTGACAAGTGACACGTGTCACACTCATTGACAGATTCTATTTTCAAATAAACAAATACAATCAAAATTTCTCGAAGCCAGCTTAAAAATAAATATCTAGGCAACATTCAATTATTTCACAAGCACTACACTAAAGTGAGTGAGTTTGTAGGTCAGGTTCTAGTGTAATTGGGTTCTTGTGTAAAAAAAAACTTATTGGAATTCTGATGGGAAAATCGCAATAGACTGTGTGTACCATATTGGACGATATACCTAGTAGTAACTAGGTCATAACACTTATAAGAGTATCAGCTATTTATTTTTTACTAGCTCTGCCCCAAATATGCCAAATTATATTTTTTAGAATAGAATATATTTATTTGCATTAAAAATGGTCACGATATTACAGGTCTTAAAATTAAAATATGTTCAACATGTTTAACCAGGCACTGGTATACAAATTAATTAAAACATAAAATAACTATTCATTAAATTAATTACATTAACATACATCAAATTAAATTAAATTAATATTTATTATTAAAATATTACATTATATTCATTATCATACTTTTAAATAAATAAACAATCAAAACCCCTTCAAATCTTTCTTAGATTTGAAGGGATTTTGATTGGTTTTTTAACAGCGTAAAAACATTTATCAATTAGCCATTTATTTAATTTAATTTTGAACATTCTTAGGGGAAGTTTCTCTTAGTGATTTTGGGATTTTGTTATATATCTTTATACACATAAAAATGCTATTCCGGTGATAAAGTGTAGTTCTACATTTAATTAATCTGAGTTTTGTTGGATCTCTTTGACTATTCAATGTGTTATTCGGATATTTAAGCTGTATTCATACAAAAAATCCATTCAGTAGTTTTGGCGTGAAAGAGCAACGAACTTCCATACATACAAAAAGACGTACAGATGCCAGGACATCCAGCTACCCCAAACTGCCAAATTTCTTTTACAGATTTTCAACTTTATCACAAAAGCACAAGGTTCACTTTCAATTGGGGAAATTTGACGGATTGGGTAGCTTGATGTGCTGGCATCTGTACAATTAGGTTAGAAAAGGCCATAATATAAAGAAAGAAGAATGAGTAACAACCGGACCTAAAACAACCAAACCAAAAACGTTTAACAAAACATCCTTCAAAATCATTTAACGAATAGGGGAAAATATGTTTTGTGAAAGCTATTTTAGATGAAACGAGTAAATAAGGCAAAGAAATGTACTATTCAGTTCTCTTCCAACAAACAAATGCATTACAAAGCCGTAGAGAAAACCTCCTTAAGTCCAAAATAACGCACGGGCTACACTCCAGTCGTCCCACCGATTACGTAAATCTATAAACATCTCGAATAATATGTTTTGGCGGACTCCTTGCATAACTCCCGAGGATGAATATTACATAAAAGAAGGGAGCCAAGTCTGTCCATCGCTGACACAGCCACTCCACTGCCATGCGACGTAGTGGCGGGCTCGGAAATTAGCGATTTATCTTGCTTAGCGTAACGCGGAATAAACTGTCATAGTATTGAAGAATGTTTTTAAAGAGAGCTTAAGTGATTATTTTATTTATTACATAAGTGAATATCGGTTTATTTTTTTTCAAACAATATTATTTTGGAATCACTAATATTATAAAGGCGAAAGTTTGTGAGTGTGTATGTTTGTTACTTCTACACGTCTAAATGGTTCGAGCAACATTAATGAAATTTTTTATGGAGTTAACTGACACCCTGGATTACAACATAAGCTATAATTTATAAAGTTTGACGCGGGTACAACCGCGGGACACAGGTAGTAGAGAATAAATGTGAAAGTTCAATTTTACAATTTCTACGCTTTGTTTGACACCGATATGTAGGCTAAAAATATGTTTTACTAGGTTCTTCTCGCGGCTTCGCTCGAGTTGTAGGTAGATAAAATTTCTATAGCTTTTAAATAGTTTTTAATCTTTACTATAGTTTTTAATCTGATCAATATTTTTGTTTATTCTCGTATATACCTCTATATTGTGAAGCAACAAAACTCTTCTCTAAGTGAAACTCTACTACCATGGTTGTAGCTCTTGCAGTTCTTTTTGCAATATAAAAACGGTCTCTATATCAGCAAAATTTCCCCAGAGAATAATTCCATAGGACACAATGCTATAAAAGTAACTAAAATTAACGATTCTATCCATTTTTTATTAACTTTAACGGTAACAAACATCCATCAATCCTCACAAACTTTCGCATTTAGAATATTATTAGGATAGTAGGATTAATTTGATAACAACAACCAAATAATTTCAACATTCATTTCATTACGACTTTCACAAAATCATGTACCCAAAATATTGGTAAGCAATGTCACTTTTGTTCATAAAATGTTTAAATTTAATTCCAATAGATGATGTTATGGACGGACATTTTATAATTTCCAAATATACCAACAATATTAAACAGTAGGTACTAAATTTTTTATTAGTTTCAATTCTATAACCCACTTTGCAAAACAATTAACTCAAATAATGATAAAAACTGAGTATTCATCTAAAAATATGATGAAAGTAAAGTTCTTTTAAAAAGAATGAAAGAACCTTTTCTTTTAAGGACTTATCGCTCTCTTTGCGGCCCACAATCCTTAGCCTCCTTTGCTACCTTTTCTTTTGTGACAGATGTCAGCAAACCGAGAAGGGGAGACATATTAAAAATTCGTTTGAATGACCTAAAATGACTTTCGAAAGATTTATATACGTACGCCTTTTGTTAGAAAGAGTTGAGCGTATTTGATTCCACATATAACTTTTTCAATTTCATACGAGTATTTCTTTAACCTTTTTTTATATTCAGCCATTTTATCAAAACATTTGAAGAGCACACACATGTAGGTAATAAATTTACATAGTGAAGATTTGTAATGTGAATTTCCACAATTATTGTAACAGCGCTTCATATCTTTCTTATATCGTACGTGTACATACATTTTATTCAAACAACTGAAGAGCTAATATAATGGAAACCTATAGAATATGTAATGTAAATTCTTAAAAATGGTTTTAAAAGTGCCTAAATCTTCTCCTATATTGTCCGAGTTGATGATATTATTTTTAATAACCTCTGTATTGTAAATAGGATGGCAAACGAGCAATTGGGTCTCCTGATGGTAAGTGATCACCGCCGCCAATGGACACTCACAACACTAGAGGAGCCGCAAGTGCGTTGCCGGCCTTTAAGGAAAGAATAGGTTCGCTTCTTGAAGATTGCCATGCCATACCTATTTATCTATATATGTATATAGCTATCTAGTAGCTATATGTGGTGGTAGTCTATAACATAAAGATAAACTATTTATTTTTCTTTTTTGAGAATACGGCCTGAAACCTTTTCTATACTTGGAGTGCAGATATTTTTGTACATTTGTATTCAGACATTTAGTTGAAAGTTTAATATTTAATTTAACTTTCAACTAAATGTCTGAATACTTTTAATTTTTATCAGAATTACAAATCAAGGGCTAAACATCTGTAGGTATTTATGTCATCTATTATCGATGGAATTCCAGGGAAGTCCCGCTATTAAGTAGTATTTAACCTATTATAAATATAGCAGGTTTCCCTTATAACATTTTCTCAAATTGAATAAAGAAATAACAAATATAATTATGTATAAAAGACAATTTTGAACATACTAACCGCCCACAATTATGGTGTTGTAGAAATCGCCCCTTTTATAACACATTGTAAGAGTTTCCTTTTCTCTCTATTGTGATACGTATTTTTTAGCCAACAGGCGAGATAAAGATGCTGACAGAATCCAGTTTTAAGAAATTGGATGTTGTCAGCCTCTTTTTTACCGAACCCACCTGATTAACATTTGAAACGAAAGTACATTTTAGATTTATATTATAGATATGCTAGAGTCATATTATATTGAACAGCAATCGTCTCGGGGAAATTGTGAGCTTTTCCCAGCAGACATTAACACGTGATTGACGATAACGGAAGCTGGTGAATAAATGAAAGTTCAATACTCACGTGTACAAGACTTGGGCTCGTCACTTTTATCGCCGCAATCATCTTCACCATTACAGTACTTGTCCAACGATATACACTGTCCCGTATCACAAAGGAGTTCACTCATTCTGCAAGGCGACGCGGCATTTCTCAACTTTTTCACTTCCACCACCATTTCTGATGTCTCTAAACTATCCTCATTCACAAAGTCCTCGTTCAAGTCCTGAGGACTGCACAGTTTCAATGATAGTAGCACTATTATGAAGAGAAAGGTTCTATTACTGGTGACCTGCTGGAACTTTGGGTGACACATGTTTGTGGGTCCCCCGGTTGGGTGCGATCTTTGTCACAACATGCTGGATGTTATTGTGACGTATCAGTACCTGTAATTAAAAAAAAAACTTTTAGATAAGGTAAGATTCTTTATTTGAGTTAAATGTGTTAGGTATGTACATAGGTGGTAGGTTTTATTATAGTTCTCACATTTAGCCAATTTCCGGCATACAAATATACATTTTATAATAATATAATAAAAATATTTAAGAATTTATACATACACTTATTTCATTAATCTCACTCATTAATTGAATAAAAGCATTTCTCAGCCAGTAAATGATATAATTTATTATTCATGCGGGTATTAAAAATTGTCCATTTGAAGTGAAAGTTCTTTACGTACGCTTGACTTGAGCGTTATGAAAAGGGTGATCGGGCGATGCGAACGGAAGTTGAGAGTTATTAGTTAGGCGTTAAGTAACATTTGTTAAGCCATATCAGAGGCCTCATAGCCAGATGCTCCCGCCGGTCTGTAAGTGGTTAGCGAGGTTAAGCAACTAGGCTACGGTCAGTCCATAGATGGGATACCGTGGAACTTGTTTTAATTCTGAGGGTATCCGTGCTTTGAGGGCACGTTATGCTGTCGGACCCGGTTGTAGCCATTAGGCAACAGTCGTTAAGATATAACAGAGGTCTACTGGGATAAAAGAACTCTGATGATAACCACATACGATAAGTAAGTAAGCCGCAACTTAATATTCATATTGTATATAATCGAATACAAAACTTTGTATACATACTTTACCAAGTATTTAACAATAAAAAATATTTGCTTTTCAAGTAACTTCGGAACATTTATTCCGTAAGTTTGAGGGAAGTTATTAAAAATAATAGTAAGGAAAATGGTATGCTAATAAGCAATATGAAGGTAACTTAACTTTAACTTAACTCATAGCGTGTAGCCAATTAACCAGGCTGATGTATTTTTTTTATTGATTTTGGATCTTATTCCGAAGTGGTAAGGTTTAAATTAATGTGGTTCAGTAGCCACAGCATGTTAAAGGTTACGCCAAGTCAAATTCCATTTACGTAATCACAACTTACTTAAGTATACGAATTGTTAAGTTATATTTATTCAGGTATAAAATAGTGTAGTTCTACTCCAAGTAGCCAAATGTTTTAACTATTAACTAGAGGGTTATTTTAGTCTAATTGTTAGTGATCCCGACTGCTAAGACAGAGGTCCTAGGGTCAATTCCCACCAGGAAAAATATTTGAGTCAAGAACGTGATTAAAATCAAATCAAATCAAATCAAATCAAATCTTTATTTGCTCAAATATGGTACATAAGATCTTAATGAAAAGGTTACGCCAAGTCAAATTCCATTTACGTAATCACAACTTACTTAAGTATACGAATTGTTATATTTATAGTTATATTTATTCAGGTATAAAATAGTGTAGTTCTACTCCTAGTAACCAACATATCCAACAATATCCAACATATTCTGACCTGAAGTCGTGCAAAAATACGAGTACATATAGTTTTGAAACTTAGTCTATTAATTAATCTATTAAATTACATTATTATTTCGACTTATATTCTAGATATTCTTTAGTTTTATAAAAACATTTCTCTTTGAGGGAATAAAACAATTTCTTCCTACATTGGGGTAATGTAATTTTTTCTTTATTTTGTTATATATTTTGATTGCCATGCAATATGCATTTTTTTGAAAATCTCTAGTCTTATTCTAGGTAATTTAATTTTGTCTTTATGTTTTTATTTAGATTATTTATGAGATTATTATATTAATAGCTGTGTCCCACGGTTTTACCCGCATTAAAATTTATAAATTATAGCCTTTGTGTTAATCCAGTGTGTCAGTTAACTCCATACCAAATTTATTAAAATCGACCCAGCCGTTTAGACGTGAAGAAGTAACAAACATACACAGTAAAATTTTCGCCTTTATAATATTAGTAGGATTAGTACTACAAACATGTTTTAATTATTTACAATGATTTATTTAAAGTCTACGAGAATAAAACCCTTTTTTATTTTTATTTTATTTATAATATTTTCTATATCTGGATACAGCGCATAGCTTCTAATTAGAAATCGTAAGTTAAAATACATTGAATAATACGCGGCTTTCTAATAAAGGTTGTGCTCAGTAAATTGTAGCCTATGTGTTATTTTGATGTGTAAGCTATATTATTGTAAAGTTTCCTTAAAATCCATTCAGTAGTTTTTACGTAATAGAGTAACAAACAT
Organism: Pseudoips prasinana; assembly: GCA_951640165.1. Lineage (NCBI taxonomy): Eukaryota > Metazoa > Arthropoda > Insecta > Lepidoptera > Nolidae > Pseudoips > Pseudoips prasinana. Next base: position 25,126,235 of record OX621259.1, on the reverse strand, counting down.
CCATCCATTACGTAAGATTACATCATCCATCCTATGTTAACAAATGAAACAAAAAGTCAGTAGCTAACTGCCACAGGCGGAAACAACTTTGTTACCGAAAACTACTCATTCATTCCACACATTTGTTTGCAGTATATTAAATAATTAAAACCACGAACTGACCAACTATCCCGTATGCATCGCTATAAATAATTTAACTGTTAAATTACATATTTTGATTTACCACACCAAAAATATTTCTCATTATTTAATTGTTAAAATTTATTTCACTGAAGTGTAATTAAGTGCTTTCGATACGGGGTTATTAAAAAGTAATTGAGGACCATTAAAATTAACATATCGACGGTATTGAAGTACTCATTAAATAAGTTAATAAGAGCAATTTATTAGATCATTCTGTTCAATATTGAATTAATGCCGTAATTAACGTTTTAATTAGATTTTGTTAGAAGATTAAAGTGATTAATTATACCGAGTGTACGGGACAGACTAATACAAAATGATGCCATGAACTTTCAAATGCAGTTTATCTTTATGTAACAGCCAAGGAGCTAATTAAGATAATTATTTAGACTAATAGAACTCCAATAAACTTTATAATTACTCAAAAATAATTTTCAGAAAAAAGGATTGAGACCCCCCCCCCCCCCCCTTTTTTTTTAAGTTGGTTACTAAGGGACCAATTTTTGAATTGAACACGATTATTTGTTCTGTGTCTGGGTGTAATTTCTATACAACTAGCTGTGCCTCGCGGTTTTATCCGCGTTAAACTATATAAATACTGCTATAACCAACCCGTCTGCCAAGCGTGGCGATTATGGCATTTCCTCTCAAGTTGAATCTCCAGCAGTGGACTTCTTACAGCTGCAATAATGATGTCATCATCGTCATATCAAGAAGACGCACACTGCTGGACTATGGCCTCACCTCACAGATGTCCACAATTGCCGGTTTTCCGTTCCCCGCATCCAGCGGATTCCATCGACTCTAACAGGACCATCAGTCCATCTTTTAGGGGGCCTGTCTACGCTACATCGCGGAATCGTTCGTGATCGTCACTCGAGAATTTTTTTGTCCCAGCGGCTGCCAGTTCTACGAGCTATGTGCCCCGCCCACTACCACCACTACAACTCTTCGGACTTTGTCGGTTATTTTTTAAAGACACGCCCGTACTAGGGAGGCTAATCCCTGTGTTGCGGGGTACTTTACAAACATATAATAAACACAAATTACATTCAGACTCCGTACAAATATTTACTGGTCACACAAATAGTTGTCCGGCGTGGGAATCGAACCCAGGACACAACGCAGCGAGGCGACTATGTTAGCCGCTGCGCCAGTCGTGCAGTCAAAAGTTTAGAAATATATAATTTATATATGTATGAACGTGTGGCGCAGCGGCTAAGACAGTCGCCTCGCCACTTCGTGACGCGGGTTCGAGTCCCGCGCCGGACAAATATTTGTGTGACCCATAACTAGTTGTTCTAAATCTGGATGTAATATGTGTCCGTTTATTACAAGTTTGTAAAGAACCCCTTGACACATAGATTAGATTCCTTATTGCGGGCATAGTCTTTTTAACAAAAAAAATATAAGTATGTCTATCAGATGTCTGTTTGCCATATTATAGGCTCTCCCTAGTGATTTATTTGTATACTAATAGCGCTCCTAGCCGATTTTCGACCACGGCGGCCAGTCTCAACAGAGATTGTGTGCGCAAACACAGGAGCACTTTCTATCCCATCACTCTTACGAGTATGATCCGATGGGACGCCTAGGCGACACGACCGGAAAGAGGTCAGGTACAGGAACGACGGCTTTACGTGCTCTCCGAGGCACGGGGATATAATACCGCCAACTCCCAGACTTTGGGCTGATGCTGAGAAATTTTTCTTTTTAGAGAATAGTCCCAAAATCTCTTTTTGGCCCGACCCGGGATTTGAACCCAGCACCTCGTTCTCTGCGGGTGAACACGCTATCGCTAGACCAACGAGGCAGTCATATTTGTATATCTCATCATCATCATCATATCAGCCGAAAGACGTCCACTGCTGGACAAAGGCCTCCCCAAAGATCTCCACAATTTTTTTCCAGCTGTTTCCATTTGTATATATAACTACCTAAAACTATTAATTAATCTAGAATACCAATGTTAATCTTTGAACAATACATTATTATTTAGATTTTAACACCTTTACACACTAATTTTAAATTCCAAAGTAGAGTCTAACGTATGTGCCAGTTCAGTGAATTTAATGTTCCCAAAGTTAATTGAGCCCTTGATGTCAATGACACTTGAGTAGGTTTCGCAAAAAGTCTGTCATATAGATAAAGTATAACATTTGGGTAATATTTTGTTTTATTACCAAACTTTGAATGGCTTTATCGTCAGCGACGCCCGGCCTGGCACATAAGCTATATTATTCGACCATTAACCTAATAGTCTCGGAATATCTGCAAACGTAGTATTACGCACTCGTAGGTTTTGCACATTAAAACTCCGGGATATTTTCCACACACAATATTTAATCGAACATAGTAACGTTCTCATCTACCGTCGTACAAAGAATGCCTCTTTAATAATTCTCCTACCCTATTTATATTTTTATCAGTGACAACCATTTGAAAGTCTACTATCGATTATTAATAGTTTTAAGATGTAAAATTATTATAGAATTATTATAGTAATTAATAGAATGATAATCACTAATCAAATAAATAATCACAATGTAAAAATAGTATTATAACATAGCGGCTATTGAGGCAACATATTATTATGTTATCAAGTAGGTACTTACTTGATACTCGTAACAGTAGTTTAAACCTACTTGTGAATTTTCCCAAGAGACTACAGCATGGGGCTCTCAAAAGGGGAGTTGTAAGGTTTCTAAAGGGTCGGCCACGCGCTAATTATGCCCCTGGTGCTGCAAGAGTTCATAGGCTACGGTGACCGCTTACCATCAGGTGGGCCGTATGCTTGATTGCCAACTAAGTTGTAAAAAAGTGATGTATTTTTATGTGTTAAATTAACACGTACATTAAACGTTCAACTAATGCTGCATGAGTTTTAACAGAAGACCTACTCATCACAGTAATATTATAAAGGCAATTGTTTGTGAGTGTGTGACTGTGTACGTTTGTTACTTCTTCACATCTAAACGGCTGGAGTGATTTTAATAAAATTTGGTATAGAGTTTGCTTACAACCTGGATTAACACATAGGCTATATAATTTATAAACGCGGGCAAAATCGCGGGGCACAGCTAGTGTTATATAAATAAAACAAATAAAAATGGTTTTTATTTACATAGACTTTAAAAGTATTTAAGACCAATTAACTATAGATATTTAATTCTAGGTACATACAAGTAGAATATTGGATCGTGACTTAGGTATTTTAAAACTTCACATTTATGTCGAATCGACATTTACCCTATTGTGCAGTCCATGACGTGGTACTGAGAAAAACTGCCAGAGACGTCAGTAGGAATCCTTATCTCCCTTTCCTTGAAGGAATCCCTAGTAGGCACATGTTATGCGTAGAATATTATTTAATTATTTTATTTAATTAAACATTTAATTAAACATTTGCTAAAAGTGAGGTAACGTGTAGATATTAGTAAGATTTCGAAAGGTTAGTTTCTGTTAGCAAACATAGGTAAGTATGGTTTAGGTTATAGAAACATAACCCATAAATTTATGGGTTATGTTTCTATAAACACAATCCATATTTTTTTTACCCATAACCATACTTACCTATGTTTGATAACAGAAACTAACCTTTCGAAATCTTACTAATAACTACACCTTACCTCACTTTTAGCAAATGTAAATTGCCTTTATATAAATATTAATAACTTAGTAACATTATTTTACTACTCAGTTCAGTGTGTCGAGGTTATAAAATCACGAATTACGTTATGATAATTCTCTATAAAGCTATTAATGGTGTAAGATGCATGTTAGGTGCTATAAAAATAATAAGCATGTTATAAAACATTTACAAAGCTTGCATTTTAAGTTACTTCAAGCCTTGTTAGTTGTTATTTCACTGTTGCATAATTTAACAACATAACCGATAAGTTAGTTATGTACAGACGCCAGCACATCAAGTTACCCCAATCTATCAAATTTCCTTAATTGAAAGTGAACCTTATGCCTTTTAGATAAAGTTGAAAATCTATAAAAGAAATTTGTCAGATTGGGGTAGCTGGATGTGCTGGCATCTGTATATAAAAACTAAATTGAATACTAAAAGTTTTGTCTTGTTAGTGTTTGTGCCCAGATTATATTATTATATAAAACATTGAATTAGTCATAATAATAATATGAATAAGGTCGACTAAAAGTCATTAGATACATATAATCATTTACGTAATAATATGCCGGGGAGAAATTATTTTGCTATATAGAATTTTTAAGTTTTAGCGCTACTTAATTAAACTGCTTATTTGTGGCTGGTTAATAAAGTCAAATTAAAAACTTTTTCTTACAATTTTTCAACTGTTGTTCTCTCCGTGAAATTGAAAGAACATATTTTATATGCCAACTGAAAACCAGTGCTAGGTGCGCCTCACCTCCCCTCGGGGCTGCGGTGGCAGTATGAGAAGTGCCTCTACTGCCGCCACGTGCAAGCAGCCCCGGGAAGACAGCGAACTGTTTGTGGCGCAGTCGCTGTGCCGTACTGGCAGGAGTCGGCAAATGGGGAGGGCAGCCCACAGCTCTCCCCGGGTGCGTGTCCCGACCATCTGGGACACGGCGCAAAAGGGGGGCACCGGAGCAGCATACCCGCGTTCCTGGGGCTCCCCCTATCAAGCGCCAGAAGAAGTCCACGGCAGGTTAGGTTTAGTCGGTGCGAGTCCGACATACCCACCCGCAGACACTTTTTGCGGGTGGCATGCATTAGCATTCCCCCTGCCTTATCAAAAAAAAAAAAGGTGCGCCTCACCTGGCTTCTGCTGAGATGGTGACCTTTCGATGGAACATACAGAAGCTATTGTACTTTCTTTATTTTGTTTTAATTTTTGTAATATTTATTATTTGTTTGTGTTCTTCTTACGCCGATAGCTTGTACAGACGCCAGCACATCCAGCTACCCCAATCTGTCAAATTTCTTTTATAGATTTTCAACTTTATCACAAAAGCATAAGGTTCACTTTCAATTGGGGAATTTGACAGATTGGGGTAGCTCGATATGCTGGCGTCTGTACTAACTACTTTCTTGTGTGTTCGTGTTGAATAAATGTATTTCTATTCTAAATATTAATTATTAAAGAGAATACGCGGTCCAATCCACGAAAAATATTAAACTGTTTCTGAATGCCAATCAGTGTAATTTGGAGTCACCAAAATCTATGTTCAGATAGAACTTCAGAGACTAAAGATACCTAAACTATTTCTCATCTGATATCATGATGCAATGCATGATATCAGATGAGAAAACCCTCCGACATGGCTTAGAAACTGCAGTATAAACATTTTTATGATATTTGTTATAAAAACTAATAACTTTTTTGAAGAAAACTTAATCTAAAGGTACAAATGCACCGCTACAGGGACATACACTACAGGTCTGAGGACCTTCAAACCACGGAAGGTCCTGCTGGAATTTTTTTTTTTTTTTTTTGCATAAATGTTAGGGTACTATTTTTTTACTTACACTATTCGGAAGGTATTAAATATTACGTAAGTGAAGTTTTGGTTATCAATCGAATCATACGAAGGGTCCTGCTGGGTGTACGGCCACTATCACAATCACGCCAGAAGCAATTATTTAGCTATTGAGTAAAGTCTCTTTAGTATTATTTAGGCATTAGGTTATTGAGAGGTAACTCTCATAATTTTTTATTTGAAATGTCTGTAGACAAAAGATGATGTTCCTACAAACGTAAATGATAAAATAAATAACAATTTATAATCTTTAACAAAATTGGTTCTTCCAAAAAAAATGTTGTTGTAATGGAAGGTCATTTAATAACACGTAACATTATCACCATAATATATTATTACCCACCACCGGCACGGAATCTTGGCCAAGCGCGTATTTCGCGATTACAAGAGCTTTAAGTGTTTCCTATGAGTATTTATTATGAAGGTTGGTCTAAAAAATGTTTACCTTTAGTTCAAGAGGGTAATTTATCATGTTTGAGTGCAATATGACGTTATTTTTAAGTTTTAGTTGAACCCGGACATCTGAGCGACTAAGTTGCTGTTTTAAATTTGTGTTTTGTGAAAGTTTATTGTTAGGTTGTTCAATTATTGTGATATCGTACTGTTACTTCAATAACTAAAGGTGATTTAATTCCAATAAAAATGCCATTAACACCATCACAGGTTGCACAAGCTGTAGCATTGATCGAACAAGGACTGACACAGCGAGAAGTTGCTGTTATACTGAATGTACCACGTTCATCGATGCAGTATGCGCTGAAACGATACCAGGAGACGGGCCGCTACTCCCGCAGACCAGGCAGCGGAGGCGTCAGATGCACATCAGCCCGGGATGACCGCTTTATTGTCCTGGAAATTTTGAGAAACCGCTACCTCACCGCTGTTGAGATACGCCAGCGACTCCAGGTCACAAGAGGTGTCAATGTTAGTGAACGTACAGTGAGAAGACGAATGGAGGAAGTGAATTTACAAGCTCGTAGACCAGCACGCGGCCCAGAACTTCTCAGAAGTCACCGAGTAGCTCGACTTCGATTCGCACGAGAACACGCCAACTGGACCCATGAGCAGTGGGCTCGAGTACTGTTCACAGATGAGTGTCGAATCGCTTTACGAGCTCCAGATGGTCGGGAGCGAGTGTGGAGAAGAAGAGGAGAGCGGTTTTTACCCATTACCACCACACAAACTGTTAGTTTTCATGGAGGCTCTATAATGGTTTGGGGAGGAATAAGTTCCGATGCACGTACGGAGTTAGTTATCGTCGATAACCGATTAACGGCAACACGATACATCGAGGAGATTCTTCAGGAACACGTGTTACCATATTCAGGATTTATTGGATTTGACGAATTCCTCCTAATGCACGATAACGCGCGCCCACACGTTGCACATTGCGTGGAGGAATACCTTACAGAGGTTGGTATTCAAAAATTGCAGTGGCCAGCTCGTAGTCCAGACTTAAATCCAATAGAGCATATCTGGGACAAGCTTAAAAGAAAAATAAAGTCCTCCTCCAACCCGCCTGAAACTCTGAATCAGCTTCAAAATGCAGCACTGACCGCTTGGGAAAGCATACCACAAGTTGAGATCAGAAACATCATCCAAAGTATGCCAGAACGAATGCAAGCTGTTATCGGGGCTAGGGGAGGAAACACCCGATATTAAAATGCAAACACAACGAAGACTTTTTGGTTATTTTTCATCTTGTGTTCTTTTTAAATTGACAGTGTTAAAACCAATATTTTTGGCAAACTGCTTATTTTTTTAAAGATTACTGCTGGTGCATCATTTTTTCAATAACTGAGTTACAAAACCATAAAAAAACCCTAATTTAGTGCATAAACCCATAATATAGTGCAAATTAAATATTTAAATAGAAATTATCGGCAAGTTATTGGTGGCCAAGTTTCCGTGCCGGTGAGTGTATACGATGTATCCTACATTTTAATGTTATGTACAATCTTCTCATAGTCATTTTAGTGGACAAAGCTTATTATAATATTACAGAGTTTGTAAATGAAAAACTCTAGAGGTGTATGCAAAAAGGTAGTGTAATAGGACTAATTTATAAAACATATTCAGGTTATAAGAAATTAAAATTTTATTTATATAATATGGGATAGTTACTAAATTATATTATTATTCTATTGTTTTTATTTGTATTTGAATAATTGTATATTTATGGCCTTTGAATTGTTGTGTGTGTTAATGTTTAATTATTCTAATTTCTGTAATATTTGCATACCTGAAGCTGGTTATACATGTAGTGACTAATTATAATTTATAAGACCTGTATTTATATGACCATGTTTAAGGCAAATAAATTTATCTTATCTTATCTTGCGAAGAAATACAGAGATAATTACAAATTCATCTAAAACACGAACAAAGTTACAATGATATATATTTAAACAGTGCAAGTTCTGACTCAAAGCAAATATGTTATATAAACAGTCAATTTGTTCAGCTTTGCAGAGGTGATTCTTGTGTTGGGAGTCCTCCCAGTTGATTTGGATGTACAGTGAAGTAAGGTTACGTATTACTGTACAAGATAAAACATAAATACCAAAATTTTAATGTCCTAACGCCGTTACAAATCATCATCCGAAAGGCGTCCCCGGTCCGTAAGTTATCGGCGAGGTTAAGCAACTAGGCTCGCGGTCAGACCACAGGTGGGTGACCACCAAAGTGATTTAATTTCTGAGCGTATCCGTGCTCAAGAGGACACTTTAAGTTGTCAGTCCTGGTTGTAAATAATCGTTAGATAAGCCATGTCGGAGGCCTACTGGGCGGCTTGAACAACTCTGATACTAGGGTAACCACTGCGCATACGACTGGACAAGGCCCCCCCCCCCCAAAGACCTCTCGCGCTACCCGCATCCAGCGGCTCCCAACTACAAGATGGACCGATAATCTCGTCAGAGAGATCATCGGTCCATCTTGTAGGGGGTCTGCCCACGCTGCGTCTTCCGGTTCGTGATCGCCACTCGAGAACCTTTCTGCCCCAGCGGCCGTGCCACTTCAGCTTAGCCATTCTTCGGACTATATTGATTACTTTGGTTCGCCTGTGAATCTCAAGATTTTATGGTCGATCTCACAGGGAAATTCCAAGCATAGCCCTCTCCACTGCTCTTTGGGTGACACTGCGTCATCTGATAAGGTCCATAGTGGGCGACCACGTCTCTGTTCCGTAAGTAGTTACAAATAATTACTATTAAGTGGAACTATTCATTTTTTAACTCCTCCTTGTTTCTTTCTGATTAAATTCGTTGTGGAAAATACAGTTAAAACGATTCGCCGGGACATGCCTGAGCCTCACCGCTCAGTGTCATTTCATTGTGTGCCACTGTTGATCCTGGCTGACAGGAGTTGCAGTGGTGGGTAAGAGGGAGGGACTAGTCCCACTAAAAAAACCAGTGCTACATGTACAATATGATATTTTTGACGAATGGCATTATAGATTCACACTTGAACCAAAGGATATACTCCCTATACCTCTATCAACTTTCTTCATGGGGTAGCAATTGGTCTCGATCGCGGTAATTTAATTACTCGACGTTTTGACATTTCGTTTCGGCTGGTGCAATCCATGCCGAAACGTCTGTAAGGCAAAAGGTAACAATTTTCCCTAAAATATTATCGCGATCGTGACCTGGGTCCACAGTATTTCAATTCCGAGTAATTGTGAGCCCATAATGCTATCCATTTTGAATCTCTCACTGGAACTTGCTGAACTCTACGTACATAATCGCATTATGGTCTAACCAACAAACAGACCATCGCGATAAACTTTATAAATTATAGCCTATATGTTATTCTGATGTATAAGCTATACAACATGTAACGTAATTAATGCACACCCTCAAACACCCCAATTAGAATATTATGTTGTAATCATAATACATACACAATTTTTTTATTTAACATGTATATGAATTGTTATGTACTAAATTAGTTTCTTGGAATAAATTTTATTTTACTTTATTTTGTGTTGATAGATGGAATTTGTATGAATACAAATAAAACTGCGATTTAAAAGTCTTATTACTTTGACTTCCGGTCCATTTCAATTTGTTTTGACTGTACAGGGTTAAAATAAAGATAATTTCCGCAGTTTTAATTATTTTGGAATAAAAAATTACCTATATCAAAAATAATATAAAACGATTCTGAACAAACTATTTTCAGGATGTGCGTTATTTAAGTTACATAATGTATGACTGTAAAGTTTCATTAAATCCATTCAGTAGTTTTTAAGTGAAGGAGTAACAAACATCCATCCATACTTACAAACTTTCGCGTTTATAATATTAGTAGGATTGATCGATAACCTTAATTAAAATATCATTATTTTTATTTTATTTATTTATTTAAGGATGATCAATGGATGGTCAGTTATAATACACGTACATACTTAAAAATAATAGTGCTGTAACACTTAAAGACGACCACAGCATTAAAATTTTACATCATTAAAGTTAATTACAATAAATTAATTAAAAACTTGTACTAATTACAAAAACAAGCCATAAACAATAAACATCGAAACGAGACAAAAAGTAGCATGAAAAGTAGAACACGGACAAATATTAAACAACAGAACATACACAATTAATAACATTAATAGCTATATATTATAGAAATAACTACGTAATCAAATTTGTAAGTAGTGACGGACATCAGAACACGACATGTTCAGAATGGTGAAACAACAAAACTGCGCCATAATATTCAATCATTAATGAGATTTAGCACGGTAAATACTGCATTGGTACACCAAACGCAGTCAAATGTAATCTACCTATTCACATACTCTACGTATACAATCCAATCGGTTTTACATTTCGACGTATTATCTGCATCGCCTTTATAATAGAATTGCAAATTTAAACCCTTTATAAGCGCTCTGCATTCGGGAACACAAATTTGCTTTTACGTGAATTTGCATTGCAGTGTCACAGTTTGTGGTGACTTTCGAAACGCCTCGTGCACATTGCACAGGGATATTAATAGTGTACGACCAGAAATATGGCGGAAAATTTTGTTAAACCAATGCCATGGTCTCCACTTTTTAACGCCCAACGCAAAAGAGGTGTGTTATAATTTTGACGTCGATGTCTGTGTGTCTGTGGCATCATCATTGCCTCTAGCACGAGTTCCTGCAGTTTACTTACTCGATCACAGGTACAGTTTCGTCCCATACATTGAGCACCAGAGTTTTAGTTCTTAATAGTTTCCGCGAGAGGCGCTGGTGCTCAATGTACGGGAGAAACTGTACGTGTGATCGAGTAAGTAAACTGCAGGAACTCGTGCTAGAGGCACATGTCAGCGAAAGTACGTCCACAGCTGGACAAAAGCCTCCCTAAGAATGAGGGGATAAGCCATAATCGCCACACTTGGCAGATGGGTTGGCGATTGCAGTTTGATGGTCATAGTTCATAGAAAAATGCTGCTGCCCGTTCTCTGGTATTTATTTCCTCGTTCGATTTTTACAACCCCCACGGGATGATATGGGGTGATGTACCCAGACACAGAACAAATAATCCCCACCCAGGACAAATCTTTGTGGGATTGACCCACAAAGATTTGTCCTGGGGCTCCACCGGTTAAGTCACCGAACATCGATTTCTTAAATGGCGTTCAAACTCATGGAAGCCGATTTAACGATTGATTAAGTCATTTTTAACCTTTATTTATTTGAACGCCATTTAAGAAATCGATGTTCGGCAACTTAGCCGGTAGAGCACCTGGGTGGGGATCGCATTCATGACCTCTGGCTTTGCAGTCAGGGTCTGTGACCACTAGATCAAAAGGTCAGTTTTAATTTTATATAGTATCTTGTTGATTAACTTAGTATACTCCCTGCATTCTAAAACGAGGCAGTAAGCTTTGCAAACTCCATGGAACACCTCAGTACCTACTTTACACCAAAACCCTTTCTAAGTTCCGATTTATTGCGCCAGAGTGTGTATCTACTGTTTTAATATCTAATTTACTGAGCACAACCTTTAAAATAAATAAAATAAAATCGGTTTTTATTCACATAGACTTTAAAAAGCGCTTTTAAATAGTCGAAACATGAATACTATTACAAAGTAACCATAGATTATTTATTTATTATATTATTTATATATTTAAATCTACGTACAAGTAGATTATTCGATTGTAACTTATATTTGTTCGAGTAGAATATAATTTAATTTGTGATAATAGTGCTGTAGTTAAATAGGTATTCCTTGAAGTTATTGTCAAATTGATTATTTAAGGTTTTTAAATATCAATTTTCAATGCTTATGATTTTAAATATATTTATTTAACTACATCTTTTCTGAATGTTACTGTCTATATTGAGGAAAGAATTGAATAATATTATTATGACGAACCTTGTGTATATAGCGACAGTCGCGCTTTAATACTACTACCGGATCCAAGGCGCCCCAACTGAGAAGACCCAGCGAAACAAGCACCGCAGGTTCATCTACCACCGATTTCAAAACGGCCACTTGCTCACTCCACGCAACACCTCAGTACTTTACACCAAAGCCCTTTCTAATTTCCGTTTTATTGGGCCAGAGTATGTTCAGACGCCAGCACATCAAGCTACCCCAAACTGTCAGATTTACCCAATTGAAAGTGAACCTTATGCTTTAATGATAAAGTTGAAAATCTATAAAAGAAATTTGACAGATTGGGGTAGCTTCATGTGCTGGCGTCTGTACCTACCTGCTTTAATATCTAATTTATTGAGCACAACCCTTATTAGAAAGCCGCGTTTAATTAAATGAAATTTTAACTTATGCCTACGAATTTAGAGGTAGCTGTGCGTATTTTGTCCTTTCCAAAGGTTAATTAAAGCTGTGATTTCTGAAATATTGAACAGATTGTAGAAGGTATGTAATTTGAGAGGGTTAACAAAGCTAGTCTTTTATTATATAGTACCAGTTAACTAAATAAACATCAAATTCTTTGAAAAACCTTGCTTTGCAGGTATCCTAATTAACAAGAATCCTACTAGTATTATAAATGCGAAGTTTGTGAATAACTCTTTCACGCAAGAATTATGAACCGATTTTGATTAAACTTTCTTGTAGTATTGTGGTTTCCGGCCTAGAAAGAATAATGAAATGAAATGAAATAATGAAATTTATTCAGCACTTGGGTATTAACATACACTTGTACTTGTCTAGTTCACAATGCAGTACATAAACATAGTCGATTACAGAATAAAAGTTCCAAAAAATTGATTTGTCCGTCCGTCCGTTATGTGGTCAATTTTATCACATAAGTATATATTTTCTTAAATCCTGAAATAAATAATATATGATTTGAAATTTAGTTCTACTATATTAAAAGTAAAAAATTGAAGGCAATGAGCAGTTGGCTAGCGCAGAAGGCTCTTAACCAGTACCTTAAATTAAACGACTAATACCTGAGGTCACCTTTTTGAGGTTCGGGCCACAGCTCAGGGGGCAAAAAGACAGAATTCTAAGTGAGGGTGTGATCACTTGCACTTGATCACCAATCACGCGTTAAGGGACCAACGCGATCATTGCCGCTGAGGAACCTACCCTAGCTAACCTGCGGCTTCCTTTAGCTACCTAGGAGGACGACCCGGAGAAGAAAGCCACAAACTCCGGGCTTGCTTTTTTCGTCTTATGTTGCTTTTTGTTTTCGATTTTTTTTATATCTTGTATTTTACTTACATTGGGTGTTATGTAGGCAAATGCACGCATAGAACCGTTGTCATTTAATGACTCAAAATAATTGTGAGATAATAAACAATAACATTAAATTGTCTCTCAAGCAATTAGAATAACCTCTTGCTAGACGACAACATATAAAAGAGAGTCAAAGAGAATATAGCAAAATATAATTTGTGAGATCTCATAGAAGAGAGTCAAGACTTCGACGGTCACCGTAGCCTAGTTGGTAGTGCTCCTGCCTACGAAGCTGGTGGTCCTGGGTTCGAATCCCGGTAAGTGCAAATATTTGTGTGATGAGCACCAATATTTGTTTCTGAGTCATGGATGTTTTCTATGTATTTAAGTATTTATCTATCTATATAAGTATGTATATCGTCGCCTGGTACCCATAGTACAAGCTTTGCTTAGTTTGGGGCTAGGATGATCTGTGTGACATTGTCCCGAGATGTTATATACTATAACAGGACCATCCCATGGCATCCCGTGGGTGTCGTAAAAGGCGACTAAGGGATACACCAGGTAGTCGGAAAGGCGACTGTAAATCCATGAAAACAACATACATACTCCGGAAAAGTTAAAATGGAAATTCTAAATTTAATCTAGCAGTATATTCATCGTAGCTTATAGGCACTTTAGTTAAATTCATAATATTTTTCCGTACAAGAACTTATGAGTCTCAAATAATTTATTTCATTGTTAAACGAAAACAATGTATCTAATAAGAGTGTTATAAAATAAATTTTTGCACTCCTTTTCAAGATTCAAATCACGATTTGAATTTCGGATTCCGTTAAAGGATTGAAACGAAGGAATTTAAGAAAATTTACATCTGAACGCCGAAGGGAGGGACGGATTACAAGCGCTTATGAAAATTTGTATTCACTTTATGGCGGTGCCGAACATAAAACTGCTAACACGATGTCCTATTTCGAGATAAATTCTATTATTGAGGTTCCAACAAAGAGATACCTACAAAGGGAGGACGTTCGAGGAAAGAGCCTTGAAGCAAAAAGGCAAAAGCGTATTGAAGTTGAAAATGAACAAGTAATAAAGCGTCCCAGCGCAGCGGCTCTGCAAACGTAAGGAGGTATTAGCCTACTAAACACAACTGAGATTATAGCAAAATATAATTTGTGTCTTACACGTCTACATTTGTAATTTTTTTAAGTGTAAAGTTTCTACTGTTATATACAAAAAAGCGGCCAAGTGCGAGTCGGACTCGCCCATGAAGGGTTTTGTAGCAGCAAGTAACATAATAAGTTTTTTTATTTTTTATTTATTATATTTGAGATGATTGTATGGAAGATAGTAATATGCGGTTTACGATTTATGACGTATTAAAAAAAACTAATTACCAGATCTCGTTCAAACCAAATCCAATCCAATTTTCAGTGATTGTTTTCATGGTAATGTATATCATATATTTTTTTTAGTTTTATCATTTGCTTATTTTAGAAGTTACAGGGAGGGGGACCCACATTTTATCACTTTGGAAGTGTCTCACGCGCAAACCTTTCAGTTTAGAAAAAAATTATATTAAAAACCTTAATATCATTTTTAATGACCTATCCATGTACGGGTACGAAGAAATTTTTTTTTTTAAATTTCCTTTCTATGAATGGGGATCCCCCAAAATTATTGTTCTTTTTCTATTTTTGTGTGAAAATATTAATGCGGTTCACTGAATACATCTACTTACCAAGTTTCAACAGTACAGCTTTTATAGTTTCGGAAAAAAGTGGCTGTAACATACGGACGGACAGACAGACAGACAGACAGACATGACGAATCTGTAAGGGTTCCGTTTTTTGCCATTTGGCTACGGAACCCTAACAAGCATATCCTTCATCTATCCTAGTAGTTTCCACACACAGTTGACGATTGCAATACCAAAGGCATTACTTTTACTTTTACATTACTAACCCACATAATTAAGGGACACAAAATACACCTAGACTCATAATAACTACTCACGGGTCACACAAATAGTTGTCTTGTGCGGGATTCAAACCCGAGAGAAGTAGCGAGGCAACTGTTTTAACCGCTGCACCACTCGTGCAGTCAGAATTATGACGGGCCTGTTAGCGTGATTGGCAAATGCTTGCTTTTCGCGCCGGAGGGCGTGGGTTCGATTCCCACCCAGGGGCTCTACCGGCTAAGTCGCCGAACAACGATTCCTTAAATGGCGTTCAAATAAATAAAGGTTAAAAATGTCTTAATCAATCGTTACATCGGCTTCCATGACCACATGTGACGTCATAAATGGTCCGGAATCAATTGTCAACGTTGAAGCCGATTTAACGATTGATTAAGTAATTTTTAACCTTTATTTATTTGAACGCCATTCACAAAACGACTATATATTATCGACTATATATATTCACTTTAGATAACATGTCATTGATATGCAGAATGAATAGCGTAGGGGAGAGCACCGAGCCTTGTGGTACGCCAGCGTTAATGGTTTTGGTGTCGGAGCAAGAACCGTCTGCTACGACTTTAATGCTCCGACCGTCCAAAAAGCTGGTGATCCAACTGCAGAGTCCCGCGGGGATTCCATATGATGGTAGCTTCGATAGAAGAGCCTTATGCCAGACCCTATCGAATGCCTTGGCGATGTCAAGACTACAGGCTAGAGCCTCACCCTTGCTTTCCAAGGTTTGTGCCCAACGATGTGTAAAATACACTAGAAGATCACCAGCTGAACGACCGTGACGGAAGCCATACTGACGATCGCTTATCAGCTGGTGCTTCTCGAGGTATTGTAGGAGCTTAGAGTTGATGACTCTCTCCATGACCTTGGATAGTAAGGATGTTACCGCTATAGGCCTGTAGTTCGTAGGGTCCGACCGGTCACCCTTTTTAGGAATAGGGTGGACGTTGGCTACCTTCCACGAAGATGGAACCCTTTTAGCGCTGTAAGAGAGACGGTAAAGGCTCGTTAAAACCGGGGTCAACTCAGGGGCGCACGTCTTTAGCACCACTGAAGGGATGCCGTCCGGCCCGCTCAACTTATGGACGTCTAGGAGCTTAAGCTCCCGCCTAACCGTACGTTGCGTTATGCGGATTTCGGGCAGAGAGCAATCACACCGTGCGATGGAAGGAGGTATGGCACCCGCATCGTCCAAAGTCGAGTTTGAGGCAAAAGTTTGGCAAATTAGATCTGCCTTCTCCTTAGCACTATGGGCCAGACTGCCATCTTGCTTGTGCAGTGGTGGGAGATTGGACTGGCAGAAGTTGCGTTGAGCAGCTTTGGCGAGCGCCCAGAAAGCGCGACTCCCGGAGGGATACTTACCTAGTCGCTCGCCAACTCTGGCAACATGTTCTGCCTTGGCCTCGGCAATAACTCTCTTGTAGGACCTAGAAGCGGCATTGAACTTCCGCTTCTCCACCTTGACTTCCAGATCTTGATTTTTCCGGGCCTTATCCCACATCAGATATGCAGACTGCTTGCGGCGCGCGGCATCCCTACTGGCTTTGTTGAACCAGGGGCGACTGCGGCCGCCAACGGGAATTTTGTCACAAGGGATGAAAAGTTCCATCCCCTGTAGCACCGTTTCCGTGATGCAGTCAGCACATGTGTCAGGATCTTCGGTGGAAAAGCAGAGCCGCTTCCAAGGATAGGACGCAAAAAACCCACGCAGTCCATCCCAATCTGCTAACTCATATTGCCAGACTCTGCGGGACCCGACGGCAGGAGTGCGGTCAGGGCGCGCAACAGGGGCGGAGCTTCGGATAAGGCAGTGGTCAGATGATCCTAAGGGAGCATTGACCACCACCCTATAACCGTGCGGATGAGTTGTCAGCAGAAGATCCAACAAGGAGGGCTCATGGTTCTCTATGTCTGGAATTCGGGTGGGCTGTATTACCAGTTGGGAGAGACCGTAGGCCGAGGCCATATTGAAAACTGTACGACCAGGGAGGTCAGTGGTCCGGGATCCCAACCACTCTTTGTGGTGGACTTTGAAATCTCCAAGGACCACAGACACGCATAGATTCGGGTGAGCCCTCCATGGTCTACACGTAGCCATAAAATGGACAGGTCACCCTGTTCGAGGCCCCGAAGTCGGCGACAACAAATATCGCCCCGTATGAAAACGCACACCCCGGCTTTCCGAATGAACGTGTGTTCGACTTCGTATCCGGGGTATCTTAGGTACGATATATCGTCCGGGGCAGATATTTGAGTCTCCGTCAAAAAGAGTAAGGCAGGCCGCGCCATCTCGAGATGGTAATGGACGGCGTCGAGATTGCTGTGAAGTCCCCTGACATTGCAAAAGTCCACATTAAATGTGGAATGGGTGTCCGCCGTAGAATACCTTTTCTTTTATATCCTTTGTTTCATTTTTTTTAAAAAGAGTGTTAGGGAAAGAGTTCTCCGAGGGGTAGGGTTAAGGCGACACCTAAAGAAAGTATGCGGGGTTTAAAACTCTGCGGGCCCAATTGTTATGTGAGAAACTGACACGGAGCACGGAAGGGCCCCCGATGCCCCCCCCGCATGCAGCCGCTGGGTTCCACTCCGTTCTCCCAATCCGGCACAACGGCTACATAACGGGATTTTCGCCGGATGGCGGGACAGCCTCCTGGACGGGATATACCCAGGTTCGGGTCCCCTACTGTCCGGCAGGTGGCCGACGGAACCATTCCCACCGGGTCTCCTTGAACTCCGCGTCCATCACTAGTCGGTATTCCTTGACTGCTACGTTAGCGTTCCGAAAATCCAATCCAGTAGTGGACTCTACCACGAGTCGGGAGAGGTATGGAAAAGATGGGGACACCAATGTTGCGGAAATAAGGGGATGCTGCATTGATAGCTCGAGAAGCCGGGGTCGCATACCTACCCGTGTTACCAGGAAAGCAACCGGAACAGTTACAATCAAGGTAACCTCTGACTATGAATCTCAAAAGAGGTTTTACTCTATAGGAGGGAAGGTAATATCATTACACTACGTATGAGTTTAGAGATATACGAGTATAAGTATGTTCATCAGTTGTGTAGTACGGGCTCAACCTAGTTTGGGATCAGGGCCTCTAGCGGATAAGTCGCCGAACATCGATTTCTTAAATGGCGTTCAAATAAATAAAGGTTAAAAATGACTTAATCAATCGTTAAGCCGAGCCGTCGAGCACATGAGACGTCATAAATGGTCCGGAATCGATTGTCAACGTTGAAGCAGATGTAACGATTGATTAAGTCATTTTGAACCTATATTTATTTGAACGCCATTTAAGAAATCGATGTTCGACGACTTAGCCGGTAGAGGCCCAGATGGCAGTGTGTCACTTGTCCCAAGATATTATTATTATTAGTCGGGACTCAATGGCATATTAGTAGCAAGTGTGAAACACAATCGAGCTGTCGTAAGTACAGCAATGTATTCAGCCCTATCCGACGTGTGGACGATAAATTTCACCGCGCACCTGCAAGTTCTAGATCGTGCTTAGATAAAGAAATTTAATATACGTATTACAGATTTATGATTTGATATGCAGTTTGGATTAAGTTTTTGAATTATGTTTAGTTTTATGCTTTAAAAGTGTCGAGGAAGTCAATAAATAAAATAAAAATAAAAAAGGTTTTTATTCACGTAGACTTTAAAAAAGCGCTGGTAAATAGTCAGAACATGTTTGTAGTAATACAGTTATTATTTTTAGTTACTTATTACAGATATTTAGGTACACGGAATGTTAATACATTTATACAATTTATTTTATAATGGTAGTGACATTTAGCTAGTTTGTATTAAGTTATTGTCAAGGAGATTATGTTTAGTTGAAGTTTTTAATATTATGTATTGAAACTCTACTCAGTCTGAACTGTAAACTCTGTACAGTCAGTTCTCGTTTAAAAAATATATTTTCTATTTTATAATTAAACTCGTGTTGACAGTTTTGTTGGTCTGCAGTAAGTGATATCACACTAATATTAGGTCTTTACCTATGAAATTGCCGTTCTGCAGTACTGGCCATTTCAAATCAAAATAATTTTTGTTTGGCTAAGAATTCTAATTTCAAATTAATTTTATTTTAAAAACATGGATTCTTTTTTCCAAAAGTAGTCATTTCTTTATTGATTAGTGTTACATTTTCATCGCATTTCAATCTTTTTCGTCATCATGGATACGTTAAAAATTCGAGTAATTATGGAATATGAGTACCGTCGTGGCAGCAACGCGGCACAAGCGGCACGCAACATCAACGACGTTTACGGAGCTAACACTACAAACCAACGCACCACCTGTTATTGGTTTGCTCGCTTCCGTTCTGGAAATTTCGACCTGAAAAATGAACCTCGCGGTCGTCCGAAGACTTTGGTCGACAATGACGAATTAAAGGCGGTTGTGGAAGCTGATGATACACAATCTACGGCTGAATTAGCAGCAGCTTTCGACGTTAGCGTCAAAACAATATTGGTCCATTTGCGTCAAATTGGCAAGGTAAAAAAGCTTGACAAATGGGTGCCCCACGAACTCAATGATCGCCAGCGCGAAGTACGCGTCGAGACGTGCCTTGCACTGCTCAACAGACATACAAATGAAGGAATTTTGAACCGCATTGTTACCTGCGATGAAAAATGGATTCTGTTTGATAACCGCAAGCGCTCAGCAAGTTGGTTGGATCCTGGTTCAGCACCTAAACAATGCCCTAAACGAAAACTTACCCCTAGAAAAGTGATGGTCACTGTTTGGTGGTCTAGCGCCGGTGTGATTCATCACAGCTTCTTACCAAACGGGGTGAGCATTACTGCAGATGTGTACTGTGAAGAACTGAGCACAATGATGGAGAAGCTGGCGCATCTCCAACCAGCATTGGTCAATCGCTCGTCTCCGCTGCTCCTGCACGACAACGCGCGACCTCATACTGCACAGCAGACGGTCTCCAAGTTGCAAGAACTGGGGTTGGAAGCTCTCCGTCATCCGCCCTACTCACCAGACCTTGCGCCTACAGACTACTACTTTTTCCAGAATTTGGATAACTTCTTGGCGGGAAAAAAATTCAATACCCGAGAGGCAGTACAAAATGCCTTTGAAGAATTTGTTGCCTCCCGTCCAGCTGATTTCTTTAAGAAGGGCATCAATAAACTGCCACTGCGATGGCAAAGATGCATTGATTGCATGGGTGATTACTTCGATTAATACAAATAAAAAAATTCATGAAAAAAATTCGTTTAATTTTTTTCATACAAAACGGCAATTTCATAGGTAAAGACCTATTATTATAAAGGCGAAAGTTTGTGAGTGTATGTTTGTTACTTCTTCACGTGTAAACGGCTGGAGCGATTTTAATGAAATTTGGTATGGAGTTAGCTGACACCCTGGATTAACACATAGGCTTTAATTTATAAGGTTCAACGCGGGTAAAACGGCGGGGCACAGCTAGTTAATCATATAGATAGAGTAGATCATCATATAATCATAGAAATAAATATATACACTTTATTACACCAAATCGAAACATTATAATGTGACATGAGTTTAGTATAAATAATTACTTTATTTCCGATAAATTGCACAGAACCACTTACAAATACAATGTAATTTTCTTATCTTATATAATAGGATACGTAATAGGTACCTAAGTAGGTCTTTTATTGAAATTCTAGTATCTAAAGTAAGATTTAAGTTAGTGGTAAGTAAGTGTTATGGACGCCAGGTCTCTCAGAATCTTTGAGATAAAAATAAAACCTATGATAGTTGGAGAGTAAAAGTGGTTTATAATTGTCTAATTGTTTCAAATATTATTAAATTATTGTTACTAAACAGACGCAGCTTGGGCAGGCCCACTACAAGATGGACCGATGATCTTGTGCTGGAAATTGCTGGATCCGAATAGCGCAAGACCGGCGATTGTGGAGATCTTTGGGGGGGGGGGGCCTTTGTCCAGCGGTGGACGTCTTTCGGCTGATATGATGATGATGATGGTACTAAACATACTTAATAGGATTTAATATTAACAAACAAAATAGGCCACTTCTTTTACCAGAAGAGCCTTCACATCGAATCTCATGCTGCTATGTGTTCGTAAATATTATCTATGTTCGTAGTATCACAGAGTATACTTAAAGTACGAGGTACAAACGGCGGTTTTATCTTCATTGTTGCTACATTTGACGATAACACCGCCGTTTTTACCTTTTTAAATAAACGTATTTTATTCATGAAGACTTTTAAAAAAGAGCTTGTAAACAGATCAAAACATGTTTGTAGTATAATTAAGTAAGCATAAATATTTCAAGGTATATATTAGATATTTAAGTACACGTGGTGTATGAAATTTAATATATAAGCTGGGTCTTCTCAGTTGGGGCGCATTGGATCCGGTGGTAGCATTAAAGCGCGACCGTCGTTATTAACACAAGGTCCGTCATAATAATAATACCTTAATATAGACAACCATTGACAATATGTAGTAAAAATATTAGACTTAAACCAGATAATTAAACATAATCTCTTAACAATAACTTGATACGAGCTAGCTAAATATCATTGCTATAATAAAATAAATTTTATAAATGTTTTCATACAATGTGTACCTAAATATCTATGTTACTAGAAATAATAATGTATACAACTATATTACTACAAACATGTTCTGACTATTTACAAGCGCTTTTTTAAAGTCCACGTGAATAAAAACCTTTTTTTATTTTTATTAATATATTTATTAATATTATATATAAGTAGGTTTAATTATCGAAAACTTAAATATTTTGTTATAGTTGGTAACCCTTTTTTATATCTTTTCTTTTAAAAGACAACCCCCGGACTAGCCAATCTAACCCCTGTGTCGCGGGGTACTTTAAAATCATACAATAGACGGACACAATTTACATCCAGACTCGGAACAACTATTTATGGGTTACACAAATAAGTTGTCCCGCGCGGGACTCGAACCCATGACACGAAGCGGCGCGGTGACTGTCTTAGCCGCTGCGCCAACTTTAGTTGCAACAGATCTATTCTTCTATGCCGACATGGTGGGAGGCTCAATAATAATAATAATATCTGGGGACAATATCACACAGATCATCCTAGCCCCAAACTAAGCAAAGCTTGTACTATGGGAACCAGGCGACGATATACATACTTATATAGATAGATAAATACTTATATACATAGAAAACATCCATGACTCAGAAACAAATATTCGTGCTCATCACACAAATATTTGCACTTACCGGGATTCGAACCCAGGACCACCAGCTTCGTAGGCAGGAGCACTACCAACTAGGCTACGGTGACCGTCAAACCTCAATAATTATATCTCGAGGAGTTTTAGTGGCACGTTTATTCCTACTAGGTAAATGAGGTCACCCGATAGGTAACGCTCATAAAAATGTTTGTTGCACATTGTAGTGTTACGTGCACAACCCACTTAAAATAGTAGCGTGGTTTAATACAATATAGCGATCATTAAATTCTATGGAACCATTACAAATTATGTTTACTTTGTCATTATATGGCCACTAGCTGTGCCCAGCGGTTTTACCCGCGTTAACATTTATAAATTATCACTGCTCCTTCCCCGTAGGTGTTAGCGTGATAATATGTAGCCTATTTGTTGACCTGATCTCTTAGTAATATTCATGTAAAATTTGAAATAAATCCATGCAGTACTTTTTGAGTTTAGCCCGGACATACATACAGACAAACAGACAAAATTTCTAAAAGTATATTTTTGACTCCTATATCGATTGCAGATCACGCCCCAAGTATCCTTTAAAAAAAATATTCAATGTACAGTTTTGACTTTCCTACGATTTTATTATATGTATAGATAGATAGCCATCATTAAATTCTATGGAACCATTACAAATTATGTTTACTTAGTCATTATATGGCCATATAGCTGTTTGCAGAAGCTTGTCACAATGAGATATTTATACCTACAAATAATTATGTAAAACCCTTCGGGGAGAAACTGTCCTGAGCTCCTTAATTTATTCTGTCGGTTATATGTGCCTGGTCGTAGGCATCATCAGTGCCGCCACCCGCGTGAATTATTTGCGAAGCCGCTGCATCATACTGTCGCTAGAGCCAAGTCTCCAGTATGTCGAACCCTAGATATGCTAAACGCCCTCCTGATTGCCTATCCTGAATGCGATGTGTTTGCCGGTAGAAGGACAGACATTAGGCGATTAAGTTTGGTTTTCTGTGAAAGATAGTATGAAAGCATGTCCAGTATTTTGTATTGAATTTTGTATGTATACTTAAAAATAAATTATGTAATTGTTTTTATGTTAATTAATGTAATTGGTTACTAACCGTTTTATTTAACTATAAATAAATAAATACTTAACAATATTACTAGAAACATATTCTGACTATTTACAAGTGTTTTTTAGGGTTCCATAGATAAATAGCAAGAAACGGAACCCTTATATCGGAAGATCAGCACTGCAGAAATGTAGTAAGTACTAGCTGTGATAGGGCCATTTTTCATACCAGTACGGATAAAATTTAAAATGTTTAAAATGTATACCACAATTGTAATGTATTTTCCGTATATATTATGAAAATTAAATTATTTCATTATATTTCTTATGGATTCGTCATGTCTGTCTTTCTGTATGTCACAGCCACTTTTTATAGATAATGTACGGAACCCTTCGTGCGCGAGTCCAACTCGCACTTGGCTAGCTTTTTTAATACGTCATAAATCGTGAACCGCAATTTACATTTCATTCAATCAACTCAAATACTTGCTGCTACGGAACCCTACACGACGAGACCGACTCACTCTTGGTCGCTTTTTTTTTTGATCTTGCCGTTGATTTCAAACTAAGCAGAGCTTGTACCATGGAAATCAGATAACTTATATACTACATTTACCACTTTTCTTTTGTTAATACATACCCCGGGCCGTGGGGACCTGGGGCCAAAGAAATCTATAGAGAAACGGCAACTCGACTAGTAGAAACGACACGTTCCCGAAATGCTGGTCTATATTTCGCTCAACAACTGAGCATTGCTATTCAACGTGGCAATGCTGCCAGCGTTCTAGGAACGTTACCCATTGGCACGAATTGTGAATTAGAAATTTTTTGATTTTAGATTTTAACTTAGCGTTAACTATTATTAATATTCGGAAATTAATAATAATAATATCTAGGGACAATGTCACACAGATCATCCTAGCCCCAAACTAAGCAAAGCTTGTACTATGGGTACCAGACGACGATATACATACTTATATAGATAGATAAATACTTATATACATAGAAAACATCCATGACTCAGAAACAAATATTCGTGCTCATCACACAAATATTTGCACTTACCGGTATTCGAACCCAGGACCACCAGCTTCGTAGGCAGGAGCACTAACAACTAGGCTACGGTGACCTACACCCAGACTCAAGACTTTCAGATATGTTCATGCACACAAATATCCCAAAACTGTGCAAAGGCGGACCAGTCAACCTTGGGATGATGCAGAAATAATATGGTAGGTGCACTATACACAAAGTACCTATATTAAAATATACTAAAATACTATACAAATTATACCATACTATATAAAATATGCAATCTTCCACAAGTTCGTTCATCGTTTACTAAAAGGTTTTTCTATTTCTTAGGCCCCTCTTTTTATAATAAACTTAGCGAGAAATGCTCAATATACGGTTTATCCTATTATAATTGCAAACAAACTATTCGCAAATTCCTTCAAAACCTAACGTACGACGAAACGGAAAAATATATAAACTAAGGTGGCTTTACACGTTTATTTATTTTCTGTTGTTATAAGATTACCCTACTGCGACGTAAAAATAATAATTAGACATAAACGTACACACACACACCAAACACACACAGCCACATGCACACACCCACTCACACGATTTAATCTTTGTTTTATCTAATGTATAATAACTGCCAAAGATTGTACTGATAAATGTAAATTCAAATAAGGGGTTCGGGACTGAAACTCCTTAATACAGGTTAGCTTATAACCTAGCTAGGAGATCAGCACTTCACCCACCTTATCGTAGTTATAAGATAGTACAACCCTTTGATGTAAATTATTATTAATGCATTATGTATTACGATTCACCTTTTGTAATAAAGATTTATTATTTATTATTATATTATAATATAAAATGCATTCAACAATACTAAAATAACTAAATGTCCTGGGTGGGAATAGAACCCACACTAACTGGCCCGCCAAAATAAAATCATGTTCCACTATCTGATTATTTCAAGACTTGTAAGTTACTCTCCTAGTCAATGAATCTTCGCCAGCCATTTCAATTACGCGACTACTCAGCTCTAGGCAACGTTGCGCTTGACTCAACATTATTTTATTAATTTACATAAATTCAAATACTCAAGTAACAGATTGAACTACTCCGAAGAACTTAATTTAACACGGTGAGTATTATAATTTATCTACTAAATATCTGGATAAAGAAAACAAATATGGAATTATTAGGATACTAATCTCAAGAACTGATTTGAATTATTCCCTTTAATCCTTCTCGTTATAAGATTAGAGAAATTCGGAGAACACGGGTTATTTTAGCTAATTCAAATCATCATATCATTTAATTTGACTGCACGTTTGGCGTAGCGGCTAAGACAGTCGCCTCGCCGCTTTGTGTCCCGGGTTCGTATCCCGCGCCGGAAAACTATTTGTGTGGCAAATTAATAGTTGTCCTGACTGTGGAGGTAATTTGTGTCCGTCTATTTATATCTTTGTAAAGTACCCCGCGACACATGGATTAGATTCCCTAGACGGGCGTTGTCTTTCTTAAAAAAAATTGAGCCTGTTGGCGTGGTTGGAAAATGCTTGCTTTTCACGCCGGAGGTCGAGGGTTTGATTCCCATGAACACGTCTGTTTGTCCTGAGTCTGGGTATAATTATCTATATAAGTATGTATTAGCAAAAAAAGTAGTATATCAGTTATCTGGTTTCCATAGTACAAGGTCTGCTTAGTTTGGCATCAGGTGGCCTTGTGTGAATAAAATCCCAAAAATACTGGAGTTA
Organism: Pseudoips prasinana; assembly: GCA_951640165.1. Classification (NCBI taxonomy): domain Eukaryota; kingdom Metazoa; phylum Arthropoda; class Insecta; order Lepidoptera; family Nolidae; genus Pseudoips; species Pseudoips prasinana. The sequence continues at coordinate 25,099,872 of OX621259.1, read as the reverse complement.
AGTTAACTCGTAACATATAACACAACTCTATCTAGCCAAAACTGAGCAATACTTTTACTATGGATATTAGACAACGAATGTTATCACAATATAATAGATAATCAGTTTTTTATTTCTTCTATTTTTATTCTCGTTTTAAGTTTGAGCGACAGGACTTTTCCGAGAAGAAGCCCAAATTTTAAGATTACGGATTAGGTATATAATATCTTTATCGTTCAAAACATAGTTTAAGACTGGACTATTCATAACCTTACTGTTCTGTAAATGAGATTATAAGATCTTAAACTAACAAAATGCTTCTTTATTTTGAAACTTTCTTTGAAACGATCCTGGGTTAATCAGGATCGTTTATGTTAATCGGCTTTGCTATATTATTTTACGTCGTTTTTGCACCTTATTCAAAAGAGATTGATTTAGTATCATGCAGTCCACCGCATTTTAAATGGTACGCAAATTACAACGTAGAGGTTAAACTATTTCTTTTTGTTGACCATTTGGAAACTTAGATGACACAGACACACGTATAAACCCAAACTTAAAACATCCCACTTCTGAATTTGGTACTAGACTGTTACTCAAAAGGTGATGAATTCTTAACGACTTCTCTAGCTACTACGTGTTCAACACTTATATGAACCTCATAAATTATTCCATTGAACCGAGAGCATGTCGACACTGCAGATGTCTATAAAGTATTTTATTAATTTGCATAAAGTTCAGTGTCCAAGCGAGCAAGTTGGGGAGCCATGCATTACCTAAGACCGTCCGGATATTTGCGGTTTTTGGCGTAAAACGGCGCAACTTTTTTGGCACAATCTCAACACTAGTTGGTACTCGTATTAAAAATAAAAACTACTGGCCGCATGTGTTTTCTTCACTTACACATTATTTCATTTCAGCACGTTTTTTTTTATAGGGACTAGTCCCTCCCTCTTACCCACCACTGCAACTCCTGTAAGCCAGGATCAACAGTGGCACACAATGAAATGACACTGAGCGGTGAGGCTCAGGCATGTCCCGGGGAATCGCTTTAACTGTCTTGGATCCCGCAACGAATTTAATCAGAAAGAAAAAAAAAAGGAGGAGTTAGAAATGAATAGTTCCACTTCCCTCCAGAGCAAAGCGGGAGACAGAATGATATAAAGAGGCTATAGCCTCATTAAACGAGAGAATTGCAACTAGAGAAGCCAGCTGCAAGAGCACCAAGGATTAATTTAAGGGTCCTAAGTGAGCTGTTATATTTGATTCCAATAGTAGGTATGGCAAAAGCGCTTAAACGCACGGAAGTTTCAGCACGTTTGGCGTAAGCAATTTAATTATGTTCGCCATTTTATTTTTGGTCATTAAAATTACCTTTATTAATTGTTGTTCTTTAAAAAGAGATCGCCGGAATTATGATCATTAGAGACGGAGGAGTTAGGAATTGTGAATGTTAGGGTGATAAATGTCAGGAAGAACATTTTCGGATATCCAATTATCGGAGTTGAAAATTTATGTGTACTATGGCGCATGCCTAGTTTAGATATACACGTACTTAAATTGCTTTGTTTATTTTCAAATCTTATATTAGAAATAAACTAAACAATGTAAGTACTAAAATACACATGTGAAATCATCAACCTGATAAATTTTCTGTTACAAATACCTAACCATAATATATTTTGACGAGACAACGAGGCAGTCAATATATACCATATGTACAGACTCCAGCACATCCAGTTACCCTATCTGTCAAATATCTTTTACAGATTTTCAACATAAGCATAAGGTTCACTTTCAATTGGGGAAATGTGACAGATTAGGGTAGCTTGATGTGCTGGCGTCTGTACCTCAAACATGAGTACTTATAATAGTTGTACATTGTATACAATTAATCACACACCTAAGATATGTAATTACATAGTTAACAGGGCCGCAATATTATAAGCATGTGGAATATGCCTAACATGACAGAGTAAGTACTGGCACCATAGTTTATATATAGTTCTAAGTTAATGGCGGCAAACTTCTTCACTGGTTATAATAATAATAATGTCCTACTATTCGACAATGGAGATTAGCCATCTGCGCGGGACATATTATTGTGCACCAGTGTGTGCGGAAACACAAGAGCACTTTCTGTTCCATCACTCTCATGATTCGATGGAACGCCTAGCAACACGACCGGAAAGAGGTCAGGTATAGGAGCGACGGGTTTACGTGCTCTCTGAGGCACGGGTGTATAATACCGTCAACTCCCAGATTTCAGGCTGATGCTGTGAAATTTTTCTTTATACAGAAAAGTCCCAAAATCACTTTTGCTCCGATCCGGGAATTGAACCCAGGACCTCGTTCTCTGCGGGTGAATACGATATGGTTAGACCAATGAGGTATAGTTTCTCTATAGCGTCACAGAAGGTTCAAATTGCCATTTTGACTGTGATCGTCAAAATGCGTATTATCATTTAAAAGCTGGTGTATAAAACAATCAAAAGCACACTCACATTATACACAGGGGATTAGCTACATGTATATGTCGCAACGCGTAAAACGGAACGTCAAGCCGGAAGTGACTTGGTGGTAATCGGAAACGGGGGCTGGTAACACCGAGCGAGCTGTCAAGTGACGAGTGGGGCACTTCACTTTTGCCTCAAACTTCGAGTTGAACACACGTGTTGCCAATATGGGCCTCACTTCACCGCGTTCCGCAAGTAATCTTAATATTGATTAAATAATTCATATTGAATTCCTACCTTAATATAGTCTGAACCATACAGACAATATTTAGTAAAATATAGCTTAATTTTAAATTTCGATATTGAAATCTACACATGATCTCTTTGACAATAAGTTGATACAAGCTAGCTAAATATCATTACCATTATAAAATAAATTTTATTCTAAATGTTTTCATACAATCCGTAGGCCTAAATATCTATATATACCTAGAAATAATGATGTATACTTAACTAAATTACTAAAAACTTGTTCAGACTATTTAAAATAGGTTTTTAAAGTCTACGAGAATGAAACTTTTATTATTTTATTTTAATCCAGTCACATCCGAGCCAGTGTATATATTTTTCGGTGTTTATGCAGTAACTTGTGATAATTAAACCTATTAAGTGCATAACGTCTACTATTTCGGGGATCTCATGCTTCCTACAATGGATATATAGATAAGTTCAAGTTCAATCTTTATTGCAATCATGTGTACATAGGTATGTGTATAACAACTACCCATACTGCTGCTATCGGTATAAATATATACAGATGTACAAAAGCTACCAAATAAAACCAAATTGTGTATTAAAGCCAAATTGTGTAGCAGGGCATATTACAAAATTACTGATGTTATTTAAGGGATAAAAGTGCTTGGGATTGAGTTGTTCTGAGTCAACACACTTGATTGTAATTAATCTTAAGTATATTTTATTTTAAAAAAGGATTCCTACTGAGTTTTCTGGCAGTGTTTCTCAGTAGCTGCCACGTCATGCACTGCACGGTAGGGTAAAAAAAATATGACGATTCCACATAAATGTAAAATTTTTACGGAATAAAGTACCTTTGACTTTGACTTTGACATGTAGTTATATAAAAAAAAATATTATCACTCATAAATTTTAATGAGAGTTATTATTCAATAACTCAAAAAGACGCTCATAGCTAGATACTCTTACCGATCCGTAGGGGATCAGCGAGGTTAAGCAACTAGGTTCGCGGTCAGTCCGTAGATGGATGACCACCAAAGAAGTTTAATTTCGGAGAATCTCCGTGCTTACATTAGTCACAAGTCGATAAGCCATGTCAGAGGCCTACTGGCGGCTTGAACAACTCCGACAACCACTAATGAGTATTTAAACTAAAACTATGTAAAATTATTTTTAATATATACTAACTACTGATCATATTTATCCATTTATAATAATCTTGACATGAATAAGTATCAATTGTATCAAATACCTAATTATTTTATATAAAAATAACAGAATACCATTAATTAACAATAAAACCTTAATTATCTTGCTAAATACTATTTTATTGTATTCATATCAATTTAATTATATACTTATTAAGTTAAATATTTGTACTAATGACAAAGATCTTTTTTAAAATATTTTATTATTGGAGCGCCCAAACAGGGTTTGGTATTAATATCTATAAGACCTATGTAAAACTATGAAAGCAATAAATAAATAAAAATAAATATAATCATATTTGCTATTAATATCCCAGAACTGGATCCGATCACTAAATAATGATAAATCTGATTCAAATAAAATCCTATTACATAATTTAAAATGTCATTATAAAATAAGCTCAGCTATAGAAAATTGGTCTATAGCTAGAATCCATAATCGTCAATCAGTCCGAATAAAATATCCTGGGACATTCACACAAGGCCATCTGGTCCCAAATTAAGCAGAGCTTATACTATGGAACTCTGATATCTGATATTCTACATATACTACTTTTCTTTTGTAAATAATACATATATAGACTAGCTGTGCCCCGCGGTTTTACCCGCGTTCAACTTTATAAATTATGACAGCTGTACAGTACAGTGATAGCGTCATACTAATTATGTACCCTATATGTTGACCCGACCTCTAAGTATTATTCGTGCCAAATTTGAAGTAAATCCATGCAGTACTTTCTGAGTTTAGCCCGGACATACATACAGACAATAATTCTAAAAACTATATTTTTGGCTTAAATATCGATTGTAGATCACGCCCCAAATATCCTTTTTAAAAAATACTCAATGTACAGTTTTGACTCTCTTACGATTTTATTATAGGTATGTATAGATTATAACCAGACACAGGATAAACAGACATGTTCATGCACACAAATATCTGTCCCGGGTGGAAATCTACTAAATCTACCAACCACGCCAGCAGGCCCGTCAAAATATAATAATTTATATTTAGTTTTAATTGCATGTATCCCTGTTTAAGCTGTTCGTAGTCCCTTACCCAACACATGTCTAGAACCTATGAACATAGACAGATGATATGGGTGCACCTTCCGGGCGGCGTCACAATCCTACTCAATCCTAAGTGATAGTTTCTGTCACAGCACTGTATACCTACTCTTATTATACAGTATAATTAATTATATCTTCTTATACGGTCTTAGTTCAACTTTGTGGAGGAACCATCCCTGTTTATTAATGCCGCGCATTACTCAACGGCGCCGCAGATGAGACGGGGCGAAGTCGGTACATTCTTGAAATATATTCATTTTGCCTCGTTAAAAGTAAGTTGAGTTGGAAACTCAAGTTTATGATAGTTGTCGTTTGTTTAAATTGTTCAATCTGGTTAAAATTGTGGGTGCTTGGGTTTATTTGAGGTGATTTCTTTTGTTTGGTGTAAGAATGGATATAGTTAAAGGGTAGACTAAAAATAAAAAAAATCTTATTAGTATTTGTTTTACAATAATATCCGTATCCTAAGCTTTTAAATGCACATCAAAGAACTTAGCAGCGGTAGTGGCCGGCGAGTGCCAAAAACATTAATTACAAAAAGTTTTGAAAATATATGCACAAACTATCCTGATATGACGGGCCTGTTGGCCTGGTTGGCAAATGCTTGCTTTTCACGCCGAAGGTCGTGGGTTCGATTCCCACCAAGGACAAATATTTGTGTGCATGAACATGTCTGTTTGTCCTGAGTCTGGGTATAATTTATCTATATAAGTATATATTGACAAAAGTAAGTAGTAAATATATGTAGCATATCAGTTATCTGGTTTGCATAGTACAAGCTCTGCTTAGTTTGAGATCAGGTGGCCGTGTGTAAATAATGTCCCAGGATAAAAAAAGCAAACCACTTTTAAACAAAAAGAAATATAAACAAAATCAATATTGGAAAATAATTCAATTTCAGCCATAATCTCATTTTAATTTGTGTGGAAAAGTATAAAATTGCATTGGTAGAAATTATACTCAAAATAAATTTACGGCAGATTTAAAACAAATCTGTTTTATAGTGCTAAATTCATTCAAATTTCGGCCCGAAAATTAGAAATATAATTACGAATTCCGAAACCTATTTTTTTTTCTGCAGCGAAAATATTCACAGCGGTCTGAGGACTTATCTCTTCTCACAGTCCAAACAAATACCATTAGGCTAAGTAGCTAAATAAAGTTTACGACATACAGTTCCTTGACGTAAAAGACTGAATCTCTAGAGGTTTAAATATATCTATATATATAAAAAGTAATAAAGTAAAGTGCGTTGGCAGTAGTCCAAAGTTATAAATCAATTATTACGGTTTAGATTGAAATATTACTTTGGTGGTACCCAGGAGTTTTAAATCGTTGTTTCTGTTGTAACCAGCTACGATTCCGATGGAAAAAATAAGCTTTTCATACTTATATTTCTATATTTCCCGAAGGAATACAAAACGTGGGAGCAATGGAAGGAACCTTGTTATATTTTCTTGTTGATTACGTACAGACGCCAGCACATCAAGCTACCTCAATCTGTCAATTTTTTTTATAGATTTTCAACTTTATCACAAAAGCATAAGGATCACTTTCAATTGGGGAAATTTGTCAGATTGGGGCAACTGGATGTGCTAGCGTCTGTACATGTAACGTTTGTATATGTTTATGTATACATCGTTTGGCGGCCGGTTAGTAAATCCTTGCCTTTCATGCCGCAGGTCATGGGTTCGATTCCCACCCACATGAACATGTCTGTTTGTCCAGAGTCTGGGTGTAATTATATATATAAGTATGTATTTACAAAAGAAAAGTAGTATATGTAGTATATCAGTTATTTGGTTTCCATAGTTCAAGCTCTGCTTAGTTTGGGTTCAGATGGCCGTGTGTGAATAATGTCCCAAGATATTATTATTGTTTTTACGTAGATAGTAATAAAAATATTTCGTCCTTTATTCAAATTAAATTAATTCCTCTTTCTTAGGAATGAAGCCGTCGAAATCTCTGGTAAAAATTCCAGTAGGATTTTTTCATTGGCTAATATTTTTCGACCACCTCATTCTTAATAATCTACTTTAAGTTAACAGAGTTCCATTTTAGTAATTTAATAAGTAGAAATGATAAGATTATGCCTAAGTAGGTACTACGACTTTACTCTGTAAATAAATGTATAAATAATTTTTAAGGTTCTGCTATCTTTCAGAGCAGTTTCCATAGGATAATAAACGTAGTCATGATTTATTAAAAACAGTAAATTACAAAGATTCTTTGCGGGCTTTCTCTTGCGCTGTATACAATATATTATATACTCGCTTCATTGGTCTAGCGGTAGCGTGTTCAACCGCAGATAACGAGGTCCTAGATTCAAAACCCGGGTCGGGACAAAAGTGATTATGGCATTTTTCAATAAAATAAAAATGTCTTAGTATCAACCCTAAGTCTGGGAGTTGGTGGTATTATATATGGCCTTTGGGTCTGTTACAGGCGATTTACGGCGCATTATCTCAGATACATTTCTTTTGTTGGCTAAAAAAACCGATGAACATAGACTGCCGCAGGCCTGACAAGAGAAGTTTGCGGTGGTTGGTGCCGAGCCGCTTTCATGTCGCTTCTGTCTCTTATCAGCAAGTACTCCGAACCAGGCTTCATCACAGATCTAACGACCCTCCACTACACGTTTGCGCCATTCAACTCTATTTTCAGCGAGCTTTTCCCAGCTACAGAGGTCAATTTTAAAAGCGGCCATATCCCGCTTGGTGCAGTCTTTAAATCGAAGCAGAGGTCTACCGACATCGCGCTTCGCATTAGCTACCGCACCCAACAGAACACATCGTGGTATTCGGTTCCATTCTGTGCATATGCCCCAAACAACGTAAACGCTCCTGTTTAAGAAACGCTGTCAGGCTAGGTAACTGTGCTATTTCTAGAACTCTCTCGTTAGTGACCCTATCTTGCCATGTAATGCCCAAGATCTTACGGTGACAATGCATGTAACAGGAACCTATTCGGCGCTCCTGTTTCGCATACGACGTCCACGTCTCTGCTTCGTACAAGAGTATGCTTAAGATGGAGGGCTGGAAGACTATCATCTTGGTCTTCATTGTAAGCAGTTTATTGTGCCATACTCTCGTGCCAAGCTTCCTAAATATGGTCGCTGCTTTCCCGATGCGAGCATCTATCTCTGCGTTAAGTGAGAGATTATTCTCTACGGTCTATCCCAGGTAGTAGAACCGATCAACTTCCTCTAACTGCGTGCCATTCAGAGAAATCTCTGGGGCCACAGGAGTGCCTCGTACTAGCACACCTGTCTTTTTTGTATTTATAGACATGGCAAACAGAAGACAGGGGCTCTACCGGCTAAGTCGCCGAAAATCGATTTCTTAAATAGCGTTCAAATAAATAAAGGTTAAAAATGACTCAATCAATCGATAAATCGGCTTCCTTGAGCACATGTGACGTTGAAGCCAATTTAACGATCGATTAGGTCATTTTTAACCTTTATTTATTTGAACGCCAATTAAGAAATCGAAGTTCGGCGACTTAGCCGCTAGAGCCTCTGGCCTGAGAAAATTTATCCACCGTTAACTGAAACTCGCTCGAAGAACTAGCCACAAAGGCTGCGTCATCGGCAAAGAGAAGACTGTCAAAAGATCCTCACGGTTTCTTTTAGATTTGAGGAGAGGGATGTTCAACATCTTTCCGTTGCCGTTCTTGCGCTATTCGCATCCAGCAGTTTCTAGCGACCCGCACAAGATCATCGGTCCATCTTGTAGGGAGAACGCAGACAGAAGACGCAGCGTGGGCAGGCCGCCCACGCTGCGTCTTCCGGTTCGTGGTCGCCACTCGAGAAACTTTCTACCCCAATGGCAGTCCGTTCTACGAGCTATGTGCCCCGCCCACTGCCACTATTTATTATTTGTTTTTTTTTTTTTTTTTTTTTTTTTTTATTCACGTAGACTTTAAAAAAGCGCTTGTAAATAGTCAGAACATGTTTGTAGTAATATAGTTGTATACATTAGATATTATTTCTAGTAACATAGATATTTAGGTACATCTTGTATGAAAACATTTATAAAATTTATTTTATTACAGAAATGATATTTAGCTAGCTCGTATCAAGTTATTGTCAAGAGATTATGTTTAATTGTCTAGTTTAAGTCTAATATTTTTACTACATATTGTCAATGGTTCTGTCTATATTAAAGGTATTATTATTATGACGGACCTTGTGTTACTAACGACGGTCCCGCTTTAATGCTACCACCGGATCCAATGCGCCCCAACTGAGAAGACCCAGCGAAACAAACTCAGTGGGTTCATCTACTACCGGTTTCAACACAACCCAGTTGAGACGGTCCGGCGAAACATACTCAAGCGGGCATGAACACGGGATTTGGTCTAATTAGAGTAATTATTTAGTAGGCAAACACAATATATGCTCGATCGGTTGTCTGAATGCTTATTATTTTAGATTATATTTAGGTATACAAAAGAAAAACTTCGAAACAATAACATTATTCATTTTGAGACAGAGTCAATAATTTTAAATTAAGTATATGATAGCAATCATTTACAGATAGTTCACGTAACACAGCAGATCAGTCATGTCTATATGGCTACAAGATCTCCAGCGAGCAATGTGCAGGTAGGAAGTGAGAGCCAGACGTCTTTGTCATCGATGTACTCTTTAGTGGTGTAATAACCCCTAGCCATAAGTACACGTTTAATATGTGTTTTAAAACTTGTGTCAGGCAGATCAGTAATTTGAGTAGGAAGCTTGTTATAAAACCTAATACAATTTCCTAAAAATGATTTATTAGTTTTGCTTACTCTAAAGCCTGGCATGGCTAGTTTGTTTTTATTCCTAGTATTTATATTATGCAGTTCACTTTTCTTTTTATAATTATGAATATTTTTTCTAACAAACCTTATATTCTGATATATATGACGGCGTTTACGTCAAAACGTCAGGTTGACACGACTGTCAATGTCAACCTAGCGAAGCGTCATTGTCGATGGTGGTGTGGGCGGCCATCTTGAAGTCACTTTTGAACGAGACGGCGCCCGCGCACCACGCTTGTGACGAATCGCTGAGAATCTTCGCCATCACGATATTTTAAGATTTCATTTGATTGATTTTACATTGTAGTAATCACTAAACATCTAATTAAATCGTGATTCTTGTGAATTACGTTGATTGTGATTTGAAGTAATTTATTTCTGTTCCGCCCTCACCTACCCATGAAATTATAAGAGGATGAGTTGTGGTGAAGAGCCTTCAAGCCGTCCTGCCTCCACATCAGAAGTGAGATCAAGAACCGAAGATAAGCCACATGGTGAAGATATTTTTCGAAAAATGTTTGAGCTAGAAAATAGCCGGATGTTGAGTCTGATGGAAGCGATTTAAAATCAAGTGAGCGCCCACAATATAAAGCAACTCATTTATAATAGCTATGGTGCGCTGAAAAGCACGGCGTCGCAGTGGCTATCACAAATATCGTTCCTTGAGATGCGGTGGTTGCAGATTCGAGTTATTTACTCCATGGAATGATAGTGTTGAAATACCCGCGACTGACCTCATTAACCTGCAAAATAGCAAACGCAAGGAAAACGAATATCTGTGCGTGACCATACATAAACCTCAAAATGGCCAAATATGAGCGAAGACTACATTGCTGTCCACTGCACTGTCACATTCGTCAAAATTCCACAACCACCTACAACGATTAGCCTTCAATACGGAGATTATTACGAGAAAGAAGCTGCAGCGAGAATTGAAACCGTCTACTTTTATGAAAAGGAATGCGCCTCAAGTAGCTGAATATAATTGTGTGGACGCAAAATGATCCAAAACTGTATCGTTCTTAATGTGGTTATATAGTGTTTTTAAATTGTTTTTTTAAAGTGCTTTTAAAGTGTTTTCAGTGCGGCAAGCTAGGACATGGTGCATGTGAGTGTCGTCCGAAAAAGAGAAGGTTTAAAACGCCGGCAGCGACCTGGTCTTCTGCGACCAGAAACCAGACATCGCTGCTGTTTACGCTGTGGCCATTTAGCTTCGAAGTGCAACCGTGGGAATAAACAACGTGATCACAAGAGATGCCCGTTAACGTCTACGTCGTTAACACACCAGAGAGGACATTTTGGTGAGTAGTTCCATTTTTATACGTTTCTAGAGCTGATTGCTCACTCATGACTCATGAGCTACAGACGGCTTATAAATTTCGAGTAAAACTGTTTTATAATGTTGTTAACTATTCTTGTAGCTTACAAATTTCAACACAGATGGAGATCGATAATATTTCGTTGTTTTTCATGGACAACCCAATCGTCGTTTACGTTATGATATCATGATTTAACGCGAGACTTAAAAAATCGGCCACACGTGCCGGCCACGGCGGCCAGTCTTAGTGGAGATTGGCCAGTTTAGTAGGACGTATTATGGTGCACGGGTGTCCGCGCGGGAATGGGGGCGCTTTTTGTTCCATGACTCTCGTGATCCCATGGGTCGACTAACGGCGCGACCGATGAGGGGTCGGGCTCGGGACTTACGGATTTGCGTGCTCTCCGAGGCACGGGGGTGTAATGCTGCCAGCTCCCGGACTTCGGGCTGATGCTGGGAGGTTTCTTTTTGCGGATAAGTCCCAAAATAGTTTTTTGGCCCGAACCGTGTTCGAACCCAGCACCTCATTAACGGCTACCGCTGGACCAACGAGGTGGGTAAATACGACCTGTAATAAACTGACATTTTTATTTGTCTAAAATAGTAAACCTTTGTGACGCGACTGAATTCAATATTGATTTGGTTTCTCTCAATAATTATGTAGTTCGTAGTGCTCTTGAAATTATTTGATAGTCCGTTTGCCACCGGAGTACCTACTACTTTGCTAATAATACCCCTATGACGACGCTCCGATGTCCTAATAGATTAAGTCCAAACTGCGCTAGTTTAGTGTGGTGTGATAAAAAGTAAACTAATTGCATGAGGAAAATTCTATTCGAGCTAGTTTGTCACTATTCTCCTCTCCTTACCTTCTGGTAAAGGAAAGGCACTGAAGCGATAGAATGTGTGTAGACTACCGTATGCTTGATGATAATATAGTGTCCGATAGGTTTCCGCTACCCCTCATATCTGACCAGATTGATCGATTACATGGTGCGCGATATTTCTTAATTTTTGTCATGGCTTCAGGCTTGAACGAACAGTACACATTGAAATCTTTGATTTGCCTGACGTAGACAACCCCGACGTGAACCCTTACGACATAGACTTAGACTTACAAGTAATGACAAAGGGGATGGACGTTCGTGTTAATGTGTCATTATGTGGTATGAAGGTCGCTTAGACCGCTGGTACCTCCATGGTATTCGTAGGCTTAGGTGGAACATCGGGCTTCATTTCCCGTCTCAGTGCGTTTGGCGGCCGAGGTGTCAGCGATCGCTGCCCACCGGATGGAGGTAGCCCACGCGATGACGATGGAGGCTTGTGTGTTGAGATGTAGAGTATTACATACCGAATTATAGCTCACGAAAATTATTTAAGTGTTTTTCACTTAGTGGAAATTTGTGTGGGAATGTGATTGAAGGTGTGATTTGACTGATTGTTTATACTTTGTTAAATGTTTGCGACTACAGCTAAGATTATTTGTTTGGAATAAAATGTTTGATCATCCCGGCCGTTGAGTCCGTAGTTCATATTGACTTTTCGAGAATGCTTAGCGGGAAGAGCGACCGGAAGTAGAATTATAACTGACAGTTTTACGAAATGCGTTTTACTCGCACATACCACGTCTGTTAAATGCAACGCGTGCACTCCAAAAAGTAGTTTACCTTTTTGGCTCGCCAAAAATAATCATCGCAGATCAAGGTCGTCAGAGCTCATCGAGGTCGGGGGAGGGGTCACCAACACTTGTTTGCTGACTCTTGGGGGCCGGCAACGCGCCCGCGACGCCTCTGGTGTTGCGAGTGTACATGGACGGCGGTGCTCACTTACCGTCAGGTGACCCACTTGCTCATTCAAGTCAAGTCAAAAATTATTAATCAGTAAAAATTAAACATTTATGTGTTGTCGATGCCCATATAAAAAAAAAACGCGTCTAACGTTTTAAATGAAGTAGGGGCCGAGACGGCGTCTGATCATGTAGAAAATACTTCGTGCTCAGATAATAATAACGAGTTATTAGACCATCACGACACCTTGGCCGTATGCTCAGACACTGGATCGGCTGACTTAAACACTGTCACTGCAAACTCAGATACCCCGAGCGTATACTCAGAACCTGATACATGGGAGGCCCTTCATGAAGTTGAAGTGCACATTTAACAGGACAATACTACAAACTATCGTTACATTATTGTAACCTTCATATTATTATGATAAATTGTTACAATGGTTGATCCTGGGCGAAGAAGCGTTGTGCTGACCATTCCAGGTGAGTAGTTAGAGGGCACGCCTCACTCGTCATAGACGATAGAAGAAATGCGTCGTCCGATTCATTTCTGGTTGACTTGTTACATTGATTTATTTAGCGTCATCTGACGAAATTTGTCGTCAAAGTCGAGTCCCTCGAGAGGGTAGACTTGTCCTGGATGATCGCTTGTTATATCCGAGACGAATTGTGTCGTCCGAGTCAGTTACCTCGAGAGGGCTGACTTGTCATGGATGATCGCTTGTTATATCCGAGACGAATTGTGTCGTCCGAGTCAGTTGCCTCGAGAGGGCTGACTTGTCATGGATGATCGCTTGTTATATCCGAGACGAATTGTGTCGTCCGGGTCAGTTGCCTTGAGAGGGCTGACTTGTCATGGATGATCGCTTGTTATATCCGAGACGAATTGTGTCGTCCGAGTCAGTTGCCTTGAGAGGGCTGACTTGTCATGGATGATCGCTTGTTTTATCCGAGACGAATTGTGTCGTCCGAGTCAGTTGCCTTGAGAGGGCTGACTTGTCATCGATGATCGCTTGTTATATCCGAGACGAATTGTGTCGTCCGAGTCAGTTGCCTTGAGAGGGCTGACTTGTCATCGATGATCGCTGGTTATATCCGAGACGAATTGTGTCGTCCAAGTCAGTTGCCTCGAGAGGGCTGACTTGTCATGAATGATCGCTTGCTATTTCCGAGACGAATTGTGTCGTCCGAGTCGGTTCCCTCGGGAGGACTGACTTGTTCTGGCTGCTTGCCTGCTAAGTGTAAGACGAATTGTGTCGTCCGGGTCACATCCTTGTTAGGATTGGCTTGTCTAGATGTTCACAAGAACGAAAATGTGCTGTCTGGGCTAAATTCTAGCCAGTTATGATATCTAATGCGTTTCTCGACTGGTCTTACTGAAGTGTAGTCCGAGTCACACCTCACGGTTGACTAAGCGGTACACTTGCCTGGTTAGTCCAAGTTATTAAATGTTTTTAGTGTTTGTATACTGATGAAAATTATTAAGTCAGGATGAGCGAACGGACTATGCAGTTATCTTAGTATGTTTCAGATAAATCGCCCGTGGACGGTCGTATGTCAGTCCGGCCGTGACGGCGTTTACGTCAAAACGTCAGGTTGACACGACTGTCAATGTCAACCTAGCGAAGCGTCATTGTCGATGGTGGTGTGGGCGGCCATCTTGAAGTCACTTTTGAACGAGACGGCGCCCGCGCACCATGCTTGTGACGAATCGCTGAGAATCTTCGCCATCACGATATTTTAAGATTTCATTTGATTGATTTTACATTGTAGTAATCACTAAACATCTAATTAAATCGTGATTCTTGTGAATTACGTTGATTGTGATTTGAAGTAATTTATTTCTGTTCCGCCCTCACCTACCCATGAAATTATAAGAGGATGAGTTGTGGTGAAGAGCCTTCAAGCCGTCCTGCCTCCACATATATATTCCGATGGCACAGTAAGTATATTTATTTCTTTAAACAAATTTCGCAAAGAATCGCGACTGCCTAAACCATAAATGGCTCTGACTGCTCTTTTTTGCAATACAAAAATAGTACCTATGTCAGCCGCCGAACCCCACAGCAGAATGCCATCCGACATAATGCTATGAAAGTACGCGAAATACACTAATCTAGCAGTTTGTTCATCTGACAATTGCCTTATTTTCCAGACAGCATAGGAAGCCGAACTTAATTTACCTGCTAACTTTTCAATCTGAGGACCCCATTGCAATTTTGAATCAAGTGTCAATCCTAAAAATACGGTCGATGGGACTAAACCTAATATTTTCGCATTAAGTGCAACTGTTGGTACAATTTGAGTCACATTCGGCAATGAGAACCTGATGCATTTAGTTTTCCCTGCATTTAACAAGAGATTATTTGCCGAAAACCATTCTGATATAAAGCTGAGTGTTTTATTATGCTCAATAAGATCTTTATCCTTTCTATTTACTTTAAATATGAGCGACGTATCATCAGCGAACAAAACTATCTCTGATACTTTCTCTACCATTATATCTACATGAAATAAATTTCCTTTCACTACCCTAACATCACTAATTAACACGCTCCTTATTAAAATATCTTATACTAAACTGTGAAAATACCAACATTACTCTCCTTTTAAATTTATAATGAACTGATAAACAAACTCATTTAGCTACTGCTAAAATGGTCGCGTTCATAATCTCTAATTAAAATCGTTACCTAATCGATACAGTCTGATCTAATCAGTGTTCCTATTTAAGCTCGGTACTGACGGTACATAATTACCCGGGTCACAATAACAGTTTACTCGGGCCCGAAACTTTCTTCGTTAGATTAAGTCCGGATAGTATTGGCATGCAAATTTCCTAAATTCCTCTATGTCCGGCTTAGGAGAAGGGTTGCAGTATCCGATACTTTTGAAGCATCGTTACCTTTGGGGGTTTGTATCGGAGAATTGGAGGTGGTACCTACGAAGTTCGCTGGGACGGTTAGTTCTAGATAAATTACACATAGACACATTTATTTATTTATTTATATGGTAACAATAAAAGCTTAGCAACTTGCTATTTATTATTTATTTAAGGATATTAAAATTATATGTGATGAAACAGACAGCACGGACGGACTAATTTAAAATATTTTGTTGCTTTCATTACTGTTTTTAAACTGTGTTTATGTACTGCATTGTGAGCTTGATAAGTACAAGTGTATGTAAATACCCAAGTGCTGAATAAATTTCATTAAATTATATAAAAGTGCACCAAGAGATTCTGTATATAACATATCAAATAACGATTGGTTATAAGTTTTATTTATTTACTTAACAATCACTGACAACTGATATTATAGGCAGAAACCC
This sequence comes from Pseudoips prasinana, assembly GCA_951640165.1. Lineage (NCBI taxonomy): Eukaryota > Metazoa > Arthropoda > Insecta > Lepidoptera > Nolidae > Pseudoips > Pseudoips prasinana. The sequence goes on along the minus strand of OX621259.1, from coordinate 25,083,663 downwards.
AATACAGTAGTGTAGTAAATCTAATAATAACTTATTTCATACAATGTTATATTTGTGAATTCACTCATTGTACACACAGCTACATATCAAGCTACACATTTCCAATATTATCTGATCTCTTATTGTATGGAAATTCTATACAACGCATGGTCAGTTTATACTGGATCATGTGGCGTTGCTGGACGACTACCTAGTGTATCCCTTAGTCGCCTTTTACCAAACCTACGGGATGATAGGGGGTGGCCCTGTTATTAATAATTATAAATTAATTATATATTACTGTAAACATGTTCTGACTATTTACAAGCACTTTTTTTTAAGTCTACGTGAACAAAAACCTTTTTTATTTAATTATTTATTTATTATTATTTCTGGGCTCAAAACCTCACAGCTAAAATTCTGATCATTATGTTTATTTTAATAAGTAGACTTAGCTTTTTAAGTATCTTTTGTAACATCATCAACATCATCATCATACCAGCCGAAAACCACTACTCAAAAACAAAGGTCTCCCCCAAAGATCGACACATTTGCCGTTCTTGCGCTACTCGCATCCAGCGTTTTCCAGCAACCCCGAATTATCGGTCCATCTTGTAGGGGGCCTGCCCACGCTGCGTCTTCCGGTTCGTGGTTGCCTCTCGAGAAGCTTTCTGTCCCAACGGCCATCAGTTCTATGAGCTATGTGCCCCACCACTACTATTTAATTTTTGAAGTTATACTTCTTTTGGCGCGATGGAGAAAAATGATGAGAGAGAATTTTTACGATGCGCGCGCACACCGACACCAAAAAATTTAACAGCATGAAGTTAGTTCTAGGTGGTATGACAGTGTATATAATAATTTATGATGCGCGCGCGGATGCGCGCGCATCGTAAAAATAACAGCATGACGTTAGTTCTAGGTGGTATAAAAATTGATAACTATGTTCAAGTTGTATATTAAGAAGTATAACTTCTAACGCGTGTACATAAGTACACATAAGTTTTTTTTTGTATTAGTAGGTAATAATGACATTTATGATTTGTGGAGAGTTTGGTTTATAAAAGGTCAATCTACATATTTCCTTCGCCCATAAAAGACAACTTAAGGTCTAATGAAAAGGTTACACAAAGCCATTCACTTCCAAATAATAGAATAATAAGACTATCAATCATTAGGTTGGTATTAAGGGCCACCGTGGGACGAATATATTTTAGGCCTTAATAGTGTTCCTATGTAAGCCAGGGCGGCCTATTTTAACCAGGATATTGTGACAGTATGAGCGAATTTTTGTACACTATTCTATCACTCCCATAATCTGACAGGATTGTAATCCAAAACATTGACAGCATGTTCTGGCGCAAACCCATCCATCCATTCTCACAAAATTTCGCATTTATAATATTAAGAGCGATTGAAATAGTATAATTTTGAATTAATTTTACACGTACCTACATATAGAGTTGCTAGCTATGCTCACAGGTTTAGCTCACGTTTAATTAAATACATTATGCCTATGTGTTATTCGGATGTATAAGTAATATTATTATTACTATAATGTTTGATCAAAATCCATACCGGCGTTTTTGCTTAAAATAGTCACCGTAGCCTAGTTGGTAGTGCTCTTGCCTACGAAGCTGGTGGTCCTGGGTTCGAATCCCGGTAAGTGCAAATATTTGTGTGATGAGCACGAATATTTGTTTCTGAGTCATGGATGTTTTCTATGTATATAAGTATTTATCTATCTATATAAGTATGTATACCGTCGCCTGGTACCCATAGTACAAGCTTTGCTTAGTTTGGGGCTAGGATGATCTGTGTGTCATTGTCCCTAGATATTATTATTATTATAGTAACAAACATCCATACATCCATCCTTACAAACTTTAGCATATATAATGTGCCCCGTGGTTTTACCTGCGTCAAGCATTATTAATTAATTAACATTAATAAATAACCTATGTTTTATTCGGAAATATTATTCACACACGGCCATTTGATCCCAAATTAAGCAGAGCTTGTACTATGGAAATCAGATAACTGATATCCTACATATACTACTTTTCTATTATAAATACATACTTATTTAGATGATTACACCCAGACACTGGACAAACAGATATATTCATGCACAAACAAATATTTGCCCTGGGTGGGAAACGAACCCACCTCTCCAACCGGCCTGTCAAAGAGTAACAAACATCCATACTCACAAACTTTCACATTTATAATATTAGTAGGATTGTAGTAGAAAATAGGGTATTAAAATTACATAATATATTAAATAACAAAATAATAATGTACATATAAGCATTATTCACGGAGGGAAGTAAGGAATAATATTACAAGCTACGTTAATAAATATCAGGAGACATGTTAATAAAGAGATGCTGTTACGAACACGGGAATTCCATTTACTAGAGATGACAATATTTTATAACAACATCTTACATTGATCAACAAAATCTTCTTAAAAGTAAAAATACAAATAACTAGCTATGCCCCGCGGTTTCACCCGCGTTAAAGTAGTTTTGGTGTAAAAGAATAACAAACATACATACGTCTATACTCACAAACTTTCGCATTTATAATATTAGTAGGATGTGTACCTATCTAACGGTTTTGGCAGTGCACGCCGGAATAGCTCGCAGATGGTAGATTTTTTCCTACTTACTCGACACTTATCGTCATATTTTGGACAATTCACTCAATATCTTTATAAATTGTAGCCTATGTGTTATTATGATGTATAAGCTATATTATTGTAAAGTTTCATTAAAATCCATTCAGTAAATTTTACGTGAAAGAGTAACAAACATCCATCCACACTTACAAACTTTCGCGTTTATAATATTAGTAGGATACTGGGACATTATTTACACACGGCCATCTGATCCCAAATTAAGCAGAGTTTGTGCTTTGGAAACTAGATATGATATATACTATACTACATAATACTACTTATCGTTTTGTAAATACATATTTATATACATAATAGAACCGACGGCCGTTGTGGCAGAATGGCGACCACGAACCGGAAGACGCAGCGTGGGCAGGCCCCCACAAGATGGACCGATGACCTAGTGCGGGTCGCTGGAAACTGCTGGATGCGAATAGCACAAGACCGGCAATTGTGGAGATTTTTGGGGGAGGCCTTTGTCCAGCAGTGGACGTCTTTCGGCTGATATGATGATGATAGATAAATACACCCAGACTCAGGACAAACAGACATGTTCATGCACACAAATATCTGTCCTGGGTAGTTATCGAACCCACGACGTCTGGTGTAAAAAGCAAGCATTTGCCAACCACGCCAACAGGTCAGTCGTATATAAATGGACTTAGATTCTCTTTAGCAAAATTTCATTTGGGTCCGTCGTTGAGATCGTTTGCCTTCACATTTTGTCCGTAACGAACTGTTTCTCTAAGAATCTTCTTAACAGTAAAAATATAAATAATATAATATCCTGAGGCAATATTTACACACTGCCATCTGATCCCAAACTAAGCAGAGCTTGTACTATGGAAACCAGATAACTGATATACTACATATACTACTTTTCTTTTGTAAATACATACATAAATAGATAAATCCTCAGGACAAACAGACATGTTCATGCACGCAAATATCTGTCCTGGGTGAGACAACCTCCGGCGTGAAAAGCAAGCATTTGCCATCCACGCCAAGGTCCGTCGTGTAAAAATGGACTTAGATTCTCCTTAGCAAATTTCATTTGGTCGGTGAGATCGTTTGCCTTCACATTTTGTCCGTAACGAACTGTTCCTCTAAGTTGTTATTCCCAATTTTCTACGGTATGTTAGGCACAATAAGAAGGCACCTTTTGAAATAATTTGGCCCAAATTTAGTCCGCTTTATATTTAAATTCATTGTCTTCAAGTGACCCAGGAAAGGAAACCATTTAGGAACTTTTTAGGTTTTCTGGCTAAAGACCATTTAGATTAGAAGGATATAAATTACTGATAGCGTTGTCTATTACTTTGGTTGTAGTTTATTTCTCAGAACATTATTTGGAATTTTCCTCAATGATTAAGCCTTAAGATAATTATATTATTTATGTATTTTGTTATTTTATATATTATACACTGTGTTGTTTTTTATAGAATGTATATATTATGTTATGTTTATCATATATGTAGATTAGTAAATTGATGGAGGCTTTTGTCCAGCAGTGGACGTCTTTCTGCTGATATGATGATGATGATGATATGTACACATACCATGTATTTGGTACCCCTCTTTACACTATTATAAACATTTTGTTTATCCACTATTTCATTTGTTACACACTCACTGAAATACTCATGTAAAACTCTCTTCTTTACAGCATTTTATTTAATCCCACGGCAATGTATATTTTTATGTTATATATTGTGTGTATATATACAATATTCGTACCTAGGTAGGTACATATATATGTAAATTTATATAAGTAGATGCACTGCCAACTACCACTTTATCTCCCTGCATTGCTTTGGTTCATCCAACGGTTGTCTGGAAGAGATTGCTGTATTAGCGATAAGACCGCCGTTCGTACCATATTATATAAGTTAACTGATGTAATAATGTTATGCTTCGATTTGGTGCAATAAAGTGTTATCTATCTATCTATCTATCTATCACTTTTTAAAACAATTACAGCTCCTATCAATCCAAAGTTTATCTGGGAGAAATCGCTTGATGCGATTAAGGCGATTGCCCCGCATGATGCAGCGTAGTGCGTGGGTGCTAGTTTTACGTTGCATGTAAGTATCTCCGTTTGTATAGAAAACACGCACAGTCCAACACACAGAACACGCACCTGCATGAACGCGCGTGGATGTAGTATCAGTGTGTTGGCCTGTGCGTGTTTTCTATACAAACGGAGATACTTACTAGCAACGTTAGAACACGCACTCACGCACTACGCTGCATCGTGCGGGGCAGAGTGCCAATCGCCTAAGACCGCCCATTGTACTAGATTGTATTATTTTGTTCAACTTATTTATCCTGCTTGTGTGTACAATAGTCTTTATTCTATTCTAATCTATTCCCACATTGAAAATCAATACATCATGGGTTCGAATCCCGGTACGTGCAAATATTTGTGTGATGAGCACGAATATTTGTTTCTGAGTCATGGATGTTTTCTATGTATTTAAGTATTTATCTATCTATATAAGTATGTATATCGTCGCCTGGTACCCATAGCACAAGCTTTGCTTAGTTTGGGGCTAGGATGATCTGTGTGACATTGTCCCTATATATAAAACAAAAATATTCACGCACGTTCATGCAGGTGCGTGTTCTGTGTGTTGGACTGTGCGTGTTTTCTATACAAACGGAGATACTTACAAGCAACGTTAGAACACGCACCCACGCACTACGCTGCATCATGCGGGGCAGTGTGCCAATCGCCTAAGACCGCCCATTGTACTAGATTGTATTATTTTGTGCAACTTATTTATCCTGCTTGTATTTACAATAGTCTTTATTCTATTCTAATCTAAATTGACGGTCACCGTAGCCTAGTTGGTTAGTGCAAATATTTGTGTCATGAGCACGAATATTTGTTTCTGAGTCATTTCTGAGTGGATGTTTTCTATGATATACATAGAAAACATCCATGAAGTATTTATCTATCTATATAAGTATGTATATCGTCGACTGGTACCCATAGGACAAGCTTTGCTTAGTTTGGGACTAGGATGATCTGTGTGGCATTGTCCCTAGATATCATTATATTAATCTATTCCCACATTGAAAATCAATACATCATGGTCATTTCATAACTCTACAAAAAATAAATGTTACTTTAAAGAAATTAATCTAATTAAAAGAAAAACTAACACGCCAATTCATTTTGTTGCTAATATACTAGCCTGTTAGTCTTGGAACCGTGACCAAGACCAATGGGTCCATCTCAATCCAGGAAAAATCTTTGTGTGATAACGACGACAGTTATGGATATCTAATATCGATTCTCTAAAAATAATTTTGGAATGCCGCTATTAAAACTGAAATGTCATAGTCAATGGTTTGCTGAAGGAAAATTCATTAATTAATTAAGCTCGCTTATGTCCAAGACTTTTTATTGTAACATTTAACGTACATTTATGATTCTGTGTGAAATAAAGAATGAGAATAAAAACCTGGTGATTTTTTTGAAAGACTCTTTCTCATTAGGTAATCTAATCCCTGTGTCGCGGGGTACTTTACAAACATATAATAATTTAAAAAATGGGTAACGCCAAAACTACCCTGGATTGGTAGATGGTGCAGGTTCGAGACCCGCCGGACGATAAAATTTATGATTTCCCATTTTTGAGATTAGATAAACGCTTTGCATTGCGAATAATGCTATAAAAATTACAATTTAAACATATAATAGACGGAAACAAATTACATCCAGACGCAGAACAAATATTTAATGGTCACACAAATAGTGGTCCGGCGAGGGACTCGCACCCGCGACACGAAGTGGTGATGCGACTGTTTTAGCTGCTGCGCCAAACATGCAGTGAAATTGCAATTGCAGCTATAAAGTAACAAGTAATGCATTGCGTGCTTAAATCATTGCCGCAATTTCCTACTTATAAACCTTTTCCGAACAAAGTAGCTCTACAAAATTACCCAATATTTTAAGAGAATCTTTCAAACTCGAAAACATTTCCAAGATACAAAACATCCAAAGTATTTTCCATCAAACTCCTTATAATATTGTATAAAATTAATGACCCTTCAGTCTGTTCTAACTTTATTATAATCTCTTCAGTGCGCAATCGCGCAGCCAACCACATGATCCAAATTATATGGACGACGGAGAAAAATAGATCGACATTTTTCATCAGCAAACTTTCGTTACCAAGTCCCGAAGAAGCCATGTCTTCTTATTAAGTCAGATAGAAGATATATCTGGAAGCTTAAACAAGCACTTTAACCAGAGTATGGTACATAGTATATGACATACGAAAAAATGCTTTCTTTTTAACAGTTTTAAGTAATAATAGACGATATTAATTGAACATTATTTATGAAATGTTTTTATATTTCTCAGAAGAAATTAATGTATGCGTGATTTATATGAACGTTACCTCAAGTGACACATCGATAACATTCCGTGAAAGTATGAAATACGTGTGTCAAGTATCATTCTGGTGAATATATTTTATTTTACGAGTTTGTAATAAGGTTTTAAAAATTGGGACTCATCTTTAAATTCTCTTTGATGTGTTTACTCTAACCTAGAGTAGAGTTATTGAGTTAGAGAATTTTGGAAAAAGATGGAAAATTGTTACAGGAAATCAGAGAAAGCGCGCAGTAATTTATTTGACCAATAAGCACGCGCTGTGGTGGAGAGATGGCTCTGAGACGGTGCCAACCTATTTTACGTAAAATTGGTACCAAGTCTTTATAACCCGGCTAACATAGAGTCAATGATATATTCGACCAATCACATCTATACATATAATAAAATCGTACGAAAGTCAAAACTGTACATTGAATATTTTTTATAAAGGATACTTGGGGCGTGATCTTCAATCGATATCGAAGCCAAAAATATAGTTTTTAGAATTTTTGTCTGTTTGTCTGTATGTATGTCCGGGCTAAACTCAAAAAGTACTTCATGGATTTACCTCATATTTTGCATGAATATTACTAAGAGGTCGGGTCAACATATAGGGTACATATTATCACGCTATCACCTACGGGGCTGTGATCTTTTATTAAGTTTAACGCGGGTAAAACTGCGGGGCACAGCCAGTGATAAATAACATAACTAACTAAAACTGTCTCATACAAACATGTCAAATTATATCTACTTACGTATTACGTAGTAATAACAAGAAGAAGAAGAAGAAGAAGAAGAAGTACACTTTATTGCAAAAATAAGTAATACAAAATAATGGATACAACAAGAAAATTAGCTTATTTTAATGCAATTGGCGGCCTTATCGCTAAAAGCGATCTCTTCCAGGCAACCGATTTGTACAACAAGCATATGTACCAACATAAAGATAACGTCGTTGCGATTCGTATGCTTCACTGACCGTCGCACCGTAGGCATTATTCTTTACGAAATAAGATAAAAACTATTTAGGGACAAGCCCATGGGGTGTCACGTTTTCCTCATGTCAAATACACTTTGAGTGAACATGCTAAAACATCTATGTACAGCTAATCTACGTCTTAATTTTATGATTGCCATTAAAATAATAATAACAACTCATAAAAATAGTTAAGTTACGTTTTTGAGTTAGTTATGTTCTAAATTTATTACCGATTAGTCTTACTAGGCTTTAATAAAATAAGTGTCCCTTTTGTCTTTGTGATGCGGTCAACAATTTGGGAAGGTAATCCAGAGCTCTCCCAGGGAACGTGTCCCGCGGGGTCACCCGCGTTTAGAGTCTTCAGTTAAGAGTTATCTTAATATTTCATGTTTTTTTGGAACGAAGTTCCTTATCGCGCGTTGCGAAAGGGGGCTAGACGGAAAACATTACGACGAAAAGTTGTAACGACACTTTTTGCTATAGCAAGCTATTGTAAGCCGTGCGGCGTGCGCATGTTTCTCTGTCTGTCTCTTATAGAAAGCTAGCCAGATATTTTCGTTTCGTCTTTCTATTTCGCATTGAACAGTGTGGAGTCGCGAAGATTATTTTTGTTGAGTGTATATAGGTTTTTTGTACAGACGCCAGCACATCCAGCTGCCCCAATCTGTCAATTTTTTTTATAGATTTTCAACTTTATCACAAAAATATAAGGTTCACTTTCAATTGGGGAAATTTGACAGATTGGGATAGCTTGATGTGCTGGCGTCTGTACATAATAAAAAATAATAACAATAATGAATCCTGACAGTGTCCGTTCTGACTTCGTTCCATCCGGGTGTCCCTTGACACCTCTCAAGTTTTTTTTTACTCTTCTCGGGATTGCGGCAGAATTTTGCAAAGCTCGTGGAATATCAGGATTTTTTGTATTTTCAATAATATACAGCCGCTTCCAGGAGGCCTTTGTCCAGTCTTTTGGCTGATATGATATATGAAGATGATGATAGATACATTATTTATATAAAACGTATTTTGCTAGGGATTGTAAGTCACCATTAAGAATAACAATAAAATTAAGACCATGAAAAACGTCTACACACACGAAAGAAGGCGACATAACAACCTATCAAAATGACGACGCACTTCTATTGTGTTTATCACTGCGCATAAACACAACCTAAGACATTTATAAGAGCCCAATCCATCTCTTTTATTGCTATCTTTGTTTCGGCACATTTGTGTCACATAACCGCTTTCTCCGATAAACAAATAAAAATCAAGTCACACATTCCGGTCACTTAAAACAGCGATTACACTTCGCAAACAACATTCAAATGAAAATGGAGGAAAAAAACCGGCCAAGCGCGAGTCGTACAATGGTACGACTCGCGCTTGGCCGTTTTTTCACACATACTTAGAAACAAAATAAAATAAATATTTAAGGGCCCTCCCATACAACAAACGTGAACTTTTTACTCGTTTATATAGATGATCTATAAAAACGAGTAAAACATTCACGTGATTTTTTCTCAATATTCACGTTTGTTTAATGGGACTCCCCTTAGATATTTATTTTATTTTGTATTTTAGTAGGTATTTGTTGTTTTAGCGGCAACAGAAATACATCATCTTTGAAAATTTCAACTGTCTAACTATCACGGTTCATGAGATACAGACGGACAGACAGATAGACAGCGAAGTCTTAGTAATAGGGTCCCGTTTTACCCTTTGGATACGGAACCCTAAAAATAAAATTTCAACTGTCTAACTATCACGGTTCTTGAGATACAGCCTGGTGACAGACGGACAGACAGATAGCTAAATCTTACTAATAGGGTGGGACTATTACTAAGACTTCGCTGTCTGTCTGCCCGTCTGTCATCAGGCTGTATCTCAAGAACAGCTTTACCCTTTGTGTACGGAACCCTAATAAAAACCAAGTCACACATTCCGGTCACTTAAAATATTCCAGATAAAGTTACTGAAACAGCGATTACACTTCGCAAACAACATTCAAAGGAAAATGGAGAAAAAAAAAACATGAAATACACAATTTTCACAACAAACAGAATATGTTGGACACGCTTCACTAACTCCAAGCAGTATTGTAGGTACTTCGACGACTGCCATCATTGTGTTTTGGAGCATTTGTTTCCTCACGAAACGACAGTTCCGAATATTTATTGGATGAACTTGTGGCGTGATGTTGCTTTTTAGCCAATTGTAGCCAGTTTTGTATCTATACCCACTCAATGGAGTTAGATATATAGGTTGTAATAAAAGTTCAGATAGCTATTTCTGTTCACTTGTAAAATTGTTACAGTTTTATTGTATGTTATCGCTTTAAACGACTGTTTAAATCTGTACCGATGTATAAAACAACGATGTTATTTTAAGCTTACTTGCTTCCACCAGTCCGGAAGTGATCAGCGAGATTAAGCAACTAGGTTCAAGGTCAGTCCAAAGATGGGTGACCGCCAATGTGGTCTAATTTCTCAGCGTCTCCACGCTACGGAGGTTATGTTAAGCGATAGATACCGGTTGTAGTCATTAGACAACTGTCATTAAGTAAAATTAGAGGCCTACTGGGTGGCCTAAACAACTCTGACACCCTAGTGTCAGAGTTGTTTAGGCCACCCGTAACGGCAGTGGTTACCCTAGTAACCACTGCCGTTACGATAAGTAAGTTTTACGGTTTTTTTATATATACAAAATATTCAATTAATATATTTTTAGATGGACCGATGATCTTGTGCGGGTCGCTGGAAATCGCTGGATGCGGATAGAGCAGGACCGGCAATTGTGGAGATATTTGGGGGAGGCCTTTGTCCAGCCGTGGACGCCTTTCGGCTAATATGATGATGATGATGATGATATATTTTTTTAGATAAAAAAGTAAATAAGTAAGTTTTTGCTTACTTATTTTATCGTATGGGCAGTAGTTACCGTAGTGTCAGAGTTATTCAAGCCCCCCAGTAGGCCTCTGTTATTACTAAACGATTGTCGTCTAATGATTACAATCGGTACCGACGGTAACGTGCCCTCCAAAGCACGGAGAAGGACATTAAACCATTTTAGCGGTATTATAATTACTACCGCCAAAATTACCGCGTTGGTCTAGCGGTAGCGTGTTCGCCCGCAGATAAGGAGGTCCTGGGTTCAATCCCGGATCTAGCCAAAAGTGATTTTGGGACTTTTTGGTAAAAAGAAAAATTTCTCAGCATCAGCCCCAAGTCTGGGAGTTGGCGGTATTATTTACCCCCGTGCCTCGGAGAGCTTGACCTCTTTCTGGTTGTGTTGCTAGTCGTCCCATCCGATTATGAGAGTGATGGAATAGAAAGTGCTCCTGTTTTTGCGCACACACTTGAGCACTATTATATGTCCCGCGCAGATGGCTAATCTCTATTGAGATTGGCCGCCGTGGCTGGATTCGGCTAGGAGGACATTATTATAATTAAAACTGCCGTGAGAAGCTAACGTACCGAACTTCTGTCAAATACTTTATAAAGGAACGAGTTATTTGGGTTCAAAAGAACTATCATTTGAAAATTACAAAAGTTAAATCACACTTAAAAAACAATAAACCTGTTGTTTTCGTAAAAGCCTTAATAAAATAATACTAACATATTTCTTAATAAGAAATGAAACCTGTATTACTTACGATCGCTTGCGAAATTCAACCCCTAAGGGGGTAAAACAGGGGCGCTAAGTTAGTATGAAACTTTGCCGTTTTTGAAGTTTAAGGTATAAAAATTGGTATTTGGCCTTCCAGTTAAAAATAAAAAATCACTTATTTCAGGGTTTTTGGAAATTCCACCCCCAAGGGTGAAAAATAGGGGATGTAAGTTTGTATGGAAAATGTGACAATTTTTAAGTTAAACGCATGAAAATTGGTATTTGGCCTTTTAGTTAAAAATAAAAAATTATATATTTCAACATTTTTGGAAATTCCAGCCCAAAGAGCGTAAAATAGGGGGTGTAAGTTTGTATGAAAAATGTGACAATTTTTAAGTTAAACGCATGAAAATTGGTATTAAGCATTTCAGTTAAAAATTAAAAATATATATTTCAGGATTTTTTGGAATTCCACCCCTTAAGGCGTAAAATAGGGCATGTAAGTTTGTATGAAAAATGCGACTTTTTTGAAATTAAACCCATGAAAATTGGCATTTGGCCTTTCAGTTAAAAATAAAAATATGTATTCCAGGATTTTTGAAAATTCCACCCCCAAGGGCGTAAAATTGGGGATGTAAGTTTGTATGAAAATCTGGAACGTTTTAAGTTAAACGCATGACAATTGTTATTTGGCATTTCAGTTAAAAATTTAAAATATATATTTCAGAATATTTGAGAAGTCCCCCCCTAAGGGCGTAAAGTAGGGTACGTAAGTTTCTATGTAACTGCGACTTGAAGTTAAACGCATGAAAATTGGTACTTAGCATTTCAGTTAAAAATTAAAAATATACATTTCAGGATTTTTGGGAATTCCACCCCTTAGGGCGTAAAATAGGGGATGTAAGTTTGTATGAAAAATGCGACATTTTTGAAGTTAAACCCATGAAAATTGGTATTTGGTCTTTCAGTTAAAAATAAAGCAATCAAGGGAATATATGTTGTTAAAAAAACGTAATCCAAAACTGATTCTATAGATCGCCACCAACAATTTAAGCAAACTCAAATTTTAAAAAATTAGTTTCTTATGCCAAGTAGCTTAAAATGTCTTGGTCGTTGTCGTCTAAGTAAAGATTTAGCGTTTGATAAGATTTGTAACTTCCTTTTTTTGGTAAATTGTATAACAAATTTAAATAACGACATTTTAATCAAATTGGGATAAAAAACGAATTTATCTAAAATTTGAGTTAGCGTAGTATAAATTGTTGGTGTCGAGATGATCGCACCCAAAAAACATCATCTTAATTTTACTGATCTACAAGTTCACAATTTTGTAACTAGATGGCGTTAATGTCGTTTCAGATCGCGGAACTTAATTGGCATATTGGTTAAAATAAATAAATGCTTGAAATAAAAGGTAGTCCAAAACTGAATCAATAGATGATCGCCTAAATCTCAACCAAAATATATACACACATCTTAATTTTACCGCTTTACAAGTTTATATTTTCGTTAGTAGATGGCGTAATCATCGTTTTAGTTCGCGCTATGGTTTCGTTCACAAAATGTCGCAACCTAATCTAATGGGAGTTACCTTTGTGATTAATGCATCGTTGATTATTATTTAACTTACTGACTATACTTAAGGACAATTTATATGTATTCTTTGATTTTTGCTTGATGATATCGGGTCCTTTTTGTAAATAACAGTAGCATAGTAGTCTTTTATTTATTTCTTAGTAAGGTTATTTATAGGTTAGGTTTTATTCAATTTATATTGCTTATTTGTTTTAAAAGTTATATTTTTTAGATTAAGCTAGAAGAAAGTAGTTACATTGGTCATCATTCAAAATTGTCGCGGACAAAGTCGCGGGCACCAGCTAGTAAAATATAAATTACTTTAATGTATGTAATGTATGGAAGTGAAAGTTGGGTATGGCAGAAAAAGAATGAAAGTAAAATAAATGCACTGGAAATGAGAGCTCTGAGAAGTAAGTGTGGTGTGACTTTGAGTGACAGAATTCGAAATACTGATGTAAGAGAGCGTTGTGGTGTGAAGAAGGATGTAGTCACAAAGATTGAAAAAGGAATTCTGAGATGGTTTGGCCATTTAGAAAGGATGAATGAAAGAAGATTGACCAAAGAAGTATACCTGGCCTGTGAGAATGGAACAACCGGAAGAGGAAGACCTCGTCGAACATTCTCTGACTAAATCGGAGTCGTTCTCATGAAAGGGCAGGTCAGAAGTACCCTAAACCGGCGAACATGTATCAAGAATATAATGACAGTAATCGAGGCAAAAGATGTGTGTAAAGATCGTGACATAGAAATCCGTTGTCTCTGCCTACCCCTCTGGGAAACAGGCGTGAGTATGATTATGTATGTATGTAAAATATAAATATTAAATAAGCAGGAAGTTAAAAATACGATTTCGGTGAAGATGGAGTTCAATCAGCCATATAATATTATTATGCAATACGCTTGTGGAATTTTCAAAAAGGTGGCGGAGATAACTCACTACTGACAGCACCGACAATCGTTTAGGGGTATTGTCGATGCGCATGTTTGTGTGAGTGTGCCGTTTGAAGCATTTGTAGGTAGTTTCCGTACTGTATATATTCTTTTTACTGTGATAAGGCGGACTATAAAACTTTAATGAGACTTTTTAGCGGTGGCTCTTTTAGCTTTAAAAGGATTATATAGCTTTTATTAAGCTTCATAATGATTGGCACTGCGTGTTTACTTTGATAAAGATCTTTGTACTATTTATGGGTAGAAGCGATTTTTACTAGTTTCATTTGCTTTTATTAACGCTATGAATGTCTAATGTACTTTTGTCGTGTTTTCATCTAGTTTAAATAATAGCATGAGAAGCGATCGTAAGTAATACAGGTTTCATTTCTTATTAAGAAATATGTTAGTATTATTTTATTAAGGCTTTTACGAAAACAACAGGTTTATTGTTTTTTAAGTGTGATTTAACTTTTGTAATTTTCAAATGATAGTTCTTTTGAACCCAAATAACTCGTTCCTTTATAAAGTATTTGACAGAAGTTCGGTACGTTAGCTTCTCACGGCAGTTTTAATTATAATAATGTCCTCCTAGCCGAATCCAGCCACGGCGGCCAATCTCAATAGAGATTAGCCATCTGCGCGGGACATATAATAGTGCTCAAGTGTGTGCGCAAAAACAGGAGCACTTTCTATTCCATCACTCTCATAATCGGATGGGACGACTAGCAACACAACCAGAAAGAGGTCAAGCTCTCCGAGGCACGGGGGTAAATAATACCGCCAACTCCCAGACTTGGGGCTGATGCTGAGAAATTTTTCTTTTTACCAAAAAGTCCCAAAATCACTTTTGGCTAGATCCGGGATTGAACCCAGGACCTCCTTATCTGCGGGCGAACACGCTACCGCTAGACCAACGCGGTAATTTTGGCGGTAGTACTTATTTACTTTTTTTAGATAAAAAAGTAAATAAGTAAGTTTTTGCTTACTTATTTTATCGTATGGGCAGTAGTTACCGTAGTGTCAGAGTTATTCAAGCCCCCCAGTAGGCCTCTGTTATTACTAAACGATTGTCGTCTAATGATTACAATCGGTACCGACGGTAACGTGCCCTCCAAAGCACGGAGAAGGACATTAAACCATTTTAGCGGTATTATAATTACTACCGCCAAAATTACCGCGTTGGTCTAGCGGTAGCGTGTTCGCCCGCAGATAAGGAGGTCCTGGGTTCAATCCCGGATCTAGCCAAAAGTGATTTTGGGACTTTTTGGTAAAAAGAAAAATTTCTCAGCATCAGCCCCAAGTCTGGGAGTTGGCGGTATTATTTACCCCCGTGCCTCGGAGAGCTTGACCTCTTTCTGGTTGTGTTGCTAGTCGTCCCATCCGATTATGAGAGTGATGGAATAGAAAGTGCTCCTGTTTTTGCGCACACACTTGAGCACTATTATATGTCCCGCGCAGATGGCTAATCTCTATTGAGATTGGCCGCCGTGGCTGGATTCGGCTAGGAGGACATTATTATAATTAAAACTGCCGTGAGAAGCTAACGTACCGAACTTCTGTCAAATACTTTATAAAGGAACGAGTTATTTGGGTTCAAAAGAACTATCATTTGAAAATTACAAAAGTTAAATCACACTTAAAAAACAATAAACCTGTTGTTTTCGTAAAAGCCTTAATAAAATAATACTAACATATTTCTTAATAAGAAATGAAACCTGTATTACTTACGATCGCTTCTCATGCTATTATTTAAACTAGATGAAAACACGACAAAAGTACATTAGACATTCATAGCGTTAATAAAAGCAAATGAAACTAGTAAAAATCGCTTCTACCCATAAATAGTACAAAGATCTTTATCAAAGTAAACACGCAGTGCCAATCATTATGAAGCTTAATAAAAGCTATATAATCCTTTTAAAGCTAAAAGAGCCACCGCTAAAAAGTCTCATTAAAGTTTTATAGTCCGCCTTATCACAGTAAAAAGAATATATACAGTACGGAAACTACCTACAAATGCTTCAAACGGCACACTCACACAAACATGCGCATCGACAATACCCCTAAACGATTGTCGGTGCTGTCAGTAGTGAGTTATCTCCGCCACCTTTTTGAAAATTCCACAAGCGTATTGCATAATAATATTATATGGCTGATTGAACTCCATCTTCACCGAAATCGTATTTTTAACTTCCTGCTTATTTAATATTTATATTTTACATACATACATAATCATACTCACGCCTGTTTCCCAGAGGGGTAGGCAGAGACAACGGATTTCTATGTCACGATCTTTACACACATCTTTTGCCTCGATTACTGTCATTATATTCTTGATACATGTTCGCCGGTTTAGGGTACTTCTGACCTGCCCTTTCATGAGAACGACTCCGATTTAGTCAGAGAATGTTCGACGAGGTCTTCCTCTTCCGGTTGTTCCATTCTCACAGGCCAGGTATACTTCTTTGGTCAATCTTCTTTCATTCATCCTTTCTAAATGGCCAAACCATCTCAGAATTCCTTTTTCAATCTTTGTGACTACATCCTTCTTCACACCACAACGCTCTCTTACATCAGTATTTCGAATTCTGTCACTCAAAGTCACACCACACTTACTTCTCAGAGCTCTCATTTCCAGTGCATTTATTTTACTTTCATTCTTTTTCTGCCATACCCAACTTTCACTTCCATACATTACATACATTAAAGTAATTTATATTTTACTAGCTGGTGCCCGCGACTTTGTCCGCGACAATTTTGAATGATGACCAATGTAACTACTTTCTTCTAGCTTAATCTAAAAAATATAACTTTTAAAACAAATAAGCAATATAAATTGAATAAAACCTAACCTATAAATAACCTTACTAAGAAATAAATAAAAGACTACTATGCTACTGTTATTTACAAAAAGGACCCGATATCATCAAGCAAAAATCAAAGAATACATATAAATTGTCCTTAAGTATAGTCAGTAAGTTAAATAATAATCAACGATGCATTAATCACAAAGGTAACTCCCATTAGATTAGGTTGCGACATTTTGTGAACGAAACCATAGCGCGAACTAAAACGATGATTACGCCATCTACTAACGAAAATATAAACTTGTAAAGCGGTAAAATTAAGATGTGTGTATATATTTTGGTTGAGATTTAGGCGATCATCTATTGATTCAGTTTTGGACTACCTTTTATTTCAAGCATTTATTTATTTTAACCAATATGCCAATTAAGTTCCGCGATCTGAAACGACATTAACGCCATCTAGTTACAAAATTGTGAACTTGTAGATCAGTAAAATTAAGATGATGTTTTTTGGGTGCGATCATCTCGACACCAACAATTTATACTACGCTAACTCAAATTTTAGATAAATTCGTTTTTTATCCCAATTTGATTAAAATGTCGTTATTTAAATTTGTTATACAATTTACCAAAAAAAGGAAGTTACAAATCTTATCAAACGCTAAATCTTTACTTAGACGACAACGACCAAGACATTTTAAGCTACTTGGCATAAGAAACTAATTTTTTAAAATTTGAGTTTGCTTAAATTGTTGGTGGCGATCTATAGAATCAGTTTTGGATTACGTTTTTTTAACAACATATATTCCCTTGATTGCTTTATTTTTAACTGAAAGACCAAATACCAATTTTCATGGGTTTAACTTCAAAAATGTCGCATTTTTCATACAAACTTACATCCCCTATTTTACGCCCTAAGGGGTGGAATTCCCAAAAATCCTGAAATGTATATTTTTAATTTTTAACTGAAATGCTAAGTACCAATTTTCATGCGTTTAACTTCAAGTCGCAGTTACATAGAAACTTACGTACCCTACTTTACGCCCTTAGGGGGGGACTTCTCAAATATTCTGAAATATATATTTTAAATTTTTAACTGAAATGCCAAATAACAATTGTCATGCGTTTAACTTAAAACGTTCCAGATTTTCATACAAACTTACATCCCCAATTTTACGCCCTTGGGGGTGGAATTTTCAAAAATCCTGGAATACATATTTTTATTTTTAACTGAAAGGCCAAATGCCAATTTTCATGGGTTTAATTTCAAAAAAGTCGCATTTTTCATACAAACTTACATGCCCTATTTTACGCCTTAAGGGGTGGAATTCCAAAAAATCCTGAAATATATATTTTTAATTTTTAACTGAAATGCTTAATACCAATTTTCATGCGTTTAACTTAAAAATTGTCACATTTTTCATACAAACTTACACCCCCTATTTTACGCTCTTTGGGCTGGAATTTCCAAAAATGTTGAAATATATAATTTTTTATTTTTAACTAAAAGGCCAAATACCAATTTTCATGCGTTTAACTTAAAAATTGTCACATTTTCCATACAAACTTACATCCCCTATTTTTCACCCTTGGGGGTGGAATTTCCAAAAACCCTGAAATAAGTGATTTTTTATTTTTAACTGGAAGGCCAAATACCAATTTTTATACCTTAAACTTCAAAAACGGCAAAGTTTCATACTAACTTAGCGCCCCTGTTTTACCCCCTTAGGGGTTGAATTTCGAAAAATCCTTCCTTATTCCTTGTCTACATCATAAAGCAAACATTTGTGCAAAATTTCAGCTTTCTGACTGACTCATCAACGCCCAGCCCAAACTCTTGGACCTGAGTTTGGGCTGGGCGTTGATGAGTCAGTCAGTCAGTCAGGACTTGTCTTTTTATTTATATAGATTAGAAACAAATATAATATAATAAAAAATCATTGCCATACACATTAAAAGTTACAACCCTATTACTTTAATAGAGCGTAGGTAATTACAATACAATACAAAACTCTTTGTTGTACACCAGACATGAATATTAATTACAAAAAACAGTTATTATAATTATGTACAGACGCCAGCGCATCAAGCTACCTAAAATCTATCAAATTTCTTTTTTAGATTTTCAAATTTATAACAAAAGCATAAGGATAACATTCAGTTGGGGAGTCAGATTGGGGTAGCTTGATGTGCTGGCGTCTGTACAGAGGGTGGTATTATCGCTAGTTGCAACTTCTTCCAGAAAACATAATTATTTAATCAACTTACAGGCTAAGTTTCCATACTGTCCATATTTATACTGTGTTCTTATGATGGACAGGACTTATGTAAATGAGTGAAGGGTATTCGAGCAGCCGCGCGGCTGTGTGTTCTGGATTAAAGGGTCGGGACGCGTCAGTCTGTTTTTACAGCACCACATGTTGTTGAGGGCTTTTACACAAAACAAGCAACTGGAGAGGCGGACGATAAGTAGCTAAACGACCACATCTACATTTTTGGGGTCTATGTACAATATAGACCCTGCGCAGTTTGTATTAGAGATTACGTAAAAGGTTTATTGACAGCATCGGTCTTGTTTATTTTCAACTACATATTTATTATGATGGCGGCGTATTTTAGACGTTCTTGAACAAAAATTATATCGGAATCAGAATAACATTTATTTGCCTATTTTTACATACATAAACTCACGCCTATTTCCCGGAGGGGTAGGTAAAGACAATGAATTTCCATTTACCACGATCTTTGCACACCTCTTATGCCTCATTTACTATCGTTACATTCTTCATAAATGCTCGCCGGTTTAGGGTACTTCTGACCTGGTCTTTCTTGAGAACGTCTCCGATTTAGTCAGAGAATGTTCTACGAGGTCTTCCTCTTCCCGTTGTACCATTCACACAGGCCAGGTATACTTCTTTTGTGACTCTTCTTTCATTCATCCTTTCTAAATGGCCAAACCATTTTTGTGGCCCAAAATATCTCTGAGCAGAGGTGAGTCAGCTAACTTATGTCCTAATGGATTGATGTTTGCCGAGTTCTGTTTATTCTTTATATTTGAGAATAAACATACCACGTATTTTATATATTTATCTTATTTTATTTTAAGTACACGTGGAGCCTTCTTGCCACCGCTAGAATCCAAGTATGAAAATTTGTACAAGCATGTAGTTGTATAAATTCTGATAATGAATTTTTAAAATACGCTGTCTTCATAATAATTTCAAATATTTATTCAAATATATATGTATTTAAAATGAAATAATAAAATGATGGTATGTGGCTAATGGCAAAGAGATATTTTATAGTTAGATATTTTAAAAGAATACTTAATAAAAATGTACAAGATATTTTAGACAAACTGTAAAACAGACCCGGTTGTCCTGGTGTGTTTTTTACACGTTGTGTGTACTTTAATAAAAATGTAGTGCTGTGTATTATAATACTTTTTATAGTTAAGTACTTTATATTATAATACTTTATATATTTAAGTTAAGCATATCTCAGCTCCTAATTTTAAGTGAACTCCTCCTCGCAAAAAAGCCACTGTGGTTTATTTTATTCTATTAGGGAAGCTCACAGCTACATACAATTGGTTACAAATTTTGGTAAATAAATGCCAATAACGAGCTTCCAAAACTAGTTAACTAAATGGATGCATCTCCGGTCTACTTAATTAATTACAGTAATGACAATTCTACAATGGTTTTAAAAGATTGAGCCAATAGTACTATACAAAGATTTATACATTATCAATGAAATATCTAGTTAATTTGGATCTGGTAGAATTTTTGCTAGTAGTAAACAGATCAATAAAATCAAAACGACTGTTACCATTTAACTTGTTTAATTCATTGAATACTCTAGGCAGAAAGCTTTTAAAAAATTTATTATGTGAGGGCCACTTACATTACTAATATACCTTAAAAAGTTAACCACACTACCTCATCTCATCCCGTGGAGGGCGTGGAAGTCGACCCGAGAGAATATTTTCTAGAGAATAGGCAGCAGCATCTCTCTGTGTACTATATGACCATCGTACTGCGTTCGCCAACCCGTCTGCCAAGTATGACGATTATAGCATATCCTTAGGCCTTTTACCAGCAGTTGACGTCATCCAAACGACATAATGTTGATGTATCTTAGACTTACAATGGAGAATTAAATTATATATTAGTCTATCTTCTTTAAAGTCTCTAGATTTGCCATGTTACTGATGAAAAGACTTGTTCGTTTCATGATTACGTGAAAGATGCATAAATTATGTTCATATGTGGTGGTTCTTTAATTAATAGTAAGAATGAAAAATGTTAGCGAAAATTTCATTATTACACACTAATTGTGCCCCGCGGTTTCACCCGCGTTAAACTTTGTAAATTATAGTCTATCTGTTAATCCAGGGTTTCAGCTAACTCCATACCAAAGTTTACTACAATCGCTCAAGCCGTTTAGACGTGAAGAAGTAACAAACATACACACTCACACAGTCACACACTCACAAACTTTCGCCTTTATAATATTAGTGTGATTTGTTATTCGGATATACTATTACTAAAAAGTTTTATCAAAATCCTTACTCACTTTATTATCGTCGAAAAATTTTCCTGTAACTTTTAAGTTAGATTTTGGAGGCTTAAAGTAGAAATCCATTTAAAATTACATTGTTTGACATAATTTTTTTTATTGGAATTCCTTCTAAGTTAATTAAGAACAAACAAAGTGTTAATTCAAAACGTATATTTTTCATAGTGTAAATAGTACGAAACTATCAGCTGAAAATCGGAATCTCGAAATAGGCTTTATTGTTTTCAACAAGAATCATATAAAAAGGGCGACCTCTCTCGTAGATATTACAGTCCAAAGTGATACTGTTTTGATATTAAATAAGAAAATACTTTGTAAAAACACCAGCAATATATTTTCTCTCGTCCTTCGTATCTGACCCGGCCGTTATCTCAGACAGCGTCCACCGTTAAGATATTTTCCAGCTAACACGCCTTTGGTAAAAGTACGCTTCTAATCTTCCCTTGCTTTCACGGCTTTGTTTTAGAAAACCTCCCTAGGGTTGCCGCTCCCGTCTCACTGACTCGAAAGTACAGACGCCAGCACATCTAGCTACCAAAACCTGTCAAAATTCCCCAATTGAAAGTGAACCTTATGCTTATGTGACAAAGTTGAAAATCTATAAAAGAAATTTGACAGATTGGGGTAGCTGGATGTGCTGGCGTCTGTACATTATCTATGTCAATACTGTGAAACGGGTGAGCCATTTTACGAAAACATTTTGGTATATCGCGTGTATCCTTAAAATAAGGACCCGTGTGGGAACCATTACGCTGAGATTTCAGTCCCACAAACAGGCCTTAATATGAGGATATCGTTGCGTAATGTACTCACGGTGTATTCTTTCCGAAACACGATTTATGATATAAGGTATTAAGGGTTATTTTTCACCAGAACAAAGGTGCTGTCGATGTTCGATGGGATTACCTTTAGTGACGCCTGAACCCGAATCTATATCAGAACGTCGGGGAATGGACTAATATTCCATACATATTTGTCGCTAATATACTTATAACCGATTTACTAAACATTTAATGATATAATTTTTTTTTATTATTATTTAATATAGTACCAAGTATAGTACTTTATATGTATTACAATCTAGTCTAGAGACTAATAAATAATTTTATATTAACCTAAACTTCTACATAATTAATTCTAATAATCAGTCAACCGACTTTGTTTATTGTATTAGTCATATTTGTTAAGGGGAGTTAAGACACTTAGTTCATGTATTCTGTATAATTACATTATTGCTATCATTAAATACTAATCACGACACTAGTTCATAGGGTTTTGTTCTGTTTAAACGTCTCACTAGCTCTGTAATGTCGAGTAGCTGAATGGCCTCGACGTTCACATGATGTTGAAGCCTATGTTTATGAATGATATCATGAAATCCATAAATTTACAGGCACATTCTCTCTCCCTAAACTTCCTTGAATGATTATAATAATTGTAATAGACGAAAAAAAGCAATTATGTTACTTTTTTATAATATGTAATGGGGTTAACTATTCGTGAACCAAACAGGTAGACTCTATCAGAATATTAGCGCTGTCGCAATAGTGCTGCTAAGATTCTATAACAAACTTCCCAATGATATTGGAGAATTGTCTACGAATAAGTTTAAAAGAATTATTAGAGCCTGTGTAGCAGGGCATATTACAAAATTTCTGATTATTGAAGTGATAAAAGTGCTGGGGATTGAGTTGTTCTGAGTCAACACACATGATTGTAATAAATCTTAAGTATATTTTATTTTAAAAAGGATTTCTACTGAGTTTTCTGGCAGTGTTTCTCAGTAGCTGCCACGTCATGCACTGCACGGTAGGGTAAAAAAAATATGACGATTCCACATAAATGTAATTTTTTTATGGATTAAATAATTTTTGACTTTGACTTGATGCCTTTTCACCTAGAACTGACTATTTATAGTTTTTCATTATGTACTTTTCTGTTATTGTATAATTTGGTTGTTGGTTGGTATTCGTCTTGGTAATGAACAAATTATATATTCTTATCTCCACTATTTATATTACACCTTGCATATGAAGGTATTGCTTTCTATGTCATCCTCACATGGCGAACAATGTGAAAATACTAGCCCGCACTAAGGATATATATATATATCAATCCCTGTGCTGCTTAGGTGGCGGGGTACTTTACAAACATATAATAAACGGACACAAATTACATCCAGACTCAGAACAAGTATTTATAGGTCACACAAATATTTGTCGGACGCGGGATACGAACCCGGGACACGACGCGGCGAGGCGACTGTGTTAGCCGCTGCGCCACACGTGCAGTCAAAGAGTGATGGAATAGAAAGTGCTCCTGTGTTTGCGCACACACTTGAGCACTATAATATATCCCGCGCAGATGGCTTATCTCTATTGAGGCTGGCCGCCGTGGCCGAAATTCTGCTAGGAGGACATTATTATTATTTGGTTGTTATTTTCGTCCTGGTAAAGAATAAATGATTTTTTCTTATATAATTATATCTATTTCAATAGTGGTTAAATTACACCTTACATAGGTATTACTCTCTATCTCATTCTCAAATGGCAAACAACGTGAAAATTCTAGTCACACTAATATTATAAAGGCGAAAGTTTGTGAGTGTGTATGTTTGTTACTTCTTCACGTCTAACGGCTGGAGCGATTTCAATAAAATTTGGTGTGAAGTTAGCTGACACCCTAGATTAACACATAGGCTATAATTTATAAAGTTTAACGCGGGTAAAACCGCGGGGCACAGCTAGAATTTTATAATTGGCATTAAGTTTTGAAACAAATGAAAACATCAGGTAGCCTAAAAAACTATTTTGATTAAAGTCAATTTCCCAACAAAGAGAATCCAAATAAAATGAGCGCAAAACAATTTACTCCAGTCGTAATTTACGTACAACGTACGGACTTGGCATTCGGCAAATGATTGTTTCGTCTAACACTGTTATTTCCGTCTGAATACCAGTACAAAGACGGCTACTTACAGTTAGTGTAATCCGATTTAATCTGTACCAAGTAAGTGCTTCTAATACGGACACTATTTCACGTAGATAATTGCTTGGCGAGCGTAGTGGGCCAGATTAATGCCAGTGTCGACGACGCTGCGCCAACAATCCAATTTTCACTTATGATATTTGAACATATAACAAAGGATATCCTTCTGACTATGACATGTATGTATGACTTCTGAATATGACGGGCCTGTTGGCGTGGTTGGTAGATACGCTGCCTTTCACGCCGGAGGTCGTGGGTTCGATTCCCACCCGGGACAAATATTTGTGTGCATGAACATGTCTGTTTGTCCTGAGTCTGGGTGTAAATGCTCTATATAAGTATGTATTTACAAAAGCAAAATAGTTGTAGTATATCAGTTATCTGGTTTCCATAGTACAAGCTCTGCTTAGTTTGGGTTCAGATGACCGTGTGTGAATAATGTCCCAGGATATTATATTATTATTCTAATATTATGAACGCGAAAGTTTGTAAGTATGGATGGATGGATGTTTGTTACTCTTTCACGTAATAACTACGCAATGGATTTTAATGAAACTTTACAATAATATAGCTTATACATCAGAATAAAACATAGGCTACAATTGATAAAGATATTGTGTGAATTGTCCAAAATATGACGATAAGTGTCAAGTAAGTTGGAAAAATCTACCATCTGCGAGCTATTCCGGCGTGCTCTGTCAAAACCGCTAGAGGTGCACATCTTACTAATAATAGGTCTTTACCTATGAAATTGCCGTTTTGTATGAAAAAATTTAAACGAATTTTTTTCATGAATTTTTTTATTTGTATTAATCGAAGTAATCACCCATGCAATCAATGCATCTTTGCCATCGCAGTGGCAGTTTATTGATGCCCTTCTTAAAGATATCAGCTGGACGGGAGGCAACAAATTCTTCAAAGGCATTTTGTACTGCCTCTCGGGTATTGAATTTTTTTCCCGCCAAGAAGTTATCCAAATTCTGGAAAAAGTAGTAGTCTGTAGGCGCAAGGTCTGGTGAGTAGGGCGGATGACGGAGAGCTTCCAACCCCAGTTCTTGCAACTTGGAGACCGTCTGCTGTGCAGTATGAGGTCGCGCGTTGTCGTGCAGGAGCAGCGGAGACGAGCGATTGACCAATGCTGGTTGGAGATGCGCCAGCTTCTCCATCATTGTGCTCAGTTCTTCACAGTACACATCTGCAGTAATGCTCACCCCGTTTGGTAAGAAGCTGTGATGAATCACACCGGCGCTAGACCACCAAACAGTGACCATCACTTTTCTAGGGGTAAGTTTTCGTTTAGGGCATTGTTTAGGTGCTGAACCAGGATCCAACCAACTTGCTGAGCGCTTGCGGTTATCAAACAGAATCCATTTTTCATCGCAGGTAACAATGCGGTTCAAAATTCCTTCATTTGTGTGTCTGTTGAGCAGTGCAAGGCACGTCTCGACGCGTACTTCGCGCTGGCGATCATTGAGTTCGTGGGGCACCCATTTGTCAAGCTTTTTTACCTTGCCAATTTGACGCAAATGGACCAATATTGTTTTGACGCTAACGTCGAAAGCTGCTGCTAATTCAGCCGTAGATTGTGTATCATCAGCTTCCACAACCGCCTTTAATTCGTCATTGTCGACCAAAGTCTTCGGACGACCGCGAGGTTCATTTTTCAGGTCGAAATTTCCAGAACGGAAGCGAGCAAACCAATAACAGGTGGTGCGTTGGTTTGTAGTGTTAGCTCCGTAAACGTCGTTGATGTTGCGTGCCGCTTGTGCCGCGTTGCTGCCACGACGGTACTCATATTCCATAATTACTCGAATTTTTAACGTATCCATGATGACGAAAAAGATTGAAATGCGATGAAAATGTAACACTAATCAATAAAGAAATGACTACTTTTGGAAAAAAGAATCCATGTTTTTAAAATAAAATTAATTTGAAATTAGAATTCTTAGCCAAACAAAAATTATTTTGATTTGAAATGGCCAGTACTGCAGAACGGCAATTTCATAGGTAAAGACCTAATATTATAAATGCGAAAGTTTGTGAGTATAGATATATGTATGTATGTTTGTTACTCTTTTACGCCAAAACTACTTTATTATGATATAAGAACAAATGTTTTAAATAAAAAAAATAATTATTGGAAATAATAATATTTACTCTTTGTCGATAGAGAGAAAAACAATTAGTAAGTGCTGGAAAGGAAGATAGGTAAAAGGAGATCTATTTTAAACACAATAGTGAGTAGAAGACGGAAGATATGTCCTGGGACATTACACACGGCCATCTGATCCCAAACTACGCAGAGCTTGTACTATGGAAACCAGATAACTGATATACCTATTAATTTTATGTTGTAAATACATACTTATATAGAGTATACTCAGAACAAATAGACTTGTTCATGCACAAAAATATCTGTCCTAGGTGGGAATCGAACCTACGACCTGCAGCGTGAAAGGCCATCTACCAACCACGCCAACCGGGTCATAAATGTTATAGTACTTGTATAATGTATTTAGTTAATTGTTGCAATGTAGCATTTACCACTACTCAAATCATACATAGATTCACGCCTGTTTCCCAGAGGGGTAGGCAGAGGCAACGGATTTCCATTTGTCATCTTTTTGCACACCTCTTATGCCTCGTTTGATTATATTCTTCATACATGCTCGCCGGTTTAGGGTACTTCTTACCTGACGATTTTTGAGAACGTCTCCGATTTGGTCAGAGAACGTTCTACGAAGTTATCCCCTTCCAGTTGTACTATACACACAAGCCAGTTTCATTCAAATCATACAGCAACCATATCAAAGTTCATTAAAAACCAACAAGCTTTTAAGCAAACAATAGGTCATCATAAAACCATCTCCTTTGTTCAGTCCCAAACAGCTTTCTCGCAACAGTTGGCGTAATAAAACTTCATCTTAATTTAAATAAAAAGAGGGTTAATCCATGAATACATATACAAAATAGCCCCCAATCCCCCCTTCTATTAATCCCTTGTTAAGTTTTAAAGTTCCAAAAATCAATACGCAATATTTGGGACTTCGCCCCAGCTTCATATAGGCGTAAGTATTTAAAATTCAAATAAAGTTTTAACTCCCGCCCTCCAATTCATACTGTTTGATTACTCTTTTGATTACAAAGGGCGTCCTGTTCGGTCTATGAGGGTTCCAGGCCGGTCAGTTGATCGATAACCATCGCCCGGGGGTACCTTTCCACGCGTTTTGTGTATTTATGATCAAAGCTGATTTAAGTGGTATGAAAATTTATCGCGTTCATACTCGGTGTTTCCTTTTCCTTGAAGGACCGCGTTTGGGTCCACTTTATTTATGAGTTTTTTATTTATTTACCTTTTCTTTTATAATGTCTTCCTAACTGAATTGCGATAACGGCTGCCAATCTAACGGAGAATAGCCATCTGCGTGCACATTTGGGCACAGGGGCACTTTCTACTCCATCACTCTGATGATCCGATGGGACGACTAGCGACACGACCGGAAAGAGGTACAGGTTCAGCCTAGTTTGGGATCAGATAGCAGTATCTTATTTGTCCCAATATATTTTGCTTATGTGAAATTATAAAAAAAAACATGTTTCCATGTATTTTCTTTAAAAGTTAAAAATCGAATATGGAATACAAAAAAAAGTATTTTGACTCAAACAAACGAGGATGATTTAATTAACTGATATAATTAACTTTTTAATATTTCTTTTCCTTTTAATGGAGGATATAATGTAGCTTTATAAATGCAAATTGACTCTAACAATAACTCCTGCCTTATTACAATGTAATTCAATATCATTTTAATGCAGCGACTTTATTATCTCTTTACAAGTCATGCATAATTCATTACGAACATTTTATTCGAGGTACAGTCAGCATAAGCTATGTGGTAACGGGGGCAAATATCTGAATATCATCACCCCATCTCATCCCGTGGGGAGCGTAGAAATTGATCCGTTTTTAAAATCTTTTATTCATAAAAGAAAATCAAATTAACAATTAAATTGTTCCTCGCCAAGCGACAAAGCTTGTTGGCGAGACGCGCTCGTTTATTTAATATTAAAGGTATATATAAGGTATAGGTATACAATTATAATTATACTATATACTTGAATATTTTAAAATCTTAAATCTATGTTAAAGCTGAAACACATCAAAGAGAACAAAAAATAAAACCGGCCAAGTGCGAGTCGGACTCGTTCATGAAGGGTTCCGCAGCAGCAAGTATTACAGTTGATTAAATTAAAGTTAAATTGCGGTTTACGATTTATGACGCATTTAAAAAAACTACTTATTAGATTTCGTTCAAACTAATTTTCGTTGTTAGTTTACATGGTAATGTCCATCATATATTTTTTTTAGTTTTATCATTCTCTTATTTTAGAAGTTACAGTGGAAAAATGAGGGGACGCTCATTTTTCCACTTTGGAAGTGTCTCTCGCGCAAACTATTCAGTTTAAAAAAAATGATTTTAGAAACCTCAATATCATTTTTGAAGACCTATCAATAGATACACCACATGTACGGCAACGATGAAAAAAAAATGTTGAGTTTCAGTTCTATGTATGGGGAACCCCCAAAATTATTATTATTTTTCTATTTTTGTGTAAAAATCTTTATGCGGTTCACAGAATACATCTACTTACCAAGTTTCAACAGTACAGCTCTTATAGTTTCGGAAAAAAATGGCTGTGACATACGGACGGACAGACAGACAGACATGACGAATCTATAAGGGTTCCGTTTTTTGCCATTTGGCTACGGAACCCTAAAAAACAGCTAATCTCGACACGCGGTAGCGTTTCAATCCAAGTTCAAGCATCTTAAACTAGCCGATCCACTGGATCGCGTGCATGAAACTCACTGATATCAATGTCACATTCGCCGAGCAGTATGTACTTATGCTTGCGTTTTAAAAAAAAATAGTGAATATGTATCTACCTATCTGGTGACGGGGCGCAGCTTCTTTCTGAGTACTATGGCCATAATACCGCAATCACCAACCTGTCTGCCAAGCGTGGGGATTATGGCATATCCCCAAAATGATTCTTGTGGGAAGTTTTTGTTCAGCAGTGGATTTCTTTCAGCTGTAATCGTCTTTCAAAATATTACAGCTCATAGCAAATTACTCTCATTGGTCCATCAGTGATAGGAGAGGTTAATTACCTAGGCGTGCCGAGTGTCTATAGATGGGTGACCGACAAAAGGGATTAATTTCGTGAGGATATCCATGTTTCAGAGGGCAATTTATGCAGTCGGTTGTAGTCGTTTGAAGACGTAAAACCCTTTTAGAGGCCTATTAGTCGGCTTGAATCTCTATAATATTGTTAAATGTGTTAAATTTCACAACGATTTACATACATAATAAAGTCATTTAAATATAAATGTACCTTACAATATTGACGGTCACCATAGCCTAGTTGGTAGTGCTCCTGCCTACGAAGCTAGTGGTCCTGGGTTCGAATCCCGGTAAGTGCAAATATTTGTGTGATGAGCACGAATATTTGTTTCTGAGTCATGGATGTTTTCTATGTATTTAAGTATTTATCTATCTATATAAGTATGTATACCGTCACCTGGCACCCATAGTACAAGCTTTGCTTAGTTTGGGGCTAGGATGATCTGTGTGACATTGTCCCTATGTATTATTATATTATTATTATTATTATAATATCATTCTTCATTTAAGAATTTATGTAATGATGGTTTAAAGATCATCAAATCTCTAAATATCTACATCAAATCCATCCTGGTATATAAGAATTGACGATATACTTCCGGATCTAAAGATGGCTCATTAAAATAGGCTTTAACATTATGTGAACGTCGAGGCCATCCAGCTGCTCAATATTACAGAGCTAGTGAGATAATTAAAGAAAACAAATCCCTTTGAACTGGTGATAAAAATAATATAATTATAAAGAACACATGAACGTGTCGTTCCCTTAACAAATATGAATAAGGAAAGTCGGTGGACTGATTCTTAGAATGAATTATGTTTATGTAGAAGTTTAGGTTCATATAAAATTACTTATTAGTATCTAGGCTAGATTGTAATACATATAAAGTATTAAATGTGGTAATATAAAGTATTAAAAGTATTTTTTTGACTCTTACATTATGCATTGACATTATTTTTTCAATCCCATTATACTTAGACAAATCGGCAAACGGTGGGAAACATTATTAAACAATTAAACAACAAAAAAAGTCCAGGCTACGACGGAATCCGAGCTCAAGACCTCAAGTACATTTCTGAAAAACTGATACCAGTAATTACTCATCTAATCAACAGCTGCCTGCGAACCGGCATATATCCCGACCTGCTCAAGATAGGAGTCATTCGTCCTATATATAAAAAAGGAAAACGCAATGACACCAATAATTACCGTCCTATAACTGTACTTTCTTGTGTCAATAAGATCATTGAACGGTACATAGGAAATGAAATCAATAAGTTTCTACAAAAATATGACGTAGTAAATAAAAAACAATTTGGTTTCCAAAAAAAAAGGAGCACCACTCAACTATTGCGTAGTTTTACTGATGAGGTTAACGGGTACCTAAACGATAGGAAACATGTATTAGCTGTGTTTATAAACTTCAGCAAAGCGTTCGAAGTGCTCCGGAGTGACATACTCTATGACAAGCTGGCACAGAACGGTATACAAGGACCTCTACTGGAACTGCTTAAAAACTATCACACCAATAGATACAACATGGTCAAAATACAAAATCAATTCAGTGAGCAGATACAGTCCACCAAAGGCACGGCCCAGGGTTCGATTATAAGTCCAACAGAATACCTATTGTATGTTAACGATATGATCAATGTCATAACAAGCGCAGCATCGGTGTACCAATTTGCAGATGACACCTGCATAATAGTGAGTCATAGAGACCTGCACGAGGCACAAAAATATCTACAACATAATTATGATCAGTTATGTAAATGGGCCCACGACGCGGGGCTTGTAATAAATGCATCAAAAACGAAAATAGTTCATATACATTCATCACACAATAAATCTGACTCGCCTACAGTGATAGCCCACGAACATGCTTGTCTGCATAACTTGTGTAGTAATAATACGAGTAACTGCCATTGTCCAAAATTAGAAATAGTTAACAGCCATATGTACATTGGACTATTGATTGACAGCCGCTTTTGCTGGGGTCCTCATAAAGATTATGTATGTAATAAACTGAGGTCTATTATCGGAAGGCTTGCTGTTCTAAAATACAAATTGCCATATAAAGCGTTGAGAATGCTATACATGGCCCTAGCAGATTCAGTGATAAGCTATGGCTTAAGCAGCTATGGAAGAACATACCCTACTTACTTAGCAGATGTATATAAACTGCAATTAAAGTTGTTAAAGGTAATTGCCCCCAAACATATAACAAGAAAATATAAAGATAGTGAGGAAGATCTATTCAAATATTGCAAAGTAATAAACGTATATAACAAAGTAAAATACCTAACTCTTTCTGAAGCGACACACCCGGAGTTGCTTATCGAATATAAAAGACCTGGGTTTCTGAGATCAGTCACATATCAAAACAAATACACATTACCCAAAACAACAAATTTGTACGGAACGAGAGTTGCAGGCTACCTGATACCCTCTTACCTGAATAGCCTACCAGAAGATCTACAAACATTGTACAAAAATGGTTCCAAAAGCTTTAAGCACAAATGTAAAAAGTTTTTCTTAGAAAAGGGTGTCAGTTAATTATTATTGTATTGTATATTTTATATTGTAATGATTGAATTTTTGTATGATCTACTCATTATGTATCAATTATACCTTCCCATGTATTCGTACTAACCGTGTAATACGGTGCACGTGAACGGCTCGCCGGTACCCAGATAAACCCGGTGAGGTTTTCGTGGTACGGCATGCAATATTGTGAATTTAATATAAGTTTATTGAAAATAAAAATCTAAAAAAAAAAAAAAACTTATTTGTGTGATGAGAACGAATATTTGTTTCTGAGTCATTGATGTTTTCTATGTATATAAGTATTTATCTATCTATATAAGTATGTATATCGTCGCCTGGTACCCATAGTACAAGCTTTGCTTAGTTTGGGGCTAGGATGATCTGTGTGACATTGTCCCGAGATATATTATTATTTTGCTACTTTCGATATAATTTTGTTACTTTTGTCATTATTTTACTAGTTTATTCAATTAATTGTCATTTTAATGCAATGCAATGCGTGGTTATAATGTATCTACTGATTATTAAATTGATGATGATCTATTTAAGATGATGTAAAAATAAAAAGTACTGTTGGCATGCCTTAATTTAAGGTAGAATATGGAGCACAATACCAACACTATAACAACTTGTACTTTTAACCTGTATTCTGTCAATAAAAATTATTATGATTATGGTACTTTATGAAACATAAAAAATCAGAGATTCGTCTGTTGTAATGTTATACTTTTCTGTATTTGTTATATAATTTGCACGGAAGGTTAGGAGCAATGCACATCAATGAAACTAGCTAGTTGGTTACACACTGATTTAATGTCAGATGAAGGTGACAGGCGGGGCGCAGCCCGCACCCTTAGACGCATCTTCGCATGCACACGCACACATACGTAACAGTATTCAGATGTGGATAGCATAAGACGGGCAAGGCCTCATTGGGGGAGGCCTATGTCCTGGGGTGTCTTTCGGCTGATATGGTGATTATGATGACGTACAAATCTATAATTACAATTGAGGCTTAGATACACCACTATGATCCACAGACAGAGCATAAATGAAAGCACAACATGCTTTAATAAAGGTAATTAAGAAAGATAATAACCAACTTAAGGGTGTATTAAAGTTGCAAGACCCAACTTTGTTTATATAGTTCCATTATTACAATAATTTATAGGGTGAAAGTTAACATAAAAGAGAAAAAGTAATAATATGAATAAAGTAAAAAAACAATCTTAAATTAGATAATATATGTTAATAGAAAGCTCTTATATTAGTGTGTGTGTGTGTGTGTGTGTGTGTGTGTGTGTGTGTGTTTGTGTGTGTGTGCGCGTGTCTTTAAAATTATGCCGCGGCATCGAAAGGTATTTTTATTGCACGGCATTAAAAGACGCGCCACAGGCTCCCGTAGCGGGATAGGTAATATATCTAAGCAGCTAGTGTGCGCTGACTCTCGGCAAAATCCCTTGCCATGCCGTCCCGGTCTGCTTAGGCTCTAGTTGCTGCTCCGGTAAAAAATATATTTTGCTGACTGTACTTAAGTTAAATAGGACATTTAATTATTTTTCTTTTTAAACCACGTTCATTGTTTAGAGCTTAGTCACTTTTTTTTCTCATTAAACCTACTATCATAAAAGCCACCCGACATTTTAATTACTCGTAAATAGGGTGATGCTTTTATTTGCGAAAAACTGCCGACTTATGCAAGACGTAAAATATTCACGAGGACCGAATAATGATGCGCTACAAAATTCAGCCATTTGCGGCTATTCATTTCTGAATAAAAAGTAAATAATTAAAAGATCTAATAATAATATATAAGCTAACAATAATTAGATAAAACTACAGAAACTCTTTTTACACAATAATAGGCGTAGAATACGCCTTTGACGGTCACCGTAGCCTAGTTGGCAGTGCTCCTGCCTACGAAGCTGGTGGTCCTGGGTTCGAATCCCGGTAAGTGCAAATATTTGTGTGATGAGCACGAATATTTGTTTCTGAGTCATGGATGTTTTCTATGCATATAAGTATTTATCTATCCATATAAGTATGTATATCGTCGACTGGTACCCGTAGTACAAGCTTTGCTTAGTTTGGGGCTAGGAAGATCTGTGTGACATTGTCTAAAAAAAAAAAAAAATCCCAAAGTGTCCAGAAGGCTGGTCTCTGGCAATGCTGATCCTCTGACCCAAGAACAGGCCAGCCCTCTGGTCATGGGAAGCGTCGATCAATCTTTTAGCGTTTTCACAAAATATCAAATGTGCGTTAATTAGATATCAAAGTAAAAATAAAATATGTCGTGTGATTAAGTTTCTTTTTTCGGGCCTGTTGGCGTGGTCATAAATACTTGCCTTCCGCGCCGCAGGTCGTGGGTTGGCTTCCTACCCAGGACAGATATTTGTGTGCATGAACATGTCTAAGTATGTGTTTACAAAAAGAAAAGTAATATCTATACATATAATAAAATCGTAGGAAATTCAAAACTGTACATTGAATATTTTTTTTAAATGATACTTGGGGCGTGATCTACAATAGATATCAAAGCCAAAAATATAGTTTTTAAAATTTTTGTCTGTTTGTCAGTATGTATGTCCGGGCTAAACTCAAAAAGTACTGCATGGATTTACTTCAAATTTTACATGAATATTACTAAGAGGTCGGGTCAACATATAGGCTACATATTATCACGCTATCACCTTCGGGGGAGGAGCTGTGATAATTTATAAAATTTAACGCGGGTAAAACCGCGGGGCACAGCTAGTTTGTAATATATCCGTTATCTGGTTTTCATAGTACTATTATTACAATATCTTTTTAAGTTCTTTATATGTAATAGGATGGCGAACGAGCAACTGGGTCACCTGTTGGTAAATGATCACCGCCGCCCATGGACACTCGTAACGCTATAGAAGCCGCAAGTATGTTTCCGGCCAAAAAGACGTAATTTTTTTTTTCCTTCAGTAGGCTATAACGAGCAAGTAGGTCACCTGATGGTAAGTGATCACCGCCGCCCATGGACACTCGCAACACCAGAGGAGTCGCGGATGCGTTGTCGGCCTTTAAAAGTCAGCAAACAAGTGTTGCTGGCCCTTCCCCCACCCCAATGAGCTCTGGCGACTTTGCTCACACTCGGAAACACAACATTAAAATTATTAATGTTATTATTAAGGAGTGTCTTCTGCATCAGCATGTCTAAGTAAATAGTTAAAATACATTTACAAAAAGAAAAGTAATATATGCAATATATTTTCCGTAGTACTATTATAACAATATCTATTTAAGTTCTTTATATGTAATAGGATGGCGAACGAGTAACTGGGTCACCTGATGGTAAGTGATCACCGCCGCCCATGGACACTTGCAACACTATAGAAGCCGCAAATATGTTTCCGGCCTTTAAGAACGTTAAATTTCACATTAAAATCCTTCAAAGTAAAGCTGAAAACTTCTTTCATAAACTAAGTAAATACCTGAACCCAAAAGGTAAATATAAAAAGCGTTTTATAGTAAAAAAGCTCGACAAAAAACGTTCCACGGAAACCATTTGCTTCATTGTACTGCATTTATTTGTAGTGGCATTAACAGGAAATACAGCCATTGTCAGAATAATCGTTTAAATGTTTACACAGAGTAACGTAGACTCCTCTAGTGAGTCTTGCTAATCAACAATTTAGCTTTAGTAGTAGAAATTGTGTTACTGGCTGAGTTTCGGCTACAGCAACCGATCTCTATAGTGGGACACGGGATGTGTTTGGGTGATGATATTCTACGCCGTCACCATACAGCGAATTGTAGTGGTCTTCGTTTATGGAAGTGTTTGTTATACATCCTGCGTATTTGGCTTGCCTCTATAGAGATCGCCTGCTGCAGCTGAAACTCACTAAGATGGGGTAGACGTAGAAAACGTCCCAGGGTAACTAACAGAAAACTGTAAGTAAGTTATGTTGGCAACATCGGTTCAACAACACCATCCAGCGGTGAAGTTACTACCAGAACCAAGTGTTTATTATGGCTGCGCGCGAGCGGAGCGGGATCTTTTGCAGTCAAACCGTTGAAGTGATAACATAATATAATTTATTGATTGCTCAAGTTGTTATTTTGAAAGTGATAATTAATAAAAGAGTTTTGGGAGTTTGATATTTTATTGAAATATAGGAGGTTTGATGACAGTAACTAACTCTTTATTGTATAACAAAACTACGAACAAAAAGAAACACAAAGACAAAAAGAACTATTAACACACAGATTGAACAAATGGCGGCCTTATCAATAGGTGTGAACGCTTCCAGGCAACCGTTGAATGGATCAGGAGCGAAGAAAAGTTGGGTATTTACTGACATATTCAAAGAAAGGATACTTTTTTAAAACACGGAGATGCTCAGAGTTTAAACCACTTTGCTGGTCACCCATCTTGCCGATCACTTACAGACCTGTGAGAGCATCTGGCTGTGATCGTTTAAAATTAGGATGCATTTGAAGTATAAAGTGTTCTTTTATAAGCCATTTTTATAAAAATTTCTTAATATAATATAAGGAATAAAAAGAACATATTTTGAAAAAAATGTGGAGATCGATAAATTCATTTATTATATACCTATACATACATACGGGCCTAATGTAAAGACGGAAATCGATTAAAAATACAACCATATTATGTTGATTTCGTAGGAACTATTACAAAGAATCGGAATGATTTCCGTGCGTGCCTTTGATAAAAATGATTGATGGATAAACATGAAAATTATACCTTATTTATTGTGCTATTTTGACTTGTTCCTTGATCAACACGCACTATACTCGTATATTGTGTCCCATTTCGATAGATCAGAAACGCAAAATTAATAAAAAAGTTATTTATAAACCTACATCTATTTATCTATACATATAATAAAATCGTAGGAAAGTCAAAACTGTACATTGAATATTTTTTTTAAAGGATACTTGGGGCGTGATCTACAATCGATATCGCAGCCAAAAATATAGTTTTTAGAATTTTTGTCTGTTTGTCTGTATGTATGTCCGGGCTAAACTCAATAAGTACTGCATGGATTAACTTAAAATTTTGCATGAATATTAAGACGCCGGGTCAACATATAGGTTACAAATTATCACGTTATCGCCTACGGGGGAGGAGCTGTGAAGTTTAACGCGGGTAAAACCGCGGGGCACGGCTAGTACATAATGAAATCATTTTATTGATTTTATGATATTTTATGGACACATTTTAAGAAACAAGAAGACTCAGTCTAAGAAAAGTGTCCATTATTAACATAACCATAGTATGTGTCCACTAGGCCAAATTTCGGCCACGGTAGCCTGCCTTAAGACATAATTTAGTGCACTAGTACGTACGCAAACCCAGGAGTACTTTCTATTCCATCGCTCTCATGATCCGATGGGACAACTAGCTCACTTTTCAGCCTGACCCGGAACTAAATCCAGGACCTCCTCATCTCCGGTTGAACACGCCACCCCTTACGACGAGGCCTTACTAGTTAAATTACAAACGATAGGACAGCTAAGTTGTACGATGAGTTCTCAACGCCGACATCGATCTCAAAGTCATCTAGTAGGTCAACTTAGATAGCAATTATGAAGCAAATAGATAGATCAGAGCCGTATTGTCGCGAACGGAACTCAGTGGCATAGTTTAAGCTTTAAAGAAATTTTACAATAATAGGTCAAAACATCATCATCATGTCGTTTTCTTATTAAACTGCCTGGATAATGTAAATATCACAAAACACGTGGCAATAATCTTTTTCTTATTAAACTGCCCGCATTCACATTCACATTCATATTTATCGTAATATTTTTATACTTTGACAGTTTTGATAGGTAAACACAGCAATGACGCAATACTAGTTGTTTATGTTCTCTTTGATGACATTTAAAGTGGTTGGAGTCGCAACCAAACGACGATCGATACGCATGATAATTTTGTAATTTAATTAGTAGTTTTTTAAGCGCTATCGGAAGATCAGCGTTACAGTAATCATTATCATTTACTGAAACATTTGCTGAGGTAAACGCCTTTCATATTTAGTACTTATAATGTTGCATGCTTCATAAGTATTATATAAACTAAACACAATTAGTTATATCGTCTTAGATGTAAACTAAGTTAAGGATTATCTGTGCTTGTTGGGAATAAACCTTTTTTATTTATTTATATCAGCCGAAATTCGTCCACTGCTGGACAAAGGCTTCCCGAAAGATCTCTACTTTTGCCGGTCTTGCGCTATCCACATCTAGCGGTTCACACCGACCCGCACGAGATCATCGGTCCATCTTGTAGGGGGCCTGCCCACGCTGCGTCTACCGGTTCGCGGTCACCACTCGACAATTAGTCAAATTCCTGAGAATTATGTGAAATGTTCACATAACTCGAGAATTAATAATAATAACAATATCTGGGGACAATGTCACACAGATCATCCTAGCCCCAAACTAAGCAAAGCTTGTACTATGGGTACCAGGCGACGATATACATACTTATATAGACAGATAAATACTTATATACATAGAAAACATCCATGACTCAGAAACAAATATTCGTGCTCATCACACAAATATTTGCATTTACCGGGGTTCGAACCAAGGACCACCAGCTTCGTAGGCAGGAGCACTACCAACTAGGCTATGGTGAATTATGTGAAATGTTCACATAACCCGAGAATTATGTGAACTTTTCTCCTAAATCCTAACAGGATTACATTTACAATTAATATTTTTATTTAGTCCTAGTAACTGTTGTAAATTTTTTTACATTTTTTTGCGGTTCTTGAAGCGAGTAGCGTTTCACGGGTAAATATTACGACTCATGAAATGTTGACAGCTATCACTTGACCAAGATGGCGGATACGCGCTGTCAAAGTTTTGACAGCATGTGTGGTGCAGCGGCTAAGACAGTCGCCTCGCCGCTTCGTGTCGCGGGTTCGAGTCTCACGCTGGACCACTATTTTTGTGACCCATACATAGTTTTTCTGAGTCTGGATGTAATTTGTGTCAGTTTATTACATGTTTGTAAAGTACTCCGCGATTAAAATCGTTAGTGCGGGAGTAGTCTTTAAAAAAAAAGTTAATGCAGCCGATTACTGATTACCTTACAGAACATAATTGTCAGCCAATGTTCTGTTAAACATAAAACATGGACATCACAGTTTTCTATAAATAAACTTAATTCGAACTCCTAGCCGGGCAGGCCCTGAATGTTCTGATGTACAACATTCAAACCGTTCAGGCCATCCGTTGTCCTTACACCTAGTTTAAACTAATTGTTTTAGTATTACTACTAACGTCCAAGTCATTGTTCATACTATACATAGGTAAGATGAAAGTACCAGAGTCAAATAAATTTAAATTGTCAGAGGTTAGAGTAGTGATAGTGCTACTCTGTGATAATCTATGATTATCTGTGTCATTCAAAAAGTTAAATGCTAACAATTTAGCAATTTATTTTTTATAGAAATATGGTAGGTACATAGTACCATCTGTCAACTTAAAATTACATTTATCAATAGATGAGTTAGTGTCAAAATAGGACACAAACTGGTTAGGATGGCAAAAGTTATACATTGTCATGTTAAGATCATAAATATACCTATTTTGCTTCTCAGTCAGGGTTGAGCAATAAGGCAGAGCACATAATACAAATTTTATATTTAGTTTGTAATGTAAGTCTCTCATCTTATGAATTGTAGCTACAAGATGTTTCCTACTCACAGACAAGCTATCTCCATAGAGCATAATAAATGTCTTGTACTCATTCTCTTGACAAAGTGAATACATTTTTTTACTTATTGGCAATAACTGGCACCAGGTAAGCATACATTTAGAGTTGGTACATTGCATTGCTTGTTTATTATTGCACTAAAATGTTGACCTAATTTATCTGGAATTATGCAAACTTTTTTACATTTATTACTGCTAGGTGTCAAAGATAAATAAGTAACCATAATATCCAGGAACATTATTCACACGGCCATCTGATCCCAAATTAAGCAGAGCTTGTACTATGGAAACAATTATTTTTCTTTTATAAATACATACTTATATAGATAATTCCACCCAGATTCAGGACAAACAGATATGTTCATGCACACAAAAATCTGTGGATCGGACTCATAACTTACGGCGTGAAAGACTAAAGTATGTACATACACCAGCACATCCAACTACCCCAATCTGTCAAACTTCTTTTATGGATTTTCAACTTTATCACAATAGCATAAGGTTTGCGTTCACTTGGGGAAATTTGATAGATTGGGGTAACTTGATGTGCTGGCGTCTGTACCTACCAACCTTGCCAACTAGCCCGTCAAATAAAA
The DNA here is from genome assembly GCA_951640165.1 of Pseudoips prasinana. Classification (NCBI taxonomy): domain Eukaryota; kingdom Metazoa; phylum Arthropoda; class Insecta; order Lepidoptera; family Nolidae; genus Pseudoips; species Pseudoips prasinana. The sequence goes on along the minus strand of OX621259.1, from coordinate 25,043,078 downwards.
ATAATATGAGTATTTCATAATCAAATATAGAAGGTTTTTTGACATTGATACGTTAGTATCATATATCATCTTAATTAGAATATTATTTATTATGTCCTAGTTTAATTGAATTGTCTCTTTTTGTTTAACGAGTATAATGTGAAGAGCGGGGCATCCTAACACAGGTATTTTATTACTTAAAAGGAATGCCCCGACCATAACTACGAACCACATTGTAAGAAACTGAAAATAAACTATTTTTATTTAGTATTTATTAGTATAATTCATGTAACATCTGTTAAAAGATGCCATGTTAAACTAATCTTATCACTTGACCTACCCGTCATGGAAATATGGCATATCCGCCGTATATTACGATAATGAATGGTCCATTTAATGCCGGACCTCACAGTTAAATTCCTATAAATAAGATCTAAAGGTCTGCACTTAGAATGACTTGTGGGGGGGCTGTCAGCCACAAAAGGGACTAGCATTATTATTTCCTTGATAAAATCCTTCTGGTCAAATGACCAGCCATCTGTGCGGGACATATTATTGTGCACAAGTGTGTGCGCAAACATAAGGTGCACTATATATCGCTGATGTTCTATTATATCGCTCTCATCTTCCGATGGGATCGCGAGCGACACGCCGGAAAAGAGGTCAGGTACAGGGGCTCTACGGGCTAAGTCGCCGAACATCGATTTATTAAATGGCGTTCAAATTAATAAAGGTTAAAAATGACTTAATTAATCGTTACATCGGCTTCAACGTTGACAATCGATTCTGGACCATTTATGACGTCACATGTGCTCATGGAAGCCGATTTAACGATTGATTAAGTCATTTTTAACCTTTATTTATTTGAACGCCATTTAAGAAATCGATGTTCGGCAACTTAGCCGGTACCGCCCCAATAACGATGGCTTTACGTGCTCTCCGGCGCACGGGGGTTTAATCAATCGTTACATCGGCTTCAACGTTGACAATCGATTCTGGACCATTTATGACGTCACATGTGCTCATGGAAGCCGACTTAACGATTGATTAAGTCATTTTTAACCTTTATTTATTTGAACGCCATTTAAGAAATCGATGTTCGGCGACTTAGCCGGTACCGCCCCAGGAACGATGGCTTTACGTGCTCTCCGGCGCACGGGGGTTTAATCAATCGTTACATCGGCTTCAACGTTGACAATCGATTCTAGACCATTTATGACGTCACATGTGCTCATGGAAGCCGACTTAACGATTGATTAAGTCAATTTTAACCTTTATTTATTTGAACGCCATTTAAGAAATCGATGTTCGGCGACTTGGCCGGTAGCGCCCCACAACCGATGGCTTTACGTGCCCTCCGGGGCACGGGGGTTTAATACCGCCAGCTTGTAGACTTCGGGCTGATACTGAGAAATTTTCTTAACCATGAAACTCGTAAATCACTTTTCGGTCTGACCCGGGATTTGAACAGAGGATATCTTTATCTGCGGTTGAACACGCTATCGCTAGACCAACGGGTGTTCCTTATAAGAGTGAATAAATATATAAAATAATCAATGCTTTACTAATCTAAAAAGTGTTGTCTGCATGACTCCTATCATCTATACATATTATAAAATCGTAGGAAAGTCAAAACTGTGCATTGAATATTTTTTTTAAGGATACTTGGGGCGTGATCTACATTCATTACAGAAGCCAAAAATACAGTTTTTAGAATTTTTGTATGTTTGTCTGTACGTATGTCCGGGTTAAACTCAAAAAGTACTGCATGGATTTACTTCAAATTTTGCATGAATATTAATAAGAGGTCGGGTCAACATATAGGCTACATATTATCACGCTATCACCTACGGGGGAGGAGCTGTGATAATTTATAAAGTTTAACGCGGGTAAAACCGCGGGGCACAGCTAGTACATATAATAAAATCGTAGGAAAGTCAAAACTGTATATTGAATATTTTTTTTAAAGGATACTTGGGGCGTGATCTACAATGGATAACGAAGCCAAAAATATGATTTATAGAATTTTTGTCTGTTTGTCTGTATGTATGTCCGGGCTAAACTCAGAAAGTACTGCATGGATTTACCTCAAATTTTTCGTGAATATTACTAAGAGGTCGGGTCAACATATTATTATAGGCTACATATTATCACGCTATTAAAATTATACAGGGGAGGAGCTGTGATAATTTATAAAGTTTAACGCGGGTAAAACCGCAGGGCACAGCTAGTTTATAATAAAATGCCAAAGAGTTGGAAAGAGCTTACCAATGATGCTTAGCAATAAAAATAAAAGTAAAGTAATTTTTTGTGGCCAAACTTTATTATAATATTAGGTGTTTTCATGAAAATATCTAAAGTTTTAACCAAATATATAATTAATAATAATAAATTAATCAAAATATATCTGGTATGATTAATTTTAAAATCAAATTAAGTATGTAAACATTATATCTACCTACTTATTGATCAACATATAAAATAACGTAGACAATATTTTAAAAAGTAACGATATACACAAGTAAAAGTAGTAAATGCATTATACTTACATATTTATATAAATTTAATTATAATTAAATACCGTAAAACATAGGTACAGACCTCAGCACATCCAGCTATCCCAATCTGTCAAATTTCTTTCATAGCTTTTCAACTTTATCACATAAGCATAAGGTTCACTTTCAATTTGACAGATTGGAGTAGCTTGACGTGCTGTCGTCTGTACCTCCGCATCGTTTACGGGGAACGTGCACATAAGGCTGGCAGCATTGCCACGCTGATAGCAATGCTGCCAACATTATTTGTTTCTAAAATGATCTATAGATTTATTTATAGAGACGGACCACAGTATCATTAAGTCCATTTGTCAATCCATCTCTTTGTCTGTCCACCCGCGGATTAAGTTTAGCTCGGAAACTCCGGGGATTACAAAGCTGGAATTAAGCATTATTACATAAAAGTACTTATAAGACTTTTTAGTTGTTTACTCTGTTTACTTTGACGGGCTGGTTAGCGTGGTTGATAAATTCTTGCCTTTCACGGCGCCGGTCGTGGGTTCGGTTCCCACCATGGATAGATTTTTTTTTAATAAATATCTAGGGACAATGTCACACTGATCATCCTAGCCCCAAACTAAGCAAAATTTACCAGGCGACGACATACATACTTATATAGATAGATAAATACTTATATACATAGAAAACATCCATGACTCAGAAACAAATATTCGTGCTCATCACACAAATATTTGCACTTACCGGGATTCGAACCCAGGACCACCAGCTTCGTAGGCAGGAGCACTACCAACTAAGCTATGGTGACCGTCATAGATGTTTTGTGCATGAACATATCTGTTTGTCCTGTGTCTGGTTGTACTTATGTATATAAGTATGTATTTATAAATGAACTTATATGTAGTATATCATATATCTGTTTTCCATAATAACCTCAGCTTAATTTAGGATCAGATGGCCGTGTGTGAATAATGTCCCTGGATATTATTATTTATTTTATGCGGATAGCGCAAGACCGGCAATTGTGGAGATCTTTGGGGGAGGACTTTGTCCAGCAGTGGACGTCTTTCGGCTGATATGATGATGATGAATATATACATGACTGGTTATTAAACTTATCAACAATTAATCGAGAGAGATTATTGTAAAGTAGTATCTCGTGTGAGAGTCTATACTCATAAATTGGAACCATCTTAGAATACAGTAAGTTGTGTAAAATTTCAGATGTTAAGCAGAGCTAACTTTTCTTTTAAGATAAACTAAGTAGCTATTTTATTTTTATCTGTGTCGGCATCTTAATAGAGTCCAGATAGTATACAATTTACTGTACTATAAGTCGAGGATATATAAAGGAATAGTCTCAATATCTCGAGTGGATTGTCATTTGGCGACGGAGTCAGTCGTTTGAGGTTAACGTTGGTGACTCACTACAGTGTTGTAAGTAACTGGCTTGCATCTAAAAATCAGTTTTTAAAAGTCAACCTCTGTTCTAGGGTAATGAATCCTTGTATCACGGGGTACTTCACAAAGACAGAATTAATGGACAGATACCCAGACTCAGAACAACTATTTATGGGTCACACAAGAAGTTGTCCTTGGCGGGAATCGCATCTGGGACATGAAGTGATGAGGTAACAATCTTAACCGCATACTTAATAATAATATTAATCTCCTTCGGGCCAAATTTCTACCACGGCGGCTTCTCTCAATAGAGACTAGCAAACTGCGCAGGTCATATTATAGTACACAAGTGTGTGCGCAAACACAGGAGCACTTTCTATTCCATCAATCTTATGATCCAATGGGACAACTAGCGACACGATCGGTAAGAGTACAGGACCGATGGCTTTACATGCTCTCCGAGGCACGGGGGTATAATACCGCGATACGGAGAATTTTTTTTTCGGAAAAATCCCATAATTACTTTTTGGCGTGACCCGGGATTAGAAACTATCTTATTATCTGCGGTTGAACACGTTACCGCTAGACCAACGAGGCATTAAAGTCGCTTACTTACTTAGGTACTTATCGTAAAGGTAGTGGTTACCCCGTTGTTAGGGTTGTTCCAGCCGCCCTTAGGCTATTCCTTTGGTGCCTTTGCAGCTGGCCTTTTTAGTTGCAATTCTTTCATTTCTAGAGGCTCTTGCCTCGTTATATCATTCAATTATGTCCTTTCCTCTGGAGGGAAATGGCAAATTTCAAACTCCTGATTCTTTCTGATTAAATTTGTTGCGAGCTCCAAGACAGTAGCAGCAATTCCCGAGGGCATGTCTGAGCTTCACCGCTCAGTGTAATTGCATTTTTTACCACTGTCGATCCTGGCTTGCAGGAGTTGCAGTGGTAGGTAAGAGGGAAAAACTAGTGGATAAAATAAATATCCGGTCAGTAGGCCTCTAACATGGCATAGCGGCTGTTGTATAATTAATTCAACCTGGACCAGCAGCTTAAGCTTTCTCTGTGTGCGCCTACTGGAAGACCACAAAAATGGTTTAATTTATGTGCATGCTTCTGAGACATATATGCGTTTCAGAAGCACAGATACGCACAGTGGTCTCCTAGTGTACTCACTGGGAGACCACTGTGCGTGTGGTGACATAGAAAAGAAGAAACAGGTGCACTTTCTAATCCATCCCTCTCATGATCCGATAGGACACTACTGGAAAGAAATCAGGTACAGGACGGACAGCTCTCCGAGACTCAGGGGTGTAATACCGCCAACTCCTAGATTTCGTGTTAATGCTAAGAAAGGTTCGTAACAAAAACATCCCAAACTAATTTTTATGGCCTGATCCTGGATCTAAACCCATGACTTTATAATGCGATTGAACACGCTGCCGCTATACCAATTATTAATATCTGCTATATAAAAATTTGTTCACATTCGACGAAGAAACCTACGCGATATCCCCATCGATTGTGGACTTAATTTAATAATTGTGAACTAAATCACACTAATATTATAAAGGCGAAAGTTTGTGAGTGTTTACTTCTTCATGTAAAAACTACCGAATGGATTTTGTTCAAACTTTTCAGTAATAAAGCATATTCATCGGAATAACACATAGGCTATAATTTACAAAGTTTAACGCGGGTAAAACCGCGGGGCACAGCAAGTACTAAATATACGTGCTCATCACACAAATCTTTATCCTGGATGGGGACCACCCACACAATTAAGTCTAATACATATACATCCTCAGGTGCCCTCAGGTATTAGTCGCTTAAATTAAGCTACTGGTTGAGAGCCTTTTGCGCTAGCCAACTGCTTGTTGTTTTGAATTCTTTAATTTTAATAAACAATTGCTAAATGTAACAATAATAGCTTAGTAACTTGCTATTTATTATTTATTTAAGGATATTAAAAATATATGTGACGAAACAGTCCGCACGGACGGACTAATTAAAAATATTTTGTTGCTTTAATTACTGTGTTTATGTAATACATTGTGAGCTTGACAGGTACAAGTGTATGTAAATACCCAAGTGCTGAATAAATTTCATTATTTAATTATAATTGAATGGATAATTTCCACCTTTTTTGCAATCGGTTGAAACAGTCACTTTACCATTATGATATACGGCCTAATTTCCAAAATCCCCTTTTCCTTTCAGACCCCTATTAGCATGGATATAAATTCATGTTAAAGGGAAAAATCTTACTCTCATACATAAAGACGCCTATCCAAAAATAAATGATGGTTATACAACAGCCCGGACGGACACGGTCAAGTGAAAATCTTCCTATATCTAAAGATAATTCCGTAGGAATAGAATATGAGTTTCTCACTTTAGCGGAAAATTTCGTCTATTTTATCCAAGGTCATCGCCGTTCAGACTTCAGTATCAAAAGACTTACGTAAAGCATTTTCCCTTTACAATGTAGACTGTATTCGGTAATTTTATATAGCAAGGGTATATTTGCAAAGAGCTTTATCTTGTAATCTTTTGGCAAAATAATCCCTTTTGTTACCAGTAATGTAATAATAAACTGAGTCCTCGAGTGTAACGCGGTACCGTAAAATAAAATCATATAGCTTTGTTTTAAAACTCATTTCTTGCTTATTGTGTTTTGTGGGATGGGATATACAAATCCCAACTCGATGTTTCTGCCACAGAATAAAAGATAAAAGTAACACAAAATCGCAAAAAGGTAAACTTTCCATGGAAGCTTCTTTTCTCAATCTTTTAGATCTACGCTTTTTCATGACGAGAGAAATATTTAACCCAAAAGAGATTCCTTTCATTCTCTAAGCTACTTCCCATTCATCTTGAAATGTTAGCTAGAGAAAATAAAACAGCTAATGAATTCAAGACGAAACAGTATTCACAACTCGACGAGCCTGTTGGTGTGGTTGGCAAATGGTTGCTTTTCACGTCGGACGTTGTGGGTTCAATCAGAAGTGGGACAGATATTTATGTGCATGAACGAAAATGTCTGGTTATCCTGAGTCTGGGGGTAATTATCTACAACATGTAACTTAATTAACGCACTCCCTGAAAATAGTTTGCTCAGAATCGTTTACTGAATAGATTTATATCATTTTTAATATATGTAATTTTTATTCCAAAAATAATTTTAATTACGGATTTTTTAGTAATATTACCGATGTATAGTAAAGCCGTCGGTCCTGTACCTGACCTCTTTCCGGTCGTGTCGCATAGGCGTCCCATTGGATCATGAGAGTGATGGAATAGAAAGTGCTCCTGTGTTTGCGCACACACTTGAGCACTATAATATGTCCCGCGCAGATGGCTAATCTCTGTTGAGACTGGTCGCCGTGGCCGAAATTCGGCTAGGAGGACATTATAGTCAAAACAAATTGAAATGGACGGTAAGTCAAAGAAATAAGCCTTTTAAAATCGCAGTTGTATTTGTATCATATAAATTCCATCGGTCAAAACAAAATAAATAAAAATAAACTTTATTCCACGAAACTAATTTAGTAAATAACAATGCATATACATGTTGCATAAAAAATTCAGTGTATGTATGATTACAACATAATGTTCTAATTGGGGTGTTTAAATGTGTGCTTTAATTACGTTACATATTGTGTACTAGCTGTGCCCGCGACTTCGTCCGCGTGTTAATAGTTTATTTAGTTTTTCTTGTAAAATAAAAGACTTTTTATAAAATAAAAGTAGCCTAAGTTACTCCTTATTACATCAGCTATCTGCCAATAAAAGTCCCATCAAAATCGGTCCAGCCATTTCAGAGATTAGCCGGAACAAACAGACAGACAGACAGACAAAAATTGTAAAAAATGTCATTTTGGTGTATGTATGTACAGACAGACAAAAATTGTAAAAAATGTCATATTAATGTAGTAATAACCGGTTATTTCAATATTACAAACAGACACTCCAATTTTATTTATTTGTATAGATAAACATGTATTTACAAAACAAAAAATAGTATATGTAGTATATCAGTTATCTGGTTTCCATAGTACAAGCTCTGCTTAGTTTGGTATCAGATGGCCGTGTGTAAAAATGTCCCAGGATATTTATTATTTAACTGTTAAAATATACTTTTAAAGTTATGTTTGTGCTATGTTTATGTACAGACGCCAGCACATTAAACTACCCCAATCTGTCAAATAAAATCTATAAAAGAAATTTGACAGATTGGGGTAGCTGGATGTGCTGGCGTCTGTACGTGAGAGATCATCATCCTCATGATCATCAGCCTGTATCCCTTAGATCTGAGTGGGGTGGTTGTGTTATTCTTTCTTGGCCGGTAACCACACGGCCGTGTAAGATATATTTGTGGAAAGTTATAACATATTTTTACTTGTAAGGAGAAATCAAAAAGAATACCAGAAATTTTGTCTAGAATACTAATATAAACTAAACTTAAACAAGGGTGGCCCAGGTGGAGATTTTAGGGAAAGCCTTTGTCCAGCAACTCACATCTATCAGCTTTTATGATGATGATGATGAACCTAAACTTAATTATAGGCAATCTAGTTGACGCTCCGCATCAGAATCCTGTGCCCAGAAGACTGGTAGCATTGCCATATTGTATGGCAAGGCTTATTTTCTGAATTAAAAATAGACCAAATCTGGTCATGGGTAGCGTCCATCAATATATTTATTTTTGTAAAGTTAAGCTTTATCTTTACTTAAACTACAATTTCTGATAACATCGCGATGATTAATAGTTTTACCTGCGTTTAAAATATTTAAAATGTTCAATGATCAGTATTTTTGCTGAATATCGACAAATAATGTACACTTGAAAATCACGATAACCAACAAATTTACAGTCTAACAATAATTTGTAAACTGTTTATAATTCGGATTGCTTATTTTATTTATCACACTAATATTATAAAGGCGAAAGTTTGTGAGTGTGTGCGTTTGTATGTTTGTTACTTTTTAAAGGCTAAACGGCTGGAGCAATTTTAATAAAATTTGGTATAGCGTTATCTGACACCCTGGATTAACACATGGGCTATAATTTTAAACGTTTAACGCGGTTAAACCGCGGGGCACAGCTAGTAATACATAGATAACAATTATCTTGGTAACATATTAAAAAAAAACAACTTTACGACACAACATTATTTATCGGTGCGGCCCGAATCCGAACGGATTTTACAGCGATAAAATATTGCGTTCCTATTTCAAACCGTAATTTTTTTTTCACATTACATCCATAACATAAAGCCATTTTGACTATAATCACATATCTGTATGCAAATCTCAATGGACACAAAACCATTCCGCGTGGTTTAATTGCGTAACGCACGACCGTTCACACTCATAACGGAGGGGAAAATTATATCTTTATTAATAACTGCCCCCGTTTCCATACACCGGTAATTTTATTAGAGATCGTTCGTTTGTTATTTATATGAAAAGAGTTTTTAGTATGCCATTCTTATAAAATTGCCTTTAATCTTTTATAAATCATACCCGGATTAGGAAAGTAATGTTACATATTTTATTCCTTCAATAATACGTAACACACGAAGGGAATTTTCAACAGTGATAAATAATAGATGTCAATCCGTTAGGGCTTGGTCACAAAATACTATATAGATATGCTTTACATATTTTATAGTCAAAACTTTATTGACTTTTTTCCGCGTGGTTTAATTGCGTAACGGACGATCGGTAACGGAGGGGAAAATTATATCTTTTTAATAAATACCCCCGTTTCCATACACCGGTAATTTTATTAGAGATCGTTGGTTTTTTTTTTATATGAAAGGAAATTTTAGTATGCCATTCTTATAAAATTGCCTTAAATCTTTTATAAATCCTACCCGAATTAGCGAAGTAATGTTACATATTTAATTCCCTAACACTCGAAGGGATTTTTCAACAGTGATAATAGATGCCAATCCTTTAGGGTTGGTTACAAAAATAAGATATAGATATGCTTTACATATTGTTTAGTCAAAACTTTTAGATTTTTTTCCGCGTGGTTTAATTGCGTAACAGACGACCGTTCACAGTCATAACGGAGGGGAAAACTATATCTTTTTAATAACTGCCCCCGTTTCCATACACCGGTAATTTTATTAGAGATTGTTCGTTTGTTATTTATATTAAAGGAGTTGTTTGTCTGCCATTCTTATAAAATTGCCTTTAATCTGTTATAAATCGTACCCGAATTAGGGAAGTAATGTTACATATTTAATTCCCTCAATGAAAACGTAGCACTTGGAGGGTTTTTTCGCCAGTCACAATAGATGCCAATCCGTTAGGGTTTGGTCACAAAAATAAGATATAGATATGCTTTACATATTGTTTAGGCAAAACTTTTTAATATTTATTTATTTATTTCTATATTATTTTATTATTAAAAGAAAAGAAGTTTATGTAGTATATCAGTTTTCTGGTTTCCATAGTCCAAGCTCTGCTTAGTTTGGGATCAGATGACTGTGTGTGAATAAATGTCCTAGGATATTATTTATTATTATTTTAATTATTTTTTTTTATTTTTATAATAATGTTTAACACACGCCATATAAACTAGTCACAGCGCATATCTATTTTATATAAATTACACCCAGATACAGAACAAACCATCGTGCTCATCACACAAAAAATTGTCCTGGACGGGGTACACACCCACGACCTCTGGCTTAGTAGTCAGGACAACTAACTACTATAATCCAGCGGGTGAAAAAATGGCTGCAGCACATGGCAGTGAAATTTTAGGACTAAAGCGTAATGTAAAAAGCCATACGATATTTAGAAACAATTAAACTCAAACGAATATTTTTTAAGTAAAGGCAGCCATTTTGTATTTTGTATTTTGTAATGCGTAAATGTTGTATTTTATATCCACCTAGGTAATCAATAGGTAAAAAGGTTTTTTTTTTTTGATTGGGACAATGTCACACAGATCATCCTAGCCCCAAACTAAGCAAAGCTTGTACTATGGGTACCAGGCGACGATATACATACTTATATAGATAGATAAATATACATATACATACTATAGGATACATTGACAGAACAAGTAAGTAATATTGTGATATGTAAGTTTCTATCTATTATAGGTATGTATGTATTTATATAGTGTGTATGTATGTGTATAGTATGTATGTATATAGTGTAAATAGTATATATAGTAGGCTCTTGTACTGAGTACCAACGGGTACTGTTAACAAAGTATACGTACACCGACAACTGCCCTCTTTAATAATCCCTATTATTTTCCATTCTTTGGTTGTCTGGAACAGATCACATTTTAGTGATAAGACCGCCAATTGTATACTTTTTATTTACATGCTCCTGTAATGTAAAATCTTAATATTGGTGTACAATAAAGAGTTAATCTATCTATCTATCTATCTAAATACTTATATACATAGAAAACATCTCAGACTCAGAAACAAATATTCGTGCTCATCACACAAATATTTGCACTAACCGGGATTCGAACTCAGGACCACCAGCTTCGTAGGCAGGAGCACTACCAACTAGGCTACGGTGACCGTCAATTCATTGTTTGTCACTTGAAAAATATTAAGGGTCTATAAGTGAAAACTAATAATTGGCTCACTGTATCTAACGTAACGCTCTATGAAATTGTATTTAGCTGTAAGTTTAACATAATATAAATTAATAAGCAACAGCTCAAACAGATATCCCTTTAAATTACTCTACAATCTTGCAATCCTTCCGCGAACCTAATATATCCTTTACTACCTGTGCCCCGCGGTTTTACCCGCGTTAAATTTTATAAATTATCACAGCTCCTCCCTCGTAGATGATAGCGTGGTAATATGTAGCTTATATGTTGACCCGACGTCTTAGTAATATTTATGAAAAATTTGAAGTAAATCCATGCAGTGCTTTTTGAGTTTATCCCGGACATACATACAGACAAACAGACACACAGACAAAAATTCTAAAAACTATATTTTTGGCTTCGACTTTGATTGTAGATCACGCCCCAAGTAACCTTTTAAAAAAATATTCAATGTACAGTTTTGTCTTTCCTAAGATTTTATTCATCATCATTACAGCAAAATAAGTCCACTGCTGGACAAGCCTCCCTCAAGAATCGTCTTGGGGGATATGCCATAATCGCCACGCTTGGCAGGCGGGTTGGCGACCGCAGTAAATAAATAAATAAATAAATAAAAATAAAAATGTTTTTATTCATCTCCACAAATTACACATTATGTACGAGGACAATCTTAAAGTTAAATATACAAGTTGACTATTTCTTAAATGTAATTTGTGGGAGATCTGGAGTCTAAACTAAGCCTAGGCCTGTACTATAGAACTCCAGGCCCCCCATCACATAATATTTTATGTAAAATTATAAGTCAGCGGGTAGATACATGTTAAATGTGTGTGTGTGTGTGTGTGGTGTATGTGGTGTGTGAGGGTGTGTGTGTGTGTGTGTGAATGTTTCAATATACGTGCTATGCATGCTATATTTATATATATACGTATATATATTATATAAGCATAAAACTACCTTACCACTTCAATTATTTTCTCAGTTTCGTAATAATTTAATCTTAATAGCCATTGTTTTATTTTATTTTTACATTCATTTTTATTGCAGTTAGACATAGAAATTATCTTATTTAGTTTATTAAATAGCATATTTCCTCTGTAAGGGAAAAATCTTTGTGCAAAAAGAGTGTTTACATAGATGGACTCACATATAGCATAGTTTCTTCTTGTGGTGGCTATGCGTTGTTTTCTTTCCGTCGATATGTTAGGAAGTTTAAGTAGAACGGTAAGTAATATGTAGAGTTGTCGTACTGAGAGCACTTGCGATTCTTCGTACAGTTTAGTGGTAGGGTATAAACGAGGCTTAGAAAAGCTTACTTTTAAGATAAGTCTTTGAGCTCTTTCGAGTGTTATCAGTTTAGTTTTGCAGGCGCCACCCCATGTGGTGATGCAATAACTTAGAACGGATTGTACCAAAGCCTCGTATACCAACCGTATAGTTTGCTTCTCCGCTACACCACGAAGCTCCCTAAAAATGTAGGTAAGTTTACGAATTCGCTGTGATAGAGAGTGTATATGGTTTTCAAATGTTAAGTTAGCATCTATTTCCATTCCAAGATATTTTATGCATTTAATTGGTTTTATGACCGTACAGTTGCATTTGGGGGATGGAGGAAAGTTACATTTATGTGCAATTATGTTTGAAGTTAGGTTATTTACGTCCGTACGGTTATGAATAGAGAAAATAATATAATTCGTTTTATCTTCGTTTATAGTGAGACAATTTGTGGAAAGCCAGTGACATACTGTGCTGAAACCTTCCTGTGCCAGCTCAAACAGTTCGTTATATGAGTCTGAGAAGAATGTAAGGGCAGTATCGTCTGCATACGCGGAAATACGACAGTTTTTAATTTTTAGGGAGCAGAGTTCATTGATGTAGCAGAGAAACAACGTAGGCCCTAATACGCTGCCTTGTGGCACTCCAAATTCTATTGATGCTTTGTCACTAATATGATCTCCAATTTTTACGTATTGGCTTCTATTTTGTAAATAATCTGCAAGTAATTTCAGCGGGGTACCTCTGATGCCATGATTTTCTAGCGTTTGCACAAGCCGGGGAACAGAGACAGTGTCAAATGCCTTTGTCAGGTCGAGGAAAATTGTTAAGCATTTGTTTTTGTTATCAATTTTGTTAACCAAAAAGTTGACAAGGTCAAGCACTGCGCTGTTGGTTGAACGACCTGGCCTAAAACCGTATTGTGAGTCCGAGAGTATGTTCCCGCCTTCTAGATATTTGGTTAATCTATTATTGATTAATCGCTCAAACAGTTTAGATAATGTTGTTAGAATTGCTATTGGTCTATAGTTATTGACACTGCCCCTGTCTCCCGCCTTGTGAATCGGGTGCACTACAGCTATTTTCAGAGCATCTGGGAATATCCCAGCATCAAAACATCGGTTAATTAAATTGGTAAGAACAGGTGCTATTATTTTAGAGATGTGCTTCAAAACATTAGCATTTATCTGGTCCCATCCAGGAGAACAGTCACTTTTCAATGCTTTGATAGTTCTTTCAACTTCTTCATTGTCGGTCGGTAAGAGGACAAAAGATTTTAAAGGTGAAAGGTGGTTGGCATTTTTAAAAATAGGTAAATGAGTAGGTATCTTGTCTGATAGTTTTATTCCAATGTTTGTAAAATATTTATTAATTTTATTGACTGCATCTTTAGGGTTATTACCAGCCGAAAGTAATTGCATCGGCAATTGTTTTTGATTATTGCTATTTATTATTTCTTTAATGGTAGTCCATAGCTTTTTTGAATTAATTTTATATAATAGTAGTTGATCTCGTTCGTACTGCTTTTTAAGTTTCTTAAGTAGATTATTGCAGTAGTTTCTGTACCTTAAGTATGTGATTTTTAGGATGACGTCATTATCATTTGTTTTTAATTTTTTATGCATCCTATCTCTAGTGCGAATACAACGTAGTAAACCGGCGGTTATCCAGGGTTTAATTATACATTTATTTCTAGGAATTAAACGGCGTATAGAATTATTTGCTATCATTCTTTGCAGTATGTCAATAAAATTATTCATAGCATCATTTAAATTTGTATCTTGATATACTTTATTAAAGTTATAATTTTCACATTCAGCATTTAATTTTTCAAAATCAATTTTATAGTTTAATTTCAATTTTATAGGTTTATTATTGTTTTTAAAAATCGTTTTTAAACTGAACAACACCGCCTCATGGTCGGTGATGCAAGTACCTAAAGAAAAAGTGAAGGCATTTAGTTTTGATTTTAATATTACGTGGTCAAGGCAGGATTTTTTTCTAGTCGCCGTATTTATGGCGGGGAGGAGTCCATGATAGGCAATAATATCTAAATATGCCACTGTCTCCTGTCTCGTTCCTTTTAGATCAATATTGATATCACCAACAATAATTATATTTTTATATGATTTCAAGCCCTCTAACAAATTGTTTAATGAGTTAATGAAGTTATCAGGTGATTTGAAACTGGGAGGTCTGTAGATAGCGATTATAATTGTGTGATTTTTTATTTTTATTGTTAAACAGTTTGCATCAGCTAATAAAGGTTCCTGTACTATACATTCCAAGTTACTGTTTGTGTACACAACGACACCGTCATTTTGATTGAAGTTGTCATTGGTCTTGTATGAGTCATATCCCTGCAGTATTGGTATGTTTGTAACACGTGATAACCAGCATTCGGAGAGCACGATAATATCACAAGATAGTTCAAGTCTTTTCAGCAGAATGTGTAACTCTTGGAAGTTGCAATTTATGCTACGAATATTCTGTTGCAAGATGTTTAGGTAATGTGTCGGATATTCGAGGTATGTTGAGCACTCTTCGGGGTCACATGAGATAGGTACAGCAAGATTAAATTTGTCAATAGAGTGCATTAGGTTGCTGGTGTCATCGAAAGTTAAGCAAACTAAGAACTAGTGAAGATATTTTTGGTGCTAGTTTTATTTTTGGGCCAGGTAGATGTAGAATAGTGTATATACGAGTATGTAGCTTACTAACAGATAAGGTTTTACAGTGTATACAGCAGCACTTATGTAGCAATCTGACGAACTTTACGATGTATTCATAATAGTGGTATAATAGTATTTGAGTGAGGAATTGATAATATTTTAATTTTGTATTTGTGTATATTTTGTATATAGCGTTTCTTAGATTGTGTAGAATAGTGTAATTGTGCATGAATAGTGTGTTTTTCAGGTGTTGCGTGTAATATAGTTGAAAATTGGGAGTGAGTACAAAATATGAGTCCACAACGTACATAACTAAATAAAAAATATAGCTAGTTGTGTAGTAGAAAAGAAAACGGAATCCTATAACATAGCTCGAGGTAGTACTTATCAAATTTAAAGTAAAAATTAGTCATTTTGTTTTTGAGTTAATTAAATCTTCTTCGCAGGAGATTAATGTTGCCGGGTCACCTTCTTTCTGGCGCATATACACTTTCCCATACGAGGTCCAGCATCCTGCGTATTTGTTATTTTTAACAGATTCTCGAGCCAAGTAGTACAAGCGTCTTCCATAGGTAGTGAGAGATTCAGATACGAAAATAGGCTTGGGTTCACCCTTTAGCTTGAGATGCGAAGTGTTTAATTTTGTTGTGTTAGATTTATTATAAGTTTTCGATGATTTTATTATATTTTCCTTGAGAGAAGTCGTAGAAAATTCCACTATTATAGGAGATATTTTGTTTTGTGATATTTTAGGTCTAAATATATTACGAACATCTGAATCCAGTACCTGGACATTTAATACATCCCCAATATTTTTCATCATTTCGGTTAAGGATGATTTGTTTTCTTGGGGGTTTTCCGGTACATTTCGTAGCTCTAAGCAGGTCGCTTTTGAATTACGTTCAATCAGTTCGACTTTTAATTCCAGTGTTTTTATTCTATTTTTGTAAGCAGCATTTTCAGTTTTGGTTTGCTGAAGCTGAGATAAGATGTCATCATATTTGTCCGACATGTGCTGAATAGATTCTTTAATTTCAGTATTTTGTTGAATCATTTTATTTATTTCTGATTCCAATTTTGACGCTTGGGTTTTTTGTTGAAGCTGCAATTCGGCCAGTATATCTTTTATTTCACACAAGGTAGAACTAGAATCATCATGTTTACGCTTATAGCGACGCGTGACATTGTGTTGTCCTCCTCCACAGCCCGGTTCCGAGACTACGTAGTCAGATGCAGTATCAGACTCCTGTCCTATATTCGGTTTCAATAAAGATGTGGATTTTCCTGGAGGGGGGGTCCGCTGAGTAGATGACATTATTGTGAAATACTAATCAGAGTATACGTAAATCACTTCCTGGTACAAGGCGGTTAGCGATATTAAGGAGCTTAGTTACTGCAGAGAAATATAGTGATGCGAATTGCGGGTCTAGCTGGCTGGTCGACGATCGACGTTTTAGAACAAAACTGCTATCCGTCCAGTGTTAGTTGACCTCTACTTGTATGTAATGGAAAGATTCTTTGATTGTTTGTGTGTGCCTGTCCTGTACGTGCGGCTTCTTTGTGTGATTTCTTATCGCTTCCTTGCGCCCTGGTATCTCACAGAAATATTTTCACTCTGAACTCTTGTAATTAATATTAGAAATTTGTATTTTTCTTTAAAAAAATAATATACACAGTGGACACGTCTATACGCTTTCGCGATCCAGATGGAAGATGGAGCCGGGGAGCCCGCGCTGGTAGTTGCTGTGTTGATTCTTAGCCCGTAGTACCAGGGGCACAGACGGCGAAGGTGATAGAAGGCACGCCACAGTCTAGTGGCGGTGGATAGGCGTAGCTGAGAGTATCCAAGATGGAGTCGGGGAGCCGGCGCTGGTAGTTGATTTGATGATTCTTAACACGTAGTACCAGGCGCACAGGCGGCGATGGAGTTAGAAGGCGCGCCGCAGTCTCGTGGCGGGGGATAGGCGTAGCTGGGAGTAACCAAGATGGAGTCGGAGGGCCCCGCGCAGGTAAGTAATTTGGTGTTTCTTACTCGCAGTACTAGGCACACAGGCGGCGACGGAGGTAGAAGATGCGTCGTAGTCTCGTGGCGGGGGTGGGCGTAGCTGGCAGTATCCAAGATGGAGTCAGGAGAGCCCCGCGCAGGAAGGTAATTCGAGGTTTCTTACTCGTTGTACCAGGCGCACAGGCAGCGACGGAGGTAGAAGCGCGTCGCAGCTGGCAGTGTCCAAGGTGTCGTCGGAGTCGCCCGCACAGTTATTTATTTAGGTAATGTGATGATGGTTCTTACTCGCCCGTGGTGGTGGCCCGTGATGGGGGTGAGCGTACCACAAGCACCAGGTGCACAGGTAGCAATGGAGATATCAGGCACGTCGCGCCGGTGTAGTACTAGTGATATATACACCTCCTCACTGATATGCACTCCTATTTTTTCAATGATTTAAATATAACTAAAAACTTGATTTTATTTATTAAAACGAAAACAAATATAATTGTGAGCACGTCAACACCTTACGGTGGTCCGGGGGGATAGTAAGATGGTCATAGTACTCAGAAGGAAGCTGCTGCCCGTCCTCTGGTAGATTTTCCCTCGGGTCGACTTCTACGCCCCCCACGGGATGAGATGGGGTGATGATATTCTGATTCTGATATTTGTCGCCGTCACCACACAGCAGGTTTATTATATATATATATATATATATATATATATATATATAGAATATATAGATAACGTCCCGACCTACTTTTTGACGTCCAACTTATTGGGTCCCTCTAACAAGTAAGAATTTCGTGTATCTTATAAAAGACATTTTCAAAAGTGGGATAGGTAGTACAGACTCAATTCAATTTTCCCGATTCACGGAGCTTTGCTGGAAAATAGTGTGAGGTGACATCGACGACTACAATGATCGCATTCTTTGAGGCGTAGCACGTAAGATGTACCTTTACCTGACCACGACATTGGCTGGCCACGAAATTGTACGAGAATCTACCAAGATTCTCGTTCAATTTTGCTCTGAAATCTTAGGTATCGGAATTGCGATCGAGTTGTTCATTAAATGAAATATGCTGGATTCGCTTATCACAGTTTTGTTTGATATATAATAATAACTCGCTGTGCCCCACGGGTTTACCCGCGTTAAACTTTATAAACTGCCTTGTTGGTCTAGCGGCAGCGTGTTCACCCGCAGAGAACGAGGTCCTAGGTTCAAATCCCGGTCGGGCCAGAAGTGATATTGGGACTTTTCTGTAAAAAGAAAAAATTCTCAGCATCAGCCCGAAGTCTGGGAGTTGGCGGTATTATACCCCCATGCCTCGAAGAGCACACAAAGCCGTCGGTCCTGTACCTGACCTCTTTCCGGTCGTATCGCTAGGCGTCCCATCGGATCATGAGAGTGATGGAATTGAAAGTGCTCCTGTGTTTGCGCACACACTTGAGCACTATAATATGTACCGCGCAGATGGCTTATCTCTGTTGAGACTGGCCGCCGTGGCCGAAATTCGGCTAGGAGGACATTATTATTAAACTTTACAAATTATAGCCTATGTGTTATTCGGATATAATAAGCTATATTACTACAAAGATTCTTCAAAATCCGTTCGGTAGTCTTTGCGTGAATAAGTAACAAACATACACACTCACACGGTCAGAAACTAGTTATCGCCTTTATAATATTCGTGTGATAATATATTAATATACTACCGAATGTAGTTCAAGCAATTGATACGTACAAAAGCAGTAGACAATCCATCACTGATTTGAATTTAGCGAAACTCGCTGTTGAAACAAATGTATCAGATCCGTGAAAAATTAATGTGGTCTTATCGCTAATGTAGCAATCTCTTCCAGACAACCTTTGGAAGGATCTAAGGATAAACAAAATCACTACAATCTACAATCATTACGGACGGTCACCGTAGCCTAGTTGGTAGTGCTCCTGCCTACGAAGCTGGTGGTCCTGGGTTCGAATCCCGGTAAGTGCAAATATTTGTGTGATGAGCACGAATATTTGTTGCTGAGTCATGGATGTTTTCTATGTATATAAGTATTTATCTATCTATATAAGTATTTATATCGTCACCTAGTACCCATAGTACAAGCTTTGCTTAGTTTGGGGCTAGGATGATTTGTGTGACATTGTCCCTAGATATTATTATTAATATATATTACTAACATAAATTGATTATTAAATTTGAGTTTTCATCGTCTTCATGTCAGCCAAAGTTTACGTCCACTACTGGACAAAAGCCTCCCTAAAGAATGGGCCATAATCGCCACGCTTGGCAGTCGGGTTGGCGATCTGCCCGTTCTGCTGGTTTTCTGAGGTCGATTTCTACGCCCCCAATGCGATGAGATGGGGTGATAATATTCTATGCTGTCACCACACAGCAGTTTGAGTTTTTTTTCATAGCAAATATAATGGTTGGGCAGGTTTTTTTAATTAATATAATAATATAATATCTAGGGGACAATGTCACACACATCATCCTAGCCCCAAACTAAGCAAAGCTTGTACTATGGGTACCAGGCAACGATATACATACTTATATAGATAGATAAATACTTATATACATAGAAAACATCCATGACTCAGAAACTAATATTCGTGCTCATCACACAAATAATTGCACTTACCGGGATTCCAACCCAGGACCACCAGCTGCGTAGGCAGGAGCACTACCAACTCGGCTACGGTGACCGACAAATATTGTATAAATATTAATATTATACATATTCCTCTGACATGTTCGTAGACATTTCATTTTGAAATTTTATTATGTATCCTACTGTACCTAATTTAAATATAAGCTTTATAGTATTTCATTATACAGTTATAGCCATCTGTTAACATTCCATACTTACTTTTCGTATGGGCAGGGGTTACCCTAGTGTCAGAGTTGTTCAAGCCGCTTATTAGGCATCTGGCATTGCTTAACGACTGTTGCCTAATGGCTACAACCGGGACCGACAGCTTAACGTGCCCTCTGAAGCACGGATACGCTCAGAAAATAAATCACTTTGGCGGTCACCCATCTATGGACTGACCGCGAGCTTAGTTGCTTAACCTTGCCAATAACTTACGGACCGGTGAGAGCATCTGGCTATCCATAAACATTCCATAAGCATGTATTATATAAATTTATATATGCAATGTAGCATCAAACTGTTTCGTCATAAATAACCTTTCCATTTCATACATTATAGTTTATTATTTTATTTTATTACGTTTAATAATCTAAACATATAATAAAATCGTAGGAAAGTCAAAACTGTACATTGAATATTTTTTTAAAAGGTACATGGGGCGTGATCTGCATTCGATATCGAAGCCAAAAATATAGTTTTTAGAATTTTTGTCTGTTTGTCTGTATGTATGTCCAGGCTAAACTCAAAAAGTACTGCATGGATTTTCTTGAAATTTTGCATGAATATTACTAAGAGGTCGGGTAAACATATAGGCTACATATTATCACGCAATCACCTACGGGGGAAGAGCTGTGATAATTTATAAAAAGCGGGTAAAACCGCGGGGCACAGCTAGTGTTATCTTTTATTTTAGAACTATACTGCATGAAAAGATTTCTTTGTTTTCTATTGCTCCTAATTGTGTTTATGTAATGTTCTGTGAACTTCAGCACGATTATTTGTTCTGTGTCTAGGTGTAATTTATCTATAACTAGCTGTGCTCCACGGTTTTACCCGCGTTAAACTTTATAAATTATAGCCTATCTGTTAATCCAGGGTGTCAGCTAACTCCAAACCAAATTTTATTAAAATCGCTCTAGCCGTTTAGACGTGAAGAAGTAACAAACATACAGACTCACAAACTTTCGCCTTTATTTATTTATTAACATCAGGTTTACCCACAGCTTGTGCATACAATATATATCTTATGAATATTTTTTTAACAAATTAGACTTACACACTAGCCAATTACGGGTTAACCAACATTCTCCAAATCTAGACGAATAATCGGCACTTGAGATTACTTAGACTATAGAACAATGAAATACCTACGACGAGTTAACGGTAGTTTTGAGTGACTTCAAGATTTTGGACTTGAAACAATTTAAGGAATCATGGTGTATGTCGGCATCCGGTACAGATTTCATGAAAGAGTTCATCTCTCTACAAACCTTATTGAGCGGTGAGTTTATCCCGATGTTGGTTTTAGAAGGTTGAATGTTGTACATGTTCGTTACAGGATATCTGGGTATTTTAAATGGTACATTCAGAGCTACGCGCGTAATCAGTTCAGAGCAATCTAATTAATTGTTAGTTAGTTTGAAGAGGCACATTAAATCTTGTAGCTTTCTTCGTTCACGTAAAGAGTTCATATTAAAGATTTGAACTTTATAAAATTAGTCTGATTTTTATGTATTTAGAAATATATTAGTATGTTTATCAGTAGTCTGGTAGCCATAGTAGAGGTTTTGCCTAATTTGGGATCAGATTTTGACAGGCTGGTTGGGGTAGTTGGTATATACTTGCATTCACGCAGTTCGTGGGTTCGATTCCCAGTCAGGACAAATATTTGCGTGCACATGTATGTTTGTCCTGAGTCTGGGTGTGATCATCTATGTAAGTATATTTAGTATATCAGTTATCTGGTTTACATAGTACAAGCTCGGCTTAGTTTGGGATAATATAGCCGTGTGTGAATAATGTCCCAGGATATTATTATTAGGTGACAGTGTGTTAGTGGTCCCAAGATTTTAAAGAATATTACGTTGGTCTGCTCTTTAACCGAAAATAAAGTGTGCCTTTTCTCTTGCAACATAATAATATAATGTTATTAACATTTTAAAATGTCCACTTCATTTTATTTAAATATTTAATTCTTTTAATGTGTACTAAAGAAAGCTTACTGGATTTAAATGTTGATATTTTATGCTGAGCGCGATAAGTGCCTCAATCTATTGCCGTTGTCAACGTTATACACGCGTTTAAAGCTAAGGATATATTCGCAGTATTTTTCAGAGCAAATAATATATTCTTTCAGTGTAAAATAAGCACTACACTTAATGATACATTATTTTAAGTGTGAAGTAAACATACACTTGACAAAAATATTGTGAAATAACGTAAACCTTTTATCTATCTATACATATAATAAAATCGTAGAAAAGTCAAAACTGTACATTGAATATTTTTTTAAAAGGATACTAGGGGCATGATCATAGTTTTTAGAATTTTTGTCTGTGTGTCTGTTTGTCTGTATGTATGTCCGGGCTAAACTCAAAAAGTACTGCATGGATTTACTTCAAATTTGGCATGAATATCACTCAGGGGTCGGGTCAACATATAGGCTACATATTATCACGCTATCACCTACGGGCGAGGAGCTATGATAATATATAAAATTTAACGCGGGGCACAGCTAGTAAGTTTAATAAAGTAAGCAATTATTGACGGAGTGATTAATAGAAATAATTCAAAGGCACTAAAGGCCTGTGCTCACCACGTTTGTTAAACGCGGTTTTATCCTACAGAGCAGTTCGGTGTTTGCTTGAATCGAAACAAACGCGATGCCAACGCGCGTGTGTATCGCTACAAACGATATACTACAAATACTACTTTTTACTTCTTTTGTAAATACATACTTAGAGAGATAAATAACACCCAGACTCAGGACCAACGGACATGTTCATGCACAAAAATATCTGTCCTGATTGGGATTCGAACCAACCACTTCTAGCGTGAAAAGCTAGCATTTGCCAACCACGCCAACAGGCCCGTCAACATTCTATTTAAAATTTAGAGTTGCCGATGGTTTGCATTGTTTTTTTGCATGTGTAATCCTCAAAATCTTTAGTCTATTACATTTTACATAGATTGTTCTATACAGTACCGTCTTTGGAAGTTTATGAGGCTGCCACGATTCTGTAGTGCCTCAAATATGTTTGTTTCAGCGCGCACGCAAAATTTTGAGGCTAGAAGAAGGATGCCCACAGCTTCACTGATGAATGGAAGTTATTGTAGATAAGCCAAAATGTCCATTCTTAATGCGCTGGACCCGTAAAACTTTTCTGAATCATGATAAAGCGAAGCATTATTAAAAAACCGGCCAAGTGCGAGTCGGACTTGCACATGAAGGGTTCCATAGTTCCATAGCAGCAAGTATTTCAGTTGATTAAATGAAAGCAAATTGCGGTGTATGACGTATTAAAAAAAAACTACTTGCTAGATCTCGTTCAAACCAATTTTCGTTGTTAGTTTCTATGGTAATGTACATCATATATTTTTTTTAGTTTTATCATTCTCTTATTTTAGAAGTAAGAGGGGGGGGGGGGACACTCATTTTACTACTTTGGAAGTGTCTCTCGCGCCAACTATTCAGTTTATAAAAAAATGATATTAGGAACCTTAATATCATTTTTGAAGACCTATCTATAGACACCCCACATGTATAGGTAGGACGAAAAAAAAAAATTGAGTTTCAGTTCTATGTATGGCGACCCTCCAAAATAATTGTTCTTTTTCTATTTTTGTGTAAGGGACTTCCAGGATGGCCATGGCAACTTGTGTCCGGGCGGAAGGTTTTCAGCGGGAGGGACGAATGGGATGGGTAGGCAAGCACTGTCTCGCCACAGTTTGAGCCGTGTCTTGGACCGTTCACCAGAGAGTGGAAGCACACACTTCAAGAAACTTTTTCGACTTTTAAGCCTTTGTGCCACAAGCTTACTGTTGTACATAAGGTGCCGTGTATCGTTGCTCATTTTAGACCGTTCGTTGGAGCTTGCCACGGTTCTGCGAACATCTGGTGGCGCTATGCCTGCCAGCGGATATAGCATCTGGAGCGGCGTCGGTTTGAGACAACCAGTGATGATCCGGCATGTTTCATTCAAAGCGGTATCCACTAATTTTGCGTGGGCTGAACGACTCCATACGGGGCACGCGAATTCTCCACATGAAAAAGCTAGCGCCAGTCCAGAAGTCCGCATGACATCAGGTGAAGCACCCCATTTATAGCGCACAAGGCGTTGCAAGATATTGTTGCGAGATTGCACTTTCTGCTTGATGTTCTTGCAGTTTTTATTAAATGTAAGTGATCTATCCAAAGTAACACCAAGATATTTTGGGAAGCAACTGTGCTCGATGGATACACCGTCCCAAACTATGTCAAGTTTTCGACCCGCCTCTCTATTACGAAGATGGAATATGCACGACTGGGTTTTGCTCGGATTGGGCCTAAGTGAGTTAGCGTGGTAGTAGTCAGCCAAGCTTTCAAGAGCGCCAGACAAATAAACCTCAATCTCGTCAAATGATAGGGCCTGCGAAGTAAGCGCCAAATCATCTGCGTAGAGAAAGCGGGACGTATTCGGTATGGATGGCTGGTCGTTGGTGTAGATGTTAAAAAGGAGCGGTGCTAGGACACTACCTTGAGGTAAACCGTTTTTTTGCGCCCTCCAACGACTTTTATCTTCGAGTAGATGGACCTGGAAACGGCGGTTATGTAAAAGTTCACGGAGTATCCGCACGAAGTTTAGGTCGTTGGTCATGGTCTGTACCTTCCACAACAGACGTCTTAGGTTCACCGTATCATAAGCAGCGGATAAATCCACAAATACCGCACCTGTGACCATTCCTGCTTCGAATCCATCCTCAATGTGTTGCACGAGTTTGAGGGTCTGGCTGCAACAAGACTTGACGGGTCTGAAACCAGCTTGCTCTGGGATAAGTTTTGGGTCAATAAGGGCCATAAGTCGTTTCAGCAAGAGTCTCTCGAATAGCTTGTATGTATGACATAGCAAAGATATTGGACGAAAGTTTTTAGGATCGTCTCCTGCTTTACCCGGCTTTGGTATTGCTATCACCTTTGATTTCCTCCAGAGACGCGGTACAGAAGCTGATTGCAGACAATTGTTGTATAGCTGCAATAACCAAGACACAGCAACTGGGCCCAACTGTTTTATCTGCTCAACCAAGATATCGTCCACCCCAGAGGCTTTACCACACTTGAGTTCCTTGATTGCTGCGACGATATCAGCAAGATTAAAAGGCTTGCTAATATCGTCACAGGTGCCGTCGGGTTTTTGCAGCTTGGGGATTTTACTTGATCGACCTGTTGATTTTCCGTTTACAAGCAGTTGGTGGGCTATCTGGTTAGCGGTTACTTGTCTTGGTGGTGATGGTGGGGGTGACTCGCCGGTTAGCTTCCGAATAGTACTCCATGCCTTCTTACTATTATGGGTCATGTCAACGGCCGTTACAGTATTAATCCACTTTTGCCGTCTATTTTCACTTATTTTAGCTAAAAGTTCTTCACCGGCTAGTGTGGTTTCCTCTGAAAAAGGATCCGCATCAAAAAGTGATTCGTATCGGTTCAGTAGTTCACTTGAATCCATCGACAAACCCGGGATGTAAGAAGTCCTGCAGCCCCGTGGGATGTATCTACGAGATGTTTTTGCTATAATTTTTACAAATTGGTCGTAATTTTGTGGGGATGGTTGCACCTTTAAGAGAGCGCAATCAATTGACCGTGAAAACGCCTTCCAGTCAGCTTTACTAAAGTTAAATCGCCGCTTTAGTGGAACATTTATAGGTCGGACCACAGATGCAATGCAGCACATGATAGGCCTGTGTTGAGTGCGAGGAATAGGTGGACATACGCTTTTCGTGCACTGTGAGCTGATACGCGAACTGACAAAGATCAGGTCTGGGTTATATCCGCGCTTCCAGCGGCCGCTATTGAAAGACGCCGGTTGTATATAGATTTAAAAGCATAATTAATTATTAAATTTCAACTGCACAAATAATTAAACCTTAATTTTTATAGGTATCCATCAAAAGTCAAGTATGTTATTTATTATTGTTACTATGTATTGGGTGTTGCAGTATTTCATAAAAAATCAGTATTATTAAATAATAACCTTAATTAATTTTCAGTTACTTAATATTGCATTCTACTCAAACTATTTATTCTACATGGAGAAAGTAGCATTTAAAGTTATTAATCGTAATATCGGTGATCTATCTGATCATTTACATAATTATTAATGAAACACTATTATTTCAATTACACATGTCGTGAACATCGAGGCCATCCAGCTACTCGATATTACAGAGCTAGTGAGACGATTAAAGAGAACAAAACCCTATAAACTAGTGTCGTGATTAGTGAATTTAGTAATTAGTCATAGAAATAGTATAATTATAAAGAACACATGAACAAAGTGTCCTCCCCATAACAAATATGACTAAGGAAAGTCGATGGACTGATTCTTAGGATTATTCATGTGTAGAAGTTTAGGTTAATATAAAATTACTTAGTCATTTATTCATAAACTAAATAATTTGTAAAAATACATCACACAATTACAATTTTACAACAAAAATAATTTTAAAATAATGTCAACATTTATCAATAAATTACACACGATTAAACCTTAACATTTAAATTATTTTTGTTGTAAAATTACACACGATTAAACCTTAACATTTAAATTATTTTTGTTGTAAAATCACACACGATTAAACCTTAACATTTAAATAATTTTTGTTGTAAATTTACACACGATTAAACCGTAACATTTAAAATAATTGCAATAAAAATGTTAATTACATTACAATTTGCAAGAGTTGTCAAAAGAGTTAAAATAATAATTACAAAATTTGTGGCCAGATCAATAAATAATCTATACATATAATAAAATCGTAGAAAAGTCAACACTGTACTTGGAATAGTTTTTAAGTTCAGCGCCGGCCCCCGTGGCGAACGGTTATACTACGAAAGACTATAACTATTTAAATCCAAAAAAACCAGTAAAAAGTGCGTATTTCAATGTAAATGTTATTCCTAAGTGTAAAAATCATCAAACACAGTAACCTAGCAAATAATCAAAACTGCTAATAAACTAAATTGTGCTTTTATAAAGATAAACTGTTTAAATAATTTCGTTAAACAAGTGCAACAAAGTGAAGTGACTAATCATCCTACCTTGCGACACTTGCAAAGGTGAATGACCGACCGAGGGCCTTTCACTTTCCAAGGTCATCGCTTCAATTGTAATTAAATCACGAAGTATCTACTCACCTATTTCGAACTGAGACAAGTAACAGTGCGTGGCGCAGTGGCTTACGCCTGCGGCATAGTATCCGGAGAGGTTGTGTCTTCGAACCCGGCCATCGACATACATTTTTTCTAATTTATCTACAAAAAGTTAATAGAAATATGGAATTTACGGAACATATTACATTCAGAAAACCTAGAAGACAATCTGACCCATCGGTAAAATTAAATGACAGTGAGACACAACTTGAAACGTTAAACTGCACCATGAGTAGCATGCCAGAAATATCAGACGACGATGAATACGACCAAGTGAATACACTCAAGAAACAAATCGAAATGTTAACGTCACAATTAAGTAGTG
Organism: Pseudoips prasinana; assembly: GCA_951640165.1. Taxonomy (NCBI): domain Eukaryota; kingdom Metazoa; phylum Arthropoda; class Insecta; order Lepidoptera; family Nolidae; genus Pseudoips; species Pseudoips prasinana. The sequence goes on along the minus strand of OX621259.1, from coordinate 25,015,266 downwards.
CACACTATGAAATAGAGGCGCTGTCATTAGAAAATACAAACTTAAGACAGCTAAACGAAGAATTAACTAAAAAAAATTGTCTGTTTAAAAAAATTACTAATAGTCCAATTAAAAATAAGGCGACCACTCCAAAGCGAAAGGAATTAACAAAAAGCAGACAAACTCAAACAAACATTGGCTCAAATGAAACAACTACTAATTACACTGCAGAACAAAAAGCGCCTGTCAGCCCGCAAAAACCCAAGGAGAATTTATCTTTGAAATCTAATTATATTAAGGTAAAACCTGCTTACACAGAGTTCCCTCGATTTCAATACACAGAACAGAGTGAATTAAAACATAAAGTATGCATATTGAGCACCAATAATAAAAATGACATTCTCTCAATAGCGGAAAACACATTTAAGAATGACTATGAAATTTGCCATTATTTAAAAACAAACTGCAATACAGAACAGCTATTACATGGAATAAAAACAAAATTATCTAACTTCAACATGAGTGATTTTTGTATTGTATTACTAGGTGAAGAGGACTTTACTTCAACAAACGACTACTCTAAGATCATTTTACACATTAGAAAAGTACTAGAAGAAATCCAGCATACAAATGTAATTATATGCCTGCCGACGTACAAGTGGACTAGCACAACAAGCCTATTCAATTGGCGAGTGGAGACGTTTAACAAGTTATTATATATGGACGAAATGACTCATGATCTTGCATATTTCTTGGACAGTAACTTGAATCTGAAAGCTGACTATAGCATGTTTGAACAACACACTGGACTGATTAAAAACCTTGGACTTCAAACAATTTTTATAGAATTGTTACACTTAATCACCGAAATCAACGACTATACAAATACTACACACAATAGATTAGATGAAAACCTAAACGGAAAATGCATGAACGAGCAGCAGTTTTTTCTCTAATAAGTACTTTTATATACTTCATCAAAATATAGCTGGATTGATAAACAAATCGGATGCGTTGACAATATATCTCGAAGAGCTTTCTGATAGAAACATACAGATAGATATACTGTGTATAACTGAACATTTCATCATGGCCGGCTATGAAAATTACTTACATATGCCAAACTACTCACTAGCTGCATGTTATAGTAAGAACAACAGCAAGAGAGGTGGTGCATGCATTCTAGTAAAAAACGGACACCTGTATAAAGAGATGCCAGAGATTAAAAACTTATCAATTTCAAGTCTATTCGAATGCTGTGCTATAGAACTAGTTAGTTATAGGATTGTTATTATATGTATCTACAGAGTACCCAAAGCTGAAAACGTAAACATGTTCTTTAGTAGGTTAGAAATGATGCTACAAGTTTTAACTAAAAAAAATATTAAACATGTAATATTAGCTGGAGATTTCAACATTGACATTCTCAAACAAAACAGTATAACCCTTGACTTTGAAAGTATTTTATTTAATTATAACATGACTTTAGCGAAAAAAGAACCGACTAGACTGTCAAGTAAGTCCTGTATTGATAACTTTGCCCATGACTTTCCTAAGGCATGTGAGACGGAAGTATTAGAATTGGCCCTGTCTGATCATACTGCACAACTGATGAAATTTCCCACTAAGAAGATACCACTTATAAAACTGTGGCGAAAACGCACGCGTGACTTTTGTGACGAAAATGTCAGGAAATTCACTGAATGTCTTAGTTCTTTTTCATTTTCTGAAATGTATACAGAATCTGACCCGAATAGAGCGTATAACTATTTTGTAGAAAATTTTAAACTGTTTTATGATTTATGCTTTCCCTACAAGACGATACTAATACGTGTTTATAGCAAGCCTAAATGGATATCACGTGGCTTAAAAAAATGTAGTGCGAAGAAACGACAATTGTTGTGGAACTACAGAACAAAACCAACAATAATATCAAAAAATGCGTACAGCGCCTATTCGAATTTGTTCAAAACAATTATTAGACTTACGCAGCGCGCCCAAAATAATTATAAAATTAAAACTTCTGATAATAAATCCAAAAGCACTTGGAATATCATTAACAAATTGAGACTCAATCTTCCCCGTGACACTATAACCAGAATTAAAATTAATAATAATATCATAACAGATCCCTATGAAATAGCCAATGCCTTCAATAATTATTTTATTGACAAAATAAAGCCAATATCTGTTTCAGGTACAAATGTAACATCCAATATTGTAGGTACGCAAAACTCTATCTTTATGGCTCCTAGCATATCAAGTGACATACAAAAAATTATATATGGATTAAAAAATACTAATAGTGTAGGAATTGATGACATAAGTACTAAAATAATTAAAACAGCTAATAAACATATTTGTGGACATTTAAGTTATATAATAAATTTATGTATTGGTAATGGCATATTCCCAGACAAATTGAAAACATCAATAGTAAAACCATTGTTCAAAAAAAAAGATAGGGAACTCACGGAATCTTATAGACCAATAGCATTAGTTCCTGTGTTTTCAAAAGTTTTGGAAAAATATATTCACAGTAAAATTTACTCTTACTTGGAAATGAATAAATTATTATGTCACGAGCAAAAAGGATTTAGACAAAATAAAAATACCACTTTGGCTATTTATGATTTTTACAAAACAATCCTACTCAATGTTGATAAAAGGAATCCTGTCTGCTCTATATACTGCGATATGACGCAGGCCTTTGATTGTGTGGATCATGGTATATTATTGAATAAATTACATTCATATGGAATCCGCGGCCACGTATTAGATCTTGTTAAATCATATCTGTCCAATAGATCACAAATTACTATCATCTCTAAAGTAAATATGAAAACAAAGCATGAAGAATCATATCGATCAGAAATGCGCACTAATACGTACGGTGTGCCACAGGGCAGCGTGTTGGGTCCTCTTTTGTTTATCGTCTACATAAACGACTTACCAAATTGCACGAAACATCCTATGTCCCTTTTTGCAGATGACAGTACTGTGTCAATACAATGTAGAGCTGCAGAACTTTATCAAGATGATATTAATACTTGTTTGGCATCAGTTATCAGATGGCTTGAAAAAAATAACCTAAAACTAAATCTTTTAAAGACCCAAGTCATGCATTTCAACCAAAGACCTCAGCCACATAATATTAATGTTCAATTCAATAAGAACACTATACACGAGGTGGACACAGGCAAATTCTTAGGTATTACTATTGACAAGCAACTAAATTGGAAGGCACACATAACAGAATTATGTAAAAAGGTCAGCAGTTCTGCATATGCCTTGTATAAACTAGCCTCATTGGTAAACATTGATGCCTTAATTACTGCATACCATGGTCTTGTAGCCTCCGTTCTGCGGTACGGAATCATTTTCTGGGGAAATTCAACAAATAATGAAATTATTTTCAAATCTCAGAAACGTTGTGTTCGCGCGATGTTTGGATTGAAATTAACAGACAGCTGTAAACCCTACTTTGTCCAACACAGGATCCTAACACTTCCGTCTCTTTACATACTAGAGGTTGCATTGTTTGTTCACAGTAATCCACAGTTATTTCAACGCGTATCTGATGTTGTTAAACGAAATAGACGCAAACATTACAATAATGACAACAAACTCTGTGTGCAAAGTGCAAAAACCAGTCTAATGGGAAAAAGTTTGCTTTGTATTGCTCCAAAGATCTATAATAAAATACCAGAATTTATGAAGACTCGTACTACAAGTTTTCTTAAAACAAAAATGAAAGAGGTTTTGATTTGTAAAAGTTATTACAGCATTAATGAATTTATAACCGATAATAATTTATTTTAATTAATTTGGACATTTAATTGTATAATTTTAGTACCTAATTATTGACATTTTATTATTATTGTTTAAAGTAGTGACAACAACTTAGAGATTAATTTAAATTAAATGGATGATAATAATGAATTTGTATGTATGTACGCAATAATAAAAATGTATTTAAATAATTTTCATATGTCTTGTTAGGCAGATTTTGGTGGAAATTTAATTGTTTTTTGTTATCATGTATTACCCAAAATGAAATGAAATAAATGATTTGATTTGATTTGATTTGATTTAAAAAAGATACTTGGGGCGTGATCTTCAGTTGATATCGAGACCAAAAATATAGTTATTAGAATTTTTGTCTGTATGTGTGTTTGTCTGTATGTATGTCCGGGCTGAACTCAAAAAGTACTGCATGGATTTCCTTCAAATTTTGCATGAGTATTACTAAGAGGTCGGGTCAACATATAGGCTACATATTATCACGCTATCACCTACGGGGGAGGAGCTGTGGTAATTTATAAAATTTAACGCGGGTAAACCCGCGGGGCGCAGCTAGTAACTAATAAAATTCAATAAAAATTAACATAATTATACATCCTTTTAATAATTAGTTTTTGGACTATATTGAAATACAAAAAGTTTCAATTATAAGGGCTTGACTAAAAATCTTTTTATGATTGTGCGTTGGTAAAATATATTGTAGGGAACTGATTTAAGAGCACAAAATTTTAAATTGACTCGACGCGAACACGGAGTTTCAAGGAGGGGCTGTCTGTTTCAAATAAGCTAAATGTGAAAATGTTTGATGTTAAAGAACTTGTACCGCAAAATAAAAGTAACGCAGGGTACTCTTATTTTGCGGAACCAGTTCGTTAACATCAAATAATTTCGCAGTTTTTGAAACAAACTGCAACTCCTTGAAAATACGTGTTCGCTTGTTCGAGGATATTGCAGTCCGAAGTCAGTAGAGTACATGGTTGCCATAGTATTTGAAAAACTAGAGAGGTGTCAATTGACACCCGGATGGAACGAAGTTATTTCTTATTATTTATTATGTACAAAAAACCTGTAAACACTCAACAAAAATAATCGTCGCGACACCACACTGTTCAATGCGAAATAGAAATGCAAATATCTGGCTTGCTTTCTATAAGAGAGAGAGAGAGAGAGAGACAGACAGAGAAACATGCGCACGCCCCACAGCTGCAAAAAGAGTCTTGACAACTTTTCGTAAAAAAAAAATCCGTCTAGCCCCCTTTCACAACGCGTGACAAGGAACTTCGTTCCAATAATTAAATTTATTCAGCACTTGGGTATTAACATACACTTGTACTTCGTCGAATCCATTATAAAAGTTACAAGTGACTGCAGTTAGCAGTAGCATGTTCACCCTCAGAAAACGAGGTCCTGGGTTCAAATCCCGGGTCGGGCCAAAAGTGATTTTGGGACTTTTCTGTAAAAGGAAAAATTTCTCAGCATCAGCCCAAAGTCTGGGAGTTGGCGGTATTATACCCCCGTGCCTCGGAGAGCACGTAAAGCGGTCGATCCTGTACCTGACCTCTTTCCGGTCGTGTCGCTAGGCCTCCCATCAGATCATGAGAGTGATGGAATAGAAAGTGCTCCTGTGTTTGCGCACACACTTGAGCCCTATATCCCGCGCAGGTGGCTATATCAATTAAGACTGGCCGCCGTGGCCGAAATTCGGCTAGGAGGACATTATTATTATTCTTACAAGTTACAAAAAAAAATGTATTAGTCCGTCCGTGCGGTCTGTTTAAAAGTAACTAAGGTATAATTTTTAAATTATGTACTAAATTTAAAATTAAAGAATTGAAGGCAGCGAGCTGTTGGTAACTGCAGAAGGCTCTCAACCAGTAGCTTAATATAAGCGACTAATAGCTTATGGGGTTCGGGCCACAGCTCAGAGGGGCTCAGGTATTACATGTTTTAAAATCTCTTTCACTTGAATGATAAAATATTATCTCAATTACGTTAGTATTTTTAAAAGTTGTGACAAACAGATAGAAGAACAAACCCTTGTCAGATTTCAGGCCCATAAAAAGTTCATATAATAACATTATATATGGCTAAAATGGAAGTAATTCCACATATTGTTTTATTACAAAATCAATTTACCAAAAGGGTACAGGCTACAAACAAAAAGTACGCAAAAAGTTGCGGTTTGATCATGCGGCTGTGATTATATGAGGAGGAACAAAACCACAAATACCACGATTAAAAGAAAACCTTTCTAAATTACGTGCAGCTGGAATACAATTATAGGTTTTGCCCTTTTTGGCCTCAAATTTATTTCTTTTTAGCCTGAATTTTAACCTTTTATGAATGGATGAATTGAAATTTAGCTATTCACTTGGCAACGTTCGTTTTTAGGGCTCATGCCCAAAGGGTAAAACGGGACCCTAATACTAAGAGTCTTCTGCCTGTCTGTCTGTCCATCTATTACCAGGCTGTATCTCACGAACCGTGATAGTTAGACGGTTGAAATTTTCACAGATGATGTATTTAGTTTGTACAAAGAGCCAATACTATATAAAACAATAATAAAATAATACAGAATAAATTAAATTTTATAGCATTATTTCCAATGCAAAGCGATATTGTAAGCTAAAAAATTGGAAATTATAAATTTAATCATCCGGCGGGCCTCGAACCAGCACCGTCTACCAATCCGGGGTAGGCGCTCTGCGTTAAGCTACGAACGATACACACTGGCAGATCAAATTCAGGATTCCGTTGCTAACACTCTTCAAGAGGATGTAGATATTATCCATTGGCTTTGTTTTATAGAAAATGGCCGACTGATATGTTCACAGTTGCATGTGAAAGATCAAATCATGCTGCATGAATATTACTAAGAGGTCGGGTCAACATATAGGGTACATATTATCCCGCTATCACCTACGGGGGAGGAGCTGTGATAATTTATAAAATTTAACGCGGGTAAAACCGCGGGGCACAGCTGGCAGTCTGCTATTAATAATATATATTTATTTCAGATTCATAGATCCATAATAATATATATATGTTATTACTACACTAATAAACCTTACATAAAAAAATGGAACCCTGGAACCCATGTGAACACTGTTCCAGTGGCTCACTATTGGACAAACAATTTTGTGCATTATGGTATTTAGGAGGCTGCTGGTAAGGGGAGCACCGGAGCAGCATACCCGCGTTCCCGGGGCTCCCCCTAACAGGCGCCAGAATAAGTCCACGGCAGGTTAGGTTTAGTCGGTGCGAGTCCGACATACCCATCCGCAGACACTTTTTGCGGGTGGCATGCATTAGCATTCACCCTGCCTTATCAACAAAAAAAAAAGGAGGCTGCTGGTACTATGTCGTACATGACGCATCAGGAAGGCAGGTCTTTTCCTTAAAATAGCATTTATACATTTAGCCAAATGTTTGTAATACGAAGTGTTGAAGGCAAGGTGGAAGATTTGGCGCAAGACCAACAGAGTTCTGGTTATTGTGGAAGCCCATGAGTTTAAGTTGGTCGACTTCTTGAGCTTGGGCCTGTGACTGAATGTTTGAAATGCCATTTTTCCTTCAACCCAAGTCAGAAATAAACCTCGCAACCTCTCACTTTCACCAGGTCAATGTTAAGAAATTTGTAGAATAATATATTTTTACAACTCCCGCACTAGAGAATTTAATCCCCGTGTTGCGCGGTACTTTACAAACATATGATTGACGGACACAAAGTACAGGCAGACTCAGACAACTATTTATGGGTCACACAAATAGTTGTACTGCAAATGAACCCGGGACACAAAGTGGAGAGACGAGTGTATTTACCGCTGCACCACACACAGATTTATACATACATAGCAGTAGCAGTGATGAAGGTATAGTGGAAAGATCAGGTGCAAGACCAATGGATTGCTAGTGATTGTGGAAGCACATGAGTTTAAGTCGGTCGACTTCTTGACTCGGGCCTGTGTTTGAACGTTTACAATACCACGTTTTCTTTAATCCAAGAATAAGAAATTTGTAGAATAATAACTAACTAAATCAGCGAACAAAAGCTGTATAAAACACATTGCCTCCATACACTAGTGACCTGACAGATATAAAAAAAATCTCGTGTCAACTGTTTCGAGCCCGCAGTACGGCTCGAACCGAAAGCATATTATTCCACAATAGAATTATACAGCCATGCTGCAAACAAAAAAGTAGAGTTGATTGAGCCTTTTTTGCTCCATGGATATCCAATATCAGAGATGGATTATTCAGATTTCATTAATCAGCCGTAGTCTAGTTTGCGTCCAGCCTAGCGCGAATGAAATGTATATCAGATTATTCAGATCAGTGTTTTAGGGTTATAAAAACAAAAGGTTAAGCGGGTTATTTGCCTCTCTATTAGTTTATATGTTCATCTTTTCATATGGTTCCAGTTAAATAGATAGATAGATAACACTTTATTGCACCAAATCGAAGTATAACATTATCACATCAGTTAACTTATATAATAAGGTACAAACGGCGGTCTTATCGCTAATACAGCAATCTCTTCCAGACAACCGTTGGATGAACCAAAGCAAGGCAGTTATTGAGCAGAAAAAAAATACAAATATCATTATTGTGTAGAATGTTGACCCAATATTTTATATTAAAGTACTAATTTGGCAATAATGGCATGGTAATACTCCTGCGTGCAATCTGAGTTAATCAGATAAAAACATACATATGATTGTACTTTATGTATTTCTAACGATAAAAATATTATAGGTTTATAGGTTAATTACAACCAGACAGGTACGAACCCACGATTATAGTTTTTCGTGACATAAATTAGCTAATTTAATTGATATGCAAAATTGGTGTTAGCGCTTGACCACGATCTCACCTGATGGTAAGTGAAAATTTGGTCGAAGATGGACCGCGCGTACCCATTAACAGGTAACAGAGTGAACAGGTATCCTGTTAACTCTAACCTTGAATAAACCATGAAACATGTCGTTTGGGAGGTTGTTCCACAGCTTAGTCGTGCGTATGATGAAAGAGGAAGCTAAGTGCTTCGTACGGCATAATGGGATGTCAACAACAAAGCGCTGGGGAGTCGACGCCTTGTAGTCCAATGAAAAAAGGGAGATGGAGGGATTTTGGTCTAGTGCTAAAAATACATCTTCATCATATCATATATAGTCTGGGAGTAGGCGGTATTATACCCTCGTGCCTCGGAAAGAACGTAACGCCGTCGGGCCTGTACCTGACCTCTTTCCGGTCGTGTCACTCGGCGTCCCATCGGATCATGAGACTGGTGGAATAGAAAGTGCTCCTGTGTTTACGCACACCCTTGTGCACTATAATATGTCCCACGCATATGGGTAATCTCTATTGAGACTGGCCGCCGTGGCCGAAATTCGGGTAGGAAAACATTATTATTATCATTATCTCTATAACATTCAGACACATATAAATATGCTCCAAAAAATTTATGAATATGACATAAACAGGCTAATGTATGTTAGTAAATATAATAACGTAAAAATTTTCAGAAAGAAACCTCTCTTCTCAGAATATGTAATAACTTGCCAGTGAATAAAGTGTTATTAAAGTGGCTAGATATACTTTACTTGCTACGAATATTTTGTTGGATAAAATTATAAACTTTCAGCTATAAATGTTTAAAGTTAAGCTGAAAATTTATATTTTTCAATATTCGTGGAAAATTGCTAAGTGATGTTTGACACTTCTACGTCAATCTGTATCAATATCATACAAATCTTATAAAGAAAATGAAAAACTAATGGGCTGGCCTGTCAAGAGTAATAATAGTCAATCTATAGGTACATATAATAAAATCGTAGGAAAGTCAAAACTGTACATTGAATATTTTTTTAAAAAGATACTGTAGTAGTACGATACCCCATGCTTAAAGGATGCAGAAATATCTACCTATGTGTTTGAATATGGTAGGTACTGGCAAGTATATAAGCATTATATAGGACCTCAAGTAAATGAATGCACTCCAAGTTTCTCACAATAATCAGCCATAGGATGTAGGCAAAAAATTAATATTTATCGTTTTGGGTTTAGCTAAGAATTTTAAATTCAAGAGCCCATAAAACTCTAGTCGATAAGTGACACAACAAAAAATCATCGAGGTATTAGAAATTTGGTGACCACTTGAGACATCATGTGCAAGTGTCTCGACCCTAAACAATATTTATTGGTTTCTATCGAAAGATTGGTTTGGAAAGGGAAGTAACACGTTTATTTTTATGCATAGTAGGAATATTTCGTTAGTCTTAGAACTGTCGCGCGCCGGTTACAATCGGGATTGTTATATTCTAACATATCGCAATAATTTTATAAGATTTAAATTAAAGTCAGTGTGTATTAGTGTTAGAGTCAGTGTTTGCTTATTAAATATTATAACTAAATTAATTAAATTCAGTGAATGTAGCCGGTTTCCTGAAATTGAAAGCTAAGTACTATAACTAAGTACATTAGGCAAAACTTTGTTTACTATTTCATATTTTATTTCCATTAAATACTAAGTTCTATATTTATATATTACTGGATAAAACGCTGTTTACTATTTCATATTTCATTTCACTTAACACTAAGTACTAAACTCTAAGTACTAAATACTAAGTACTAAATACTAAGTACCTATTTGTAACTTTGGCAAAAGACAGTTATTAACTTAACAATTATTTCAACTGTTATTGCACTAAATATTACTTGTTAGAGGTTAATTTATTACACTGGCATTGATGTTGTTGCACAGACAAATAGCTATCCATAATAATCAAATGATTATTAATTTATTGTGTATGAGATAGGTTCTCTGTCACACTTTGAGTTATATCCGATCATTATTTCTAATTTTCATGGCTAGGACTGACGATTAAGAATCTAGACATTACAATGTTTACCCGACTGTGAGAACCTAAGGTTAAGGTTAACTAGATCAATTGGTTCAAATCCAATTAAATAATTATCTAAATGGTTCACCCGTTATTTATTAATGGAGATTTTTATATACGCGTTGCAACGATATTCAAGATATAAGGATAATTGGTTCAAATCCAATTAAATAATTACCTAAATTGTTTATCCGTTATTTATTAATGGATGTTTTCAAGATATAGAAATAACTGGTACAAATCCTGAAGATACTTGTCTAAGTGGTTCAGTTATTATTAATTAAGGAGATAACTATGTACACAATGACGACGACGATATATAATGATGGTTGACTTTTACTATTGACGACATTTACATGACCATATATACATAAGTAGAGTGTTGACAGTTAGTAAATATTTAAAATAAAGTAGAATGAATAGATATACAATTTTATGTACGAGGAGATGTGATTTTGGAATACCTATAATGTGACGCAATCTGCGTAAGTGTGCGTAAACTTTATCTATTTCCCGATGAATACGATACAAAGAGGGCGGTTTTTACGGCACACACACACTAACACTAATGAGACATCTATCTCGGATGGTTCGGATCAAGATGATCGAACACGCCAATTGAATCAAGCTACCATTATATACTATAGTGTCGACAGCGTGTAATCCCTGTATGTGTAGACTGTCTAAACAAGCGGGCATGCGATAAGTCATGTGTGGGAGATATCTGTTTGCCCAACGCGGGTCACGTACATGTGAATAAAGGGCATAGATCCCTTCGCAGACAGACTCTCTCATGCAACGCGGGACGCGCTAGAAGCAAGCCTACTGTTACAGCCTTTTGAGAACACGTCTGTGATCGGCCCATATTATAAATCTCCGAAACATACCCTATACTCAAACTATTATGGCTATAGATTACTTAGATCTAGCAACTATCCGAGTATTCTCATATTCACACAAACACACAAGCACGCATGCACGCATGCTACAACTTAAGTTGTCGAGAATGTTAGATTTAAGCTACAGTAACATTCCTCTCAGTTAACGTAAATAACTGCGCAACCTTAAAGTAATCGCCGCTAGCGTAAAAGTAACAAAAGCTCGTATAACTGAATTACTGAGTTAATTCACAATCACATGAGTGGGATTTTACAATCAACAGTATCTGAATATACATATATATATAAATCAACTATTTCTGACACACTCTTGATGACACATGACCTTGACAATGACCCTGAGACTATGAAATAAATAAAATAACTGATATTAATAATTCTAGGAAATCATGGTTAACTCATCATAACTCATGAGACTAATTGCATTGATAATATTTCTTTACAAATTATTACGAGCTATGTTAAGATTAAGTAGACAGTAGTTTTGCATTTTCCGCTTCATCCTACAGGACTCGTGTGAAAACCATTTTCCGGCATATACGCGCGGTAGCTGAAACCCGGGGTAAGTTGTAGAAAATAGCCCATATATTATTTTATTTTCACGAATCATTACTGAAACTTGGAGCCGTATACTGTGTTTAACTACAATTCCAATTAGGATGTTTATTTACAGCAATTTTCTTCTAAACAGCATTAATTAACTTTATAGGAATCAAGGTATGAATATAGGATGTAATAGCATATTATGTTAATTTATTCTAGACGATCACGCGCCTTATAAAACTACATATAGACGATCACGCCCAACTAAAACTCAACTAAAAATTATTAATTAAATAAAACCTCACACAGCATATTATCGTGAGATAAGAGTTAGAGTACAGACCTCCGACAGTCTTCCGACAGGGGGGGGTGGGTTATTACATCTGGTGCCGTGACCAGGATCTCGTTTGTAAAAGGCATTGAAATAATTCAATGACACGAGATAAAAGAACTAAGTTAGATCTTGAAATCGGTACGAAAGTAACTTTATTTTATAATATTCATATTTCTATATAGAGTAGACAATAAAAATAAAACACAACGTAGGAAAATAAAACACAACGTAGGTTATACTCGTAATTATTATACATCACAATATTTCTACACAATGTAGGTAATACTCGTAATAATTATATATCACAATAATTTTACACAACGTAGGTAATACTCATAATAATTATACATGATTATATTCATTCAATTTTCTAGATTTAGTTAGATGGAATTGAAACACAACGTATGTGGTTAAACAAAGGATAATGGTTCTGTGTTTTTGGAATGGAAATTGGGCTCTTTTCTGCAACTATTTCTGAGAATGCGTCATATGTGACTTATCTGTATTATATGTTCATTTATTCATTATATGTTCATGTTATATGTTCTCCCGACTGAATTTCGACCACGGCGGATAGTCTCAATGGTGAATAGCCAATCACGTAGGACATATTATAGTGTACAAGCGTGTACGCAAGCACGGGGGCACTTTCTATTCCATCACTCTCAGGATCTTATAGGACAACTATCGACACGACTGGGAAGAGGTTAGGTACGGGACCGACGGCTTAACGGGCTCTCTGAGGTACGGGGGTGTAATACCGCCAATGTCCAGACCTCGGGCTGGCACTGAGAAATTTTACGGAAAAATCCCATCTTTATTATATTACTGATTTAGTTGATTTGTTAAAACTGATGGTAGGCATTGATATAAAATTTTATATTGTAATCTATTTAGAGTGTATGCGTCCGTAGCGGTCAACAAAGAAGTTATCAAACAATGAGGATAATAACTTAAACTTATTACTAAGTCCTACTTTAATAGATAGTAGGTACAATAAATAAACCAATTAGTTTGATAAAAACGCAGCGTTAGTTCATTAGTATATATGGTTGGCGTGGTTGATAAATGATTGGTTTTCATTCCACAGGTCGTGGGTTCGATTCCCACATAGGACAGGTATTTGTGTGTATGAAATGTTTGTTTGGCACGGGTTAGTTTATTAGTATATAAGCAATTGACGGGCTGGTATGCATGGTTGATAAATGCTTGCTTTCACGCCGCAGGTTGTGGGTTCGATTCCCACCCAGGACATGAACTTGTGTATATGAAATGTTTCTTTGTCCTGAGTTTGGGTTTAATTACCTACATATATAATTATGAGATCTTTGGGGGAGCCCTTTGTCCAGCAGTGAACGTTTTATGGCTGATATGATGATGATGAATTAGGTGTTTAAAAAAAAAAAAAGGGTAGTATTTGTAATATATCAGTTATCTGGTTTCCATAGTACAAGCTATGCTTAGTTTGAAATCATTCGTGTGAATAATGTATAAATATTAAAAAAAAAAAAAAAGATGTAGCTTAGGTTGAGAAGCCAATAAAAGATTGAGAGGATTAATGATAGTCTGGGAGGGGAGATCAGTCTACAATACATAAATTCAATTAATCAAGCAGACCAAAGCATGGTAGATTTAAATTAAGTTAATGAGAATAATATTAGAGCATATGCAGGAACAATACTCGTCATTTAAATATGACTGCACGTGTGGCGCAGTGGTTAAGGCAGTCGCCTCGTCGCTTGGTGTCCCGGGTTCGATTCCCACCCAGTAGAACTATTTGTGTGATCCATAAATAGTTGTTATAAGTCTGGATGCAATTTGTATCCGACTATTACTTGTTTGTAAAGCACTTCGCGACACAGAAATTAGATTTCCTAAACAATAGAATGGCTTAGGTCTAAAATAAATTTTAATATTACAAGTAGAATTGACAAAATAATACCCTATTTAATTACGTCCTAAATAAGTACAGTTTGTCTGCAAACAAAACTTTAAAACGTTTCGTTTGTGACAAAGGGAGGGGGATGTAGTAGTACGATACCCCATGCTTAAAGGATGCAGAAATATCTACCTATGTGTTTGAATATGGTAGGTACTGGCAAGTATATAAGCATTATATAGGACCTCAAGTAAATGAATGCACTCCAAGTTTCTCACAATAATCAGCCATAGGATGTAGGCAAAAAATTAATATTTATCGTTTTGGGTTTAGCTAAGAATTTTAAATTCAAGAGCCCATAAAACTCTAGTCGATAAGTGACACAACAAAAAATCATCGAGGTATTAGAAATTTGGTGACCACTTGAGACATCATGTGCAAGTGTCTCGACCCTAAACAATATTTATTGGTTTCTATCGAAAGATTGGTTTGGAAAGGGAAGTAACACGTTTATTTTTATGCATAGTAGGAATATTTCGTTAGTCTTAGAACTGTCGCGCGCCGGTTACAATCGGGATTGTTATATTCTAACATATCGCAATAATTTTATAAGATTTAAATTAAAGTCAGTGTGTATTAGTGTTAGAGTCAGTGTTTGCTTATTAAATATTATAACTAAATTAATTAAATTCAGTGAATGTAGCCGGTTTCCTGAAATTGAAAGCTAAGTACTATAACTAAGTACATTAGGCAAAACTTTGTTTACTATTTCATATTTTATTTCCATTAAATACTAAGTTCTATATTTATATATTACTGGATAAAACGCTGTTTACTATTTCATATTTCATTTCACTTAACACTAAGTACTAAACTCTAAGTACTAAATACTAAGTACTAAATACTAAGTACCTATTTGTAACTTTGGCAAAAGACAGTTATTAACTTAACAATTATTTCAACTGTTATTGCACTAAATATTACTTGTTAGAGGTTAATTTATTACACTGGCATTGATGTTGTTGCACAGACAAATAGCTATCCATAATAATCAAATGATTATTAATTTATTGTGTATGAGATAGGTTCTCTGTCACACTTTGAGTTATATCCGATCATTATTTCTAATTTTCATGGCTAGGACTGACGATTAAGAATCTAGACATTACAATGTTTACCCGACTGTGAGAACCTAAGGTTAAGGTTAACTAGATCAATTGGTTCAAATCCAATTAAATAATTATCTAAATGGTTCACCCGTTATTTATTAATGGAGATTTTTATATACGCGTTGCAACGATATTCAAGATATAAGGATAATTGGTTCAAATCCAATTAAATAATTACCTAAATTGTTTATCCGTTATTTATTAATGGATGTTTTCAAGATATAGAAATAACTGGTACAAATCCTGAAGATACTTGTCTAAGTGGTTCAGTTATTATTAATTAAGGAGATAACTATGTACACAATGACGACGACGATATATAATGATGGTTGACTTTTACTATTGACGACATTTACATGACCATATATACATAAGTAGAGTGTTGACAGTTAGTAAATATTTAAAATAAAGTAGAATGAATAGATATACAATTTTATGTACGAGGAGATGTGATTTTGGAATACCTATAATGTGACGCAATCTGCGTAAGTGTGCGTAAACTTTATCTATTTCCCGATGAATACGATACAAAGAGGGCGGTTTTTACGGCACACACACACTAACACTAATGAGACATCTATCTCGGATGGTTCGGATCAAGATGATCGAACACGCCAATTGAATCAAGCTACCATTATATACTATAGTGTCGACAGCGTGTAATCCCTGTATGTGTAGACTGTCTAAACAAGCGGGCATGCGATAAGTCATGTGTGGGAGATATCTGTTTGCCCAACGCGGGTCACGTACATGTGAATAAAGGGCATAGATCCCTTCGCAGACAGACTCTCTCATGCAACGCGGGACGCGCTAGAAGCAAGCCTACTGTTACAGCCTTTTGAGAACACGTCTGTGATCGGCCCATATTATAAATCTCCGAAACATACCCTATACTCAAACTATTATGGCTATAGATTACTTAGATCTAGCAACTATCCGAGTATTCTCATATTCACACAAACACACAAGCACGCATGCACGCATGCTACAACTTAAGTTGTCGAGAATGTTAGATTTAAGCTACAGTAACATTCCTCTCAGTTAACGTAAATAACTGCGCAACCTTAAAGTAATCGCCGCTAGCGTAAAAGTAACAAAAGCTCGTATAACTGAATTACTGAGTTAATTCACAATCACATGAGTGGGATTTTACAATCAACAGTATCTGAATATACATATATATATAAATCAACTATTTCTGACACACTCTTGATGACACATGACCTTGACAATGACCCTGAGACTATGAAATAAATAAAATAACTGATATTAATAATTCTAGGAAATCATGGTTAACTCATCATAACTCATGAGACTAATTGCATTGATAATATTTCTTTACAAATTATTACGAGCTATGTTAAGATTAAGTAGACAGTAGTTTTGCATTTTCCGCTTCATCCTACAGGACTCGTGTGAAAACCATTTTCCGGCATATACGCGCGGTAGCTGAAACCCGGGGTAAGTTGTAGAAAATAGCCCATATATTATTTTATTTTCACGAATCATTACTGAAACTTGGAGCCGTATACTGTGTTTAACTACAATTCCAATTAGGATGTTTATTTACAGCAATTTTCTTCTAAACAGCATTAATTAACTTTATAGGAATCAAGGTATGAATATAGGATGTAATAGCATATTATGTTAATTTATTCTAGACGATCACGCGCCTTATAAAACTACATATAGACGATCACGCCCAACTAAAACTCAACTAAAAATTATTAATTAAATAAAACCTCACACAGCATATTATCGTGAGATAAGAGTTAGAGTACAGACCTCCGACAGTCTTCCGACAGGGGGGGGGTGGGTTATTACAATACTTGGGGCGTGATCTACAATCGATGTCGAAGCCTAAAATATAGTTTTTTGAATTTTTGTCTGTTTGTCTGTATGTATGTCCGGGCTAAACTCAAAAGGTACGGAATGGATTTACTTCAAATTTTGAATGAATATTACTTAGAGGTCGGGTCAACATATAGGCTACATAATTATCAAGCTATCACCTACGGGGGAGGAGCTGTGATAATTTATAACACAGCTAGTAATAATATAAATTCAAAGTGTCAGTACCACGGTGCGGTGGTGGAGCGGTTAACACACATGGGGCCGGATACCCCGTGGTTGTGGGTTCGATTCCCACCCGCACTTAAATTTATACAATTTATTTTTAAATGTCTAAAAAATAGTCTATATAAAAAAAAACATAAAATAATGTTGAATCAGATTTATACGTACATACCATTTATTTGAATTACAAAGTGTTGAACAAAAGTGGAAAGATCAACAGATTTCTGGTCATTGTATTTGTCCCGCAATTGGGAATTTAATCCCTGCGTCGCGGGCTACTTTACAAACACAAAATTGACGGACACAAAGTACAGGCAGACTCAGAACAACTATTTATGGGTCACACAAATAGTTGTACTGCAAATGTACAAGGGACACAAAGTGGCGAGGCGGGTGTATTTACCGCTGCGCCACACACAGATTTATACATACATACATAGCAGAAGCAGTGTTCAAGGCATAGTGGAAAGATCTGGTGCAAGAGCAATGGATTGCTAGTGATTGTGGAAGCATACGAGTTTAAGTCAGTCGACTTCCTGACTCGGGCCTGTGACTGAATGTTTGAAATACCACTTTTAACTGCTATCCAAGCCACAAATGACCCTAGACTCTCACCTTCGCCAGGTAAACGTTGAAAAAATTATAGAATAATATTAACTAAGATAGCGTACAAAAGCTTTGTTAAACAAATTATAGATTTTATAAATTATTAATTTTATAAATTATCTCAGCTCCTCCCCCGTAGGTGATAGCGTGATAATATGTAGCCTATTTGTTGAAATGAAATGAAATGAAATTTATTCAGCACTTGGGTATTAACATACACTTGTACTTGTCAAGTTCACAATGCAGTACATAAACATAGTCAAATACAGTATAAAAATTACAAAAAAATAAATTAGTCCGTCCGTGCGGTCTGTTTTATCAGATATATTTTCTTAAATCCTAAATTAATAACAAGTTACCTATCTATTATTTTGAAATTTAGTTGTACTATATTAAAATTAAATCCGTTGTTGACCCGACTTCTTAGAATTTTTATTGATTTCAAATTTTGCACGAATATTTCATGCATAATTTGAAGTAAATCCATGCAGTACTTTTTGAGTTTAGCCCGGACATACATAAAGGCAAACAGACTAAAATTCTAAAAACTATATTTTTGGCTTCGATATTGAGTGTAGGTCACGCCCCAAGTATCCTTTAAAAAAAATATTCAATGTACAGTTTTGACTTTCCTACGATTTTATTATATGTATAGATTACACCCAGACACAGAACAAATAATGGTGCTCATCACACAAATATTTGTTCTAGGTGGGGATCGAATCCACGACTTTACCATCAGGGTCACTAACCACTAGACCAATTACAGACCAACCATTAATAATCCAACAGCTGGCTCCACATAGATTATACAGATACACATCAGACTGCTATCACCAATCAGTCTAGCAAATGGAGTACTTTAATTACGCTGGATCATTATGGATTGTCCGTTGCACTGCGAAGGGTCGATCTCATCAGCCGAATGAATTTTTAATATTACTTTGAAATTAAAGCCTACTTTCCAATGTTATTGGTGCAGTCATTAAAGTTTTACATTACATTATATGTTCACTGTGGAATTCTGTGGAATCATTTGCAATATAACCCCAGGCGAATTTAACGTGACAGAATTGTTCAGAATTCGTTTCAGAATTCATCTACAACACAAAAATATTTTGTGCGAAATGAATTCGCTGAACTAGTTTATTAGCTAGTAGCTGTGCCCCGCGGTTTTACCCGCGTTAAACTTTATAAATTATGGCCTATGTGTTATTCGGATGTGTAAGCTATATTACTCGAAAGTTTCATGGAAATCCCTTCGGTAGTTCTTGCGCGAAAGAATAACAAATATCTATTCATCCATACTCACATATTTATAATTTTTGTATATAGTGTCATCCAATAGCTATAATACTACAAAGTTTCATCGTACTGCTTTTTTAAATGAATGGGTCAAGTGATAAATCTTTGCATAACCTGTTAAGATCCATGCCTGCTCGTATAAGATACTCGTAATATATTACTACAAACATCAAAATCCGTTCGTTAGTTTTTGTTTGAAAAAGTAACAAACATCCACACATCCATACTCACATATTTGCATTTATAATATTAACAGCATATCAGTGGATATTACCATCGGGGACTTTAATTCAACTGTGTCACGTCCTGTGCATGTTAAATAAAGGCTGTGCCGGAAACAGCATTAGGATTAGCGTACTCCTAATTTTAGGGTGCTTTTCCACTAGTGATTTACTATGCAGCTGCTACTAATACTATACTATGTGATCGTTTTCTCAGACGCTAAGTTATGTAGCGGGCCGAGTAAAATGTGCTATGTTGATGCGCCGCCGTGAAGAAGTTTTGCGAGTGACTACCGGGGGTACTCTGCTATGCGCATTTAAGCACACGACGAGTTAGCGTTCGAGAATCGTCCGTGGATGACTGAAACATCGTGTTGGGTATCGTACCAGCTTGAAATTAGCATTTTTATATAATTTACGTAAACTAAGTAATATCTGCCCGTCTCCAATATTGTGTCTCAAGTCGACATTCTTGGACAAGTAAGTATTGCCAGTGATTAATTACGGAACAGAGGCGTGGTTGCTTACTATGGGCCTGATAAGAAGGCTTAAGTCACCCAAAGAGAAAAGTAGAGGCCTCTGCTTGGAGTCCTCGAGTCGCAACTATGAACCGGAAGTTGCAGCGTGTGCAAGCAGTGGAGATCTTACAAGGGTCACACAAGACAGATAAACATGTTCATGAACACAAATATTTATCTTGTACCGGCATTGAATCCGCAAATTGTGGATCAAAAGTGTCACTGCTAACTAAATCGTGTCAAAATCGGGATAAAAATAAATATAGTATTAATTTTATTTTAACTAGATTGTTTATTTTATCATAAAACGAAGCTCTATTAACAAGTATTATTTTATTATAACAACGAGTGTTAGGTTATATAATATTAATTTAAATAAAAACTACTAATCAAAATACAAAATCAATATTAAGTGTTAATTCCGCTAATTGTCAGTTTAATCATGCTGGGATGCAATTTGCACCGCCCTCCCGCCCGCAAAAATGTGCACATGCAAGAAGGACAATATAAAAAGCAAATTACATGCGCCAGTACGATACCCAACACGTGTTTCGGTCCTCCACGGACCATTCTCAAGGGCTGCTAACTCGTCGAGTGCTCGAAGCAGACTAAAAGCCAACGAGGCGAGCGCTCTTTTATATACTACCAACCGCATGGACAATTATTTCTAACTACCCCCAAATATTCGTAGTAAAGGAGATGAAACTAAATTTGTTTGGTCATTCAACAATGCAAAACTATTACTGCTATGTTTTAATATTTCTAATTGTTCCAACACACATAACCGGAAACTTTTATCACAACTATATAATTGCAAGAAATCCGGCGTGTATAGGTTGGTCTGCGATGATTGTGACGCGGTATATATAGGTCAGACAGGCCGAAATTTTGAAATACGGTATAAAGAGCATGTAGCTGCTTATAGGAATGGCCATCCTGATAAATCTGAAAAAAAACTGCATGGCTCACTTGATATTATTATCGAAGTGACCGAGAAAATCATGATAGAGAGTTTCTTATCATGATTTTCTCAAACAGACTTGAACACGGAGCTCTTCAAAATAAAGAAATAAGGTATCTAACTCAAGAGTACTAATGCAAACAATTCATTGTGTCTTGCAAAAATGCGTAGGTAACGGTGGTCGCTTGCTTAGCCCCTAAAAATGAATAAATTATTCTGAGGCCGTGTATATTTACTAAACATTCAGCTACTAAATAATCAATCGTTAAAATAATTAAGAACAGAAAAATGCCACATGTAAATAAAAGATACTTACCTACATATTTGATTTTCCAAAAACCTGATTTTTGGGTAATCAAATATGTATATACTTTTCGTGTGTAAAATGCGACACATTTTACACACGAAAAGTATACATTTTATAGGAACAATTCTTATAATGTAATTTCGCTCAAAAAATCGATCGCGTCTCATATTGAGAAAATTCATTTTCTAAACATGGGAACGAGTGGAGTTCAATCATTCAAATATTGAAAATACAATACGTGGAACATAGGGGTACTACACACTAACATGGTATGACATTTTCCTCCACAATAGATTTTCGCTAGGCGCGCCAAACAAAGAGCCCAGTCAATCGCGGTATCGCTGTTTCTGCAAACAGTACCGGCGCGACGCAACAACAGAATTGTTGCAAGTGTATACGGGCCTTAAAGGTGGGTATTGGATGGGTCTATTGTGTAATGGATGAAGTTGTTATCGGTCCTGTCAATCTTCACTATCCGTAATGATGACATTCGCTAATAACGTTCCGTTAAAATTGAAGCGCATAGTATGATATGTATATAATAATGACATCCTCCTAGCCGAGTTTCGACAAGGCAGCCAGTCTCAATAGAGATCAGCCATCATAAGACATATTATAATAGTGAACAAGTGTGTGCGCAAACACAGGAGCATTTTCTATTCCATCATTCTCATGATCTGGTGGGACGCCTAGCGCCATGACAGGAAAGAGGTCAAATAAAAGTGGCCAAGTGCGAGTCGGACTCGCCCATGAAGGGTTCCGTAGCAGCAAGTATTTTATTTGATTGAATGAAAGGTAAACTGTGGTTTACGATTTAAGACGTATTAAAAAAACAGCGGACGCAACAACAGAATTGTTCACAGAAAGCTGCGGCCCGTTCTTTGGTAGGTATTTCCTCGGACGATTTCTACGCCCCCTACGGGATGAGATGGGGTGATGATATTCTATGCCGTCACCACACCGCAGCTTTTTATGTTAATCAACATAGCTTCCTTAAAATCTACGAGCTATTAAACTTACAGCTTTAAATACTAGCTATGGAAATAAGAAATAAACAGAAATGAACTTTTTTTATAAACTTGGTTCAACTCGCTGTTTCATAGAGTTGAAATTCTTGGCCTTTGGTATTTCAAAAGTATTTACTGCTACTCCACGATATTTCCAATAATTAAACTGTGAACTCTGACATTTTAAACTCTACGGAGTTGGGAATAGAATTCTGAATGTCTAAATGCAATACATATTGATACGATTTCTTGGAATGGAATTCGATATACACGGCATTCGAAGGCAGTAGACAAAGTGTATGTGTACACTAACAAGTTTATTAAAGGTTTACTGTAAAAGCGGTATTTTCTTGTCAACTAGAACAAAAATTTTAGTCTTCAAAGTCATCGTTGTAAGAAGTAAATCGGTTGGTGTCTTTTCGTTTAAATATTTCACTCATAACTGGTATATTCTTTTACCAAATTTGTAGCCCAATAATCTCCTACCTTTGTCCATCGAAGGCCCACATTACAGCGAACAGTCATCTCACATGTACAGACGCCAGCACATCAAGCTACCCCAATCTATCAAATTTTCCCAATTGAAAGTGAAACTTATGCTTATGTGATAAAGTTGAAAATGGATAAAAGAAATTTGACAGATTGGAGTAGCTGGATATGCTGGCGTCTGTACATAAAGATAGCTATAAGACAGATAGAAAGATATACTTGCTTTAAAATACTTGAATATTCTTGTAAATATTTTTTTGTTTATTTTCCAGAATTTTTAAATCTACATAGGATTGACAATTTTATTAGTATTAAAATAACTTAAATTATGAACTAAAAATATAAAATAAACTAAGTAATAAAAATATATACTTACATCTAAATAAAGATTAAATAAATACATATTATTATATACAGGCCTCATACTTGGGCGCCGAAAAAAATTACGGTATCGCTGCCTTTGAGCATCGTGCCCAGAATGCTGGCCGCATTGCCACCCTGGATGGCAATGCTTAAACGCTGTCCAAAATATGGGCCAGCCCTCTGGTCGCATGTAGTGTCGACCAAGTGTTTAGATAATTCGCGGAAAATAACCCGCGCTTTCGGCCCCATGGTCCAAGCGGCTCAAATATTATCTCTTTCAAGGTTTGTATATTTGAGCCACTTAGTGGTCTTAGCTGATGCAGCAGCAGAGGTAAAATATGCTTGAGTTTGTATCATTAACTTAAGGTCTTGGTAAAAATATTTAGACCTAATTTTATTTTAATGCATAACTGAACAAAGCTGATTTATATGTTTCTTAAAATATTCTCTTTTAGTTTTGACGCACTTTTTCGTATGAATAAACTTGTAATAAAAATTTTGGAATCATTTATGGAACTCCTCCATGGTAATCTATAATACATGTTATTATATTCTTCACAAGCCTCTTCTATTAAAAAATAAGTTGGACAATTCACGTAGACTTAAAAAAATCGCTTGTAAATAGTCAGAACATGTTTGTAGTAATACAGTTATTATTTCTAGTTACTTATTACAGATATTTAGGTACACGGAATGTTAAAACATTTATACAATTTATTTTATATGGTAATGGTAGTGATATTTAGCTAGCTTGTATTAAGTTATTGTCAAGGAGATTATGTTTAGTCGAAGTTTATAATATATGTATTGAAAACCATTTTGATATAAGATTTAAAAAAATCTCATCGCATGTTGCATGGTTCATTGACTCAGTCTGTTGGGCCTCAGTTAAACTGTGAGAGATTTATCGGAAACAATGTTTTCACACTCAAATGTTTGTGTATGTTTGATTGTATCTAGCTCATGTCTATACCTAAGGATGCCCAAGTCCCATGGTCAGTCACGTGTTTCTTTCGATCACACGGTGTAAGTGACGACATGTGATGGTCAAAGAAAACATCAACATGTTTTCTTTGACCATCACATGTCGTCACTGAGATTGTTTGACATTAAATGGTGCTTCTTGTCCAAATTTATAATGTGACTAGATCTTCATCATTTTTGTCAAGAGTGTCTGCGGAACTGTATATCCTATGTAGATAGTTGTACAAGTGATTATAATATGGAAATACCGATAATGCGTTACTATTTGGAACCGGTTTGATCTTATTCATGGATAATATCGACCTTTATTACTAAATCCTAAAGGTTAGCTTTCCAAAATCTTGAAAAGAAAAGTTTTTCTATAATAAAATATTCACGGTAAACTTTGAATTCTAGAACTCCTTTTCTTATCGAGATTTAATCAGTAAAATCACAAGAATAATCTTTAGAATCTTCGGCTTACCTTTTTCTAATCTACAGTTGTAATTTGATTTCTAGACCTACTGAAATATATACGTATAGTAATAATATAAAAGCTGGTCAATAATTGTGCCACGTATAGTCTACATTATTTCGTCGTAATTAATAATAATAATAATATCTGGGGACAATGTCACACAGATCATCCTAGCCCCAAACTAAGCAAAGCTTGTTCTATGGGTACCAGGCGACGATATACATACTTATATAGATAGATAAATACTTATATACATAGAAAACATCCATGACTCAGAAACAAATATTCGTGCTCATCACACAAATATTTGCACTTACAGGGATTCGAACCCAGGACCACCAGCTTTGTAGGCAGGAGCACTACCAACTAGGCTACGGTGACTGTCAAATTATCTATCTGATATCGTCCACTGCTGGAAATAGGCCTCCCCCAAAGGTTTCTAACTTGCCATTTCGAGGGCTTTACTTACGTGTAGTTGTACGGGGGGTTTCAAATAAATAAATAAAGATCTTGGAACAACTACAACACTACCATTTGTTCCTAAACTAGGCAGAGCCTGTGCTATGGCAACCAGACAACTGATAAATTTACTTATATGTGCCTGAATAAATACATATTATAGACAAATTACACCCAGGCTTTATTCAGACAAATTACGCTCAAGTTCATCACATTAAGATTTGTCCCGGGTGGGAATCAAAGTCAAGACCTCTGGCTTAGCAGTTAGCGTCATTTACCACTAGAATAACAGACCAATCAATAATTTGAAGGTTTTTACACCGATAATCGCACTTGACCAAGTTGTCTATTTACTTTGTATTATGTTATAACCGGCCAGCATTCTGGGCACGATGCTCAAAGGAAGCAGTTTTTTGAGACCTTTATATAATAATATGTATATATTTAATTTTATTTTTTTAATTTTATTTTATTTTTTATTTTTTTACGTTTCTTTAGTTGATAATTTAAGTTATTTTAATACTAATTGTCATTCCTTTGTTAATTCAAAAATTCTGGCCAATAATTATGACCTTATTTATCATTATAGTTAGCCGTGTTGTTTCTAGCCCAGAAATAATAACAGGGCCACTCCATACCATATCCCGTGGGTGTCGTAAAAGGTGACTAAGGGATACACCAGGTAGTCGGTAGCGCTAACTATGGTTGCCAACTCGCATGGCAAGCGCGGTGACCACGGCAATACCCTACAATGGCAACGTTAGAAACCTTTGGGGAGACTTTTGTTCAGCAGTGAACGATATCAGGCTGATGATGATTATAATATTTACGATTGTAACGTACATACGAATATATGTACTGTTACAATTGCGAACTGTATAATACCTACCTAGATGTTGTGAATTGTAATGTTAAGTACCTTAGATAAGAATATAAGTCGAACCTAGCTATTAAGTATGTTTGTCAGCTACACAACGGACTGCAAAAGTAGCACGCACAAGCCCAAGAGGTTTTTGTGTTACTGTTATTGTTTCTATTGATAATATGTATCTTTAGAGTTTGGTAAATAAATAAAAGAAAATAATAATAATAATATCTGGGGACAATGTCACACAGATCATCCTAGCCCCAAACAAAGCAAAGCTTGTACTATGGGTACCAGGCGATGATATACATACTTATATAGATAGATAAATACTTAAATACATAGAAAACATCCATGACTCAGAAACAAATATTCGTGCTCATCACACAAATATTTGCACTTACCCGGATTCGAACCCAGGACCACCAGCTTCGTAGGCAGGAGCACTACCAACTAGGCTATGGTGACCGTCGAATGTACAAAAGCTGTACCGCAACAAACATAAATTTAACTCATTATGTTTTCATTAATGTTCTAAAACATAGTGTATATAGTTCTTCTATAATTTACTTCTATGCTTTAAATTACTTTAGGCTACATAATTTAACAGGAGACTTGATAAGCTTTTTAAGTCATAACTAAGCATGTACCCTACTTACATTCATATAATAAATGTTGCTGTTTAAATAATGACATCCAAAACAATGAGACTTCGACTTCGGGTCTAGACGGCAAAAACTCATAATTTCTAAACCTCCCACACTCCACTTCATTCAGTACGTTGAAGGTTATTTTAAAATATATGCAAAGAAATTGAGAAAGAGGTATTAAAAATGCAGGATATTTTTAATATCTCTTAATTTTTATGTTATTGCTTTTACTTATCCGCAACTTGTGTGGATACACTGGCTCCCTCCCACCATCAACTTGTGTGGATACACTGGCTCCCTCCCACCATCAAGTAAGTTCGCGATCAGGTGGTGCTGTAGCGGAGGCTGCTGAGAACTTCAAACGGAGTGAATATGCTGCCATAGGAGATGGCTATATGTTTATTCCATTTGGGGTCGAAATTTGTATGCCTGTGGGTACAATGTAGCGACCTATTATAACCAATGTAACACCTATATGTAAAATTTACCTACATTGACAAATAAATATTTCTATTTCTATTTCTATTTCTACAGTGGGTCCTTGGGGCCCAGAAGCGCGGTCCTTTGTCAAAGAGTTGCCTAGACGACTTGTGATCAGAGAGCTGGCACGAACCTCGGCCAACGCATCGCCTTGCCATCCATAGAGGTAACGTCGCTAGCTTTTTGGGCACCTTACCCGCAGATGGCGACTTGAAAACGGTTTTTTATCTATAAGTTACACTTTTATTTGTAATTTAGTATTTTGATTTTAAGTTTATAATAATAGTTTTAGTTTGTATGTTGTTTTAATCTATTTGCAATATTTATATCAGTATAGTTTTAATTTAGTTAATCGTTTTCTTAATGTATTATTAATGATACAAACCTGCTATTACTTAAAATTATTTCTTCTAAATAACCCAGTTCTAAGCAAAGTTTCTAATGGCAATTCTACTTCAGCGCACAAGTTAGAACTTTACTATGATAACCGTCGGTAGCATACTATGAATGAATTCTTCCAAGAGTCGTATATATCCGATAAATACCAATTTATTTTTAAAACCTTTGTTAGTTTGCTAGAAAATGTTAAAGAGTTTCAGTGAAATTGTAAAAATATTCTTCACAGAAAAACCTAAAATTATAAGTAAGAATCGTGCGACCAGATAAACCATCACCGATATTAAACATAACTTTAAGCGGTGATAATCTCCGCATACCAAATATATGATATCCATGAGTAGTAGTATCCATGAGTTTTACTTACAACTATATTCACCGTAGCCTAGTTGGTAGTGATCCTGCCTACGAAGCTGGTGGTCCTGGGTTCGAATCCCGGTAAGTGCAAATATTTGTGTGATGAGCACGAATATTTGTTTCTGAGTCATGGATGTTTTTCTATGTATATAAGTATTTATCTATCTATATAAGTACGTATATTGTCGCCTGGTACCCATAGTACAAGCTTTGCTTAGTTTGGGACTAGGATGATCTGTGTGACATTGTCCCCAGATATTATATTATTATATTTACCGTTTTTAACTTAATTATAAACGCATTGCTTTATAAAAAGCAACATTTGAAGAAATTATTTATAAAATATATAATAAATGATAACCAATCGTAATTAATTCACGATAAACATATTTAAAATCCATAAAAAAATTTACCTTGTTAAACCCCTTGCATCTTAAAGAAAACTAATTTATCTTTTAAGTTAATACTTTTTTTTTAAATGTAGTTATCTTATAAGAACTGTGTACTAAGAAATTGGAGACTTAAGACTAAATATCTACAACATAGTGTAATTAGAAAATTCAGAAGGTACAAAAACATATAATAAAACGACTCGCTAATTTTTGCGCGCTAACTTTCATATACTGAATGAAAATGTCGTAACAGCATATGCTACAAAATCTTTATTCAACCTATTTACTAAAAATAATTGAATAAAATTATAACTTAATAAAAGTAACAAGAAATCAATTAAACAAAACGACAAAACTATATCCAAATGGTAACTTACATTTGTGTGGGCAGAAATAGAAACTCCATTCACACTGGCTACAGATTGTCTAATTAATTATCACCACCAACACAACAGCGTCACTTGGATTACAATATTAATCCAAAATGGGCTTTCGCCGCCTTTATTTATTAATACACAATAACAGCTGCGGCTGTCTTACATCCCGCTAAATCTACCGCAACACGACTAGACTGTCCCCATTTGTAACTTATCATTTCAAGAAATTATTGTTCAAAAATTACATAGTGCCGGTTTAATAACAGTCTCTTTAATAACAAAGGGTGTCTCTTCAGCATACTGTCTCCACTTTTTACTGTGAACGTCACAAAGAGTCGCTTTTATTCACATCTAACAAAAAATAACAAAACGCTACGAATCGTCGCCGGTTCTATTGTCCGATGATGTGGGTAGGGGGTGCAATACGAGCCCGCGTGCTACGGCGTAGTCGCGTCGTAGTGCCGCTACGGCCGACTCGCCACTGGCGGGGGCTACGCGAGCCCGGACCGTTCACCTACACAT
The DNA here is from genome assembly GCA_951640165.1 of Pseudoips prasinana. Classification (NCBI taxonomy): domain Eukaryota; kingdom Metazoa; phylum Arthropoda; class Insecta; order Lepidoptera; family Nolidae; genus Pseudoips; species Pseudoips prasinana. The sequence goes on along the minus strand of OX621259.1, from coordinate 24,985,965 downwards.
CTACGGCGAGCTCGCGCGCCTATCACTACAGGGTGGCTCACGCACACAGTTACATAGTTTACAAGAGGCCCGCGAGAGGAAGCGGGAAAGTAACATTTTTGGGCTTGTAAATGATGTACACACTAATGCTGATTTACTCACACACAAGCATCTCGACGCACAACTTCTCCCGTGCCCATACACATAGAAGCGATTTAAACTTGTAATCCCTAACGATAATTTGAATTCAACCGATTCGGTTTATACTAAAACAGAACGTGTAATATTAATAAATAAATCTTCGTATTGATGGGTTATCTATTGTGAGCGACTCAACTTGGTTTCCAATTTGTCGATGAATGCATTGTCTTTAAAGTAATTAATAAATGAATATTCTCGGTTCGATGATATTCGTTTGTAATATTCATATGTATGAAACGGCAGCATATCGGACGTGACGTTTAATCGATAAAGCTGACTTTTCATTGCCAAGACTGACAAGCAGTGCATCCTGTAATTGTTCTCTGAGTGGCAGTTACCAGACACAAGCTAATGAGGCGTGTAACTCTAGAACTAAGACCACTATATTGGGTCAGTGGGGGGACATCTGAAACTATTGATAATAAAAACCTTAGGTCTCAGTTACGACGTTAAAATTTTTGCAAACATTAGAATGGTAAAGTAAAGTAAAATACTCTTTATTGTTCACCAATACATAGCATAATAATTGAACATAAAGTTATTAAAGTACAATGGGCGGTCTTATCGATGGTATGCAATTTTTTTTAGTATTTTTGTTACACACGCCTGACTTAAGGAGTAAACTGGTGAATACGAGGCGAACGGAAGTTGAGAAGGAGATGTAAGTTAGTGAAAATAGAAAGAGAGTTCAATTTTTTATATTATTGTAGCGGCAAGGGAGAGAGGTGTGAGCAAACATTTTCTTTTTTCTTTCTCTCATAGCCAGTTACGTTTTATATGTCTAAGTCTTACTTCATTCGTGTGGCCTAAATCTTACTCGTTTTTTTTATTATTTCGATGTTTTTTACATTAATATTTATTTACTTGGTTTTTATTAACATGGTCTGTATTTGTTCAATATACGTAGACCACGTCCGCGTTTTTGTAGTCATGATTTTTTACGTATTCCGTTTAACTCCGGGGGACTTTATAAAAATGTTAATTAGAGAAAAAGCTAGCTAACGCAGCGTGTAGCAAATTTTGTAAAGCATAATGTATGTGAACTTACAGAAAGCTTTATTAAATTTAAATTTTATAGCATTATTCGCAATGCAAAGCGTTTATCTAATCTCAAAAATGGGAAATAATAAATTATTAGCATGGGAATCCTAAATCCTGCCAGCGTGTATCGTTCGTAGCTTAACGCAGAGCGCCTACCCCGGATTGGTAGATGGTGCAGGTTCGAGACCCGCCGGACGAATAAATTTATTATTTCCCATTTTTGAGATTAGATAAACGCTTTGCATTGCGAATAATGCTATAAAATTAAAATTTAATAATTTGGAAGGTATTATCAAAATGATATGATCTTTTAGATGCAACTGTGAACATATCAGTCGGCCATGTTTCTAGAAAAACAAAACCGATAGATAATACCTACATCCTCCGGAAGGGTGTTAGCATAGGAATCCTAAATTTGATCTGCCAGCGTGTATCGTTCGTAGCTTAACGCAGAGCGCCTACCCCGGAGTGGTAGATGGTGCAGGTTCGAGACCCGCCGGACGATTAAATTTATTATTTCCCATTTTTGAGATTAGAAAGCTTTATATTTTAGTTTTTTCTCCACATTTATTTTTGGGTAGATATAAAGTTTACCAAATTTATCGGTACGAGCATCTGACGGTATTCCGTTCTAGAATAAATAAAATCAATATGTAGGAATATTCAAGATAAGTTTAGTTATATTTTACTTTTCCTTAAAATGTTGATGTCAAAAAGTAAGTCAACTTCCATTCATATTTGTATAAAAATGATATAAAGAAATCCCAAGTTCTGTATAGACTGGGATGTTTCAAAAGCGGTGGTAAGTCACCCAATGAATTTGTATCCATGATAGTATACATACATACATACATACATAGTAGCACTAAAACTGGATCATCATTGTATAGGTAAGGTCAGATGTAATAATTAAAATACAGTAATGAGCATTAATGAGCAATTTATTTAGCGCCTTCTTAAAATAAACTAAACTTGGCACAAAAAATATGCGAAATCTATAGAAAGTAATCTAAATGTATTTCCAGACGCCTATAACTCAAAGTCAAAGTCAAAAATCATTTATTCTGTAAAAATTTTACATTTATGTGGAATTGTCATATTTTTTACCCTACCGTACAGTGCATGACGTAGCAGCTACTGAGCAACACTGCCAGAAAACTCAGTAGGAATCCTTTTTTTAAATAAAATATACTTAAGATTAATTACAATCATGTGTGTTGACTCAGAATAACTCAATCCCAAGCACTTTTGTCACTTCAATAATCAGAAATTTTGTAATATGCCCTGCTACACAATTTGGCTTTAATAATTCTTTTAAACTTATTCGTAGACAATTCTCTAATATCATTGGGAAGTTTGTTACAGAATCTTATACATTGCCCCATAAATTGGATAAATGTATAAATTGTATAAATGTTTTAACATTCCGTGTACTTGAATATCTGTAATAAGTAACTAGAAATATTAACTGTATTACTACAAACATGTTCTGGACTATTTACAAGCGCTTTTTTAAAGTCTACGTGAATAAAAACCTTTTTTATTTTATTTTAAAAGAGTTACTTATTTTGTGGAGACGGGTAGTATGCAATATGAGATTATTCTTATATCTAGTATTTACATTATGTGTATCGATCCTTTTACAGAAGGAATCGATATTTTTATGCATACTCCAGACACACTAGTTAAATAGTCGTAACTACCATATCTTGGTATGATCACAGCAAATTGTATTTTTTAACACAACTGTTAAGTGCAACTGCAACTACTTAGTTGTGCATATATAGACCATTGCCGATATATACTCAGCTTATTCTATCTTCTCGTGACTAATGTTGTACATCCAACATAAATTTTTTTAATATCCTTAAACCAAAACGACGAATGGAAGAACAATTTTATTCAATCTTCTTGTGACTAATGTTGTACATCCAACTTAAAATTTTATAATATTCTTAAACCAAAACGACAAATGGAAGAACGATTTGAATGTTATCTTAGAACGACAAATACATTATCATCATTTCTTTTAAATCAAACTCGAAGCCCTGTTTTCAAATCGATCATTTATCTATCTCCAAGCCATAATTCAATGTTTGTCTCCTCTAAGAATAACACAATTTATTCGGGATGTATTTATTACTTATTTTGTTATCGAATACTGATGTCCGATTCTTGTTCTTCCTTGAGTTTTTCTCAATTTTATAAGAGTCGACTCCGACTTATACTTCTTGGGGCTTACCTTACCAATCAAGTAATTAAGATGATCGGAATGGTTGGCGTGGTTGTTAAATGCTTGCCTTTCACGCTGCAGGTCATGGGTTCGATTCCCATCTAGGACAGATATTATTACTAGGTGTATTTATATATATAAGTATGTATTTACAAAAAAAAGAAGCATATATAATATATCAGTTATCTGATTTCCATGGTATAAGCTGTGCTTAATTTAGGATCAAATGGCCGTGTATGAATGTGTTTATCCAGAGTTGTTCAAGCCGGTAAATGAAATATTTATTCAGCACTTGGGTATTAACATACACTTGTACTTGTCAAGGTCACAATGCAGTACATAAACATAGTGGATAGTAAAAAGTTACAAAAAAAAATTAATTTGTGAGTCCGTGCGGTTTGTTTTATCGCATATATTTTCTGAAATCCTTAAATAAATAACAATTCACTATTCTATTATTTTGAAATTTAGTTCTACTACATTAAAATTAAAGAATTGAAGACTAAAGCAAAAGACGAAATTCTAAATGAGGGTGTGATCACATGCACGGGATCACCGATCACGCGTTAATGGGCCAAAGCGATCCTCGCCGCTGAGGAACCTACCCTAGCCAGCCTGCGGCTTTCGCTAGCTACCTAGGTGGACGACCCGGAGAAGAAAGCCACAAAGAAACTCCGGGCTTGCTTTTTTCGTCTTCTTTTGCTTTCAGTTTACGATTTTTTTTTAAATGTCTTGTATTTTACTTACATTGTGATTGGTTGTTATGTAGGCTAATGCACGCACTAAACCGTTGTCATTCAGTGAATCATAATAAAATAAATAAGCAATAGCATTCATTTTCACTCAAGCACTTAGGATATCCTCTTGCTAGACAAAAAAACGGTGGGTGCATCCGCGTACATTTACAAAATTAACAAGTCACACGAAGTCTACCAGAGGCGAGAAAAAAAAATATGAGTACCCCAACAGCAGCTCGACCAGTCACCGCAAGCAACACCCGTTCACGAGTATGACGTGTGGGCCAGCCATCGCCTCCCTCGTCATATTAGAGGGAAGGAAACGACCCGACTCACAACGCCACCGCAAGCATTAACAGACAATGGGAGCATGACGAGCTTACAAAGGGGAGTTCATATTGAAGTCGTTAACAGCCTTCGGCCGAACAGCGTTTGACATGTTCAAGATAATACACATTTGTTTTAATAATAGGTCTAAAAATCTATAAAGTTAAATTAAATTATTCGGCTTCCAACATAGCTTAAGGACTGTTGCCTAATGGCTACAACTGGAATCGACAGCTTAACGTGCCCTCCAAAGCACGAACCACGCTGAGAAATTAAACCACTTTGGCGGTCACCCATCTATGGACTGACCGCGAGCCTAGTTGCTTAACCTCGTCAACCACTTACGGACCGGTGAGAGGATCTAGATATAAGCGCTTCAATAAGGACTGATGCTATCGAGATATTTACGGTCTCCGGAAGACAGCGGTCTGCTTGTGGCGCAGTCGCTGTGCCGGACTGGCATGAGCCGACAATAGCGGAGGGCAATCCAGAGCTCTTTCAGAGTACTCGTCCCGACCATTTGGAATATGGCGCAAAAGGGGGGCAAAGGAGCAGCAAACCCGCGTTCCTGGGGCTCTTAAGGTGCCAAGAGAAGTCCATGACTGGTTAGGTTTAGTCGGTGCGAGTTCGTCATATCCACCCGTAGACACTTTTTGTGGGTGGCAAGCTTGGCATTTCAACTGCTTTATCAAAAAAAGCCGGCCAAGTGCAAGTCGGACTCGCACACGAAAGGTTCCATACCATTATCTATAAAAACGTGAATTTTTATTTTATTTTAAATATTTAATTAAATAAATAATATTTATATTATATAAATATATTATATAGAATATAGAACATATTATATAAATAAATTAATATTTATATTATATATATATAATTAATATTATCCTATTAAATAAATAAATAAATATTTAAATCCCTAAATATTTATTTATTTATTTTTGTATGTTTTGTTGTAGCGGCAAAAGAAATACATCATCTGTGAAAATTTCAACTGTATGACTATCACGGTTCATGAGATACAGCCTGGTGACAGACAGCGAAGTCTTAGTAATATATAGGGTCCTGTTTTACCCTTTTGGAACGGAACCCTAAAAAGAAAATATTTACGGTATTCGTGGCCATTTAGACAACATGTAACCAAAACACCTGTTTTGGTTACATCCAATAAAAGACGCATGAAAGTAACGTAATAAGGCCCTTCCGTCTTTATTGATTTGGTATAATTAAACTCGCGCGAAACGAGATGAAAACTTTCTTAATAATGTTTTGGCAATCCAGTACGAGGTTTCAACGCGTGATTGAAGAGAAAATTTGTTTAAGATTTACTCCATCGGAACAGCTACTCAGTCACGCCAAGAGTTTCACGGTGGATACACCCTGTATTGTCAAAGTTTTGCCGAAGTAAAATTTATGTAGGTATCAAAGTTGAGTGAAAAGTTTTCAATGAAGATGTCGCAATTAATTTTCGATAAAATTTAACTCGTTAACGTCGGAAAATTACAGTCTTTGAAGGGATACTAATTGAAACGTGGAGAACTTTTTTCATTAAGAAGCTGTCGTGTGTTTGTGACGTGTGCATATTTGGCCTATATTTTTACTGCCTCTTTGGTCTAGCGGCAGCGTGTTCACCCGCAGAGAACAAGGTCCTGGGTCCAAATCCCGGGTCGGGTCAAAAAGTCATTTTGTGACTTTTCTGTAAAAATAAAAATTTCAAATGGGAGTTGACGGTATTAGAAAGAAAGATAGATTTATTTGTCAGAATTCGAGTACATAGAAGATGTTTATGTTTAGGAAGGATCATCATATTCTACCGATTTTGTTGGTGTACAAATTTAACAACAAACATTTAACATTGCAAAGATTACATTACATTATAGATAACATAACATTATATATCACATAACGTTATAGATTACATTCCATTATCACATTAACTATCCATTACATAAATTAATTTATTATACCCCCGTGCCTCAGAGAGCACGTACAGCCGTCGACCCTGTACCTAACCTCTTTCCGGTCGTGTCGCTAGGCGTCCCATCGGATCATGAGAGTGATGGAATGGAAAGTGCTCCTGTGTTTGCGCACAAACTTGTTTACTATAATATGTCCCGCGCAGATGGCTAATCTCTATTGAGACTGGACGCCGTGGCCGAAATTCGGCTAGGAGAACATTATTATTATTATATTTTGGGCTTAATACAGACTGTAGAATTGCCAAACTGAAGTGGCAGTGGGCGGGGCACATAGCTCGTAGAAAAAATGGCCGATGGGGCAGAAAGGTTCTCGAGTTTTGACCACGAACCGGAAGACGCAGCGTGGGCAGGCCCCCTACAAGTTGGACCGAGGATCTTGCAAGGGTCGCGGGAAGCTACTAGATGTGGGCAGTGCAAGACTGGCTATTGTGGAGATCCTCGGGAGAGGCATTTGCGTTGTGGATGTCTTTCGGCTGATATGATGATTTTGATGATGATGACAGACTGTCGGATGGATATAGGATAGGCCTGTGGGCGTGGTTGGTGAATGCTTTCCTTTCATGCTACATGTCGTGTGAAGCAAAATACTTACGAGTAATCCTTATTCCTACCTGCTAGTAGGAATAAGGATTCCTCTTAAATATTTTGGTTCCTGAGCATTTCCGTCTAGCCATTTACAAGTAGCCGTGTGGTTCTGGGCCCTAAAATGATAACAGGGCTCCCCCTTACATCCCGTGGGTGTCGTAAAACATAACTAAGGGATACAGCAAGTAGTCGGGGAACAACGTTCCAAAGGTACTGGCTATCACCAAACCTGCGTTCGCCAACTCGCATGCAAAGCGCTATGACTACGGCAAACTCCTCCATAGAACCGGAAGACGCAGCGTGGGCAGGCCCCCTACAAGATGGACCGATGATCTTGTGCGGGTCGCTGGAAATCGCTGGATGCGGATAGCGCAAAACCGGCAACGTAGTGGAAATCTTTTGGGCTAGCTTTTGGCCTATGTCCAGCAGTGGATGATATCAAACTGAAGATGATGATTAGAAAAGAGAAGTGATATGCACCAAAGGAACACACGCAATAAACACAAACTGTGTTCAAATTCTCACCGTCTACACAGGGTGCACGGATCCTTTGTGGGGCTAGGTGTACGCTTCTATAATAAAATACCCATCGACCTGCTTAACTTGCCGTATGATAAATTTAAATTGACTATCAAGCATATTTTAACAAAAAAGGCTTACTACTCGGTTAATGATTATTTGAATGATAACGACGCTTGGTGTTTACCAAGCCGAATATTTAATTATAATATGACATATAATATTTGCCGACCACCACCAAGATTGCGCTAGCCCATTCCCTTCTCCTACCGATTTTAGACTACACTGATGCCAGCTATCTCGATATCACGGAGGACCAATTAAACAAACTTGAGAGGCTCCAAAATTTTTGTATTCGTTTCATATTTGGTTTGCGTAAATATGATCATGTTTCCGAATTTCGTGCAAAACTCAAGTGGTTACCTATACGACTTCGCCGGAATGCTCACATTGTTTCTCTTCTATATAGTATATTGTTCAATCCAGCTACTCCGACTTACTTAAAGGAACGTTTTGAGTTCCTCCACGAGACACATTCGAGGTTGCTGAGATCATCGAAAAATTTACGAATCAAGATACCAATGCACTCCACAAAATTTTTAGACCATTCCTTTTCCGTACAAGCTGCCCGATTGTGGAATGCTTTGCCAGAGACAGTGAGAGGTGCTCAGTCACTGGACATTTTTAAGAAAATGGTGAAGAGTTACTATCTTTCTCTTTAACGTTAAATTACTGTATATCTTATTCTCCTATGACCTGCCGTATATATATATATATGTATGTATTTATTTATTTATTGTTAAAAGTACCCATGGTACAAAAAACCACAAAAAAATCACAAAAAAAGAAAATAATCAAAAAAAAAAAAAATCCTTTCTGCTAATTATGCCAACAAATACCCAAATGCCTTTTCTTTACTCCTGGTCCATTCAACGGTTGCCTGGAAGAGATCGCACTTAGCGATAAGGCCGCCATTTGTACAATCTTAACATACTCAAAGTTCCTATTATATGTATTATTTTTTGGTGTACAATAAAGAGTTACTTACTTACTTACTTACTTACTTAATATTCATTATAGTAAATTAAGTAGATTTTTTTAATGGATGTTTTTAAATTACTATACTCGGCCACGTAACATGTTCTCTCCGTCTCTCTCTCGTATTAAAAGCAGTAGTGTCACAATTCAAAAGTTTTCGACTAATGTGTTTTGCCAGTGACACATCATCATCATCATATATGATATCAGCCGAAAGACGTCCACTGCTGGACAAAGCCCCCCCCCAAGGATCTCCACAATAGTCAGTCCTACGCTGCCCGCATCCAGCGGCTTCCCGCGACCCGCACAAGATCGTCGGTCCACCGTGTAGGTGGCCTGCCCACGCTGCGTCTTCCGGTTCGTGGTCGCCACTCGAGAACCTTTCTGCCCCATCGGCCGTCAGTTCTACAAGCTATGTGCCCTGCCCACTGCCACTTCAGTTTGGCAATTCTTGGCAATTTATGTTCCGTATGTGACACATACGGAACATAAATTTGGTCTGCCACTAAGGGCCTTATGAGGCGACACAGCTTATTCTCATCTCGGCTCATTTTAATTATGTCAGCCGAAACATCAACGCTGGACAAAAGTGGTCCCCGAAGATCTCCATAATTGCTGGTTTTTCACACGACCCGTATCCGGCGGCTAAGAATACATACATACATACATAGACTCACGCCTGTTACCCAGAGGGGTAGGCAGAGACAAAGGATTTCCATTTGTCACGATCTTTGCAGTGGAAATGAGAGCTCTGAGAAATATGTGTGGTGTGACTTTGAGAGACAGATTTCGATATACTGATGTAAGAGAACGTTGTGATGTGAAAGAGGGTGTAGTCACAAAAATTGAAAAGGTATGCTGAGATGGTTTGGCCATTTAGAAAGGATGAATGAAAGAAGATTGACAAAAGAAGTATACCTGGCCTGTGTGAATGGGACAACCGGAAGGGGAAGACCTCGTCGAACATTCTCTGACCAAATCGGAGACTTTCTTAAGAAAGGGCAGGTCAGAAGTACCCTAAGCCGGCGAGCATGTATGAAGAATATAATGACAGTAATCGAGGCTAAGAATAATTGTGAATAATTTACAATAAAAAGTATATTACCAAACTTATACTCAAGTAACAATGAAAGAATGTATAATAGACATTCAAAGAAACAAAATGTCCCCCTGGATGTATTTGGGGCACGGCGGCCAGTCTCAATGGAGACATATTAAAGTACGCAAGTATGTGCGCAAACACAGGAGCATTTTCTATTACATCACTTTCATGCCTGAGCTGTGGCCCGAACCCCATGAGGGTGCCCTCAGGTATTAGTCGCTTAAATTAAGCTACTGGTTGAGAACCTTTTGCGCTAGCCAACTGCGCGTTGCTTTAATTTGATATACTTTTGCTAAATGTAACAATAATAGCTTAGTAACTTGCTATTTATTATTTATTTATGGATATTAAAAATATATGTGTCGAAACAGAGGTCGCACCGACGGACTAATTAAAAATATTTTTTGCTTTAATTTCTGTTTTTAAACTGTGTTTATGTACTGCATTGTGAGCTTGACAAGTACAAGTGTATGTAAATACCCAAGTGCTGAATAAATTTCATTATTTCATCATCCGAAGGGCCGACTAGTGACACGATTGGACAGAGGTCAGGGACAGGACCACCTGCTTTAGGTGCTCTCCGTGGCATAGGGGTAAAACACCGCAAACACCCAGACTTCGGCCTGATACTAAGAAATTGTTTTTACAAAAAAAATCCCAAAATCTCTTTTCGGCCCGACCCGGCGTTTGCACCCAGAACTTCATTATCTGCGGTTAAACATGATACCGTGAGAACAACGAGGCAATCAAGAAAAATAATATCTGGGGAGAATGTCACACAGATCATCCTAGCCCCAAACTAAGCAAAGCTTGTACTATGGGTACCACGCGACGATATACATACTTATATAGATAGATAAATACTTAAATACATAGAAAACATCCATGACTCAGAAACAAATATTCGTGTTCATAACACAAATATTTGCACTTACCGGGATTCGAACCCAGGACCACCAGCTTCGTAGGCAGGGGCACTACCAACTAGGCTACGGTGACCGTGAATATAAATATAAACGCATTTTGACAACATGTCAGTTGCTTCAAAACTCTCAAACTTCACAAGTTACACATAAGATTTCTTTGTTATTGTTTTACAAAACAAAACAGAATTATGGAATCTTGCCGCAGGAACCAAGTGAGTTTAAATGTCCCCTGCAATGCGTACACACTGCAAAGAGGACGGGAAAACAATAGGTAGTTACAGACGACAGCACATCAAGCTACCCCAATCTGTCAAATTTCCCCAATTGAAAGTGAACCTTATGCTTTTGTGATTAAGTTTAAAATCTATAAAAGAAATTCGACAGATTGGATTTTAATTAGAAAAACTATAAACTTAAGGCGAAACACAAGCTTTTTTCTCAGTGAATAGATTTGGAAACGATTTGAACACGACATAGTCTACTTGAGCAACTCTGACACTATGGTTAACACTACCCATACGATTAGCAAGCAAGTATGTATATATATTTAAAAGCAGAAACTGTCTGACTGATAGATTAATGTACAGCTGAAACCGACGTGTCTAGAACCATGAAATTTTGCACAAATATTTCGTATTTGACGTAGGTGTGCACTGAGACAGGGTTTTTGAACATTCAACCCCTAAAGGTGTGAAAAGGGGGTGCAATCTTTATATTGAACAACGTGTTTTCTTGATTTGATCTACTTACATTATATATATATATATATAATGTATGTATATATGTATATGTATAATGTATATATGTATATATATATATATATATATATATTTATATTCTTTAAATGATTTAAGTAACATTTGACATATATGTAAATAAGATACTAATCTACCACACTAAAACTACAAGAAAAACTAACCAAATTTAAAGTTAAGCAAGTAAAACTTAATATAACTTAAATAAATAATACTTAATAGTACTCAGATGTCCCTGTCTCTGAAATGAAATTAAATCGTTGTTATCTGAAAATATCTTCAACGTACAGACACTTCTATTAAAATGTATAATAGCATAACAATGATTTTTCTAAAATACCTATTTTAGCATGCAAATATATATGTGGTATAATGAAATAAATAAATATCTTGGATCAACTAATACACTGCCATCTGATTCCAAAATAGACAGAGCATGTACAGGCGCCAGCACATCACCCTACCCCAATCTGTCAAATTTCCCCAATTGAAAGTGAACCTTATGCTTAAATGATAAAGTTGAAAATTTATAAATTAAATTTGACAGATTGGGGTAGCTGGATGTGCTAGCGTCTGTACTATGGCAACCAGACAATTATAAATATACTTATATATTTCTAAATTTATACATAATTTTAGATTGCATACAGAGAGATTTCCCGTTCCTGAACCTTTCATACCCACGACCTGTATTGATTTAGCATTCAAGGTCACTAAAAACAGAAATACAACCATTATTTTGGGAAAATACAAAATGTGTTTGTTTTGAAAATCAGACTTTATAAAGCAAAACATATTTTCACAACACATTTCCTAATTTTTCGTCCAATATTCAGAAACAAAAATCCATACATACTTTTACAATGGCAATATATTCTAAAACTGTCCAATAAATAACAATTTAATCCCCACCCGTTAATAACATCGTCAGGTTTTATTTTCCAGCTATTCGGACGTCAAAAAAAAGTTTTACTTGTCACAGTGGAGGCAATTTTGTCTAAAACACCGATAGTTTTGGCGGAGACAATTCGCCACGCCGCCGGTCAATTCACTCGAAAGAGTGTAATAAAAAATGCACGGCCGGAGTTATTTCACCGTTTCGGGCGAGCATTAGCCCGCAATCATTCTTTCGGCGCAGTTTTGGTTAGCGTACACTGAGTATACTACTGAATAGTTCTATTATCTATACATAGGTATAATGAAATTGTAGAAAAGTCAAAACTATACATTGAATATTTTTTTAAAAGGATACCTGGGGCGTGATTGACAAACGATATCGAAGCCAAAAATATAGTTTGTAGAATTTGTGTCTGTTTATCTGTTTGTCTGTATGTATCTCCGGGCTAAACTCAAAAAATACTGCATGGATTTACTTAAAATTTTACTAAGAATATTACTAAGAGGTCGGGTCAACATATAGGCTACATATTATCACGCTATCACCTACGGGAGAGGAGCTGTAATAATTTATAAAGATTATCGCGGGTAAAACCGCGGGGCACAGCTAGTATACTGTATACACCATGTGAGTTCGACAAATGGATGTGCCATTAATGCTTATGCGTCAAATTTGTTCTGCGACGCACAATAGTTCGAATGCACGTGTGTGCAACACACTGGAGCTCGACAACACGCTAGAGCGACATGAATAATTAATATTTTTATTAATAATCATATTTGACTGCCTCGTTGGTCTAGCGGTAGCGTGTTCACCCGCAGAGAACGAGGTCCTGGGTTAAAATCCCGGGTAGGGCCAAAACGGATTTTGGGACTTTTATTTAAAAAGAAGACATTTTCAGCATTACCTCGAAGTCTGAGAGCTGGTGGTATTATACCCCCGTGGCTCGGAGAGCACGTAAAGCCGTTGGTCCTGTGCCTGACCTCTTTCCGGTCGTGTCGCTAAGCGTCCCATCGGATCATGAGAGTGATGGAGTAGAAAGTATTCCTGTGTTTAGCACACACATGAGCACTATAATATGTCCCGCGCAGATGACTTATCTCTGTTGAGACTGGACGCCGTGGCCTAAATGCGGCTAGGAGGACATTATGTATGTCTCATGAATTAGCTCCAATATAAGTAGGTAAGGTTAGAACTGCGACACCGTCAGAAGTGGAAAGGTTTTGAAGAAAACAATGAAAACGGGCGTTACTTTGCGGAAATTCATAACAATCAAAATACAACACCATTGTAGTGTTATTTCCGCTAATTGTCAGTTTAATCAAGCCGGTATGCAATATGCACCGCCCTCCCGCCCGCAAAAATATGCACATGCAAGAAGGACAATATAAAATGCAAATTACATGCGCTAGTAATCGTACTAGCGCATGTAATTTGCTTTTTATATTGTCCTTCTTGCATGTATAATATCCTAGGATATCCTAGGATATTATTCACATACTGCCATCTGATCCCAAACTAAGCAGAGCTTGTACTATGGAAACCATATTACTGATATAGATAGATAAAATTCATAATTGTATACTTGAGAGAACATGTACAAATTATTACAGTAAAAATTGCGGTTATCACAAGGTGATCTATTCCAGGCAATATATCTTCTATATATATAAAAATGAAACCCGTTTTCCGTTGTCACGACATCACGCGTGAACGGCTGGACTGATTTCACTATTTCTTTTTTTATTGTGTTTGTTATTGTCAGGAGAAGGTTCTTATGTAAAAAAAAGAATTTAAAATTGCGCGGAAAATAAGAAAATTTAAGAATACTTCACAACCAAATATTATTTCTAATCTAACCTTAGCGCTTTGGACAATATAACCTTTTTTAATGTAACTTTTTTTTATTTGACATAGTATTGACAGATAGCATGCGTTAATAGTCATCGTTAAGACAGGACAAGGTCTGTCGGGTCAGCTAGTACAATATAAATACTACATATACTACTTTTACTATTACGTTTCTTTCTAAATGCATACTTATATATACACCCAGACTCAGGACAAACAGATATGCTCATGCACACAATTATGTGTCTTGAGTGGAACTCAAATCCTCGACCTGTGGCGTGAAAGGCAAACATTTACCAACCATGCCAACCGGCCCTTAACGAACATCCAAACAAAAGAAAAAACCTTGTCATACCGACTTATCGTTTGTAGCAATATTTTCCAGGTAACGACTAAATGAGCCAGGATATTCGAGAAAAAATATAGAGTCGTATTCATTTAAAGAAAAATAAGGTACTTTATAACATTTGAATCAGGATAAATATAAACAGATACTTAGAACAACGATATGTTGCCCACACAAATAGTTATCCTGTATGGGAATCGAATTCCAACTCCACGTGTAATTCAGCGCCCTTGCTAGGTTACACGTGGACCCTTCGGGGCTGCGGTGGCAGTTTGGAAAGTGACCTCCACTGCCGCCACGTGCAAGCAGCTCCGGGAAGTCAGTGGTCTGTTTTTGGCACAGTCGCTGTGCCGAACTGGCAGGAGTCGGCAATAGAGGAGAGCAGTCCCGACTCGTCCCAGGGTACATGTCCTGGGACTCTACCGGCTAAGTCACCGAACACCGTTTTCGTGAATGGCGTTCAAATAAATAAAGGTTAAAAATTACTTAATCAATCTTTAAATCGGCTTCAACGTGACAATTGATTCCGGACCATTTATGACGTAACATGTGGTCACGGAAGCCGATTTAATGATTGATTAAGTCATTTCTATCCTTTATTTATTTGAACGCCATTTAAGAAATCGATATTCGGTGACTTAGCCGGTAGAGCCCCTGGGGCACCGGAGCAGCATTCTTGCGTTCCCGGAGCCCCTTATCAGGTTAGGTTTAGTCACTGCGAGTCCACTTTTCCAGTCCACCCGCACACAGTTTTTGCGGGTAGCATGCGTAAGCATTCCCCCTGCCATATTATAAAAATGTTTACACGTGGATTTGGAGACTGGGCGTGGAGTTAGACACTTTATCGCCAAGAGTTATCTCTTCCGGGCAACCGTCATACGACCAGAACTAAGAAGTAAAAAGAAGAACCAGTAGAGGGGTGCTTGAAGCATCGAATTTTTCAGTACGTACTTAAAGTACTTTATATATGCTTATTACTGTGTGGTGAATATCAGAATATAATGTGGGGGACGAAGCCAACCCGAAGGAATATCTACCAGAGGACGGGCAGCAGCTTCATTCTGAGTAATATGACTATCTTACAACCCGTCTGCCAAGCGTGGCGATTATGGCATATCCCCCCAAGATGATTCTTGGGGAGGGAGGCTTGTCCAGCAGTGGACTTCTTTCGGCTGTAATGATGATGTATATTCTTACTTTATTGGTCACAAATATAGGGCGTAATTAAATTTGTACAGACGCCAGCACTTCAAGCTACCTCAATCTGTCACATTTCCCCAATCGAAAGTGAAACTTATGCTTATGTGATAAAGTTGAAAATCTATAAAAGAAATTTAACAGATTGGGATAGCTGGATGTGCTGGCTGTCTGTACACAAAATAGGTAGCGTTCGCAAAATTTAACTACTCAATAATAATAGATATAAAATTTTGCTGTATATTCAAGAATCTCAGTAACTTCAGTTCTCATAGTAAATAAATGTTTATTTTGTTTTCCTTATTATTTTATCCTCGTCTTGAATATTTTGTAAACAATATCAAGTTTATTCATTATTTACGTTATATCAGAATATTTTCCTTCCTAGAACTCGTTGATGCCAAGCTCGTGTTCCCAATCATTTATTTTAGATAGATAACTCTGTATTGCACACCAAAATCATAAACTAAGTTAAAAAATAAATATTAAGATGGGAATAGTACAAGTGGCGGCCTTCACGCTATAAGTGATCTCTTCCAGGCAACCGATGAATGGACCAGAACTGTTAGTGAATATAGAAAGACGGGGGTAGGAGGTGGTGTACAGAATAATATATTTTTTTATTTTTAATATGCTACGCCCGCTCCAGAGTATATATATTCCCTGTGTCTCGGGGCACTTTAAAATATAATAGACGGACACAAATTACATCCAGACTAACAACAACTATTTATGGGTCGCACAAATAGTTGTTCGGCGCGGGCTTGAACTCGCGACACGAAGAGGGGAGGCGACTATCTTAGCCGCTGCGCCACACGTGCAGTCATGGCATGTATGTATGCAGGCATGGCTGTATATTGACAATAAATATTTATATACTGTTAAATTGCATATACTGGTATACGGTCGACGGTCACCGTAGCCTAGTTGGTAGTGCTCCTGCCTACGAAGCTGGTGGTCCTGGGTTCGAATCCCTGTAAGTGCAAATATTTGTTTGATGAGCACGAATATTTGTTTCTGAGTCATGGATGTTTTCTATGTATTTATGTATTTATCTATCTATATAAGTATGTATATCGTCGCCTGTTCCCCATAGTACAAGCTTTGCTTAGTTTGGGCCTAGGATGATCTGTGTGACATTGTCCCCAGATATTATGATGTGTATTTTTTTTTTATCACGACATTTTAATTTTGCCGTGTGGTTTTCGGCTTAGAAAAAATAACAGAGCCACCCCATATCATCCCGTGGGTGTCGTATATTGGCGACTAAGGGATAAACCAGGTAACCTTGCAGCAGCGTCACCTGCTTTATTATAGCTACCATCTAACTGAAGTCGCCAACTCGCATACCAAACGTGGTAACCATGACAGACCTATCCAAATGGCTACGTTTAGAAATCTTTGGAGGAGGCCTTCGTTCGGTCATGGACGATATCAGGCTGATGATGTATGTATAAATGTATAGATTTGGCATGACGTCATAGAAGAAAAAGATAAAATATTTTTATTAAGAATAATTCACGTATTAAAAAATACAAACAAATAAAAGAAAAACAATGTAAACTTTCTGTGATTTATGGTTTCCGGTCCAGAAAAAATAAAAGGGACACCCCAATCCATCCCGTGGGTATCGTAAAAGACCTGTGTACTAGCTTTAAGAGAGGTAGGGCACAGCGTTCATTCGCTCAAAGAGCAGCCCGAGTGGGTAAGTACCTCCACCTTACAGAAGACATTCCTTAATAATAACATTAATAATTTAATGTTGTGTTTCGGAGTGTCAGTAAGGTTGCCAGAGCTCATTGGGGTGAGGGGAAGGGTCAGCAACACTTGTTTGCTGACTCTTAAAGGCCGGCAACGCACCCGCGACTACCTGGTGTTGCGAGTGTCCATGGGCGGCGGTGATCACTTACCATCAGGTGACCCACTTGCTCGTTTGTCGCCCTCTGGTAAAAAGAAATCCATCTGACTGCGGTCGCCAACTTGCATGCCAAGGGCGGTGACTACGGCGAAAACCTCCAAATTTCCTATGTCCAGCAGTACTTGCAAATCCAAAAAGTCTCGAACTCTCGTCTCGTCGTATCGTTTTCGGGATGTTTTGTGCAACTTTTGCTATACGTTATGACGCGGGCTTCTCGTCAGGTTTAGGTTCTAGTACTGATGATTTTTACTTTTCAGTCAAATCCCAAAATCGATTCCCAAAATAACTCAGATCTTAGTGTGTTGAGGACGATTTTATAGGTAAGTTTATCAGTTATCTGGCTGCTATAGTACTGGGTGTACCTAGTTTGGGACATTGTGTTAGTAGTTCCAAGATATTTATATATTTATTTGACGGGCCTGTCGGCGTGGTTAGCAAATGCTTGCTTTCCACGCCGGAGGTCGTGGGTTCGATTCCCACCCAGGACAGATATTTGTGTGCATGAACATATATATCTGTTTGTCTTGAGTCTGGGTGATATCTATATAAGTATGTATTTACCAAAGAAAAGTTATCTGGTTTTCATTGTACAAGCTCTGCTTAGTTTGGGATCAGATGGCCGTGTGTAAATAATCTCCCATGATATTATTATTACTTATCAACCTGCTGAGTGATTTATTATTTATCAGTTAAGAATATGATTAGAATACATAAAGTAGATTAGTTGATTTTTAACCTGCATTTTTTATTTTGGGCCTTTAATTGAAACAAACATACCAGGTTCAGCTTAGGAGAAATGTGGCGTTGGTGCGCGGCTTTACATTACTCAAAGACACCAGAGTATCATTATAATGAATATAACCTTAATATAGACACTCAACAAACAAGATAGCAATATAACCTATCAAAGTTATAAGGTAGTACATAATTTGTTTATTCAAATATACTTGAATTTCAAATTCAATTCAACTCTAGTTCCCCTTTGATAACTTAGGAGTTAAGTAACTCGATGAATTTAACCCCTGAGCACATTACTCGTAAATATCTAAGTGATACTAGCGCTGCTAATGTTACCTATTTAAAGCCGCAACAACAAGTGTCCAGTAAAACTACTGTAAAGTGTACAACTGTGTGAATGTCGCTTTAATTTCACCCTTTCTGGACGTGGATGACCCGATATTGGGTCATGGGGAAACCGCGATCATGGGTCCAATTTCTGTTGCGTTACTTTGCAAGTGCAATACTTTTTTTATATATCAGAGGGCGACAAACGAGTAAATGGGTCACCTGATGGTAAGTGATCACCGCCCCCCTTGGACACTCGCAACACCAGAGGTGTCACCAGACGTGTGTTACCGGCATTTAAAAGTCAGCAAACAAGTGTTGCTGAGCCTTCCCCTACCCCGATGAGCTCTGGCGCCCTTACTCACACGCAGAAACACAACATTAATATTATTAATTATATTATTAAGGAATGTCTTCTGTAAGATGGAGGTACTTCCCCAGTTGGGCTGATTTTGAACGAATTAACGCACACCCTACCTCTACCTAAACCTAAAAGTTTACGTCAAATCTATACATATAATAAAATCGTAGGAAAGTCAAAACTGTACATTGAATATTTTTCAAAAAGGATACTTGGGGTGTAATCTACAATCGATATCGAAGACAAAAATATATATATTTTAGAATTTTTGTTAGTTTGTCTGTATGTATGTCCGGGATAAACTCAAAAAGTACTGCATGGATTTACATCAAATTTTGCATGAATATTACTAAGAGGTCGGGTCAACATATAGGCTACTTATTATCACGCTATCACCTACGGGGAAGAAACTATGGTATTTTATAAAAATTTACGCGGGTAAAACCGCGGGGCACGGCTAGTTGGTAATAAATTACTTAAAGTTGGTTTCTGTTACTAAATTAAATATCTTGATTTATATTATATAAATTAAGATATTTTATATCTTAATATTAAATAACTTAGTTTAAGCTAGCTAAATATCGTTACTATTATAAAATAAATCTTATTGTTAATTATTTCCGACAATCCCTGTACCTAGAAATAATTATAAATTAATTATATATTACTACAAACATGTTCTGACTATTAACAAGCGCTTTTTTAAAGTCTAAGTGAATAAAATCCTTTTATATTAATTTTTATTTTATTTTATGTTACCACTAATTACTAAGAATCTTGTTACATAATAATTAATATAATTAAAACAAATTGGTACATTTAAAATTATAGGAAGCGTACGTTTAGGTACTTCGCTTAAGTTAAACAACATTGTACTAAGAGCATGTTAATTTTATGTTTGCGTCTCAGCCACTTCCGTTTTAATCAAGGTGTTCCCAGAAGTAATCTGGTCTACGAGGAAGGTAGCGAGTACAATGTACATTACTGGAAACCAAAACTGTAAAGCTTCAAGTTTATATACCTAAGCAGCATTCGAAAGTGTATTAGCAGAATAAATATGGTATAATAATAATAAAAATATCTGCGGTAGTTTTAGCTTTAGTATTTTTCATTTTATATTTAGTTTTAGTTCTAATATATTTTTGTTTTTTACTGATGTCACGAGTGTCATGAATCTGTGCATGTTGTGACACCTTAATAAACTGTGCATTTGATTTTAATTTTAAGTGTTGTATTTAGACTAGCAATAATGTAACAGTTACTGGTTGTGTGTTTATATTTCCTTCTCGTCTCGATGTTTCATTAATTATCTCAATCTCGCTTTCTCAGTTTCCTTATACGGACTAACATAGTGCTCGAACATCAGCACACGTTATTTCTCACGCTTGCATTTCCACCACTCACTACACTTTCACACACATACATTGCACACACCCTAGATTTAATTATTTTTTGTAAACTTCTCCAGTCGTAGTCAGAAAGAAGAACCACTGATGACTCAAAATACAGGTTTTACCTAGTTTGAGAGTCAGAGGCCACTCAAGTCTGCTACTCGTACAATCATAGACAAGTTTTATAATCATTTTAACGTTGACGTAAAGAACGACACGCATCAGCTAAGCTGCCTATTGTATTATATTACCACTATGATTGTTATTTAGTTTATTTTTTCTGTAATTTGTAACTGTTTTGATTGAAGAATAAAGTTATTTAAAATTAAAAAAAAGTTAAAGTTACTGGTTGTCCTAAATAAATAAATAAACATACTGCCATCTGATCCCAAACTAGGTTGATATTAGTATCAAAGTTAGGATGTATTAGCTAAGTTTGGATTTGTATATGAGTGAGTCGCTATGTGACGGTCTGTCTTTTGTTTTCTTTTTATCTTGGGACTTATGTAGCTAATTTCACCTAGACTCAGGACAAACAGTCATGTTCATACACACAAATACTTGTCCTGGGTGGGAATCGAACCTAGGACCTACGGCATGAATGGCACGTAACTACCAACCACGCCCCCTACGCTAGTTTACCATAGATTACGTGTAGGGTTGATAGAGCTACGAGAAGGTAGCATTAGACCCTCAATTCACCTAATTACAGAAAACTTTAGCCCTATACTCTAAGCAAACAACTAGGCTCGCGGTCAATCTATAGATGGGTGACCACTTAAATGGCTTAATTTATGAGCGTCTCCGTGCATTGGAGGGTACATTATCGGTCCCGGTTGTAGCCATTAGGCAACGATTGTTAAGCCATTTCAGAGGCCTACTAGGCGGCTTGAACAACTCTGTCACCAGGGTAACCACTGCCCATACGACACATAAGTAAGCATTCTATAGTTGGCTCAGTTTTGAACCAAAACATACTTATCTAAATAATAATAATAATATCTAGGGACAATGCCACACAGATCATCCTAGCCCCAAACTAAGCAAAGCTTGTACTATGGGTACCAGGCGACAATAGACATACTTATATAGATAGATAAATACTTATATACATAGAAAACATCCATGACTCAGAAACAAATATTCGTGCTCATCACACAAATATTTGCACTTACCGGGATTCGAACCCAGGACCACCAGCTTCGTAGGCAGGAGCACTACCAACTAGGCTACGGTGACCGTCAAACTTATCTAAATCTAAGAATTACACCCAAAGCTTCTTAAGGCTGCTAACAATTATCGTAAAGGGGAATTATTCGGAAAATGTCCACTCAATTATAATGCTTTCCTTTCATAGGTCAATTGCTCCATGGAGTAGATTAAGAATGAATCCAACCTATCTCCAAGCTGAAAAATATAATATTATACTAATCTATAATAGAGTACATCCTAAGTCTGAGTGACAATATAAAGATCTTGTAAGAGGATTATTTGAGAAAATGATTTTCTTTTCGTGACTTTCTATATTGTGTCTCAATGTTTTTGTTATGATGTTTAGATAGATTGTTTAGATACACATAATAAACAAAATATATATTTTTAGCACACGTCTGGCGCAGAGATTCAGGTAGCAGGCTCGGCACTTCATGTCCCGGGTTCTAATCCCGCACGAGACATAATGTAATGTCATCGTAGCCGAATTGTGGTCACGGCGGCCAGTCTCCTAGTTGGTAGTGCTCCTGCCTACGAAGCTGGTGGTCCTGGGTTCGAATCCCGGTAAATGCAAATATTTGTGTGATGAGCACGAATATTTGTTTCTGAGTCATGGATGTTTTCTATGTATTTAAGTATTTATCTATCTATATAAGTATGTACATCGTCGCCTGGTACCCATAGTACAAACTTTGCTTAGTTTGGGGCTAGGATGATCTGTGTGACATTGTCCCTAGATATTATTATTATTTTTTACTTTTCTTTATTTTCTCGAAATATATTTGTCGGTTAGTAATGATGCCTACGGGCTTACGCCAAGTCAGCATCATATTCTTGCATGATGCTGATGCTGATGGGGTACTCATATATATTTTTTTCTTTCGCCTCTGGTAGACTTCGTGTGACTTGTTAATTTTTGTAAATGTACGCGGCTGCACCCACCGTTTTTTCGTCTAGCAAATGGATATTCTAAGTGCTTGAATGAAATTGAATGCTATTGCTTATTTATTTTATTATGATTCACTGAATGACAATGGTTCTGTGCGTGCATTAGCCTACATAACAACCAATCACAATGTAAGTAAAATACATGACATTTAAAAAAAAATCGTAAACTGAAAGCAAAAGAAGACGAAAAAAGCAAGCCCGGAGTTTCTTTGTGGCTTTCTTCTCCGGGTCGTTCACCTAGGTAGCTAGAGAAAGCCGCAGGCTAGCTAGGGTAGGTTCCTCAGCGGCGAGGATCGCTTTGGCCCATTAACGCGTGATCGGTGATCCCGTGCATGTGATCACACCCTCATTTAGAATTTCGTCTTTTGCTTTAGTCTTCAATTCTTTAATTTTAATATAGTAGAACTAAATTTCTAAATAAGAGATTAGTAAATTGTTATTTATTTAAGGATTTCAGAAAATATATGCGATAAAACAAACCGCACGGACTGACAAATTAATTTTTTTTTGTAACTTTTTACTATCCACTATGTTTATGTACTGCATTGTGACCTTGACAAGTACAAGTGTATGTTAATACTCAAGTGCTGAATAAAAATTTCATTTAAAAAAAAAATCATTTCATTTCATTTCATGGATTCATTATTGTAGGTGTCATCATGTAAAAACTTTCGCACAATTCGGCAAGTGTTAAGAATTGCTGCTTTTTGCATATTTATGTATGTATTTTCTGGTAAATCTAACAATCTAATCTATCTAATATTTATTATTATTAACTACCTGCGTGGGACAAATAATAGTGCACAAGTGTCTGCGCATACAGCACTATCTATTACATCACTCTCATGATCCAATGGGACGACTAGCGACGCGGCCGGAAAGAGGTCAGGTACAGGACGGACGGCTTTACGTACTCTCCAAAGCACGGGGGTGTAATACGGCCAGCTCCCAGACTTCGAGCTGATACTGAGAAATTTTAAAATCACAAAATCAGTTTTAGGCACGACCAGGGATTTGATCCCAGGACCTCAATATCTACGGTTGAACGCTACCGCTAGACCAATGAGGCAACTATTTGTGTGACCCATAAGTGATATTTGGGTGTGTGGGTATAGTGATATTATAACGATTACGAACTATCAAATCATCTGAATAAAATTAATAAAATAAAAAAGGATTTTATTCACGTAGACTTTAAAAAAGCACTTGTAAATAGTCAGAACATGTTTGTAGTAATACAGTTATTATTTCTAGTTACTTATTACAGATATTTAGGTACACGGAATGTTAAAACATTTATACAATTTATTTTATAATGGTACTGATATTTAGCTAGCTTGTATTAAGTTATTGTCAAGGATATATTATATTTAGGTTTAATTATTGAAATTTATATTTTACTACATATTGTCTGAATGGTTTCTCGTTTATATAATAAAAATGAGCTGTGTGTTGATGGCATAGAATATCATCCCCCTATCTCATCCTGTGGGGCGGTGTAGGAATCGTCTGAGGGAAGACACCAAGATTTACATATAAAGTATAAAGTTGTAATAAATCTAGTACAATGGGCGGTCTTATCGCTAACTGCGATCTCTTCCAGACAACCTTAGGATGGACAAGATCAGCAAGAAGAATAATTAAATGAGTGATAGGGGTGTAGCAACTTAAGAAAGAAATAGTAAATAGAAATAGACTAGTCTAGTAAATTAAGAGAGAAAATTGTGAAACATTAGCTTGAAGTAATACCTACCAGAGAACGGGCAGCAGCGTTTCTCTGTGAACCTATGACCATCAAACTAAGATCGCTAACCCGTTAGCCAAGCGTGGCTATTATGGCGTATTCCCCCATTCTTTGGGGAGGCTTTCGTCCAGCGGTGGATGTATTTTGACTGAAATGATGATTATAATAAAAATGCATGTTTGTAAAGTTCCGCTTTGACTAAACGGGGAGAGAAAAAGAAAGAGAACGATGTTTTCCGACCCCACGGCATATGAGCAAAATCGGGCGACGTAAACACAACGATAGAATAAGATAGTTAGTTTAGGACGACAAACGAGCAAGTGGGTCGCCTGATGGTAAGTGATCACCGCCGCCCATGGACACTCGAGGACACACATGGAGGAGTCACGGGTGCGTTGCCGGCCTTTAAGAGTCAGCAAACAAGTGTTGCTGACCCTTCACCCACCCCGATGAGCTCTAGCGACCTTACTCATACGTAGAAACACAACATTAAAATTGTTAATGTTATTATTAAGAAATGTCTTCTGTAAGGTGGAGGTACTTCTCCAGTCGGGCTGCACTTTGAGTGGATGGACGCTGTGCCCTGCCTCTCTTGGGTTCTAGTGACGCGCATGTGCACAATCTAGATGTACGCCTCAGGTACCACATATGAATATTTGAGAACACATTCGTTCTTATACTTTCAGGAGATTCACTCCCACCACTTGCTTCACGCGCAATGCTATATATATATCAGTAGGTACAACCTAATATCTAATCGTAATACATGAATGAAATCCTAGACACGCCTGGATACATTTCCTCTAAGATTTACGTTTGTTCAGTCCAAATGGATACTTTGACGATCGACTAAACTGTTTAGTTATGTACATAGAACATCTTGCATTTAGTCGGAACGACAGTATTCAGAGTAGTTACAAAGACAAATTCAACTGCCTGGAAATCGTGCTTGCATTTAAACTGAAACTTGTACATACATAAAAAAAACACTTTTGGTGTAATGAATTTGGATTTATGTATAGGTGCCTATGTCGTTAATGAAATGAAATGAAATAATGAAATTTATTCAGCACTTGGGTATTAACTGCCTTTTGACTGCCTCGTTGGTCTAGCGGTAGCGTGTAGTAGAACGAGGTCCTGGGTTCAAATCCCGGGTCGGGCCAAAAGTGATTTTGGGACTTTTCTGTTAAAAGAAAAATTTCTCAGCATCAGCCCGAAGTCTGGGAGTTGGTGGTAACATACCCCCGTGCCTCGGAGAGCACGTAAAGAAGTTTGTCCTGTACCTGACCTCTTTCCGGTCGTGTCGCCTAGGTGTCCCATCGGATCATGAGAGTGACGGAATAGAAAGTGCTCCTGTGTTTACGCACACACTTGAGCACTATAATATGTCCCGAGCAGATGGCTAATCTCTGTTGAGACTGGCCGCCGTGGCCGAAATTCGGCTAGGAGAACATTATTTATTTTTATTATTAACATATACTTGCACCTGTCAAGATTTTAGGTTATGTGTCTGTCTATCTTTAACCAAAGTAACATACTGACGTCTGATCCCAAATTAGTCACAGCCTGTACTACGATGACCAGAGAACTGATAAAAATACTTATATATTTCTAAATACATACATATTATAGATGTTACCGCCTGCGCCATCTGGTGGCACTCGAGAGAAAGGTTGCCTATGTGAAGTTGGCTGTCTTTCGGCATGAAAGCGTTGACCAATGGAGGACGAGAGGATCGGCGATTGGACGGTCCGTCTCCTGCGCAAACTTCACTTTATATATATAGTTTTGTCACCTTTTTCGACTTTTGTATGTCTTCGTGTATTGAGTATTTTATTGTTATCATCGTATATAATAAATAAACGTCTTTTTATGTATCAGATAAAACCATTCATTGAAGACAACCTAACCCTTAACCGAGCGGGAAAAGGAGGAAGCTGCATTGCTGAATTATAAAGATAATACGATCTCAAACAATAGATAAATTACACCCAGACAGAGAACAAATAATCGTGTTCATCACACTAAGGCCTCATTTACGGAGACGCGGGGCGTCTCGCGTCTCGCGTCGCGTGTGGCGTGGCGTCTCGCGGCGCGTCGGACGTTATTTCTGTTTACGGTGGGGCGGCGCGTGAAGCGGCACGCATCATCGCACGCGTAAACACAAACTTATAGCAATATACGACCATGTTCATAGAGAAGCGAGACGGGAAGCGTGGCGGTGCCGAATCCTCTAGCGAGTAGCGAAGCACGCGGCGGACATAGCTTCATCGAGAATTGCCGCTGCGTGCGCCGCCGCGATAAACGCCGCGTGGGACGCGTCGGTGCCATCCGCGGGCTCGGCCGCAAAAAACGCCCTAATTCAAACAAACGCGTCTAAAATCGCTTCTCCGTAAACGCACTCATATAACGCCATATATTTGAATTCAGTGCGGGCCGCGCCGCTCAACGCAACGCGCGACGCCCCGCGTCTCCGTAAATGAGGCCTAAGAATTGCCTAGCATGGGAACCGAACCCACGACTTCTGGCTTAGCAGCACAGGTCACCACTAGACCTATAATATAATATCTATCGTAACACACAAATGTATGTATTAAATCGAAAAGCTAGTCAATATGTATAAAATAGTTATGAACTAAATCATAAACCTCATTCAATATAAAATTCCAACTAAACCTAAAAATAACCATTCAAATTGGGTTGATTTGTATTTAGTTCACTCTCTATTTATTTGAAAATAGTATTTATTTTTTGTATTTTAGTACTTTTTGACGAAGACACGTGGATAAACCTAATTTTGGGATAAAGGAGTTTATTCGAAATATATTAAAAATATTTCTTGTTTGGACTTAGTAATGTGTGTAAGACAAGTCATTTTTTTTTAATATATTAAATATTCTATTATCGTAAACATACGATACGATTACGTATTTATTAATTTAATATATTTATTATATTATATTTATTATATTATAATATATTTATTTTATTATATATTAATATATTATAATAAATAAAAAATTAATTATCTCATTAATTTACTACAACTACCTTCATCAAAGTCACTTTAATACCACGTCTCCCCTATATACAAAATCGAACTAGTTACAAACTTTAGCAATTTCATACTAATTACAATTTATAATAAAAAGCAACCGCACTTAGTTGATAAGTAAATAAGCTATAAAAGTAAATAAAGCTTAACGTCACGAGCTGGGCACGGCAAGTAACCATTATTAAGGCAAACAAACCGTGGCTATAAAACAATACCACGCAAAAACCAGCCAAGTGCGAGTCGGGCTCGCCCATGAATGGTTCCGTAGCAGCATGTATTTCAGTTACTTACTTACTTATCGTATGGGTAGTGGTTACCCTGGTGACAGAGTTGTTCAAGCCGCCCAGTAGGCCTCTGACATGGCTTAACGACTGTTGCCTAATGGCTACAACCGGGACCGACAGCTTAACGTGCCCTCCGAAGCACGGAGACGCTCACAAATTAAACCTCTTTTGCGGTCACCCATCTATGGAATAACCGCGAGCCTAGTTGCTTGACCTCGCCAATCATTTACGGACCGGTGAGAGCTACTGGCTATGAGCGCCTCTAGTATTTATATTTCAGTTGATTAAATGAAAGGTAAATTGCGGTTTAAGATTTATGACGTAGATATTAAAAAAAACTTCTTGCTAGATCATTCAAATTTTCGCTGGAAGTTTACATGATATAACATATATATTTTTTATTTTTATTATTTTCAAAGTTACAGGGGGGAGGGGGGCACTCATTTTACCAGTTTAGAAGAGTCTCTCGCGCAAACTATTCAGTTTAGAAAAAAAATATATTAGAAACCTCAATATAATTTTTGAAGCCCTATCCATAGATACCCTACATGTATTAAAAAATTTGAGCTTTAGACCCCCAAAATTATTGTACTATTTTTGTGTGAAAATCTTAATGCGGTTCACAGAATACATCTACTTACCAAGTTTCAACAATACCGCTCTTATACTTAGACAGACAGACAGACATGACGAATCTATAAGGGTTCCTTTTTTTGCCATTTGGCTACAGAACCCTAAAAACATTTAACAATTTTGTGCATGACTTTATGCATTTTACTCTCTGCAATCGAGGCGAACCACCAATTCCCGACGTTTAAAAATCATGTTAACAAAATCCAAGCCGCAATTCAATAATGCTTCTAATTCCGAACGGAAAATTCAAATAGCTTGTTATAGAAAGGTTGTATAGCGACGAAGAAAATACGATTAAATTAAATTTCCGCTCGTAGGAACTCTCAAAGGGTCTTCGATAGCTGCAATATCTTGAGCTCGGCAAAGGTCCGGTGATCGCAGTCTCTATAGCGAGCCTTTTCGTGTAGTTTAGCGTGTAGCCTTAAGGCATGTTTACACGACAAGGGATGACTCGCTTTTTTTGGCGCTTCCTTCGAAGTAATTTTGTGCGTAGCTCTCACGCGAAGTTGTCATGCAATGGGCTTTAGGGGGACCCTCAAGTTTTGTTTACCTATTTATTTTTTGTTGGTCTTGTAAAGCTCTAAGGATTACTGATATCTTTATTATGTATTCACTGGTTTTATTCGTTGTATGCTGTATTTTATGTTACTTTAAATATGTTTTAAAGTATGTGTGTGCTGTGTAGATCATAATAATAAAAATAATAATATCTGGGGACAATGTCACTCAGATCATCCTAGCCCCAATCTAAGCAAAGCTTGTACTATGGGTGACGATATACATACTTATATAGATAGATAAATACTTATATACATAGTAAACATCCATGACTCAGAAACAAATATTCGTGCTCATCACACAAATATTTGCACTTACCGGGATTCGAACCCAGGACCACCAGCTTCGTAGGCAGGAGCAATACCAACTAGGCTACGGTGACCGTCACCGATTCTACTATAAATGGATGTTTGATACTCTTTTACGC
The DNA here is from genome assembly GCA_951640165.1 of Pseudoips prasinana. Lineage (NCBI taxonomy): Eukaryota > Metazoa > Arthropoda > Insecta > Lepidoptera > Nolidae > Pseudoips > Pseudoips prasinana. The sequence goes on along the minus strand of OX621259.1, from coordinate 24,956,652 downwards.
AAAATAACTGTATTGATTTTGATGAAATTTTATACTAAAAGCTAATACATCCGAGTAACACCTCACACTAATATTATAAAGGCGAAAGTTTGTGAGTGTGTATGTTTGTTACTCTTTCACGTAAAACCGCAAACGGATTTTGATGAAACTTTGTAGTAATATAGCTTATATAACCAAATAACAAATAGGCTATAATTAATAAAATTTAACGCAGGTAAAACCGCGGGGCACAGCTAGTACGCTATAATTTACAAAATTTAACGTGGGTGAAATCGCGGCTAGGCTATTTTTTAGTATAATGATTTGACCATCATTTATTACGTGTCTTTTTGACCCAGAGAAGTGAGGTCTCCGAGTATACTAGGATTCTGAGGTTAGGTTTAGTGAGGTCCCTGGGACCGCTGGTGTTTGGAGGAGGGGCACTCCACTCGTCTTATATAAGCGGTCCCGGGAAGAGGTAACCTGCTGTAGCTCAGGTTGCCAGAACGCGCTTGTGCGTGCTGGGGAGGGGAGGAGGTATTTGGGCCCCTCCCGTCCCCGGAGGAGAGTCTCAGACGCTCAGTGTACAGCGGGGGTACTGGTGAGATCGTTCACGAGTACCCAGAGCCCGCTACAGGCATTGTGAGGCTGGCTACCGTGGTGGTTTTAGTGCGTATCCCGGGACTAGCCCGGCGAGTACCACATACTCCGTCGCCTCCCCAAGCAGCGGGCATGCGTAACGCATTTCCACCATGTAAAAAAAGAAAAAAAAAAGGTTTAGTGAGGTAGTTAAAATAACTTAGGTACCGTGTCGTCCTCGTGTGTTGGTGTGTGTCAAAAAGTTTTATCATGATTAAAGTACATGTTTTTATTGGAGCTGTATATCTTTTAACTTTAATACAAGCTTAAGCTTAAAGGCGAGCCGGTTGGCGTGGTTCATAAATACTTGCCTTTCACGCTGCAGATCATGGGTTCGACTCCCACCTAGGACAGATATTTGTGTGCATGAAAATATCTGTTTGTTCTGAGTCTGGGTGTAATTATCTATATAAGCATATTGTATATATAACATAAAACTAGTATATGTGGTATATGGTTATTTTGGGATAAGATGGTCGTGTGTGAATAATTATAACTGCTAAAATGTACAAACCTAAATGTCATCTTATTTAAAAAAATGTAAACTACTTTTGTGATGAGAGAAATAAATGCATATTCTATTCTATTCTATTCTATTCTATGTACCAGGATATTATTATCCTCCCCAAAGAATGGGGGAATATGCCATATCTATTTTTTTGCGCCATGTCCATATAGATCTTCAGCAGTATTATCTACGGCATCAAGATGAGATCCAAAATACAGTAATTTCCTTTTAAGATAATATAAAATGAAATACATTGTACAAAACACGGAATTACGTAAAGCATTAAACTAGTCAGCTGCCAACTACGTCACGATGTCTGTCTTAACAGTTTTCCACATCCTCTCACTGATGATGATGATGTCCTCCCAACCTAATTTCAGCCACAGCGGCCAGTCTTAATGGAGACTAGCCAATTGCGCAGGACATATTATAGTGCACGAGTGTGTGCGCAAACACAGGGGCACTTTCTATTCCATCACTCTCATGATCCGATGGGACGCCTAGCGTCACTACCGGATAGAGTTCAGGTACAGGGCCGACGGCTTTACTCTCCGAGGCACGGGGGTGTAATACCGCTAACTTCCAGACTTCGGGCTGATACTGAGAAATTTCTTTTTACGGAAAAATCCCAAAATCACTTTTTGGCCCGACCCGGGATTTGAACCCAGGACCTCATTATCTGCGGTTGTTTATCACACTACTGCTAGACCAACGAGGCAGTCAGGCATCCTCTCACTACTTGTTTCACGTAACTATACGCGCGTGCAGCTATTTACAAACAATTGCTGTTACTGAAATGCTTTTGTTTAATTTTCCTTGAGCGCACTTAGTCAGATGTGCTCAGCGGTCCATAAGTGATTGGCGAGCAAGATTAAGCAATTTGGCCGCCAAAGTGGTTTAATTTCTGAGCGTATCCGTGCTTCGGTCCCGGTTGTGGCCATTAGGCAACAGTCGTCAAGCCATGTCAGAGGCCTGGGCGCCTTGAACAACTCTGACACTAGGATATCCACATCCCATACGATAAATAGCTAAATCCTTTTTATTCTGAACAATTATTTTTAACTTTTTATTCGCTGACTTCTTAAGAACAACTGCAAGGTACAGACGCCAGCACATCCAGCTACCCCAATCTGTCAAATTTCTTTGAGAGATTTTCAACTATATCACAAAAGCATAAGGTTTACTTTCAATTGAGGAAATTTGACAGATTGGGGCAGCTTGATGTGCTGGCGTCTGTACAATATATATTTTCTCCAAGTCGATAGAAATATTCAGAAACATTATCCACGGCATCAAGATGATATCCTTTATGAAATACTTTTGATTTTGGATCTCATCTTGTTGCCATGGATAATGCTTTTGAAGATCACTATGGGCTTGGAGAAAGTATAAATTGTACAGACATCAAGCTTCAGTAATTTCCTTTAAGATAATATAAAATGAAATACATTGTACAAAACACGGAATTACGGCAAGCATTGAACTAGTCAGCTGCCAGTTACGTCACGATGCCTGTCTTAACAGTTTTCCACATCCTCTCACTACTTGTTTCGCGTAACTATACGAGCGTGCAGCTATTTACAAACAATTCCTGGTGAAATGAACGTATAAATTCCTTTCAGTAAAGAAAATTAAATGTGTTGATGATATTGATACTAGAGGACAAAGACCAGGTATCATTTTGATTCAAATTCAAAGACAAAAATCATTTATTCCGTAAAAAATTACATTTATATGAAATCGTCTTTTTTTACCCTAACGTGCAGTGCATGACGTGGCAGTTTCTGACAAACACTGCCAGAAAACTCATCAGGAATCCTTTTTTCAAATAAAATATACTTAAGATTAATTACAATCATGTGTCAACACACATGATTGTAATTAATCTTAAGTATATTTTATCAGAACTCAGAACAACTCAATCCCAAGCACTTTTGTCACTTAAATATTCATTAATTTTGTAATATTCCCTGCTACACAATTTGGCTTTTATAATTCTTTTAAACTTATTCGTAGACAATTCTCTAATATCATTGGGAAGTTTGTTATAGAACCTCATACATTGCCCCATAAAAGAGTTACTTATTTTGTGGAGACGGGTCGTATGTAATATAAGATTATTCTTATATCTTGTATTTACATTATGTGTATCGCACCTTTTACAGAAGGAATTGATATTTTTATGCACATATAGTAAGCTTTCATATATATACTTTTTGGTCTTGGTGTTTTCGGACTTACTCAAGTAACTCTATCAATAAGGTGTGCGTTTCTTTCAGTAAGTTTGTATTTTCATCATCTTGAAAAGCTTAATTAATTCTAGCACCTCTCCTCTCGCAGATTACAAACAGAGTAGTAGAAATATGAGTGGTGCCGTTATGTGCGGTCATATGTTTGACTGGCGAGCATCTGAGAAGAATATAATGACAGTTAACGAGGCAAAAGAGATATGCAATGATCGTGACAAATACAAATCTGTTGTCTCTGCCTACCCCTCTGGGAAACAGACGTGTGTCTACGTATGTATATGTTTCACTTTAGTTAAGTATTTCGGCAACTATTCTAAAATTTTTTATATACTGTGGACACGGGTCTCATCGCGATAAATATTTAGGTAAATCATTACCTTGGTTACCCGACGTTTCAGACGTCCACAGTATATAAAAAATGTGTACAAATCGAGAAAGTTAAAAAACAAAAAAAATATTCTAAAATTTTTTAAATTCAATACTGCTATTTTTATACGCATAAGTGATTATTACAAGGAAATCTATATATTTGTGCATGGAATGATGTTGTTGTTTTGAACGAGTTTTTTTTTAAATATTTATTTACTTCTAAATTTATTAGATTGTTGTATTGTATAAAATAAGTAAATAATAGCTCTGTATGCTTATAATTTTTATGTTTATTTATGTATATTTTTCTCAGTAAGTGAATTTATTGTATTTCTTATGAGAAATAAAGTACATCTTAATTTAAAAAATGTTTAATAATTGATGGATAACCTATTGTAAAAATATCATTTGAATCTATAAAATGAAAGAAATGAAGCTTATTCTGAGAAATGCTATTCAATTATATTCCATCATTTATTTTTAAAATAGAATGGTACCCATTTAGAAAATATACGTCTGATTAAACCTGTCTGCAACAAACCTCAACATAATATAATATACTTGTGTAAGCAAACAGAAATACTTCTAAATGATTTATTGAAGGCTCCTTCCATTGTGGCGGATCCCTCGCACGAGCTAAATATCAATGACAGTAAGAAAGATTTATTATGTTTCGCAAGAAACACAGTAAGGCAAGTTTTGCTGCAGTTGGCTAACCGATAAGTTTAAACTTCAGACGGTATTTAAGAGCCTTTAATCTACAGCTAGAAGCGAGTGAAATATACAGTGTAATATAATTAACTATAACTATTAAAAGTGGGGTTTCAATCTTATTATTACATCGCGTCAATATAATAATGTAATAAAACACTAAAATCACTATAAACGGCAATATCATTAACTACAAAATTTAAATAACTATAAGTATTAAAATTTGGATTTTAATTTTTTTATTACGTTGCGTCAATATGATCAAACACTAAAATAAAAACTATAATTCATATTCATATTCATTTATTTGCATACCATAATGTGAGAGAAGGTGTTAACAATAGGTTTAAAGCTTAGGTACAGTTATGGACCTTGTAAGGGCACAGCAACATAAATTTTAGAGTTATTATAATTACGTTAAATTAAACATTAAAATTACATAATGGCATCTAAAACATAATAACTCATACCTATTTAATATATTTAGATTATAATTAAAATTTATACAATATTAATGTTTGGGGTCACTTAATATAATATATATAACTTATAATCTATGTAACACACGTGTACTTGACAAGTACACGTGAGTTAATACCCAAGTGCTGAATTAATTTCATTATTCATATCTGCTAGAACTTCTCGCTTCCCCTACTTTGCCATTATTTAATCGTCTATCTTTTTTACCTTTCGTTATTTAATGAGCTATTAAATTATTTACAGTTAATTCTATTATACTTTATTTGCATATTATTTTTACTAAAAATAAATAGTTTTAGAGCTTCTAGATGTCTGGAAAGTTCAGCCGTTATTTAAGCATGACTGTGCAGTTTATTTAAAGACAGAAGTTGTGGCTTCAATTGATAAGGTTAACTTTAAATATATAATGCCTTCAAATAACTTAAATTAGTCTGGCTCTAGGTATATTGTTCAACATTAAGATCTATACATATAATAAAATCATAAGAAAGTCGAAATCGGGAAAGTCCAAACTGTACATTGAATATTTTTTTTTAAAGATACCTGGGGCGTTCTACAATCGACATCGAAGCCAAAAATATAAATTTTTGAATGTTTGTCTGTTTATCTGTTTGTCTGTATGTATGTCCGGGCTAAACCCAAAAAGTACTGCATGGATTTACTTCTAATTTTGCATGAATATTACTAAGAGGTCGGGTCAACATATAGGCTACATATTACCGCGCTATCACCTACGGAGGAGGAACTGTGATAATTTATAAAGTTTAACGTGGGTAAAACCGCGGGGCACAGCTAGTGTAATAATAAGTAAGCAATAGAGGCAACAGTCGTTAAGCCATGTCGGAGGCCTACTGGGCGGCTTGAATAACTCTGACACCAGGGTAACCACTTTCCATACGATAAGTAAGTAAGCAATAGAGTTTCTCTGTCTTTCTTCTATATTGTATGGGCAGTGGTTACCCTGGTGGCAGAGTTGTTCAAGCCGCCCATTAATTAATAACTGGGCAGCCACACTAGTAAGGTTTTGTTATTCTGGTTAATAGTACCTTAATTGTTTTATTTATTACTAGCTGTGCCCTGCGGTTTTACCCGCCTTAAACTTTATGAATTATAACAGTTCCTCCCCCGTAGGTTAAAGCGTGATAAAATGTAGCCTATATGTTGTCCCGACCTCTTAGTAATATTCATGCAAAATTTGAAGTAAATCCATGCAGTACTTTTTGAGTTTAGCCCGGACATACATACAGACAAGCAGACAAAAATTCTAAAAACTATATTTATGGCTTTGATATCGAATGAAATCATGCCCCTAGTATCCTTTAAAAAAAATATTCAATGTACAGTTTTGACTTTCCTATGATTTTATTATATGTATAGATTTGACATCTGACCTGACATTCTTAAAGACAATTTTTTATGTAGATTTTAATTTTATGATTGTATACTATTTATAATATACATATTACAGAAGACATTCCTTAATAATAATAGAATTAATTTGTGTTACAATAACATTAATAAATTATAATGTTGTGTTTCCGAGTGCGAGTAAGGTAGCCAGAGCTCATTGGGGTGGGGGGAAGGGTCAGCAACACTCGTTTGCTGACTTTTAATGCAATGCACCCGCGACACCTATGTATAAAAAAATAGTTGGTAGTGCTCCTGCCTACGAAGCTGGTGGTCCTGGGTTCGAATCCCGGTAAGTGCAAATATTTGTGTGATGAGCACAAACATTTTTTCTGAGTCATGGATGTTTTCTATGTATTTAAGTATTTATCTATCTATATAAGTATGTATATCGTCTCCTGGTACCCATAGCTTTGCTTAGTTTGGGGCTAGGATGATCTGTGGGACATTGTCCCTAGATATTATTATTATTCCAACTTATTTATTTATTTTCATATTTAATACATATTGATTGTTATAAAATCGATATATAAAACAATAATACACAAATAAATACGTAAAAAACAGAGCTCCCCCGGCGCGCGGCGGCGGGGTTATACGCCCTAGGCCGCCGGTGGTCAGGGCGACAGAGTGAGGAACCTTATTTATTATTATTATATTTGCATTTGAATGTTTATTTATTAATTATAATAGATACATCAGCAACTTAACACTAAACATTTGAAGATGACAAGTTATTGAGTTTAAGACCTAGTCTTAAACTCAATACATAAATTAAATCTCTACAGATGTATACAACATTGTTGTTAGAATCCTGATACTAACATAGTAAAGACTTTTATAACTAATACGTTATGGAATAATCCGAAATAAATACATTATTATTAGGACTTTGATATAGCACAATGACTGTTGTCTAACAAGAACTGGATAGACAGCTTAACGTGCTCTCAGAAGCACGGATATATTCGGAGATTAAACCACTTTGACGGTCACCCATCTATAGACGGACCGCATGTACAGGTACTCCACCTCGCCGATCACTTACGGAACGGTGAGCGCAATCGTGACGTGTAGGCCTAGTAAATTGAGGCCCTGACTGCTAAGCCGGAAGTCGTGGGTTCGATTCCCATAAATAAATAAAAAAACTTGAGAGGTGTCAAGGGACACCCGGATGGAACGAAGTTATTTCTTATTATTTATTATGTACTGTACTGTACTGGAAATGAAAATATCTGGCTTGCTTTCTATAAGAGAGAGAGAGAGAGAGAGAGAGAGAGAGAGACAGACAGACAGAGAAACATGCGCACGCCGCACAGCTGCAAAAAGTGTCGTGACAACTTTTCGTAAGATTTTTTTCCGTCTAGCCTCCTTTCACAACGCGCGATAAGGAACTTCGTTCCAAAAATAAAATGAAAAAGGTTTTTATTCACGTTGACTTTAAAAAAGCGCTTGTGAATAGTCAGAACATGTTTGAAGTAATATAGTTGTATACATTATTATTTCTAGTAACATAGATATTTAGGTACACATTGTATGAAAACATTTATAATTTTTTTTTATAATAGCAATGATATTTAGCTAGCTCGTATCAAGTTATTGTCAAGAGATTATGTTTAAGTTTAATTATCTACTTTAAGTCTAATATTTTTACTACATATTGTCAATGGTTCTGTCTATAATAAGGTATTATTATTATGATGGACCTTGTGTTAATAACGACGGTCGCGCTTTAACGTTACCATTGGATCCAATGCGCCCCATCTAGAGTGATGAGCACGATCATTTATTATGTGTCTGGGTGTAAGCTATTTAGGCGAGCGGTTCTGAAAAGGGCGGGATTGGAAAGAAAACTAGTGTTTACAAATGACATCTTTATTGGCGACGGCTGTTGCAACATTAATATCACGGAATACATACGTACTTAGAGTCCCGGTGACAAGCACTACGTGAGAGCTCTCACTTGGCGCACTTATAGAGCCCCCTGAGAAGCACTGTTTGAAAGTCCTAGCGTACACAATACACTTCTCACTGTGTACGGAATACACAGTGAGAAGTGTATCGTGTACGCCATGACTTTCGCACGGTATTTTCTTGGCACTGTTTACTTTCACCTGCAATTTTACACTTTTCCGTTTTTACTTCTTCTGTGTACGGAATACACAGTGAGAAGTGTATTGTGTACGCCAGAACTTTCGCACGGTATTGTCTTGGCACTGTTTACTTACACCTGCAATTTTACACTTTTCCGTTTTTACTTCTTCTGTGTACGGAATACACAGTGAGAAGTGTATTGTGTACGCCAGAACTTTCGCACGGTATTGTCTTGGCACTGTTTACTTACACCTGCAATTTTACACTTTTCCATTTTTACTTCTTCATATGTATATTTTTTTGCCAATCTTTTTTTATTCATCGTTTCTTTTCAGCTTACCTTAGAAGTCATAGAAATACGAAAAGCGCAGAGCATAACAAAACCATTACAAGAAATTCTCTTAACTTTTATAAAAGTCATTGATAGAAAATGAAAAGGACACCCCGTTACGATTTCCATTAACAGGGAATAGGAATGCGCTGAAGGCCTCGGGCGCCAATAAATCAATCTACGGGAAACATACCGTTTCTAAATCGCTCTTAGAATATACAGTATTAAATTTTGTTTCCACATGACCAGTCCTACTGTTGAAATGTGAACCCTAACATGGTAGACAATATCGTAGTAACTATTCATTGTATGGAGTACTTGATATGAAGCGTATGAATATTCGAGACACGCGCATTGTAGGTAGTGTCTGAATATTTAGGCTATTATGTAAAATGTTAATATTACCTATATACATATAATAAAATCGTAGGAAAGTCAAAACTGTACATGGAATATTTTTTTAAAGGATAATTGGGGCGTGATTTGAAATCGATATCGAAGCCAAAAATGTAGTTTTTTGAATTTTTGTCTGTGTGTCTGTTTGTCTCAAACTCAACTCAAAAAGTACTTCATGGATTAACTTCAAACTTTGTATGAATATTACTAAGAGGTCGGGCCAACATATAGGCTACATATTATTATCACGCTATCACCTACGGGGGAGAAGCTATGATAATGTATATAATTTTTCGCAGGTAAAACCGCGGGGCACAGCTAGTATTGTATAAGCTGTTTAGAATTACCTACCTTGTAATTGTGTCTGTGCTATCTTAAGTAAATATTGTTATAGATTTTACTAATAACAAGGTTATTGTTTTAAATAACTTTATATATAACATATAATTAAGAACTGATATCGCTTTTAGCGATAAGGCCGCCTATTACAAGAACATTACTGTTATTTATTTTACTGAACTGTATATTATATGACGCAATAAAGTGTACTTATTATTATTATTAATAACATTTCCTATAAATACCATAAGGTTTCAATACGCCGTGGTCTCCTTCTGTGAGGCAGTCATGCTCCAGAAGGAGGCCGCCGAGCGGTATCGGGAACGAGCCGATCCCACTCGTAGACGGAGGCGTCGATGCAGCGGCGGTAGCCGATAGCCCAACTACCCCCGGTGGCAGTGAGCGAGGTGTCCTCTACCACCCGCCACGTGCAAGCAGCTCCGGGAAGACAGCGAACTGTTTGTGGCACAATCGCTGTGCCAGACTGGCAGAATTCGGCAATTGGAAGAACAACCCAGAGTCCTCCCAGGGTGTGTGTCCCGACCATCTCGGACATGGTGCAAAAGGGGGTCAGCGGAGCGGCATACCTCCCATCAGGCGCTAAGAGAAGTCCACGGCAGGGTAGGTATAGTTGGTGCGAGTCCACCATACCTACCCACAGATACTTTTTGCGCGTGTAGGCATTCCCCCTGTCTTATAGCAAAAGATTTCAAAACAGTATAGTGTAATATGCTGGGTGTTCAGGTGTTGTGAATAAAAACATATCTTACTCGTTCAGAGTCATTTTATTGAATACCCAAAATATTAAACATAAAGTACAATAATGTTCTAATTACGCAGCACCTAAGTTCAAGTTGCAACCTATGCAATATTCGCACACGTATACCTATTTTAACTAATTGACAAAGAAATCTATAATATTATATTTCATTACATTACAATAGCAGTATAGTAATCCGATTTAAAATTAAACGATATTTATTCCTTCGATTCTAAAAAAACTGACTTCTTTAAAATAATTATGTGACCTTTGAACTGCTAAATAAATATTATTTAAAGGATACTTAAAAAATACATGATGAAAATCGTTTTATCAGAGCAATTTAAAGGTGATTTAGTACCGAAAAACAACTAATAATCAAACAATTTTTCGACGCGGACTCCCAAAACAAGACATTAAGAACTGATGTAATATAAGTCCATTTGGACTAACCTTACACTCTATTCACTTTGAAGGTGAAAGGTTCGTAGACTAAAAATGTTTTTTTTATTCTATGAACAAAGTCACTTTAAAAGTAAATATCGATTCACAGATACTTAGAATTTTAAGGCCGATAATGACACATGTTATGTTAGTTGTACTATCTGTATTAATTGGTCTGTATATTTTTATGTTGCAATTAAAAGTAGTGATTGCCCTTGAATGCATTTACTCCAGTAATTATGAAAAATGTAATGGTAGCCATTTTATTATTATTCCAACTTATTTATTTACTTTCATATTTAAGACATATTTATTCTTATAAAATCGATATATAAAACAATAATACACAAATAAATACGTAAAAAACAGAGCTCCCCCGGCGGCGGGGTTATACAACCTAGGCCGCCGGTGGAGCTCTGTTTATTATTATTATTTTTATTTCTTCTATCTATACATATAATAAAATCGTAGGAAAGTCAAAACTGTACATTGAATATTTTTTAAAAAGGATACTTGTGGCGTGATACAATGGCCATCGAAGCCAAAAATGTAGTTTTTAGAATTTTTGTCTGTTTGTCTGTATGTATGTCCGGGCTAAACTCAAAAAGTACTGCATGGATTTCCTTCAAATTTTGCATGAATATTACTAAGAGGTCGGGTCAACATATAGGCTACATATTATCAAGCTATTACCTACGGGGGAGGAGCTGTGATAATTTATAAATTTTAACGCGGCTAAAACCGCGGGGCACAGTTAGTTTGCAATAAAGTAAGGGAGGCCAATATAAGGAGTTTTATTAGTAGGGAGTTCATCATATCAGGCAAAGAACGTCCACTGTTCGGCAAAGGCCTCCGCCAAACATGCACAATGGTCGGTCTTGTACTGCCCGCATTCAGCGTCTTCCCGCGACTTTTGCACTGAAGCATATTGCTAGAACAGACGGACGGACAAACGGACTGATTTACATGATAAGGGTCAACACTCACGCAAAACTGCTCTCATGTTCTTGCCCGCAAATCAAAACAGACGTTCATTATGTCCGAGCATCGGCGGAATTATTTACAAAATATTTTACGAGTTAAACAAATTGAACAATTTAAATACAATTAACAAAATAAAATTGTGAGCCGTCTCGGGACGCCTGGCAGATGTGAAACATCGACATTATTTTAAAAAATTAATATGCAGAAAAGAACATATTTTGATATGAACTAAATATGTCATAATGATAAAATAAAATATTACGATTAATAATCGCACAGTAGATTGTTTTGTTTCACATCGAAAAAAAAAAGAAAAAAAACGTGGCGACGCGTCGCTCCCCCAGAAATCTTTTTTACGTGCGGCTATGGATGTTCGGCACATCAAAAATAATGTACGAAACAAAATATCGGTTGCGTAATGGATTACGGCAGTGGTTTTCGCACATTTGTTTATACATTTATAAACGAAACAAGATTAAATTTATTTAATACGACGGTCACTGTAGCCTAGTTGGTAGTGCTCCTGCCTACGAAGCTGGTGGTCCTGGGTTCGAATCCCGGTAAGTGCAAATATTTGTGTGATGAGCACGAATATTTGTTTCTGAGTCATGGATGTTTTCTATGTATATAAGTATTTATCTATCTATATAAGTATGTATATCGTCGCCTGGTACCCATAGTACAAGCTTTGCTTGGTTTGGGGCTAGGATGATCTGTGTGACATTGTGCCTAAATATATTAATTGAAATATCGAATATCACCTAATTTCATCCCGTGGGTCGAATAGAAGTTGACCCGAGGGAACATCTCCCAGAGAAAGGGCAGTAGCTGTCTCTGTGTAGAATGACTGTCATACTGCGATCGCTAACTCGTCTGCCAAGCGTGGCGATTATGGCATATTCCTCCAAATGACACAACCCCTTTGTGGAAATCTTTTGGGGAGGCCTACGTTCTGCAGTGGATATTCTTCAGCTGACATTATAATGATTATGAATATCAAATAATATAATCTGTGTATTTAATTTTATCCATACTTTCATAGAAAACTTTCTTGTTTTGTTTTCATTCCAGACTAATTTGGGACTGAAATCTTTTTATCAAAATACTAGTTATTTAAATGGGGTGACGCAACTGATTACAATCATTTAAATTTTTGAATTGTCAATTATTGTTATCATTTTAACTTATGTTAACGTAAATATTGTTAACAGTAAAAGTCGACATTAATTTAGAACTTAGAACCCATTGAAATTAAACGCACCGCCGTGTGGTTTTCGGTCTAGAAGTAATAGTATGTTATATATATATATATATATATGTGTTACCCGCAGCTTTTTTGGAACGAAGTTCCTTATCGCGCGTCGTGAAAGGGGGCTAGACGGAAATAATTCTTACGAAAAGTTGTCACGACACTTTTTGCAGCTGTGCGGCGTGCGCATGTTTCTCTGTCTGTTTCTCTCTCTCTCTCTCTTATAGAAAGCAAGCCAAATATTTTCATTTCTATTTCTCATTGAACAGTGTGGTGTCGCGACGATTATTTTTGTTGAGTATATACAGGTTTTTTGTACATAATAAATAATATGAAATAACTTCGTTCCATCCGGGTGTCCCTTGACACCTCTCAAGTTTTTTTTATTGCTGTTGGGGGCAAACTATCTGGCGGATCACTTGATGGTAAGTGATATTCATTACACATCTGATTCCAAACTATGCTGAGCTTGTAATGTGGAAACCAGATTACTGAAATCTATATATATAAAAATCAATGCCACTTTTCGTTGTAATGTTATAACTCAACAACGCCTTTACCGATATGGCTAATTTTGGTGTTGAATTATTCGTGGAAGTTCAGGGAAGGTTTGTACGTAGAGAAATTTAAAAAAAAAATCTTGAAAAAGTGTAAAATCAACATCTTTCTATACTCCCATAGACAAACAATTTGTACTAATACTTAAAAGCGTAGCGAAGCATATACCGGGCCGCTAATACTGCATAAAATACTTTTCTTTTGTAAATACATACTTATATAGCATAGAAAAACAAGCCATCGGGCGATTTCCACCCGGGATTCTGAAATGAACTTATATTAATCCGATTAAAAGATCATTAATCTTGATCAGTCATTCTTAGAACTCCTCATAAAGACACGCCATAAAAGGGAAATACTTGATTCGACTGCAATAACAACAAGAGCTCCTCAAAATTTTAAACAAGGTCGATTCTTATTCACAGAGAAGCAAGCTATAAAAGTGACTACAGTAATTCTACACTGTATCAATCACGTTGCAGCAGTAAAATACGACGTAAAACTTTCTTTAAATACAAGGACTGGGTACCTGTGCCACAGTTAAATACAGTCAGTACTACTAGTTTGATGTGACATATATGAAAACACATTGTAATGAGTGCCAGTGTGGTTACATGACAATGTGGTATTGTAATAGGGTGGAGTTTTGCAATTTAACTCAACAGTTGCTTTAAGTTGTTTTAAGAGAGGTAGGGCACAGCATTCATTCGCTCGAAGAGCAGCCTGACTGGGGAAGTACCGCCACCATACAGAAGACATTCCTTAATAATAACATTAATAATTTAATGTTGTGTTTCTGAGTGTAAGGTCGCCAGAGCTCATCGGGGTGGGGGGGGAGGGTCAGCAACACTTGTTTGCTGACTCTTAAAGGCCGGCAACGCACCCGCGACTCCTCTGGTGTTGCGAGGGTCCATGGGCGGCGGTGATCACTTACCATCAGGTGACCCACTTGCTCGTTTGCCGACCTCTAACATTAAAAAAAAAAAGTTGCTTTAAGGGCAATTTTATATATACACATTCAAAATATACATACTCAAAAAGTGGCTCTTTGTTTACTGACTGACGGGCCTATTGGCGTGGTTGGCAAATGCTTGCTTTTCACGCCGGAGGTAGTGGGTACGATTCCCACCCGGGACAAATATTTATGTGCATGAACATGTCTGTTTGTCGTGAGTCTTGGTAGAATCTATACATATAATAAAATCGTAGGAAAGTCAAAACTGTACATCGAATATTTTTTAAAAAGGATATGAGGCGTGAATTACGTTCGATATCGAAGCCAAAAATATATTATTTTGAATTTTTGTCTGTTTGTCTGTATGTATGTCCGGGCTAAAGTCAAAAAGTACTGCATGGATTTACTTCAAATTTTGCATGAATATTACTAAGAGGTTGGGTCAACATGTAGCCTACATATTATCACGCTATCACCTACGGGGGAGGAGCAGTGATAATTTATAACGTTTAGGCGGGTAAAACCGCGGGGCACAGCTAGTTATCTTTAAAAGTATTTATTTACAAAAGAAAAGTAGTCAATTTAGTATATCAGTTATCTGGTTTCCATAGTGCGAGCTCTGCTTAGTTTGGGATCAGGTGCCCGTGTTTAAATAATGACCCAGCATATTAATATTATTTTCAATTGTGACAGCATGCGCATTCACTGTCGTGGTAAAAGGTGCATTGAATCAAATGTGGGCGCGAGTACGCAAACACGGATGAGAAAAAAATTGGAGAATAGGGAACTGACGTCTGCTGATCTTTTATGGGAACGAAGTTCCTTATCGCGCGTTGTGAAAGGGGGCTAGACGGAAAATATTCTTACAAAAAGTTGTCACGACACTTTTTGCAGCTGTGCGGCGTGCACATGTTTCTCTGTCTGTCTCTCTCTCTCTCTCTCTCTTATAGAAAGCAAGCCAGATATTTTCATTTCTATTTCGCATTGAACAGTGTGGTGTCGCGACGATTATTTTTGTTGAGTGTACAGGTTTTGTGTACATAATAAATAATTATGTACAAAAAACCTGTACACTCAAATACACAAATTTGGCAGCAAATTTTGTTTTTGAGCCGTTTGGGGTTGAAACCTTAGAACCATGGGGCCCAAGCGCACATTTAATATTTCGAGAAATAGCTAAACGTTTGATCTACGCTTTCCATGATCAGAGGGCTGGTCTATTCTTGGGTCAGAGGATCAGCATTGCCATCCAGCGTGGCAATGCGGCCAGCCTTCTGGGTACTTTTCCCATAAGCGATGCGGAGGGATTATTGGACGCCTTTTAGGGTAAATAGTGTATCGTAGTTTATCTAATTTTTAGCTTATAATTTCATTTTATTTAATTTAATTACTGAAATAAATGATTTCATCCATAAATAATAAGAAATAACTTCATTCCATCCGGGTGTCCCTTGACACCTCTCAAGTTTTTTCCTTTCTGGGCAGAGTCTTATACACTATAAACTATTAAGAGCCTGCCGGCTGCTGATACACAAGACATGAACGGAATGTTTCCTAATACACAAAGCAGAAGTGCATGCAGAATGCTTGGCTATATCAAACGGCGTGAGTGCGTACCTAAAATGAGTGACTGACTCGGACGCCCCGGGAATGTGGAAGATTCGCGCGAATACGCGGATGAAGTATGACGGCTCCTTGCCGCGGCTGACTCATAGAGCTTAACTGAGGAGAGGTGAGGCGGGCTGTGCATCATCTATACCGTTCTAATCCAAGCGTCAGCTAAAGTCTGGCAGCGTGGTCTATCCTACAATAAGTCTGTCCTAAAATATTAAGAACTATTAACGATGTTAGATTGTTTTATAAATGTGAAAAGGAAAGGAAGTTCTTACTAATTAATTTAAAAATAAATCACCACAACACAAGCATTCCAAAAATAACATTTTTAGTAACCAAAATCACAATAATAAAAATTTCTTAATTTTAATAAGGTCTTTATTTTATATTATTTAAATAATGTATTAATTTTGTTTCAAACTTTCTTTAAGTTTAGTTTTATTTTGTTGCATACATTATTGTTTTTAATACTAAACGTTTAATTACATAGCACATGATCTAGGGACTTCAACTCAATTGTACTATATATTTATGTCAATAAAAATTATAATTTAACTATGAATAAGCAGGTATATAATCTATACATATAATAATAATCTATACATATAATAAATAGGAAAGTCAAAACTGTACATTGAATATTTTTTAAAAAGGATACTTGGGGCGTGATCTGCTAAAGCCAAAAATATAGTTTGAAGAATTTTTGTCTGTTTGTCTGTATGTATGTCCGGGCTAAACTCAGAAAGTACTGCACGGATTTACTTAAAATTTTGCATGAATATTACTAAGAGGTCGGGTCAAGATATAGGCTACATATTATCACGCTATCACCTACGGGGGAGGAGCTATGATAATTTATAAAGTTTAACGCGGGTAAAACCGCGGGGCACAGCTAGTGAAACATAAGCAGGTATTTACTCGGTATAGTTTCAAGGTTTAACAAGAGTCGACCTACTGTCGTTTTTATTCTGCATCGGGTTACAGGTTTCTCGAAAATTTGCTTCCGAAGCACGTAGGTAGACACTTGCAGCCCTGTTCGACCAATCACCGACATGGTTGAGACGAGAATACGTTAAACCATCGCTGATATTAAACTTTTAACTATTACGACGTTTTATCTTAAAACATTTTCAATGGTTCAATATTTACAGACTCTTTGATAATTTCATAGGTTACAATAATAAGGTTAGCAAAAGTTTTAAATGATGCGATTGAGACCTGCTTTTTACTAAGATAATAATAATATCCTCCTGGATATTTCCTAGTATGCCATGGCAACCGGAAACATACTAATATAGATAATTACACCCATACTCGGGACAAACAGACATGTTCATGCACAAAAATATCTGTCCTAGGTGGGAATTGAACCCACAACCTCCAGCGTGAAATGCAAGCATTTTCCAACCACGCCAACAGGCCTGTCATTACTATTACCCAAAATTCAACATAATTTATGAGTCACGTGTACTTTAATTAAAGCTAATACATAATAATGTGGTAGCTTTGATCCCATAAGTATATTTTTATTAAAATAATATGACTATGATTATGTAAAAGTATAAAATAAGTTGATTGATAATTATGTTGACGGTCACCGTAGCCTAGTTGGTAGTGCTCCTGCCTACGAAGCTGGTGGTCCTGGGTTGGAATCCCAGTAAGTGCAAATATTTGTGTGATGAGCACGAATAGTTTCTGAGTCATGGGTGTTTTCTATGTATTTAAGTATTTATCTATCTATATAGGTATGTATATCGTCGCCTGGTACCCATAGTACAAGCTTTGCTTAGTTTGGGGCTAGGATGATCTGTGTGACATTGTCCCCAGATATTATTATTATGTTGGTGATTTCCGTGCTACGTACTACGTGCTACGTACTACATGCTACGTCCCACTAGCTAGCTACGTTCTACGTGCTACGAGCTACATACTTTTCATGTTACGCGTAGCACGTTAGAGAAATAAAGTGCATAGCGTTATGAATGTGTCTTGACTTTGGCTCGTAAAATTATTATTGGTCACTAGTCAGTTATTACGAAGTTACGACCTTTCATATCCTCTAACAGCATAGTGAATTCAATTGGAACTTGAGGCAAATACTGAAGTCTAGTTAAGGAACTTCGCAAACATCATTAATGGTGCACTACATTGTACACATTGAAACTTACTTGCAACTTCCAAGCTAACCTGGGAGCAAAATAAAAACTTAGAACGTGTTACCTTCATCATTTAAGTACCATTAGGTGTCTTATACGATTTCTAGAGGAATAATGAAAGCTACAAAAAACACTGTGTATCATGTCAGTCCAATGACGTCCACAGCTGAACAAAGGCCTTCCCAAAAGATGTCCACAATAGAGATGTGTCCATTATTTAGAGGGATATGCCGAAATTGTGATGCTTATCAAATGGCTTGGCGATCATACTGGCCATATTACACAGAGAGACGCTACTGCCCGTCCTCGGGAAATGATTTTTGCGCGTTTTACGGGATGAGACGGGTTGTAGATTTTTTTTTTATATATAATAGGATGGCTAATTAGCCAGTGGGTCACCTGATGGTAAGTGATCACCGCCGCCCATGGACACTCGCAACACCTGAGGAGCTGCAAGTGCGTTGTCGGCCTTTAAGAAAAGAATAGGCTCGCTTCTTGAAGGTTGCCATGTCATATCGGATCGGAAATACCTCCGCAGCTAATTGATTCTACAGAGCGGTAGTACGTGGCAAAAAATTTCTTGTGAAACGCACAGTGGTAGATGACCATTCGTCCAGGTGCCGTCTTTGTGCTTTGCCATCAACCTAACAAATTTGCCATCAACCGCACAGCACACTTATATTATTACAAACATAGCAATAGATTCACGCTTGTTTCCCACCGGGATAGTCAGAGAAAACGGAATTCCATTTGTCACGATCTTTGCACACCTACTTTGCCTCGTTTACTCTGATTATATATTTATAGATGCGTGCTTGTTTTGGGTTGCTACTTCTGACCTGGCTTGAGAATATCTTCGTCTTGGTCGGAGTATGTTCGAATAATGTTATTAGTTGGGGCTTACTTGCTCCAAGTAATAAGATTAAATCTGCCTTGTAGATCTAACTGTAGGGTGTTTCGTTGTAGAAGATGGCACAGTTTTTGTTTCCTGAACGAACCTTTAATGTTATATAAATTTCACAGAGAAGAAAACAGTTTGACTACAGAAAAAGAAAACAGCATGTAGTGTAATGTGACGGTCACAGTAGCCTAGTTGGCAGTGCTCCTGCCTACGAAGCTGGTGGTCCTGGGTTCGAATCCCGGTAAGTGCAAATATTTGTGTGATGAGCACGAATATTTGTTTATGAGTCATGGATGTTTTCTATGTATATAAGTATTTATCTATCTATATAAGTATGTATATCGTCGCCTGGTACCCATAGTACAAGCTTTGCTTAGTTTGGGGCTAGGTTGATCTGTGTGACATTGTCCCTAGATATATATTAATTTTATTAACAGTCACCAGTAACAAGACTCACCCAGCATAACATCCATCATCCACCATCATCATATCGACCAACAGGTAAGCCAAATGAATATTCACTGCGAAATTAAATCTATAACGGTATATAGTCTTTGTGTGACTACACAATACTTAACTCTTGAAGATATAGGGAACTAACTTAAGTTACAACGTTAACTTCAATAGTAATACCGTACTGCTCACAAGTGCATACATAACTTCATCTTATTTCAGCTTCGTGTTATACAGTCTCACCGTTACAAACTTGCGCTTAGAGAAATTGTAGGAAATGATCTAGAACCATTGTTGTGTAACTGCAATAATAATAATAAAGTCCTCGAAGCCGAATTTCGGCCACGGCGAACAGTCTCAATAGAGATTGACCATCTGCGCGGGACAATTTATAATACACAAGTGTATGCGCAAACACAGGAGCACTTTCTATTCCGTCTCTCTCATGATCTGATGGGACGACTAACGACACGACTGGAGAGAGGTCAGGTACAGGACCGACGACTTTACGTGCTCTCCCAGACTTCGGCTTGATACTGAGAAATTTAGCTTTTTACAGAAAGGTTCCAACATCACTTTGGGCCGACCCGAGTTTTGAACCTAAGACCTCGTTCTCCGCGGATGAACACGCTACCGCTAGACCAACGAGGCGTTACTGCAAGAGTAAGATGGAGTCATGTTTAACATCAGTAAGCAAACACACAAATAATAATATATAGGGACAATCTCACACAGATCATCCTAGCCCCAAAGTAAGCAAAGCTTGTACTATGGGTACCAGGCGACGATATACATACTTATATAGATAGATAAATACTTATATACCTACATAGAAAACATCCATGACTCAGAAACAAATATTCTTGCTCATCGCACAAATATTTGCACTTACCGGGATTCGAACCCAGGACCACCAGCTCCGTAGGCAGGAGCACTACCAACTAGGCCACGATGACCGCCATACATCACAAATGCCGTAATACTAATATGCCGCTCAACATGAAGCCAAATCAACTAGCCTATTGGTGTCTTGGTCAGTAACTCTGGCAGCTAATCCTGAGGTCTTGGGTTCAATTTTCAACCGGAACTTTTTTTTTTACGACGAGCACGTTTATTTGTTCTGTGTCTGGGTGTAATTTATATATGAATAGCTGTGCCCCGCGGTTTTACCCGCGTTAAATTATATAAATGATCACAGCTCCTCCCCCGTAGTTGATAGCGTGATAATATGTAGCCTATATGTTGACCCGACCTCTTAGTAATATTCATGCATAATTTGAAGTAAATCCATGCAGTACTTTTTGAGTTTAGCCCGGACAAACAGACACACAGACAAAAATTCTAAAAATTATATTTTTGGCTTCGATATCATTTGCAGATCACGCCCCAAGTATCCTTTAAAAAAAATATTCAATGTACAGTTTTGACTTTGCTACGATTTTATTATATGTAGGTATAAATGTATGTTTGTAGAAATAAATAAGTATGCTTAAGCCAGCACTTTACACAAAGATTTGTCCTGTGGGGATCGAACCCACGTCCACTAGACATTGATTGACTAGTCACTAGATCAACAGGCCGGTCTAAATATTAAGTAGAAAGTAAATCATACATAAAGTGTTTATACATTACTTGATGTCTTCCCGGCCGAGTTTCGACCACGGTGTCCATTCTCAATGGAGATTTGCCAATTGCGTAGGACATATTATAGTGAACAAGTGTGTGCGTAAACACAGCGGCACTTTCTATTCCATCACTCTTATGATCCGATGGGACGACTAGCGACACGACCGGAAAGAGGTCAGGTACAGGACCGGCAGCTTTACGTGCTCTCTGAGGCACGGGGGTATAATACCGCCAAATTCCAGACTTCGGGCTGATGCTGAGAAATTTGTTTTTACGGAAAAATCCCAAAATCACTTTTTAGCCCGACCCGGGATTTGAACCCAGGACCTCATTTTCTGCGGTTGAACAGGCTACCGCTAGACCAACGAGGCAGTCATACATTACTTACTTTTTTATTGTATGGGCAGTGGTTACTGAAATAACGACATTTATTCAGCACTTGGGTATTAACATACACTTGTACTTGTCAAGCTCACAATGCAGTACGTAAACATAGTCGAATACAGTATAAAAGAAACAAAACATTAATTAGTCCGTCCGTGAAGTCTGTTTTATCACATATATTTTCTTAAATCCTAAAATAAATGACAAGTTAATAACTACTATTTTGAAATTTAGTTGTACTATATTAAAATTAAATAAATGAAGCCAATGAGCTACTAGCTCTAGGCTAGCGCAGAAGGCTCTTAACTAGTAGCTTAAATTAAACGACTAATACCTGAGGCCACCCTTTTGGGGTTCGGGCCACAGCTCAGGGGGCCGCTGAATCAAAAGGACAGAATTCCAAGAGAGAGTGTGATCACTTGCACGGGATCACCGATAACGCGTTAAGGGGCCAAAGTGATCCTCGCCGCTGAGGAGCCTACCCTAGCTAACCTGCGGCTTTCTCTAGCTACCTGGGTGGACGACCCGGAGAAGAAAGCCAAAAAGAAAATCCGGGCTTGCTTTTTTCGTCTTCTTTTGCTTTTTGTTTTCGATTTTTTTTTATATCTTGTATTTTGTTACATTGTGATGGGTGTTATGTAGGCTAATGCACGCACAAAACTATGGTCATCTAATGAATCACTCTAGTGTCAAAGTTGTTCAAGGCGCCCAACAGGCCTCAGATAAAACTTAACGATTGTTGTCTAATGAATACAACCGGGACCGCCAGCTTAACGTGCCCTCCGAAGCATGGAGACGCTCAATTAAACTACTTTGGCGGTCACCCATCTATAGACAGACCGCGAGCCTAGTTGCTTAACCTCGCCATCACTTACAGACTGGTGAGAGAGTTAATTTACTAACTCCTCCTTTTTTCTTTCTGATTAAATTCGTTGCGGGATCCAAGGCAGTTAAAACCAATCCCCGGGACATGCCTGAGCCTCACCGCTCAGTGTCATTTCACTGTGTGCCACTATTGATCCTGGCTTACAGGATTTGCACGGTCGACGACGCGACGGTCACCGTACCCTAGTTGGTAGTGCTCCTGCCTACGAAGCTGGTGGTCCTGGGTTCGAATCCCGGTAAGTGCAAATATTTGTGTGATGAGCACGAATATTTGTTTCTGAGTCATGGATGTTTTCTATGTATATTAGTATTTATCTATCTATATAAGTATGTATATCGTCACCTGGTACCCATAGTACAACCTTTGCTTAGTTTGGGGCTAGGATGGTCTGTGTGACATGGTCCCCAGATATTATTATTATTATTATATTATAATGAGCGCCTCAAAATCTTGCATGAAGTGTCTATACATTACTACTACTTACTTATCGTATGGGCAGCGGTTACTCAAAGTTGGTTTCAAAGTTGATCGAGGCGCGCAGTAGACCTCAAACAAGATTTAACGATTATTGTCTAATGACTACAACCGGGACCGGCAGCGTAACGTGCCCTCCCGTGCTTTGGAGACGCTCAGAACTACTGCGGTCACCCATCTATGGACTGACCGCGAGCCTAGTTGCTTAACCTTGCCAATAACTTACGAACCGGTGAGAGCAACTGGCAATGAGCGCCTCAAAATCTAGCACGAAGTGTCAATACATTACTTACTGATCATATGGGCAGTGGTTACCCCAGTGTCAAAGTTGATCAAGCCGCCCAGTAGGCCTCTTACATGGCTTAACGACTGTCATCTAATGACTACAACTGGCACCGACAGCTTAACGTCTTAATTAAACTACTTTGGCGGTCACCCATCTATGTATTGACCGCGAGCCTAGCTACTTAACCTCGCCGATTACAGACTGATGAGAGCATCAAGCTATGAGCGCCTCTATACATTGAGAAACCGACAAGAAAATCAAACGACAGCAAGCAAAACGTCGTAACAGATGTGTACAGAGATGAAAAAAGTTTCAGAAATTGGAAACGGGAGATGATTATAGTACAGAGGATGGAGTTGCCGGGTTATTATCAAGTCCCCTTTGTACAGATTCCGAATGTTTCCCTTTACAACTTTACCCAAGTTTATGGCACCCGAATTGTAATACTAAAAAAGTTTAATTCGCATTGAATCTTATAATTCTTTATTGTTCTAGCTTTGTTATTCAAAGGAAAGTAATTTTCAGTTTTTTTTTGTAGTTTATTGTTGAACAGTCTCGCTGGATCCTTTTTTATTTTTTGTTTTATGTCTCGTTTCCAAATCTATGTACTATGTACTATGTTTGTATACCTATCCACGTTGAAATGGTGTTTTTCTGTAAAACCTATTTTTCGTCGGAACGGTATAAACACTGTTCGACTGGCCTATTAGTCAAGTGTTTATTGACCCAGACCCAGAATGTTTTTATCGTTATAAACATTAATAGCTAACTTATCCAATTACGATTATCCAATGCCATTTAATTTAAACGGTGACTTATTAAATTTCATTTAGATTTAGATTTATTTATTTATAATATGGTGCACCAACAATATACATATTAAAATATTAACAGAGCAATTCGAGAGTCACATGTTGATACGTATATCAATTACAGGCGTACACAAAATTTTCACTAACACAACACAACTGTCAACTTAATAATAGGGTTAAACAAGACAATCAATTTAATATAACGACTAAATACAATACAAAGAGAAATATATATTGTTATGTTTTCTTTCTATAACACAACAAAACATCCGTTATAATTATACACAAGCTGGCGTAGCTCACGAAATGCCAAGAAAATAGGTATTCATTGTTCATCTTTTTCGTATTCGCCATCAAAGACATTGTCAACGGAACATATTGTAAAGGCGCGTATACACGTTTGGTTTGCCGATTAAATGCGAGTGCCATGCGTCTAATCGCAACTTACCATTGGTCATCTACCCGCAATCTTAATAGTATTAGTCTAGTAATAATAATAATTATGATATAATAATAATAATAATATCTAGGGACAATGTCACACAGATCGTCCTAGCCCCAAACTAAGCAAAGCTTGTTCTATGGGTACCAGGCGACGATATACATACTTATATAGATAGATATATACTTATATACATAGATATATACATAGAAAACATCCATGACTCAAAAATCAAATATTCGTGCTCGTCACACAAATATTTGCACTTACCGGGATTCGAACCCAGGACCACCAGCTTCGTAGGCAGCAGCACTACCAACTAGGCTACGGTGACCGTCAAATCTCCTGCAACGTTATTGTAGAGCTTGTGCTGTATGGGGAATACATAGAATATCATCATTCCATCTCATCCCGTGGGGGGCGTAGTAATCGACCGAGGGAATACCTACCAGAGAACGGGCAGCAGCGTTTTTCTGTGAACTATGACCACCAAACTGCGATCACTAACCCATCTGCCAAGCGTGGTGATTATGGCATATCCCCTCATTCTTTGGGGAGGCTTTTGTCCAGATGTAGACGTACTTTGGCTGACATACATATACTACTTTTCTTTTGGAACGAAGTTCCTTATCACGCGCTGTGAAAGGGGGCTGGACGGAAAAAATTGTTACGAAAAGTTGTCACGACACTTTTTTGCAGCTGTGCGGTGTGCGCATGTTTCTCTGTCTGTCTCTCTCTCTCTCTTATAGAAAGCAAGCCAGATATTTTCATTTCTATTTCGCATTGAACAGTGTGGTGTCGCGACGATTATTTTTGTTGAGGGTATACAGGTTTTTTGTACATAATAAATAATAAGAAATAACTTCGTTCCATCCGGGTGTCCCTTGACACCTCTCAAGTATTTTTGTAAATACATTCTTATATAGATAATTACAATTTGAATATTGTTCTCTTTTACTCAGTGCTCATAGCTAGATGCTCTCACCGGTCCGTAAGCGATCGGTGAGGTTAAGTAACTATGCTCGCGGTCAGTCCATAGATGGGTGACCGCCAAATTTGTTTAATTTCTGTAATTTCTCTTTGAGTAAGTTTCTGATTGAGTAACTTTGATGGTTTAAAATAAATCCGATTCGATTCATATTCGATTATTTGTTTATTTTTATCAGTTTCAAGGTTTTCCATACAATTTTGATGAATTTTGGTGCCTGTATAGTTTAGATTATCAATATAACCTAGTAATTTATATGTTTTTCAGTATGTATGTAATTATTAGCATATAAATTAACTAAAGATCTACACACATTATTATGGCTCTTCAAAATTTCTCCTGTCACATGTCTGCTGGAAGAAATTTCTTGCGAAATAACAGTACCTTTGTTATAATCATTTCTTTGTATATGTCTCTATAGTTTTCAACAAAAGTGCAACCATGTATTTTGAATGGTAATTAAAAATTAATTAACAAAATGAGTTTTAAGATCAATATGTGATAGTTTCAAGTTTCTTGTTTCTTTATTGCACTCATGTGTAACAGTTTTAGATGTTCTCGCTTACAATAGTATCAACATGAACCCTGTTAGGGCGTAGCAATATAGCTTTACAGCTTTACAAATATTACATAAAATTATTTTGAACATATATATGGCCTTTGCGTCTGTTACAGACAATTTACGGTGCATTGTCTGAGAGACACTTCTTATGGTGGCTAAACAAACCGATGCGAAAGCGACATAGCCTGCCGCAGGCCTGACAAGAGAAGTTTGCGGTGGTTGGTGCCGAGCCGTTTTCATGTCGCTTCTGTCTCTTATCAGCAAGTACTCCGAACCAGGCTTCATCACAGATCTTATGACCCTCCACTACACGTTTGCGCCATTCAACTCTATTTTCAGAGAGCTTTTCCCAGCTACAGTGGTCAATTTTAAAAGCGGCCATATCCCGCTTGGCGTTGTCTTTAAAGCGAAGCAGAGGTCTACCGACATCTCGTTTCGCATTAGCTACCGCACCCAACAGAACACATTGTGGTATTCGAGTGGGTTCCATTCTGTGCACATCCCCAACCAACGTAAACGCTTCTGTTTAAGAAACACTGTCAGGCTAGTTATTTGCTATTTCCAGAACTCTCTCGTTAGTGACACTATCTTGCCATGTAATGTCCAAGATGTTACGGAGAGAACGCA
Source organism: Pseudoips prasinana (assembly GCA_951640165.1). NCBI lineage: Eukaryota > Metazoa > Arthropoda > Insecta > Lepidoptera > Nolidae > Pseudoips > Pseudoips prasinana. Next base: position 24,929,989 of record OX621259.1, on the reverse strand, counting down.
TGTAAAAGGAACCTATTCGGCGCTCCTGTTTCGCGTACGACGTCCACGTCTCTGCTCCGTACAAGAGTATGCTTAAGATGGAGGCCTGGAAGACTATCATCTTGGTCTTAATTGTAAGCAGTTTATTGTGCCATACTTTCGTGCTAAGCTTCCCAAACATGGTCGCCGCTTTCCCGATGCGAGCATCTATCTCTGCGTTAAGTGAGAGATTATTCTCTACGGTCGATCCCATGTAGCAGAACCGATCAACTTCCTCCAACTGCGTGCAATTCAGAGAAATCTCTGGGGCCACAGGAGTGCCTTGTTCTAGTGCTATTATGAACACACTCTGTTAATTAAAATATATAGTAATAGTATATTTGTGTGTACAAAATTAATAAATAAACAAACAGGCAAACAAATAAGGGTGTATTGCAGTGTCAACAGAGTTTGACTGCGCTCGCCGTCTCTCTCGTTGTTTTCAACGCCATCATGTGTACAGGCCTTTAGGCCCCGAATGAAATAAACAAGGAAATGAGAGATGTTGGGCCCGTTACAAGAGTGTCGTTTTCATGATGTTCATGTATATGATAATGTATAGTAGTAAATAGCGAGAATTGTAGCTACGCAAGAATATGTATGCTAACCGGAAACGCTACGTTTTATACGCGTATTTTGAGATCTATGTAAAGACTTAAGCTTCGTTATTATATAGGTAGTTTTTAGGGTTTCGTGGGAAAATAGAAAAATAAGTTATTGTTTTTTTATAAATGACATCGCCCGCCCTAGGGAATCTTATCCCTCTGTCGCGGGGTACTTTACAAACATATAATAGACGGACACAAATTACATCCAGACTCAGAACAACTATTTATGGGTCACACAAATAGTTCTCCGGCGCGGGATTCGTACTCACGACACGGGCGGCGGGGTATTTACGGTGAGTGTTTATCTGTATTTGCAGTTTAATGCAGCTATTAATGCAATTGATTTTAAATTTAAAACAGTTTAATAACTATCTAATGATAGCATTTGTTTCATTTGGTTTTTTTCTTTTTATTTGAGAGCGAATAAATAATTCTAAAGTTTATTCTAAATCGTGAAACGTTCTATTCATTTAATATAGGCGTCTAAATGATGAAGATAAACCGTGTGAATACGTTTTAAGTGACTTCATACAGTTGAGTGGTCAGGCTGTATATCGAGATTTGCTGGACCGATAACATACATAAAATTTATAGCTAGGCAAGTACCCTTACAATTGTAAAGTTTCAGCGTACTCCGTTCAACTACGATTTTGTGATGTGTCCTCCTAGCCGCAATCCGGCCACGGCAGCCAGTCTCAATAGAGATTAGCCATCTGCGCGGGACATATTATAGTGCACAAGTGTGTGCGCAAACACATGAGCACTTTTTATTTTATCACTCTCATTATCCGGTGGGACGCCTGGCGACACGACCGGAAAGAGGTCAGCTACAGGATAGCTTTACGCGCTCTCCGAGGCACGGGGGTATAATACCACCAACTCCCAGACTTCGGGCTGATGCTGAGAAATTTTTCTTTTTACAGAAAAGTCCCAAAATCCCTTTTTGCCCGACCCAGGATTTGAACCCAGGACCTCGTTCTCTGCCGGTGAACACGCTACCGCTAGACCAACAAGTCAGTTTTGTGATGTAGTAGGTAGGTAATAAATAAACAGACAGCCACGATACAAAATCTAAACATAAGGAAATTGAGATACCATTGTTTGTCCCAACTTGCTTGTATAAGATAGAAAGCACAACTGATTATGAAGATTCTCGATTTGAAGATCTTCGACCTATAAAAATAATAAATATTTTAGAAAAACTAATGCACAGCCTGTACTATGGCAACCAGACAACTGATAAACGTACTTACATATTTCTAAAAAAAAAACATAGATCATCCTAGCCCCAAACTAAGCAAAGCTTGTACTATTGGTACCAGGCGACAATATACATACTTATATAGATAGACAAATACTTATAAACATAAAAAACATCCATGACTCAGAAACAAATATTCGTGCTCATCAGACAACTATTTGCACTTACCGGGATTCGAACCCAGGACCACCAGCTTCGTAGGCAGGAGCACTACCAACTAGGCTACGGTGACCGTCTAAAATAAAATATCTTGTTCATCATGAAAAGATTTGTCCTGGATGAGGATCATACCCGTGACCTTTGGCTTTTATACTTCCAGTCATAATTTTTCTCAGAAAAAAAAAATCATGAGTAAAATAGTTTACGTAATTGTCGAGACTAAGTAAACACACACACACACACCCACATTTTTACCATGCATGCTTTAATTACTTCTGTTTTACTTTAATTCTAGTTTTAGTTGTTAGTGTTAAGCCTTTTTTTATGTTAATATTTTTTTTTCCTATAATTGTATGTGCTCTTTAAATTGTAAGAGGAGGGGGCGTTGGTGTCTGTCACACAGTGTATACTAGCACGGACACCGCCGTTTACTATATCTTCACATTAGTTTCCTACAAAAATTGTACTTTTAACTTTAAGATAGATATTATGTACAAAATCCTTATTTATTGAATAAAGATTATTATTATTATTATTAAGATCCATCCGATCCCATACTGCCTGTACAATGGAAACCACACAATTTATGAACATGTTAATAGACCTAATCTCAAAAATAAGATTAGATTAACGTCATGGCGAATAAATAAGCTATTATATTCAAATTATTAAGAATTTTTAAGTGGGTTTGTGTAATGTATTTCAGTTTTTTTATTGAGTTGATTATAAATATGTTTTAATTTTTATTATGTTAAAAAATATGTTTAATTTTTTGTTTTATATTATTGACCAAAGAAGTATACCTGGCCTGTGTGAATGGAACAACCGGAAGCGGAAGACCTCGTCGAACATTCTCTGACCAAATCGGAGACGTTCTCAAGAAAGGGAAGGTCAGAAGAACCCCAAACCGGCGAGCATGTATGAAGAATGTGCAAAGATCGTGACAAATGGAAATCCGTTGTCTCTGCCTACCCCTCTGGGAAACAGGCGTGAGTCTATGTATGTATGTATATTTTATTTCATTTTTTTTATGTATTTCTATTATATAATTTATGCGCATGCTGTGACACCTTAAAATGTTGTGCATTTAATTATAATTTTATACTTAATAATCTAGACGTAGGAAATAATTTAACAACTACTGATTGTCCAAATAAATAAATAAATTTAATACTTATAGACCTCTAAATACATATTATAGATAAATTACACCCAGAAACAGAAAATATAAACGTGCTCATCAGACAAAGATATGTCCTGGGTGGGGATTGAACCCATGACCTCTGGTTTAGCAGTCAGGGTCACTAACCACTAGACTAACAGGCCAGTTTGCTACTGATGATGATGATGATGATGTCTTCCCGGCAATATGTCGGCCACGGTGGTCTTTCTCGCAGGACATAGTGCACAAGTGTGTGCGTAAACACAAGGGCACTTTCTATTCCATCACTCTCGTGATCCGATGGGACGACTAGCGACACGACCGGAAAGAGGTCAGGTACAGGACCGAAGGGTTTACATGATCTCCGAGGAACGGGGGTGTAATACCGCCAACTTTCTGACTTCAGGCTGATTATGTGAAAATTTATTTTTACGGAAAAATCCCAATATCACTTTTTAGCCCGACCCGGGATTTGAACCCAGGACGACATTTTCTGCGGTTGAACACGCTACCGCTTGACCAACAGGGCAGTCTACTACTACTACTTATACAAATAACAATAATATCCTGGGGAATTTACACACGGCCACATGTAATATATATGAACATTGTTAACAGGTAGTAAAATAATATATTTTGAGTTTGTTTCGCTGGGTCTTCTCAGTTGGGGCGCATTAGATCCGGTGGTAGCATTAAAGCGCGACCGTCGTTATTAACACAAGGTCCGTCATAATAATAATACCTTAATATAGACAGAACCATTGACAATATGTAGTAAAAATATAAGACTTAAACTAGATAATTAAACATAATCTCTTGACAATAACTTGATACGAGCTAGCTAAATATCATTGCTATAATAAAATAAATTTTATAAATGTTTTCATACAATGTGTACCTAAATATCTATGTAACTAGAAATAATAATGTATACAACTATATTACTACAAACATGTTCTGACTATTTACAAGCGCTTTTTTAAAGTCTACGTGAATAAAAACCTTTTTTTATTTTTTATTTTAGACGGTCACCGTAGCCTAGTTAGTAGTGCTCCTGCCTACGAAGCTGGTGGTTCTGGGTTCGAATCCCGGTAAGTGCAAATATTTGTGTGATGAGCACGAATATTTGTTTCTGAGTCATGGATGTTTTCTATGTATATAAGTATCTATATAAGTATGTATATCGTCGCCTGGTACCCATAGTACAAACTTTGCTTAGTTTGGGACTAGGATGATCTGTGTGACATTGTCCCCAGATATTATTATTATTATATCCTGGGGAATTTACACACGGCCATCTGATCCCAAACTAACTACTTAACATAATATTAATAAAATAAAAAAGGTTTTTATTCACGTAGACTTTAAAAAAGCGCTTGTAAATAGTCAGAATATGTTTGTAGTAATACAGTTATTATTTCTAGTTACTTATAACAGATATTTAGGTACACGGAATGTTAAAACATTTATACAATTTATTTTATAATGGTGGTGATATTTAGCTTGCTTGCATTAAGTTATTGTCAAGAAGATTATGCTTAGTTGAAGTTTTTAATATTATGTTTTGAAATTTATATTTTACTACATACTGTCTGAATGTTTCTGTCTATATTAAGGTATGAATTGAGTATTATTATTATAACGGACCTTGTGTTTAAAACGACGGTCGCACTTTAATGCTACCACCGGATCCAATGCGCCCCAACTGAGAAGACCCAGCGAAACAAACTCAGCAGGTTCATCTACTACCGGTTTCAACACGGCCGAGTTGAGACGGTCCGGCGAAACATACTCAAGCGGGCATGAACACGGGATTTGGTCCACTTAAGGTAATTATTTAGTAGGCGAACACAATATCTGCTCGATCGGTTGTCTGAATGAATATTAATTTAGATTATATTTAGGAAACAAAAGAAAAACATCGAAACAATAACATTATTCATTTTGAGACAGAGTCAATAAATTTAAATTTAGTATATGTTAACAATATTAAGTACAGATAGTCACAGATAGTTCACATAACTCAACAAATTAGTCATGTCTATATGGCTACAAGATCTCCAGCGAGCAATGTGCAGGTAGGTGGTGAGCGCCAGGCGTCTTTGTCATCGATGTACTCTTTAGTGGTATAATAACCCCTAGCCATAAGTACACGTTTAATATGTGTCTTCAAACTTGTGTCAGGCAGATCAGTAATATGAGTAGGAAGCTTGTTATAAAACCTAATACAATTTCCTAAAAATTATTTATTTGTTTTGCTGACTCTAAAGCCTGGTATTGCAAGTTTGTTTTTATTCCTAGTATTAATGTTATGCAGTTCACTTTTTTTCTATAGTTATTAATATTTTTTCTAACATACAATATATTCTGATATATATACTCAGATGGCACCGTTAGTATATTTACTTCTTTAAACAAAGTTCGCAAAGATTTGCGACTACCTAACCCATAAGTAATATAAATAATAACAAACACGTATTATATATGAAAATTGTTAACAAGTATTAAAATAATTATATACCTGTTAACAATGTTCATATATAATTATGATACGCGAAAGTTTAAAAACATGTAATATGTTTGTTAAGTATTTTTTTATTAATGTTTTAAACTTTCGCGATTTGTACACATTTTTATATACTGTGGACACGGGTCGTCCTGGTTCTGGTCGTCCGTCGACCCGTGACCACGGCTGGTGCAATCCATGCCGAAACGTCGGGTAACCAAGGTAATGATGTGCCTATATCTTTATCGCGATTGAGACCCGCGTCCACAGTATATTTTTTTATTGAAAAAGGATTCCTACTGAGTTTTCTGGCAGTGTTTCTCAGTAGCTGCCACGTCAAGCACTGCGCAGGAGGGTAAAAAAATATGACAATTCCACATAAATTTAATTTTTTTACGGAATAAAGAATATTTGACTTTGACTTGACTCAGATCAACGGTTATGGGTCACACAAATAGTTGTCCTCCGCAGGAATCGAACCCAGGAAACGTAGTGGCAAGACGACTGTCTTAACTGCTGCACCAAACGTGCAGTCGAGTTTAATATAATATAATATCCTGGGTCATTATTCACACACGGCCATCTAATCCGAAACTAAGCAAAGCTTGTACTATGGAAACCAGATAACTGATATACCACATATACTACTTTTCTTTTGTAAATAAATACATACGTATATAGATAATTACACCCAGACTCAAGACAAACAGACATGTTCATGCACACAAATATCTGTCTTGGTGGGAATCGAACCCATGACCATGCTTGCGTGAAAAGCAAGTCTTTGCCAACCACGCCAACAGGCAGTAAATTGCTGTACGGAGACTCGATCCTACAGTCAAACCGATAACAAATAACCGGTTTTGAGGGAAATATGCATAAGCCGTTAAACATATAATGTATGTATGTAATTAATGACCATCTGACTACCTCATTGGTCTAGCGTTAGCGTATTCAACCGCAGAAAATGAGGTCCTGGGTTCAAGTTCCGGCTCGGGCCAAAAAAGTGATTTTGGGAATTTTCACTGTCACTGTCAGCCCGAAGTCTGGAAGTTGACGGTATTACACCCCCGTACCTCATGCACGTAAAGCCGTCGGTCCTGTACCTGACCTATTTCTGGTCGTGTCGCCATTCGTTCCATCGGATCATGAGAGTGATGGAATAGAAAGTGCCCCTGTGTTGCGCACACACTTGTGCACTATAATATGTCCTGCGCAATTGGCTAATCTCCATTGAAAATGGCCGCCGTGGCCGACGTTCGGCCATCATCATCACATCTGATTCTGTTTTCCGTTCCAACAAATAAATCAATATGTATTGTATTACATTGTAGCTCTACGAACCGTGATAACGAGTATCCTAGTCTAGTAAACCTCCAACTCCATCACTTCTAACAATAACCCTATTCAAGCAGAACCAAGCGTCAGTCACTGCCAACCCGATACAGTAGTATTTCACTATTAATTCACGCCTCACACGCCCGTTACCTTATCCTCCGGTTGTACATTACATACGTTTTCCGGATGTTTGATAGTGTGAAACTGTGTTTCCGGTTCAACGGTTTGGCGTATTCATCTTTATTAGTTGGTAACAATTATTTCTTTTCAATATGGCCGTTGTAATAAAAGGAAAAAGCGGTTATTGATTTTACGTCTAATCAGTTTATTTATTTTCTTATTTATCTATTATTATATTCGTACCTATACTAAAAAATAAATAGGACGCATATAATTAAAAATAGAAGCTAAGTTAAGCTTAAGTTAAGCTCCTAAGATCTCCAATTTAAACACACATGCGATTTATTACAACTGCACACACACACTTTATACATACACACACATACACTTCATACATTAATTATGCATTATTTTTAGCTAAGATTAACAAAACTTATTCTTTTTTAGTATTCATAAATTGTATGCATGTAAATAAATTAATAATTTAATTAACTATCATAATCCTTAGTCAACATGTAATAATAATGAAATATCACTTTTATTTTATTTTATTGTTAATAATGATATGAACTGTGAGCTAGTCCTACCAGGTAATTCGTATTTTGTATGATAACCTCGATACAGGCATTGCCTAGTGAGGCTATCATTGTACATCAACCATGTAAAAAATGAAGTGCTAATAAAATTATTATTTATTATTTATTTATTTAAGTAATTTGTTATTTATTTAAGTATGAAAAATGTGATAAAACATACCACACGGACGGACTAGTTAATTTTTAGGGTTCCGTACCCAAAAGGTAAAACGGGACCCTATTACTAAGGCTTCGCTGTCTGTTTGTCTGTCCGTCTGTCACCAGGCTGTATCTTATGAACTCTGATAGTTAGACAGTTGATATTTTCACAGATAATGATGTCTGTTGCCGCTCTAACAACAAATACTAAAAACTCAAATACAACAAACGTGATTGTTTTGCTCGTTTTTATAGACAATGGTAAGGAACCCTTCGTATGCGAGTCCGACTCGCACTTAGCCGGTTTTTTGGTTTTGATGTAGTTTGGCAATTTATTTAATTTCTTTCCCCCTGACACAGTACGGTAAATACTTATTAATTATGTAAACTTACCCATTTATAGCTACTAAGACGAAGCTAAGTTTCTTACTACTTTCTAAAGATAAACTCCAAACAGCTCCCAACATTATAATAAGCTTCAGATAACCATTTAAAACTGAACGGTAACAAAATCTTTCATAACAAAGTTTCCTTCAATTAGAAAAGTACAGGAAGGTAATTTTCTAAGTTGATTTCGATGCTTCTACGCTGCCCTAATTTGCTTTAACTCGCAACTCTGCTGAAGAGTGTTATCGGGGTTTTATGAATATTCAAACTAGGTAATCATGTTAGGGAAATACGATTAGTGAGTCTGCTTTGTTAGTCAATTTTAGGGGATAGGATGTGTGATTGTATTGTTTGGTGTCCTTTCGTGATGGTAAATATTCATCTTTTGAGGTTAGCCAACATTTTAGTTTTGAAGTGTAAGCTTCTTTAGCGGCGCTGTGCACATTTCATATACTCATTCATACACTCACATGACCGCAGCATTTTTAAAGTGAAAGCTTCTTTAGCGGCATTATGCGCATTTTTTTTTCTTAATTATGTTAGATTTCTACAGCCTAATGCCTAACCAAAGTAAGTTCTATTTCTAAAATTTATTCCCGCCATAGGTAGGAAAGCAATTAATATGAGTCTTTACCTCCCTAAGGTGGGAAGTAGCATTTTTCACTCGCTACTCAGATCTAATAAACACTACTTACCGAGTATGTCAAATTAAAATATAGTTTTCCCTTCTATCGGCAGTCCCCAAAGACTACCCCGCATTTTTTTTTATCAGTTTGCCAGGTTTATGGAACAAAAGCGAAACACTTAGAGGTAGTATATAATGGTTGCACTTTGTTGCTAATCTATTAAAATGAGTAGATGGAGTTTTTTTTTAAAGCAGCTGACTCACAGAGGTTTGAGTATGCCTATCAAAGTTTAATATTATCATTTTGAAAATAACTTGTTCTATCACTATCATTTATTTAATCGTCCAACTGGTATCGTACATGTACCTTCAACCAATTTGGACTAGGTGATCTGCCGTAGGATTCCCTCACCAACAACAACAGCGAGTACGATATATCGGATCTCGTAACTAACCTGCCGTGAGACGTCAAATGCATACAAAAGCATATTGAGTGGCATGTTGGTTTAGTTAGTGACCCTAACTGCGAAGCCAGAGGTCGTGGGTTCGATTCCCAAGATAAATCTTTGTGTGATGAGCACGATTATTCGTTCTGTCTGGGTATAATTTATCTATACTCGTAATAAATATTTAGAAATATGTAAGTATGTTTAACAGTTCTCTGGTAGACATAATATAGGCTTAGCCTAATTTGGGATCAGATTTCAGTTCTTTGAACCAATATATTTATTTGAAACAAATAAAATAACGACGTACGTACGACCATGTATCCTTCTACCGTACGAAATTACAATGGTTGCCTATTCGCCACAGGCGTTCTTTGAGAGCTTTAACTACTCTTTATTCTATACTGGACTCTCCCTCTTCACCTTCTTACTTAACTTCTCGCTTCCAATTTCTGGGCAATAATCATGAGAAAACTCTCCGGTCTACTTATAACCGCCTTCTTCAATGCCCGCCTCACCATTCTGACTTTATTCACTCTTCCTTTTTTGTCCAGTCTATTCTTCTGTGGAATGCGCTGCCTCTCGAAATCAGGTTGGCCAAAAGCCGCTTCTCATTCAACATGAAGCTAAGAGAGCACATTCTAAACAACTTGTAAGCAGAATTGTGATTTCCCTACCTAATAAATTATATATATATATATATGTGTAGTATATTATATTAGTAATAGTATTGCATATAAGGTGTTACAAAAATATCTGCCACGGCTTTAATGGGAGGTAGTATTGTGTTTATAGATTACAATAGTGAAGAGCTTTCGTACCCCGAAACAGTTATTTCAATTTGAGAAGATAAAGTAGTTAAATAAACATCGACTCTACTGCGCATAAAACCGTTCACAAATTACGCGCAATGTATCGCTTCGTCAATGAAAACAACTGCTCTCTCTTCTACTACTACTGCTTCTCTTCGGTGAATGAAAACTGAAATCACAATCTGTAATAATACGCAGGCACAAGTGTTTTAAAAGTGAATTTACTTACCAGCTACTGCATTCTTCCAAAAAACTTACGTAAATAAGATGATAAACTTCCCATCACACTTATAACAGGCTTTGGACTGTCAAGTTAGTGTAAGAATCGCATTTTATTTCTTATTATTATTAAACAATAGGTAAGTACAATTTAGATTAATATCAAATAACGATGAATTATAGTAACTTGGCGTGTTTAAAAGTTAATCATCTTATCAATCTCTTATACTGTTTTACTTAGTGCACCTACCTACTGATTAATCTCTGCACCTCCCCAAGGTCGACTGGGAGATAATGGCTACGGCATTAAGTCCACCTCTGTACAAATTTGTGCATAAAGTTTTGAAATAAAAAATAAAAATAATGAAATTTATTGAGTAGTTGAGTTCAAACACACACTTGTACTTGTAAAAAAGCAGCCAAGTGCGAGTTTGATTCGCGCACGAAGGGTTCCGTAACATTATCTATGAAAACGAGCCGTACATTATCTGAAGCTTATTATAATGTTGGGAGCTGTTTGGAGTTTATCTTTAGAAAGTAGTAAGAAACTTAGCTTTGTCTCAGTAGCTATAAATGGGTAAGTTTACATAATTAATAAGTATTTACCGTACTGTGTCAGGGGGAAAGAAATTAAATAAATTGCCAAACGACATCAAAACCAAAAAACCGGCTAAGTGCGAGTTGGACTCGCGTACGAAGGGTTCCCTACCATTATCTATAAAAGCGAGCAAAACAATCACGTTTGTTGTATGTGAGTTTTTAGTATTTAATTTTGTTGTTATAGCGGCAACAGCAGAACGTCATCTGTGAAAATTCTTACTATCACGGTTCATGAGATACAGCTTGGTGACAGACGGACAGACAGACAGCGAAGTCTTAGTAATAGGGTTGCGTTTTACCCTTTGGGTACGGAACTAAAAACGAGCAAAAAATTCACGTTTGTTGTATGGGAGCCTCTGTAAATATTTATTTTATTTTGTTTTTTAGTATTTGGTGTTATAGCGGCAACAGAAATACATCATCTGTGAAAATTTCAACTGTCTAACTATCACAGAAATTAACTTAAAGAAACTATCACACTATTTATGAAATACAGCCTGGTGACAGACAGAAATACAGTCAGTTTGCGTACCGAACCCTAAAAAGAGATCAATTATTCGTCATTATCATGTTCGTCTATATCATGAAGGTATTCTTGAAATGCCGGTCACCGTAGCCTAGTTGGTAGTGCTCCTGCCTACGAAGCTGGTGGTCGTGTGTTCGGATCCCGGTAAGTGCAAATATTTATGTGATGAGCACGAATATTTGTTTCTGAGTCATGGATGTTTTCTATGTATATAAGTATTTACCTATCTATATAAGTATGTATATCGTCGGTACCCATAGTACAAGCTTTGCTTAGTTTGGGGCGAGGATGATCCGTGTGACATTGTCCCTAGATATTATATTATTATAACCTGTAGCCTGTGGCGTGGTTGGTAAATGCTTGCTTTGCACGCCGCAGTTCGTGGGTTCTATTACCACCCAGGACAGATATTTGTGTGCATGAACATGTCTGTTTGTTCTGAGTCTGGGTGTAATTATCTATATAAGTAGGTATGTATTTGCAAAAGAAAAGTAGTATATGTTTTATATTCGTTATCTAGTGTCTATAGAACGAGCTCTGCTTAGTTTGGCACGGGGGGTGCCTCGGTGAGCACGTGAAATCGTCGGTTCCCTCCCTTCTACTTTATAGTGCCGCCAACTCTCAGACTTCGGACTAACGAAACCAGGATCTTGTTATGTGAGGGTTAACACACTACCGCTAATAAATGTAATGAATAAGATTCGCACTTTATGGAGTGCTTTTTAGGGTTCCGTAGCCAAATGCCAAAACCGGAACCCTTATAGATTCGTCATGTCTGTCTGTATGTCCGTCCGTAGGTCACAGTCACTTTTCTCTGAAACTATAAGTGCTGTACTGTTGAAACTTGGTAAGTAGATGTATTCTGTGAACCGCATTAAGATTTTCACACAAAAATAGAAAAGGAACAATCATTTTGAGGGTTCCCCATTCATAGAACTGAAACTCAAATATTTTTTTTTCATCAATGGATAGTTCATTAAAAATTATATTGAGGTTTCTAATATCATCTTTTTCTAAACTGAATAGTTTGCGCCAGAGACACTTCCAAAGTGTTAAAATGAGAGCCCCCCCCTCCACCCCCCCCTGCAACTTCTAAAATAAGAGAATAATAAAACTAAAAAAAATATATGATGACCATGCAAACTTCCACCGAAATTTGGTTTGAACGAGATCTAGTGAGTAGTTTTTTTTTTCAATACGACATAAATTGTAAACTGAAATTTACCTTGCATTTAATCAACTGATATACTTGCTGCTGCGGAACCCTTCATGAGCGAGTCCGACTCGCACTTGGCCGGTCTGTTTTCAATACGTCATAAATCGTAAACCGCAATTTACCTTTCATTTAATCAACTGAAATACTTGCTGCTGCGGAACCCTTCATGGGCAATTCCGACTCGCACTTGGCCGGATTTTTATTATTTTAGTACGGAATCCTGAAAACATAATCACCCACAAACTATATAGAAATAGTACGAGTGTATTTCATTAATGTAAGTGCACTACTTACACGAATACGACCAAAAGAGTATGTAACTCACCCTCTAATTAATATTATGCATTTTGCCCACAAAAGTAAACATACCGTATATAACATACTATAACCAAAAAGCCAACAACGCCATGTATAAACTGTTTTTGCCCACTGACCCGTCTAAAACTCGGCTAATCTAAATTAAACCGTGTTATGAAGAACAAAAGGTGTATTCTCATATAGTCCAATGGCCACGTCAACTCTTATTAAGTTTGCCTGGTAAGCTTCTTATCAGGAACTGTACGGTGGAGATAAAGCGGACACCGATGGCTGTTGTCTTCTGGAACGCGTTCATTGTAGTCACGTACAACTTGGTTTCGCTTTATTAGTAGGTACCAATATATTGTATACTAGCTGCGCATCGCGGTTTTACCCGCCTCAAACTTCATAAATTATAGTCTATGTGTTAATCCAGGGTGTCAGCTAACTACATACCAAATTTTATTACAATTGCTTCAGCAGTTTAGACGTGAAGAAGTAACAAACATACACACTCAAACACTACCAAACTTTCGCTTTTATAATACCAGTTGTCCCCCCCATCACATGGTAGTGTGTCAGTTGTCCCAAAATATTTATTTATTATATTATTATATACAAATAAAAGATTGTAATATCGAATCCATTTAGTTAACTATACTAATAACTAAGATAATGTGTTTGTACTATAATTATTGTTTGTAATATTGTGTGTATCATGTAAATCTAAAATAACACAAAAATTATATGTAATTAGCTTTAAAATATTCAGACACGATGTAAAAATTGTTATTGAATTGAATAAATTGAATATGAACTGATTGTCAAACATCCAAAATGTTACAGTTTTCTTTATCAATGAAAAGTGGTTATTGCAAAGATGATATAAATCAGACCATCACCCTTAATTATTTTGTTTCATCCCTGTGCTTAATATTTGGTCGATGTGTTGGCCACGTTAGGCCAGAGTCTATTATGACTTCGTAATGTAGCCGTCCCAAGCATTTTAAAGACGGCTTTATTATAAAGTCTTAAAATTAATACATACATAGACTCACGCCTGTTTCCCAGAGGGGTAGGCAGAGACAACGGACTTCCATTTGTCACGATCCTTGCATACCTCTTTCGCTTCGTTTACTGACATAAAATTTATAATTACTATAATCCTTGGTTTTGTTTTTTTGGATAGGGCTGCCAACTTTTTTTTAATAGAAATAAAGTAAGTATATTCAGGTCTATGAAGAATATTAAACAGTATTTTAGAAAAATGAACAGTATGTTATTTATTTATTGTTTTAAATACAATATGTTTTAAGAGGTTCTCGCACAACTTACTAATTTCTAACCTTTGTGGCTGCGCTGCACTGAGCAGTGAATGCCCTCTGACTTAATAAATGTAAACAGTATTTTGTATACTTTATTTTTGTTCAACAGTAAAAAGTATAATTTGGTCAAAAACAGTATAATACTGTTCGAAACAGTATAGTTGGCAACCCTAGTTTTGGACCACCTTCTAAGCATAGAACTAATCGTGCCATGGAAACATTTTGTAGTGGAAGATCCTTTCATCTTTGACACCATAAAACATGACATAACTTGCACCAATTTACCCCATGTGCTCCAATTCTGAAGCTTTATATAAAATTTGGCACCAAACTCCCCTACTCCTCACCCAATATTATTAAACTGACTTTAATCAGGCCACCCCGCAAATTAATAGAGGTAATTGTGGTCCACGTTTTAAATGAGTAAAACTGTTGGAACATTCAATTATATGGTTCGAATATTAGAGAAAAAGTAGGGTGAAGTTGAAAACGTTTTACCATAAAATTTTAAAGGCTTGAATCATGGTTCATTGTGTTTAAAAGTTTATTTATTAGGAACGCATGTTGTTTTCACGTATAAAAAGAAAGAATGCTGGTGATTCTGTTTTAACACTACTAAACTTGCGGCCCGAAGAATTGCAAAACTGAAGTGGCAGTGGGCGGGGCACATAGCTCGTAGAACCGACGGCCGTTGGGGCAGAAAGGTTCTTGAGTGGTGACCACGAACCGGAAGACGCAGCGTGAGCAGGCCCCCTACAAGATGGACCGATGATCTTGTGCGGGTCGCTGGAAACAGCTGGATGCGAATAGCGCAAGACTGGCAATGGTGGAGATCTTTGGGGGAGGCCTTTGTCCAGCAGTGGACGTCTTTCGGCTGATATGATGATGATGATGAAACTTGCGGGACGAGGTGCTCATAGCTAAATGCTCTCACCATTCTGTAAGTGATCGTCGAGTTTAAGCAACTATGCTTGCGGTCAACTCATAGATGGGTGAACGCCAAAGCGGTTTAATTTCTGAGCGTCTCCGTGATTCAGAGGGCACGTTAAGCAGTTGGTCCCGGTTGTAGTCAGTAGACAACAGTCGTTAAGCCATGTTTATGGCCTACTGGGCGTCTTGAACAATTCTGACACTAGAATAACCACTGCCCGTACGGTAAGTAAGTAAGTACTACTAAACTCGACTCGTGTGGCGCAGCGGTTAAGACAGTCGCCCCGCTACGTCGTATCCTGGGTTCGATTCCTGCGGTGGATATCTATTTGTGTG
Source organism: Pseudoips prasinana (assembly GCA_951640165.1). Classification (NCBI taxonomy): domain Eukaryota; kingdom Metazoa; phylum Arthropoda; class Insecta; order Lepidoptera; family Nolidae; genus Pseudoips; species Pseudoips prasinana. The sequence continues at coordinate 24,914,364 of OX621259.1, read as the reverse complement.
ACCCATAAAAGTTGTTCTGTGTCTGGATATAAAAGGTTTCAAAATACATACAAATTTGCTTTGTGTGTTGAGCACAATTATTGTTTCTTTGTCTGGATGTAATTTATCCATAATATGTGTGTATTTTTTTGTTTTTCAGAAATCAGAAATCATTTATTTTGCAAAGAATGTGGGTACAAAATAAGGTGTTCACATTTTAACAAATAGCTCTTCCGCATTCTACCTTACGGCATGCAAAGGTAATAAGTAGGTATATAATTTTCTAGATCCACTCAGTTGAACAAAAAAACAAAAGTATATAAACAAAGTACAGTGGATGGATGGAACAAATATCATTCATGCATGAATACAATAAATAAAACAATAATCTTATTCTAAAAATAGTAATAAACAAAATAAATTATTAAATTTGCACCAAAATTAATAGATTACCTAATACAACATTATAAACTCTTATCAGTCAAAAAATCATGTACTGAATAATAGCATTTATTTATTAATAATGATGTTGGCCTCTACTTAAATATACTTGATGACTGATCTTTAATAGTATGGGGAATTTTATTATATATGGCGGGCCCCATTGACAAAATACTTTTTCTCAATAATGCTGTTTTGTGCCTACCTGTGTACATTAGATTTTTATATTGTGATCTAACAGATCCTGGCCGTGTTCGTATATCTTCCATTAGGGTAAATAGGTGTCTATTCGTTCTAACAAATATTGCAACTTCAAGTATATACAAAGATGGAAAGGTGAGTAATTTTAGAGACTTGAACACAGGTTCACAGCTGTCGGTATTATTAAGACCAGTCATTGATCTTATGCAACGTTTTTGAGCTTTGAATATCCTCTCCCTCTCAGTACAGTTACCCCAGAAAATAACTCCAAATCTCAAAACTGACACAACTAAACCATGGTATGCTGCCAGCACAGTGCGAGTGTTTATTTTTTTTGATAAGTTATATAGTACGTATGCTGACTTACTTAACTTCTTACATACTTCCTCAGAATGCGGTTTCCAAGTTAGTTTATTATCAATTAAAATGCCGAGGAATTTTGTAACATTTGTTGAGTTTACTTTTTGTCAATTGAATTCCACATCATAATGTTGGCGTTAAACGTAGGCGCTGATGAAAATGCATAATTTGTGTTTTTTGGAGATTAATGATTAAATTATTTTGATTTAGCCAATTAATTATTCTTTTCAATGTATTATTAATGTCTGTTTCGTAGTAATCTTTATTGCTGCATTTTACTATAGCCGTACTATCGTCTGCAAATAACACCATAGGTTGTTGAATGTGACGAGGCAAGTCATTAATGTATAAAATAAATAACAAAGGTCCAAGTACACTTCCTTGGGGAACACCAAATTTGACTTCTCTATAGTGAGACAGATATTTATATTCTTTTTTTGTTTTTACACAAATCCTCGATATTTCTGTACATTGCTTTCGATTAGTAAGGTATGACTTTATCAGACTCAAGACATTTCCTCTGATGCCGTACGTGTAAAGTTTGTTAACGAGAGCGTCATGGTTTACGTAATCAAATGCTTTCGTCATATCAGTATAGATAGCGCACACGGGAGTTTTAAGGTCAACACTTGGCATTACATTATTCAGCAGATCGTATATTGCCATATTAATATTTTTATGTTTTCTGAACCCCTTTTGTTCATCATTTAAGATTTTATTTTTAGTTAGGAATTTATCAACTGTCTCGTATATAATTTTTTCAAAAACTTTCGAAAACACAGGAATTAATGCCACTGGCCTATAATTAGCCATGTCTTCTTTGTTATTCTTTTTATACAGTGGTTTTATAATTACATTTTTGAGATTACTGGGGAAGATACCTGAGCTAATACTTATATTCATAATGTAACTTAGTGGTACCGCTATTATATCGGCCACAAATTTAACTACAGAAGTGGTAATGCCATCATAACCGTGGCTTTTTTTGTTTTTTAATAATTTTATAGCACTAGATATATCTTGTGGTACCACTGGTGGCATGAATATTGAGTTCGGGTTATTGGCTATACTAGTTATGTTTTCCACTTTTGTTTTTCCGCTTGCTACATCTTGTACTTGATCTACAAAGAAATTATTAAAAGATTCAGCTATATTTTGCGGGTCTTTAATTATGGAATTCTGACTGTTGATTTGTAATATAGGATCTTTAGTAAATTTAGTTTTATTAATAATGTGCCATGCTGCTTTAGTCTTATTCTCGGAACTGTTTATAATATAGTTATTTTGGGCCTTTTGGGTTAGCCGAATATTTTTTTTGAGTCTTTGTGAATATGTTTTGAAAATAGATTTATTTGTTTGCGAAGGTGATCGCCTATACTTCCACAGTAGATTTCTTTGTTTTCGACAGCAAATTCTAATACCCCGAGAAATCCACTTAGTCTTTTTGTCAGGTTTAACAATTACCCACTGTAACGGAAAGCAGAGATTGTATAATAAACAAAAAATGTCGATGAAATTATCATAGGCTTTATTAGCGTTTTCTGTACCAAATACGTCTGCGAAAGTAAGACACTGTAAATGATTTTTAAATTTTAACAAATTTTCCTTTGTAAACTTACGTTTCTGAATTAATAATGCATGTTTTTTTAACTGGGATTTTTAGTATTTGAGCTGTGTGGTCCGATAAAGCAAGGTCTATTATCTCACTATTGCATTTCTGCTTAGAGTTATGCGCCATATTATCTAGGCAAGTTTTGCTCATTAGTCTTGTTGGTTGATTTATCTCCAATTTAAGATTGTAACTGAGAAGTAGAGATTCAAAGTCCAAAGTAAATCTATTTCTTTTCATTATGTCTATGTTAAAGTCCCCACACAGAACCACCTTTTTATTTGAATTAGTGCAAACAGTTTTTAATAGAGAGTCTAGGTTGTGATAAAAAAGACTTATGTTCGACCAATTAGGCGGACGATATATGCATATTATTACAGTATTTTGCTTAACTAGTTCTAAAGCACAACATTCTATCACTCCCGCCACTGAAAAACCCGCTATGTTCTTTAATTCTTTGTATTCATAGGTATTCTTAATTAGAATGCAGGAACCTCCACGTTTTTGTGTTTTTCTTGCATAACACGCGCCTAGCTTAAAGTTAGGTACGTCGATCAAGTTTTCATGACCAGCTATTATGAAATGTTCCGTTATACAGATCACATCTAAACTTATTTTCTTTTGTAACAATTCATGAACATGTACTGACAATAGGTCCGATTTATTGAGAAGACCAGCTATGTTTTGGTGCAAAATGTGTAAGTGATTATAAAAGAAAAAACTCATTAGGTTGAGTCAAATTGCCATTAGGTGGTGCCTCTATTGATTCCACGTCAATTAATAGACCATTTTCATCATCGCTTTATACAAATTCATTTAACATTAGACTAAGATTTGAAAGTATAATTGACATACCGTAATTGTTAACGTATCCACTTTTTTGCCAGAACATTTTGAAATCATAAGATAGATAATAGTTTGAATCGAATAAATACGCAAAATTATGAGTGCAATTATCTAGGTATAATAGGCTATTAAATGTCTCTATTCTTCCGTTATACATTGTTGAGAAGTTGTTCAATTTGAATGTAGGTGCACATATAATAACATTTGTGTGCTGTATCTTCACAAGAGTTTCTCGTATATAAATTGTTAAGTCGATATAGTTGTTCGTTCGTCGAAAATCCTCTTCGCCAATTAATATTAGGCAGAAGTCCTTCATTGTGTAGTATTTTATTTTTTGATCAATGTTATTAATAATTTTCTTTATCCCACAGTTAGGGGATAAGTAGTGGCAAATTTCGTAGTTTGGGAATGAATCTTCTGCAATCGCTAGTATCTTGTTGTTTTTATTACTACTTAAGATACACACCTTGTGTCTTCCAGTGATGTTTCTTTGTTGATTATAACTCTGTTGAGGAAACTGCTCTAAGTTATAATTAGAATCCTTAGAAGCCTCAGCTACATTGGGCGCTAGTTAATTTTTGAGTAAGGGTTGGCATGTGTTTATGGTGTTGTTTGTTTGTGTACCTGTATTTTTAAACTCGGTTTCGGAGGTAAATATGATTTCTATCTCTTTGCTTGAGCTGATATTTCGTGCTATTTTTGGTGGTGGCTTCCTGAGTACTGTTGCCTCTGAGCTGCCGATTGATAAAGCTGAGTTGAAAGAGTCATCCACAGAATCAGCTGGTGTTTTAATGAGAGCATCCTGTAGGTGAGTCGTCGTAGGAGAGAGATGCAATCGATCCGGTGTAGAGGAACTGTCCGTTTGAAGTTTATTTCGTTTTCTCGCAGATCTCGGAGAAAAGCACTTTGTGTCTAATATATTTACTTTTTTAAAAGTTTCTATAATTTTCTGACATTGTCCAATGTCCATTTTTAGTCTAAAATTTTCGCTATTCAAATTTTCAATTTCTATATGTGCACTTTTGAGCTCCATATTTAGTTTTTTTATTGTGTCTTTAAGACTCCGAACAGCGTCGCTGTCATTATGTGACGTATTTGGCAGACTCATCATTGTTGTATCTGATAATGAGGTGTTTGTGCTCATGTTAGCATTAAATATACTGTCCATTGAAATTGCCCTCGGAGGTTTGCGAAAAGTAATATTTTCTATTTCAGAATTTTCCATAATGGAATGAAAATGAATGAAATTTAAAATACATAAGTATATTAATCAGTTGTCTGGTTACCAGCACACAGGGTCTGCGTAATTTAGGATCAGAAGGCAGTGTCTTAATTGCTCCAAGATATTTATTAATATTATATATTCTATTATATAAATATACGATTCTTTATAAATAATATCCTGGGACATTATTATTTACACACGGCCGTCTGATCCCAAACTAAGCAGAGCTTGTACTATGGAAACCAGATAACTGATATACTACATATACTACTTTTCTTTTGTAAATACATACTTATTTAGATAATTACACCCAGACTCAGGACAAACAGACATGTTCATGCACACAAATTTTTGTGCAGGGTGGGAATCGAACCCACGACCTCCAGCGTGAAAAGCAATCATTTGCCAACCACGCCAACAGGCCCGTCAATACTTTATAAATTATAGCCTTTGTGTTAATCCAGGCTATCAGCTAACTCCATACAAAATTTTATTAAAATCGTTCCAGCCGTTTATATGTGAAGAAGTAACAAACACACACACTAACAAACTTTCGCCTTTATAATATTGGTGTGATTCTGCTAATGCACTTTCGAATGCTGCTTAGGTATATAAACCTGAAGCTTTACAGTTTTGGTTTCCAGTAATGTACATTGTACTCGTTCCCTTTCTCGTACACCAGATTACTTCTGGGAACACCTTGATTAAAACGGAAGTGGCTGAGACGCAAACATAAAATTAACATGCTCTTAGTACAATGTACTCAGGTAATGCTGTTTAACTTAAGCGAAGTAAAACGCTTCTTATAAATTTAAATGTACCATTTTGTTTTAATTATATCAATTATTATGTAACAAGATTCGTAGTAATAAGCAGTTACAGAAACTTATCAGCCTTTCTAATAGTAAATAAAACTTTTTTTAGCCAACATTAGAAAGTTAAAGTTCCGTAGATTTAACTATTATTTTACAGGCCGGTAGGCGTGGTTGGCAAGTGGTTGCATTTCACGCTGTAGGTCGAGGGTTCGATTCCCCTCTAGGACAGTTATTTGTGTGCATCAATGTCCTGCACCGGACAACTATTTGTGTAAACCATAAAAAGTTATTCTGAGTCTGGATGTAATTTCTGTCCGTCTATTATATATTTGTAAAGTACCCCGCGACACTGGGATTAAATACCCAAAAGCGGGCGTAGTATTTAAAAACCGGCCAAGTGCGAGTCGGACTCGCACATGAAGGGTTCCCTAGCAGCAAGTATTTCAGTTGATTAAATTAAAGCAAATTGCGGTTTATAACGTATTAAAAAAGACTACTTGCTAGATCTCGTTCAAACCAATTTTTGTTGTTAGTTTCTATGGTAATGTACATCGTATATTAGTTTTAGTTTTATCATTCTCTTATTTTAGAAGTTACAGGGGGGGGGGGGGGACACTTTACCACTTTGGAAGTGTCTCCTGCGCAAACTATTCAGTTAAACAAAAATGATATTAGGAACCACAATATAATTTTTAAAGACCTATCCATAGACACCCCACATGTATGGGTACAATAACATTTTTTTTTTGAGTTTCAGTTCTTAGTAGTAATATAGTTATATATTTAATATAACTATATTACTACAACCATGTTCTGACTATTTACAAGTGCTTTTTTAAAGTCTACGTGAATAAAAACCTGTTTAATTTTATTTTACAGTGATTGTCATAGTTGATTAAGACACCTAGTATGTCTCTGGCATAGTTTAACGACTGTTGCCTGAGGACCACGATTGGCACTAATAGCTGAACATGCTCTCCGAAGCACGGGGACACTCCAAAGTTAAACCGGTGATAGAAAAAAATAAGTATGATTAACTAACTAAAAATTTGCTGCTAAATTATGTTTAATATCGCCATTTATTATTGTTGTTTAAGAAAAAAATGTTTTATAGAAGAACTGTTCTTCTTCTTTTAGAAGAGTTCTTCTGGTTGACATTTGGCCTAGGAAGCAAATCTCAACCAAGACTAGCCTTTGTTTGCCCTATACACAAATGTGAACACACACTTTTGTACCATACATAAAAGTGTGTACAAATAGAGGAACTTTTTATTCCATCACTTTCATGTGATGATTTATACTAGCTTAGCTTTAGAGCATTAGAGGTTGTAGTATGGAAACCAGATAACTGATATACAACATATACTACTTTTATTTTGTGAATACATAATTATATAGATAATTACACCCAGACTCAGGGAAAACAGACAAGTTCATGTACACACATATCTGTCCTGGGTGGGAATGGAACCCACGATCTGCAGCGTGAAAGGCAATCATTTACCAACCACGTGTACTGGTAAACTGATGACTAATTTTCATTACATTAATATCCCAAAATCACCTTTTAACCCAATCCGGGGTATGAACCCGGGACCTCATTATCTGGGGTAAAACGCAGCGCACGAACTAACATGCATAAGGCCCAATTAAGAGCACCTTTCCACGTATATCATAGCACCCAAACGAGGTAGATTTAACAATGTTCCATTGCCCAATTTTACAGAAAATACCACTCGGAACAAATTTATGAGAGGGCACGTGTGAACGGTCGCGGCTTTAATATCAGCTGTAAATTAGACTGAGCGAGCGGATACTGCACAAATTGGCTTCGTTCTCTGCTCTTGGTTCAGTTTACTAGTTTAGAAACGTACATATTTTGATGGTGATGTACGGTGTTTGTGGTTTAGTAATATATTGAATCTGTTGTAAATGTATTTGTTATTTTATAATCTCCAACAAAGAATGAACACAGTTAATTCCATAAAACAGAATATACCAAAGGATAGTGTACAGAATTCTTCTTTATTTGCATGCATAAATTATGTTATCTATACATATAATAAAATCGTAGGAAAGTCAAAACTGTACTTTGAATATTTTTTAAAAAGGATACTTGGGGCGTGATCTACAATCGATATCGAAACCAAAAATATAGTTTTTAGAATTTTTATCTGTTTGTCTGTATGTATGTCCGGGCTAAACTCAAAAAGTCCTGCATGGATTTATTTCAAATTTTGCATGAATAATACTAAGAGGTTGGGTCAACATAAAGGCTACATATTATCACGCTATCACCACGGGCCTCCCCCGTAGGTGATAGTGGCTGCCAGTCCCAATAGACATTAGCCATCTGGCTAATGTCTATTGGGACTAGCCGCCGTGGCCGGAATAGAGTATTGTGTTGTATTGTATTGTACAGGCTCTGCCTAGTTTAGGATTAGATAACATTGTGTTAGGTGTCCTACGATATTAATTATGATTATTTACTTATTAGCTGTGCCCCGCGGTTTTACCCAAGTTAAACATTATAATTGGCTGTTGTATTGACAACACAATACTCTATTCCAGCCACGGCGGCCAGTCTCAATAGAGATTAGCCAGATGGCTAATGTCTATTGGGACTGGCTGCCGTGGCAGATGCGCGGGACATATTATAGTGCACAAGTGTGTGCGCAAACATAGGAGCACTTTATATTCCATCACTCTCATGATTCGATGGGACGCCTAGTGACACGAATGGAAAGAGGTCAGGTACAGGATCGACGATGGCTCTCCGAGGCACGGGGGTATGATACCGCCAACTCCCAGACTTCCGACTGATGCTGAGAAATTTTTCTTTTTACAGAAATGACCCTAAGTCACTTTTGGCCCGACCCGGGATTTGAACACAGGACCTTCTCTGCAGGTGAACACGCTACCGCTAGACCAACGACGCAGTAAATATATAATAGATAATTAATTCATATAACAGATACATTACACTCAGACACAGAACAAATAAAGATTTGTCCTATGCGGGAATCGAACCCATGACCTCTGGCTCAGCAGTCAAGGTCTCTAACCACTAGACCAACCAATTTCAATCAAAAGCACTGTTTACTAAACTATATTAAAAACTTTCATGATCTCAAAAAGATTTACTAACACGCGCAAAAACGGTATGAAATTAAATCATAAACTTTTGACACTAATACAGGTATACAACCTTTTATTCAATCTAACTTTCTCACCGGGATAGGGCTCTGTAATGCGGCGTTATTTCCTCATTAACGTAACTGGAACTTTGGGGTTTGGATTAAAAACACCGGAGGGGATTCACGCCCTTGCAATTACCTAGCAGGTTAAGCGGGGTGGCCTTCTGAATTGTGACTGGGAGACTATATAATAATATAGTGGTTTCATCAATTGCATTGCTCGCTTTTTTAACATAATTATCTCTATTATTATATTTAAAAACTAGCAGTGCCCGCGTTATAAATATTTTTATCCCTACCCGCTTGTCCCGCGTTATATTTCGGGTATAAAGTTCGGGATATATTTTTTTCATAGCCTAGGACACTCCGCAATAACGAAGCTTTCTATTGGTGAAATAATTTTGATAATCGGTTAGTAGATCCAGAGATTACCCCTTACAACGTCACAAACTCACAAACGTTACCACTTTATAATATTAGTATAGAAGTACAATGAAATGAAATGAAATGAAATAATGAAATTTATTCAGCACTTGGGTATTAACATACACTTGTACTTGTCAAGTTCACAATGCAGTACATAAATATAGTCGAATACAGTATAAAAATTACAAAAAATTAATTAGTCCGTCCGTGCGGTCTGTTTTATCAGATATATTTTCTTAAATCCTATAATAAATAACAAGTTACTAATCTATTATTTTGAAATTTAGTTGTACTATATTAAAATTAAAGAATTGAAGGCAATGAGCATTTGGCTAGCGCAGAAGGCTCTTCACCAGTAGCCTAAATTAAACGACTAATACCCGAGGCCACCCTTTTGGGGTTCGGGCCACAGCTCAGGGGGCCGCTGGAGCAAAAGACAGAATTCTAAGAGAGGGTGTGATCAGTTGCACGGGATCACCGATGACGCGTTAAGGGGCCAAAGCGATCCTCGCCGCTGAGGAGCCTACCCTAGCTAACCTGCGGCTTTCTCTAGCTACCTAGGTGGACGACCTATAGATATTTAATTATTTTTTTTCAACGACATACATGCTGGAAACCTTAAAAAGATTGATTTTTTGTATAATCTTGTAGGGATGTAATGGGGCCTATTTTTCTTCCTGGGCCGGAAACCAGACGACTGTGTTTGCACATATTGCATTTCCTGTCTTGGCCATCATTGGCGAAATTGGTCGAGGAGCATGATAATCATTAATAAATTACTGTGTCGAATAATTCAAATTTAAACTGAATTATATTGAGAATACGAGCATAATCAGAATTCCGACTGCCTCGTTGGTCTAGCGGTCCTGGGTTCAACTCCCGGGGCGGGCCAAAAAGTGATTTTGGGATTTTTCCGTAAACAGAAGGCGGTATTATACCCCCGTGCCTCGGAGAGCACGTAAAGCCGTAGGTCCTGTACCTGACCTCTTTCCGGTCGTGTCGCTAGGCGTCCCATCGGATTATGAGAGTGATGGAATAGAAAGTGCCCCTGTGTTAGCGCACACACTTGTGCACTATAATACGTCCTGCGCAATTGGCTAATCTCCAATGAGAATGGCCGCCGTGGCCGAAATTCGGCCGGGAAGACATCCATCATCATCATAATCAGAATTGAGGATCAGAAGTAATTAAGTATACAAAATTGCAAATTAATTTTCAATGTGTGAGAGTGTCCATATTTTTTCATTATAAATGAAAATTGTCTTTTACTGGCTTGTTGGTGATTAATAGCCCTGAAGAGGCCATGGGTTCAATATCCACACCCAGGGCAAATTTCTGTGTAACTTGTATGTATTTAGAAATATATAAGTATGTTTATCAGTTGTCTAGTTGCCATTATTATAGGCTCTGTCTATTTTGGGATCAGTGTTTTAGTTGCCTAAAGATTCGAAATACAAAATCAATATGTAGTGTTATTTCCGCTAATTGTCAGTTTAATCATGCTGGGATGTAACTTGAACTGACAATTAGCGGAATTAACGATACGAACATAATGATTTTGTATTTGGATTGTTATGGATTTCCGGAAAGTAACGCTTGATTACATTACTTGCCCAAAAATATTTATAATAATAATATATAGGGACAGTGTCACACAGATCATCGTAGCCCCAAACTAAGCAAAGCTTGTACTATGGGTACCAGGCGACGATATACATACTTATATAGATAGATAAATACATCCATGACTCAGAAATAAATATTCGTGCTCATCACACAAATATTTGCACTTACCGGGATTCGAACCCAGGACCACCAGCTTCGCAGACAGAAGCACTACCAACTAGGCTACGGTGATCATCATTTTTTTGTTTTATTATTTGTTTATTTTTAATTTATGTACACACTAAAAGTAAGAAAGAATAAAATACAAGAGATTACTACAAGGTAGATGGTACTATTTATTTCTAAAGAAATCATTTTCAGTAGACCCAAAAGAAAAAAATTTGGAATATAGAAAGATATGATTGTGTAGGACTTATAGGAAAACATACATAACTACGTACTTTCTATAGATTGTAAATAATTGTAATACAATCACGAATGTCAGACGGAAGAGAGTTCCACAGAGAAGTAATCAGTTTTATGTGATGGGAATTTTAAGATACTTTTTAATAATTCACACAATTTTTTTAAAGATGATCACCGCACTAAAAATGCTTTTCCCTGTGTCGCGGGGTGTTTTACAAACATATAATAGACGGACACACATGACTCAGAACAACTATTTATGGATCACACAAATAGTTGTCCGGCGCGGGTATCGAAGTGGCGAGGCGACTGTCTTAGCCGCTGCTCACACGGGCAGTCAAACAAATTATATTATATTGACACAAATGAATATAATAGTTAAACTAATTCTAGTAGCCGTATTAATGTCTGTTTTCATAGTTCGAACTCCGATTCGTGATATTGTTTAGTTTTTGTTACATTACAACCTTTGACCAATATACACATAGGTATACAAAGATTAGAGTGTAAAAACGATCAAGTATTTTGGTGAAAAATCCGATTGGAATTGAAGTGTACTACGTGAGCTCGACAAATGGATGTGCGATTAACGCTTATGCGACAAAACTGTACTGCAACTCAGCATATTCGAATGCACGCTTGTGCGACACACTAAACAATATCATCGACATCTCGCTAAATGACCAGGTTTGGTTCGGTTAGGGTGCCTGAAATGTCGTCGCCTTTTGCGAGGAGGTGATGGTTGCAAAAAAGGTGGTGGAGTGAGAACGGGAGGCACTGTCTTCCCGCCCAAGCCGCGCCAGGAGAACAGGGCGTCGGAGGGCGCATATTGCCAATGAGGAGCCTCCATGAGGAGTGGCCTTCGAACAGGATAAGTGAGTAAGACGGTGGTGCGCCGTGTTCCGCGCGCACCTCTTTTGAGGAGAGGGGCATGGATACCCTCAACGAAAGCGGGGCTCACTGTAAAGTGGGCCAGCACCTGTCCAGGCTGCGGTAAATGCGCGAGCGAATCCCGTGGCCTAGACTGAAAGTGGCTGAGGAACACCGTGACGTTTTAGTCGGTACCGTCTGGCTGGGAGTCCAACATACCTCGTCGCTTCCCCAGCGGCGGGACGATCCATAAAGGATTTCCCCACATTAAAAAAAAAGTTAAGAACATGACATAACAACGGCAGCCAGAAAGCCAATCGCTTATTACGAGATGTCGATCTTCAGTGTGTCGCACTAGCGTGCATTGGAACTATGGTGAGTCGCAGTTACGGTTACCATATGACAGGCGTTAGCCGCATTTGATAGGCATTTTAAGTTTTAGACAGGCATGCGGCCGGCATTGGTCTGAGACAGGCATTTTCGCAGGATCTCGACAACGAAGTGAAGTAAATAAAGAAATCGGCTGACAATTGAATCAGTAAAAGCTATATTGATTGCACAGGAAAATTACAAAATTGTATTGTGAAGATTTTTACGTTTATACATATTAGAAATGAAGAACTATTAAAAAAATTATGTCCTCTGACAAATATCAGTAATAAATATCCTTCTTTATTATAATCTGTCGGCTTTTACTAATTACCTACAGCGTTTTGCTTCAGACAGGCATTTTTCTGAAAATTTAAGCAATTTAGGTACCATAGACAGGCATCCCTCCATTTACATATGGTAACCCTAGTCGCAGTACAGTTTTGTCGCATAAGCGTTAATCGCACATCCATTTGTTTAGCTCACGTAGTACTCTTGGAATTCTAATACAACTCTTTTGTTGAAATACATACAGAGTAAGAAAGTTTTTTACTCGTGTACTCGTGTATCCGGTTTTATTTAGTTGCGATAACTATCAAAGCAAGGTGAGTGTTATTGAAATAAAATAGAAATGTTGCAATTTCGTATTCCATTGTTTTTGACGGTACACACCATTTTTTCAGCTCAATCTCGTACACTGGATACAAAAAAATAATAAAAAACAAGTTTTTTACGTAGGCAATGTATGTGCAATATTTATTTATTTTTTCAATTAGTATTAAAAATAATGGCCTGGGGCATTATTTTTACACGGCCATCTGATCCCAAACTAAGCAGAACTTGTACTATGGAAACCAGACAAATGATACTACTTTTTTTGTAAATACATACTTATATAGATAACTAGCTGTGCCCCGCGGTTTTACCCGCGTTAAACTTTATAGATTATAGCCTGTGTGTTAATCCAGGGTGTCAGCTAACTCCATACCAAATTTTATTAAAATCGCTCCGGCCGTTTAGACGTGAAAAAGTAACAAACATACACACTCACAAACTTTCGCCTTTATAATATTACACCCAGGTGTGATTTCACCCAGACTCAGGACAAACAAACATGTTCATGCACACAAATATCTATCCTGGGTGGGAATCGCACTAACGACCTGCGGCGTGAAATGAAATAATGAAATTTATTCAGCACGTGGGTATTTACATACACTTGTACTTGTCAAGCTCACAATGTATTACATAAACACAGTTTAAAAACAGTAATTAAAGCAACAAAATATTTTGAATTAGTCCGTCCGTGCGGTCTGTTTCGTCACATATATTTTTTTAATAATAATATCTTGGGACAATGTCACACAAATCATCCTAGCCCCAAACTAAGCAAAGCTTGTATTATGGGTACCAGGCGACGATATACATACTAATATAGATAGATAAATACTTAAATACATAGAAAACATCCATGACTAAGAAACAAATATTCGTGCTCATCACACAAATATTTGCACTTACCGGGATTCAAACCCAGGACCACCAGCTTCGTAGGCAGGAGCACTACCAACTAGGCTACGGTGACCGTGAATATACTTAAATAAATAATAAATAGCAAGTTACTAAGCTATTATTGTTACATTTAGCAATTGTATATTAAAATTAAAGAATTGAAAACAACGAGCAGTTGGCTAGCGCAAAAGGTATCTAACGTTTAACTGGTATTAGTGACGACAATTTGTATGTGTAAATCTCAATTAATTTTACATGAATTAGGACATTTAGCAACATTACTTAAAAAGGTGCACAAAAATGTTGGCGTATAATTAACCGTGTAATGATTTGTAGTAGCTTTCAGTAAACATAAAATGCTGAGTGAAGAAATAATGCTATATCAAAAATGATAAATTACTAATGTTTTTAAAGTCTGGTCGTAACTTTAAATATTTAGGATTTTGTTTATCTGTGGAAGTCTAGCGGCTGATATTTCGATGGTCATTGATTTAATCTGCGTTTTAAAAAAATATTTGTGTAATATTTATTCATTTATGAAGTGAACAACAAAAACATATTAACAATAAAATACTTTCAATCCAAAATTTATCATCCTGAATTAATTTTATGGGAATTTATCTTTGAAATAACTGAAAACGTTTTACAAAAATTTTAATTGACATTAACTTAATTATTGTTAGTCATTTATAAAAATAACGTTATTTTTATATTTTTTTGTAAAAGTGTTACAATACATTTCTATTGACAAGTATGTGTAATTTTGTATACCCTTAACTTATCTTTATTATATTATATTTTATTACCATTGACGTGCATAAGAGTATATGAAGTGCAATACATATTTTAAAATTTTGAGCTTTGAAACGGAACTCATGATTTTCTGAACTTAGCTACTGGTTCTTGTACTATAAAGTTGAATACAAATCGACGACTAAGCGATCCGATTGCGAGGTGCGACTAATCGCACCACGAAGAGGGATAAGAAAAGGGAGAAGTGTAACTATTGTTGTGAAAAACATTTGTTTTATTATCTTTACCACGTTCTTCTGCGATGATATTTTTATTATTAATGTGCGTGGGGTTGTATTGACTACTAACATTTTTGTTACTGATGGTACATTATAATAATAATATCTAGGGACAATGTCACACTGATCATCCTAGCCCCAAACTAAGCAAAGCTTGTACTATGGGTACCAGGCGACGATATACATACTAATATAGATAGATAAATACTTAAATACACAGAAAACATCCATGACTAAGAAACCAATATTCGTGCTCATCACACAAATATTTGCACTTACCGGGATTCAAACCCAGGACCACCAGCTTCGTAGGCAGGAGCACTACCAACTAGGCTACGGTGACCGTGAATATACTTAAATAAATAATAAATAGCAAGTTACTAAGCTATTATTGTCACATATAGCAATTGTATATTAAAATCAAAGAATTGAAAACAACGAGCAGTTGGCTAGCGCAAAAGGCTCTCAACCAGTAGTGAAAGGCATGCATTTACCATCACGCCAATCGACCCGTCAATCTCAATCTCATTAAAAGAAATTCTTTAATTCCTTATTTCGTTTCCGTGCGTCAATTGCGTGTACCGCATATGGAGAAACACGTACAGCTCAGATTAGTTAGTGTAGCAAACAAGCAAGTAACTTTTATAATTAATTCCAACCAACCGTAATAGGGGGTCATAGCTAGTACTTTAATTAATTAACAGTCACTCCTACTTATCACTTATTGGTATATCTGAACAAAATTCACTTATTACATTTAAGTAACAATTAATTATTTTATTTATTTATTAAAGTACTACCACATTAGACATATGTATTATAAGTACACAGCTAAATTACATCTATAATACATGTTCTGATATGCATCACAATAACGACATACATGGTATTTGCATTAATTTCGTAACTAACGTTTAACTGGTGTTAGGGACGACAATTTATATGTGAAAATCTAAATGAAATTACATGAATTAGGACATTTAGCAACATTACTTATAAAAAGTGCACAAAAATATTGGCGTATAATTAACCGAGTTATAATTTGTAGTAGCTTTCAGTAAACATAAAATGCTGGGTGAAAAGAATGCTATATAAAAATGATAAATATCTTCTGTCTTTAAAGCTTAGTCGTGACTTTAAAGTTTAGGCTTTTGTTTATCTATTTTCGGCTGAAGTGATTGGTTGTATCTGCGTTTATAAAAATAATTTGTGTAATATTCATTCATTAATGAAGTTAACATCAACAATATCTTTATGGTAAAATATTTTCCACCCAAAATTTTACATCTGAACTTAATTTTATGAAAGTTTATCTGTTTGTAAAATAACTGACAACGTTTTTACTAAAATTTTAAATGACTTAAACATAATTGTTAGTCTAGTCATTTATAATAATATTATTAGTTTATAGTTTGTTTTAAATTTTTCAGCATAAATTTGAATTAACAAGTAGGTATGTGTAATTTTGTATGTCCTTTACTTATCTTCATTTTATTGTATTTTATTACCATTGACGTGTATAAATGTGTCTGATATACCAACATGCAATATATATTTAAAAATTGTGAACTTTGAAAAGGAACTCATGATTTTTTGAACCTAGCTACCGGTTCTTGTACTACAAAGTTGAATACAAATCGACGACTAAGCGATCCGATTGCGAGGTGCGACTAATCGCACCACCAAGAGGGATAAGAGAGGGGAGAAGTGTAACTATTGTTATGAAAAACATTTGCTTTATTATCTATCCCACGTTCTTCCGCGATGATATTTTTATTATTAACTAGCTGTGGCCCGCGGTTTTATTAGCCCTTTAAATTTTATAAATTGTCATAGCTCCTCCCCCGTAAGTGATAGCGTGATAATAATATGTAGCCTATATAATGACCCGAAATCTTAGTAATATTCATGCAAAATTTGAAGTAAATCCATGCAGTACTTTTTGGGTTTAGCCCGGACATACATACAGACAAACAGACACACAGACAAAAATTCTAAAATCTATATTTTTGGTTTCGAAATCGATTGTAGTTCACGCCCCAAGTATCCTTTTAAAAAAATATTCAATGTGCGTTGGGTTGTATTGACTACTAACATTTTTGTTAGTGATGGTACATTGTTTTTATTTTGGGCTGGTTTTCGTGGTTGGTAAATGCTTGCCTTTCACGCCGCAAGTCATGGGTTCGATTCCCATCTAGGACAGATATTGGCGTGCATGTAGGTACATGTCTGTTTGACCTGAGTCTGGGTTAAATTATTGTTACGTATATAAGGATATATTGACAAAAGAAAAGTACTATATCTAATATATCAATTATCTGGTTTCCACAGTACAAGCTCTGCTTAGTTTGGGATCAGATGGCCGTGCGTGCATAATGACCAAGGATACCTACATATTGCTTAAATAAATTGTATCAGCCGTGCCGCGCGGTTTTACCCAATTTTATCTTAAAAATTTATAACCTATATCTTATTTAGATATGTAAGCCATATTATCTATACATATAATAAAATCGTAGGAAAGTCAAAACTGTTCATTGAATATTTTTTTAAAAGGATACTTGGGGCGTGATCTACAATCAATATCGAAGCCAAAAATATAGTTTATATAATTTTTGTCTGTGTGTCTGTTTGTCTGTATGTATGTTCGGGCTAAACTCAAAAATTACTGTATGGATTTACTTCACGATTTGTATACTAAGAGGTCGGGTCAACATATAGGCTACATATTATCACGCTAAATTATCACAGCTCCTCCCCCGTAGGTTATCACCTACGGGGGAGGAGCTGTGATAATTTATTTAATTAACGCGGGTAAAACCGCGGGGCACAGCTAGTTAAAAAATAAAATAGAAGCACGGAGGCGTTCCTTTGTGAAAATTAGTCGCCGGGTAGTTAAAAGACTTTCCAATTGATCTGTTACCTACACATCAGAAATAAAGTTTTGTAAGTATCCAAACCACGTAAAGGGATTACCGGATTTAAATCTATAGTAATCCATTAGGGTTGTTAATAGTACTTAAAAATTTAAATCCCTTTTCATGAAAGTTTGGAGGCAATAAGTTGGGTTAGTAGTGCGGGATATTTTAACGTGTATAGGTAGGACACTAAATTGTACCCAACTTTAATTGCTAGCTAAAAATTAAATTTGAAGGTTATATTGGATCCTGTGGTAGCATTAAAGCGCGGCCGTCGTTATTAACACAAGGTCCGTCATAATAATAATACCTTAATATAGACAGAACCATTGACAATATGTAGTAAAAATATTAGACTTAAACTAGATAATTAAACATGATCTCTTGACAATAACTTGACACGAGCTAGCTAAATATCATTGCTATAATAAAATAAATTTTATAAATGTTTTCATACAATCAATACAATCAATATCTACGTTTCTAGAAATAATAATGTATACAACTATTACTGTATATATATTACTACAAACATGTTCTGACTATTTACAAGCGCTTATTTAAAGTCTACGTGAATAAAAACCTTTTTTTTTGCATTATTCGCAATGCAAATATCAAAATTGGGAAATCAATTTTTTTTATCCTAGGCGGCTCTCGGGTGATGGTCCGAGACCCGTCAGACGCCGTTTTGCATTGCGAATAATGCTATGAAATTAAAATTTAATAATTTGGAAGATGTTGTCAATATGATATGATCTTCCACATGCAACTGAGAACATATCAGTCGGCCATGTTTCTAGAAAAACAAGGCCGATGGGTAATACAAAAATCCTCTGGAACGGTGTCCGCAAGGGAATTCTAAATTTGATCTGCCAGTGTGTATAGTTCGTTGCTTAACTTAAGGTGCTGGTTCGAGACCCGCCGGACGATAAACATTATGATTTCCCATTTTTAGGGTTCCGTAGCCAAATGGCAAAAAACGGAACCCTTATAGATTCGTCATGTCTGTCTGTCCGTCCGCGCGTCCGTATGTCACAGCCATTTTTTTCCGAAACTATAAGAGCTGTACTGTTGAAACTTGGTATGAACCGCATTAAGATTTTTACACAAAAATAGAAAAATAATAATAATTTTAGGGGTTCCCCATACATAGAACTGAAACTCAAAAAATTTTTTTCATCGTACCCCTACATGTGGGGTATCTATGGATAGGTCTTCAAAAATGATATTGAGATTTGTGATATCATTTTTTTCTAAACTGAATAGTTTGCGCGAGAGACGCTTCCAAAGTGGAAAAATGAGTGTCCCCCCCTGTAACTTCTAAAATAAGAGAATAATAAATCTAAAAAAAATATATGATGTACATTACCATGTAAACTAACAACGAAAATTGGTTGTAACGAGATCTAGCAAGTAGTTTTTTTTAATACGTCATAAACCATAAACCGCAATTTACCTTTCATTTAATCATAATACTTGCTGCTACGGAACCCTTCATGTGCGAGTTCGACTCGCACTTGACCGGTTTTTTGAGATTAGATTAACGCGTTGCATTGCGAATAATGCTATTAAATTCAAATTTAATCATTTGGAAGGTGTTGTCAATATGATATGATCTTTCACATGCAACTGTGAACATATCAGTCGGCCATGTTTCTAGAAAAACAAGGCCGATGGGTAATACAAAAATCCTCCGGAACGGTGTCCGCAAGGGAATTCAAAATTTGATCTGCCAATATATATCGTTCGTAGCTTAACGCATAGCGCCTACCCCGGATTGCTAGATGGTGCTGGTTCGAGACCCGCCGGACGATAAACATTATGATTTCCCATTTTTGAGATTACATTAACGCTTTGCATTGCGAATAATGCTATTAAATTCCAATTTGATTATTTGGAAGGTGTTTTCAATATGATAATTATGATCTTTCACATGCAACTGTGAACATATCAGTCGGCCATGTTATGAGAGAAACATGGCCGTTGAATAACACTTGCATCCTTCGGAAGGATATTAGCAAGGGAATCCTAAATTTGAGCTGCCAGTGTCGTTCGTAGCTTAACGCAGGGTGCCTATCCCGGATTGGTAGATGGTGATGGTTCGAGACCCGCCGGAAGATTAAATTTATGATTTCCTATATATATATATATATATATATATATATATATATATATATATATATATATATATATATATATAATATCTATAATAATATCTAGGGGACAATGTCACACATATCAAATAAGCCCCAAACTAAGCAAAGCTTGTACTATGGGTACCAGGCAACGATATGCATACTTATATAGATAGATAAATACTTAAAATACATAGTAAACATCCATGACTCAGTAATAAATATTCGTGCTCATCACACAAATATTTGCACTTACCGGGATTCGAAACCAGGACCACCAGCTTCGTTGGCAGGAGCACTACCAACTAGGCTACGGTGACCGTCATGTATGTAAAAATAATACATAAAAGGAACTATGAGTAAGATTGTACAAATGGCGGCCTTATCGCTAGGTGCGATCTCTTCCAGACAACCGTTGAATGGACCAGGAGTAAAGAAAATACATTTGGGTATTTGTTGGCATATTAGCCATAGGATTTTTTTGTTCTACGGTTACTTTTAACTAAGTTTATATCAACATATAATTCCAAAGTATAGCGAAAAAGTAAACACAACTGATTCCAACAAATCCGCAGGTGTATATTGTTTTGATTCACAGCCACGTAGCAAATCTCGCAATAAGTACAATAACCAAAGTTTTCCCATCAACAACAATGTTGAGCAAGTGAAGGCAGCACGAACAAACAAGTTTTCTTATATCGGTTAGTGACTAATAAGTATTTAATTCTATTAGGGAGATTATAATACAACCGTAAGGGTCAAAAGTTTATATATAATAATAATATTCTCTGACATTATTCACACACGCCCGGCCACTCGATTGTGAGGAATACTTAGACACCCTCAGTGTCAGTTAGACATTTGTGTCCTAAGTCTAGGTGTATATCTATATAACTATTTATTTACAAAAGAAAGTAGTATATGTAGTATATCAGTTATCTGGCTCCCATAGTACAAGCTCTGCTTAGTTTGGGATCAGATGGCCATGTGTTAATAATGTTCCAGGATATTATTATTATTAATTCCGCAATGGTCAGTTCCCTATTCCTTATACTTTTTCTCGTCACGAGTGAAATTACAGACGCCAGCACATCCATCTACACCAATCTGACAAATTTCTTTTATAGATTTTCAACTTTATCGCAAAAGCATTAGGGTTCACTTTCAATTGGGGAAATTTGACAGATTGGGGTAGCTTGATGTGCTGGCGTTTGTACAAGCGTTCACATCCGTTGCCATGGTTCCGAAAAATCTGCTACTCTGAGTAAAAATACTTCACTAAGTTTGAACTACGTTATTAATAAACGTGATATAAAAATTCATTCGGATTAATGAAATATAATTTATTGAATATATTTATTATTACATTATATTTGGGATGAATTTTAAATCACGTTTATAATAATCGGGTACGGATTAGATGTAATTTGTTAATTTTTTTTTTATATAATAGGTTGGCAAACGAGCAAGTGGTTCACCTGATGGTAAGTGATCACCGCCGCCCATGGACACTCGCGATACCAAAGGAGTCGTGGGAGCGTTGCCGGCCTTTAAGAAAAGAATAGGCTGTAAATCGTTAATGCTCTTAGTTAACGATTTACAACTAATTGGTAGCTTATGACAATAAAATAAATTATTCTTTTTTATAAGGGATTAAGAAATACCTAAACATAAGTGGGACTTCATATCATCTATAACAAACTTCCCAATGATATTAGAAAATTGTCTACGTATAAGTTAAAAGAATTATTAAAGCCAAATTGTGTAGCAGGGCATATTACAAAATTTCTGATTATTTAAGTGATAAAAGTGTCAACACACATGATTGTAATTAATCTTAAGTATATTTTATTTTAAAAAAGGATTCCTACTGAGTTTTCTGGCAGTGTTTCTCAGTAGCTGCCACGTCATGCACTGCACGGTAGGGTTAAAAAAATATATGACGATTCCACATAAAATTTTTACGGAATAAATAATTTTTGACTTTTTACTTTTACTGATAACTTTAGTTATATTTTTTATAAAATACTAGCTGTGCCCCGCGGTTTTACCCGCGTTAAACTTTATAAAATATGGCCTTTGTGTTATCCTAACTATAAAAATTATCCTATGTTCTTTCTCAGGGTCTAGACCATCTGTATACCAAATTTCATTCAAATCCGTTCAGTAGTTTTGGCGTGAAAGAGTAACAGACAGACAGACAGACAGAGTTACTTTCGCATTTATAATATTAGTTAGGATTTAACTTTCTCTCTTTTTTAAACGTTTGACTATACAAAAATAATCATCAGCCTGATATAGTCCACAGCTGGACATACCCCCTCCCCTCCAAAAGTTACTAAAATGTTGCCATTTGGAAGGCTTTGCCGTAGTCACCGCGCTTGGAATCCGAGTTGGTGACCGCAGTGAGGTGGTAGCTAGTACACACGCGGCGCAGCTGGCCGACTACCTGGTGTATCCCTTAGTCGCCTTTTACGACACCCACGGGATGGTATAGGGTGGCCCTGTAATCTTTCTGGTCTGGAAACCACACGGGTAGAATTTCTAATACGTCTATGAATTCGAAAAGCCAGTGATGCGTGCCTTGAACTCCAAACTAGGACTGTATAGGAGTGTTTAGTACTAGTCTATCTCGACTTATGGTGGCATACAAACAGCATATTCCTTTGCTTGTAGGTCTCGGCAGACTGCATTGCAAGAAGAAGAATGATAAGAAAAAAAAAATTAGGTGGGAGGCAGTGTGCATACACAAAATGCGTCCCACAACAGAGGTTATAAAGAGAAGTGAATTGATAAGATGAAAGTATTTAACCCCTTACAAAATATTTGCGAAGAAATGGTTAAAAAAGTATGTTACGATCATAATAAAAACCGGCCAAGTGCGAGTCGGACTCACACACGAAGGGTTCCGTACCATTATATATAAAAACGAGCATAATATTCAGGTTTGTTGTATGTTAAATATTTAATTTATTTTGTTTTTTAGTATTTGTAGTTATAGTGGCAACAGAAATACATCATCTGTGAAAATTTCAACTGTCTAAATATCACGGCTCATGAGATACAGCCCGGTGACAGACGGACAGACAGACAGCGAAGTCTTAGTAATAGGGTCCCGTTTTACCCTTTACCTGACCCTAAAAAGCACAATCGTAGATATAACAGTACATTAAACTCTAATAAAACTTCCTGTAAACAATTTTCAATCGGGAAAATCGTCGTCTCATCCAAGTTGTCGAAGCAATGATGAAGCAAATTGTATCAAGTCATCGTTGTTTAAGTCACATCTTAACGCATCATTAAGAGCAGATTGCGTGAATCGAATACCAGTTGTTTGGTTAATGTACCTGACGAAAACCTATTTGTAACGTTAACGTACGACGTAATGATTAATTTACATTGTTAGTACTAGATTGAGAACATGGACTAGACTAAAATTATAAAACTAACATAAAAATTTATAAAAATAAATAACACGATTCCTAAGTTACTTTTTATATGTGTTTTGAATCCATCAAAACACATATAAAAAAGTAACTTAGGAATAACATGGTAAACTTCATACAAAAAAATAGCGTTCAAGTACAAGTTGGACTCGCCCATGAAGGGTTCCGTAGCAGCAAGTATTTGAGTTGATTGCATGTGTTACATATAGCAAAACTGTCTTTTGTCTATGTCCAATGTGTAATCTGTCTGTCACTAGATGTCCGCTCGCTGTACCTCTCAATATGCCCTAGCGGGTGAAAATGGTGAACATAAATAATAATATAAAATAATATATATATATATATATCATAAATAATAATATAAAAAATAATGCATATTCTATTCTATAAAAGCCTGTCCACGTTATCAAGTCTATTATTCAAACTGAAGACCAAACTGAATGAAAGGTAAATTGCGGTTTTAGATTTATGACGTATTAAAAAGAAACTAGTTACTAGATCACCTTCAAACCAATTTTCAGTGGAAGTTTCCATGAAAATGTACATTATATTTTCTTTTTAGTTTTATTATTCTCTTATTTTAGAAGTAACAGGGAGGGAGGGGGGGGGGGGCGGCGGCACTCATTGACCACTTTGGAAGTGTCTCTTGCGCAAACTATTCACTTTAAAATATATATTAGAAACCTCACTATCATTTTTAAAGACCTATCCATAGCAACCCCACATGTATGGGTTCGATGAAAAACAAATTTTGAGTTTCAGTTCCATATATGGATAACCCCCAAAATTTATTGTTTTTGTGTGAAAATCTTAATTCGTTTCACGGAATACCGAAAATAGTGGCTGTGACATACGGACGGACAGACAGAGATGACGAATCCATAAGGGTTCCGTTTTTTGCCATTTGACTACGGAACCCTAAAAAACAGCAGAACTAGAACAAGTTTGACTGGCCTGTTGATCTAGTGGGTAGTGTCCATGACTGCTCAGCCAGAGGTCGGGGTTTGGATCCCCACCTGGAATAAATACTTGATACATGATTCTTATAATTAGTTTTGAGTATCAGAAATACAACATTAAGGTATGAAATCTATTATTAAGCAATGTTTTTTGTAAGGTGGAGGTAACAGCGTCGAGCTGCTCTTTGAGCGTATAATATAAATACAATGAAATAAAATAAAAAAGGTTTTTATTCACGTATTAAAAAAGCGCTTGTAAATAGTCAGAACATGTTTGTAGTAATATAGTTGTCTACATTATTATTTCTAGTAACATAGATATTTAGGTACACATTGTATGAAAACATTTATAAAATTTATTTTATTATAGCAATGATATTAAGCTAGCTCGTATCAAGTTATTGTCAAGAGATTATGTTTAATTATCTAGTTTAAGTCTAATATTTTTACTACATATTGTCAATGGTTCTGTCTATATTAAGGTATTATTATTATGACGGACCTTGTGTTAATAATAATAAATGTTCTATTATTAAACAGACAGACACTGTTCAATGTGGTGAATGAAGCTCTTGTAGGGCCCACGCTGCGACTTCCGGTTCGTGGTCACCACTGGAGATCCTTTCCGCATTACATGCATCCATAGATTCACGCCTGTTCTCAGAGGGGTAGGCAGAGACAACGGATTTCCATTTGTCACGATCTTTGTACACCTCTTTTGCCTCATTTACTGTTTTCCGCATGATTTCTTGAAACTTCTACTTCGTGAATTCAGTGCCAACTTAGATTAAAACCTGGTTGGCAGAAATGGTGAAACAGAAATTGATTTCATTTTTATATGACTTGCAGTATGACGGGCTTGTTGGCGTCGTTGCGAAGTGCTTGCTTTTTTGTGGGTTCGATTCCCACACAGGACAGATATTTGTGTGCATGAACATGTCTGTTTGTCCTATGTCTGGGGTGTAATTATCTATACAACATGTAACGTAATTAACGCACACCCTCAAACACCCCAATAAGAATATTATGTTGTAATCATAACAAATACACTGAATTTTTTATTTAACATATATATGCATTATTATTTACTAAATTAGTTTCTTGGAATAAAATTTATTTTTCTTCATGTTGTATTGAATGATGGAATTTGTATGAATACAAACAAAACTGCGATTTATAAGTCTTATTACTTTGACTTACGGTCCATTTCAATTGTTTTTGACTGTACAGGATTGATATGACAATAATTTCCGCAATTTTAATTATTTTGGTATAAAAAATTACCTATATTAAAAATGATATAAATCGATTCAGTAAAGGATTCTGAGCAAACTATTTTCAGGAAGTGCGTTAATTACGTTACATGTTGTATATGTATGTATTTACAAAAGAAAAGTAGTATGTGTAGGATATCAGTTATCAGGTTTCCATAGTACAAGCTCTGCTTAGTTTAGTTTTTAGTACTACAAGCAGAGAAGGCTACGCAGAAGGGATGGCATCCGTCTGATGTCAAGTATGAATACACGCGACGAAATCAACGTACACCATTATGACTGCAAACTGTGTGTCACGTGGAGTCATATGTGACTTTAGTGTTCATGTAAAAGAATGTGAAGTGTCTGTGTAAAATGAATTTGTCTGTCTAGAGGCGCTGGGGGGTGTGATAGAAGTGCTCTACAGTGCAATTACCCTTGTCTTTCCTGAAGTAAAGTACGCTATATTGCTACACGCAGAACAACCTAGAAACTACGTTTCCATAGGTATCCCTACGAAATAAGTGACAACGCGCTGTCGTTGTAAAAATATAGATACATTTAGAAGAAGTTGACTTTAATGAGAATTTGAATTGAAGTTCATGAAGAGACTGATTAATTTAAAGATGTCGGTTCCCATGATGTAGGTATTAGACTTCTTATATTTTATTTATATCTTATAAACTTTGGTGCTAACCCTAATAATGGATCAATGTTGTCCTCCTCAAGAAACAACTTAGGCGGATATGCCATAATCGCCATGCTCGGCAGACGGGTTGGCGATCGTAGTGTGATGGTCATAGTACTCAGAGAGACACACGTCCTCTGGTATATATTCCCTCAAATCGACTTATTGGCCCCACGTGATGAGATATTCACCGCAGTCACCACTTATATGAATAAAAATATATAAATAAATACACATTATAGCATTCTGATTAGCTCATTCAGCGTGTTGTCAGGTAATGTTCTTTTAAGAGCTTTTTAACCACAGTAAGCGACTGGGCCTGTCTTATCGACGCAGGCTATGCATACCACAGTTTGCACGGTAAAGGATTTATCATTAAATGTAGTGGAAATTATATTCACAGTATTAAAATTATCTGTACGTCTGGCGCAATGGTGAAAATGATCATCTGAAAACTACCTCGGCGGTTATTGTCATTAGACCACAGTCGATAACCCATGTCAGAGGCCTACTGGATGGCTTGAAAAACTCTGACACCGGGGTAACCAATGCTAATTTGATAAAGAATAAGAAAGA
The DNA here is from genome assembly GCA_951640165.1 of Pseudoips prasinana. NCBI lineage: Eukaryota > Metazoa > Arthropoda > Insecta > Lepidoptera > Nolidae > Pseudoips > Pseudoips prasinana. The sequence continues at coordinate 24,887,477 of OX621259.1, read as the reverse complement.
AATACGCCTCTGACATGGCTAAATGACTATTATATAGTGACTACGACCACGTCTGACAACTTAACGTGCCCTCCGAAGCACGAAGTCGCTCTGAAATTAAGGCTCATGGCGTTCACTCGTCTGCGGCATGACCACGCACCTAGATGCTTAACCACACCGATTACTGACGGACCGATGAGAGCAACAGAATATGAGTGCCTTAAAGATAGTTTTTTTATTTTTATATAACGGGATAGCAAACGAGCAAGTGGGTCACCTGATGGTAAGTGATCACCGCTCCCCATGGACACATGCAACACCAGAGGAGCCGCAACTGCATTGGCGGACGTTAAGAAAGGAATAGACTCGCTTCTTGAAGGTTGCCATGTCATACCGGATCGGAAGTACCTCCGCAGCTAATTGATTCCACAGAGCAGTAGTGCGCGGCAAAAAGTTCCTTGTGAAACACACGGTGGTAAATGATCATACATCCAGGTAATAACGATGAAATGCGGCGAAATGTGGCCGCAGATATAAGATCAAAAAATTACACCCAAGATCACCACACCATCTTTACAAACAAGCAGAATACATAAGATACCACAAAAAATAAAAAATAAAAAAAGGTTTTATTCACGTAGACTTTAAAAAAGTGCTTGTAAATAGTCAGAACATGTTCGTAGTAATATATAATTAATTTCTAATTATTTCTAGGTACATATAGATATTTAACACACACACAGATCACACACAGCACACACTCACACACAATATCTACACGCCTCTTACATCATTGAAAACTAATGAAACTCTATACCTACTAGCACTTTGAATCAATTTTGGGGTGAAAAGTAACGCGGTGCCATATTGTTATCTATACATCTATATCTATATACAAATAAATAAAATTGGAGTGTCTGTTTGTAATATTGAAATAACCGGTTTTTACTACATAAATATGAATATATATACGGTACATACACCAAAATAACATTTTTTACCATTTTTGTCTGTCTGTTTGTTCCGGCTAATCTGGACCGATTTTGATGGGATTTTCATTGGCAGGTAGCTGATGTAATAAGGAGTAACTAAGGCTACTTTTATTTTAGATTTTTTTTTTATTTTACTAAAAAACTAAAAAAAAAACTAAATAAACTAATTAACACGCGGACGAAGTCGCGGGCTCAGCTAGTATAGTATATAAATAATGCGTGGCAAATTAACTATAACGTTACGGAGAACGAAAGAGGTTACGATTACATGCTAACTTTCCAACTTAAGTTAAGATTGCGCGCACGAAGGATTGTGTACAGACGCCACTTCATCCAGCAAATTTCTTTTATAGATTGTCAACTTTATCACTTAAGGTTCCCTTTCAATTGGGGACATTTGACAAATTGATCTGTAAAAACGGCAAAACTCACTTCTATTGTACAGTATCCCTGTTACGATAATTTTTAAAATCAATTTTAAAGTGAATATATAACTAAATATTCCATTAATAATTCGAGCGTCTTCAAGTTGCTCGATATTGATAAATATCACATATTTGTCTTATTTAAGTATTAGCATTTAAGTATTTGTTAAAAATTTAAACTGTCTAGCTATCACTAGTGACAGATGGACAGACAGCGAAGTTTTACTAGTAGTGTCCCGTTTTCCCGAGCTAGCAAAAAATTGTAACGGGTAACCACGTAATTAATTTTGTGTTGGATTTAGGTATATGTACAGACGCCAGCACATCCAGCTACCCAAATCTGTCGAATTTATTTTAAAGATTTTCAACTTTATCACATAAACATAAGGTTCACTTTCTATTTGGGAAATTTTACAGATTGGGGTAGCTTGATATGCTGGCATCTGCAAAGACAATAAACAGAAAGTTTTGCTTACGTTTAACACCTCTTGCTATGGAAGAGCGGACTCCCCTAATACGGACACTATCAATGTACAAAGAGGATCCAATCACAAATTTGGTTTAAACATAAATAAACTTGTTTTACCAATAAACAATGTTATGAATTAATTATTTAGTTGTTACCTATTATAATATAAATATTGTATGCCCAAAACGGGCTAATTGATGTGTCTACCATGAAACATGTAACAACTGTATTATATTATTTTTTATTTATTTATTTTTATTTATTTATTTCCTCTTTACAATTATCATTACAAGTTATATAACCTAATGCGATAATGTAGACAGCATATTACATTACTATATTACATGCTATGCTTTTTATAATTTCATGCAATAACTAATAATATACAAATTATAACTCAATCAGAACAATAATGACTACTTTACTTTACTAAAAGCTCGAATAAATTTGAAATAGACTCAAATGTTTGTGTCGAAAAGGCTACTGAATGTGCCAAGAGCAGCAGCAAGATACACTAATCCTATTGTTCTTCCCTTAGCACTAAAAAAAACTTGTGTGTACTTATGTACACGCGTTAGAAGTTATACTTCTTAATATACAACTTGAACATAGTTATCAATTTTCATACCACCTAGAACTAACGACATGCTGTTATTTTTACGATGCGCGCGCAGATGCGCGCACATCGTAAAAATTCACTGTCATACCACCTAGAACTAACTTCATGCTGTTAAATTTTTTGGTGTCGGTGTGCGCGCGCATCGTAAAAAATCACTCTCATCATTTGTCTCCATCGCGCCAAAAGAAGTATAACTTCAAAAATATCTACTAAATGCATATCTATGGCGAGCGAGCGGCTTCTTAGTAAATTTTATAAAAAGAATAGTAAAGAGGCAGTACAGCGGCTACTTTAGTTAAGCCTTTTATCCAAAATATTCTTACTAAATAGGATACATTTTTTGGTAAGTAATTTTCACTGTAGGTTAACTAATGTGCCGTCCGCCTTTCGATCTCCTGGTGGCTGTCGACGTGAGAATTTTAATGAAACCCACCTCTGCCGTTAGAGCCGAAACAGGCCCCTATAGATTACAGATGGGATGCACCCCAGCGCGTACTAATACAATGGTGCGCGGGGCTAAAATTGCACCGAAACACGCGTCAACATGCGGTCGGTGCCATCCTGCGTACCTTGAGGTCTAAGTGGGAAGGAAGGGCGGTTGCGTCACCTACAAGCTGTCTAAGGTGCAAAGATGGGTGTTTCAGTGAATATCTGAGCCGGAGCAGCCGAGAAGAGACGACATATTGCCACCACTGCTGGAGCGACCTAGACTGTGCCCAGCACAGTTTTGCCGAGTGACCGACTTGGGATCAGTTCCCGCCAGCTGTCATGCGGGTGACTCCACTAAATGGGTTGGTATTGGTAACAACGCCATCTAGCTGTAGTGCTTGGGAAAAACCTAATGTTCTAAATAAGAGTTGTATATGGAGAATCTAACTATCGACTTATAGGGTCCGCGCAGGCAGAGAGGGCCGCAGCGGAGAGGATTTTAATATTAGGCACTAGAAAATCATCTTTAAAATAATTTAAATAAAGTTTTCAGGTGCAAACATACATGCACTTTATTTAATTAATTTTTAAGTTGATTTTCAAGTGCCCAAATAAAGTTATCTCTGCTACGCTCCTCTCTATCTATGCTAACCCATATAATTAACTGTGCATCGCCATGTAATGACATCTCAGTGAACTAATATTTACAACATGAACAGCTTCCAAGTAAACACTATAATCTAACTTGACGCGTGCACCTTCCTGGCTATTCTAAGCTTACGACTTGAGCTTATCTCGGTAGAGAATAGTGTTATAAACGGAATTCCCGTTTGGTAGTAGCTGAGACCGTTTGACCCGAACGCGTGTCATTCGACATCGTAAATTTTACGACGTGCTCTCGAAACAGGCTTTGAAGAATAAGCGCGTCAGGAAGCGTAGCACCCTTGATAAAATAATATTGGAACAAGAAAATATCGGGGTATGTAATGCGACCCGGCGTAATCGTAAATATGAATGAGATACTCAATTTTTTGTGGCGCATTTTAGTTTATGCCGAAGAAATTTTAATATTCATTTATGTGTATTAATACCATATTGGAGATGTCTTCACGGATCTTTAGTAGAAAAGTGTAGTCTAGTCTTATCGGTGAAGTTAATTAGATAATTGCGCGGGCAATTTATAAAAAGAAATTAATAAAAGTTTTATTCACATAGACTTTAAAATTTCAGAATATATAAATATGTCCTAAGACATTATTTACACACGGCCAACTGATCCCAAACTAAGCAGAGCTTGTACTATGGAAACCAGGTAACTGATATACTACATATACTAATTTTCTTTTGTAAATACATACTTATATAGATAATTACATCCAGATTCAGTTCAAACATGTTTGTAGTAATATAGTTAAGTATAGATAATTTATGGATGTGAAACTACGGGAAGCGGAACTAATTTTTTATATATATTTTTCACGTGCAGTCTGTGGATCATGTATACGCAGAGAGCATACAGCCCCCCTTGTGTGCAATATAATAATGCGTTCAGGATGTTTGCGGAAGCGAGGGTTGATGGTTTCCACACCATCATCCGCAAACGGTGTGCATCCCTCCAACGCAGGGTGCGTGGTAGGTCACACAGCATCTTGAAAGCATTATGTGATAAACGGGATAGTCCGATGCTGGGGCACTGGATACGACTACACACGACGTAGACGGTGCCCTAGTACCGCGATATTATATTTATGTATTGTAAAATTACTAACATTAGGTTAAGATTTTTTGTAACTAACATCTTATGGACTGAAAAATGGTCTGACATAAATGATTAATTAAAATAAAATTATTTCTTTCTGATTGAATACACATGGATCTAAGAAAGTTGAAGTGAATTCACATGCCTGAACCTCATTCTTTGTTATTTCATTGTGGGCTACTGTTGATAGTCAGCATCAATTTAATTACAGGAGTTGCAGTATCCACAAAGAAGGATGGACTAATCCTAAAAAAGAAATAGATGGGAAATCACCTAAGCAGTACTTTCTTCCTGTTTTGGAGAACTGACCATGTCCCATATTTATTCAGTAGACTCAAGTTATTAAGCCTTATCAGACTCATACATATTTGGCTCGATCAACTCTCAAGAAGGCGGACGAAAGTTACAAACCTTCTTTATTATTTTGAAGTCATTTCTTTCGGTATATATAACTGTCATGTCAGTTTCTTGTCACTGATAAAAAATGTTAGATATGCGACTTTAAATATTTAAATTCAACATTAAATAAAATAGATCTGTATATTTTTATCAGTGCCAATAACCACGACATAGTCAATAAATAACACAAGGCACTTTTACCATTTTCCTTACTTTTGACACCAAAATAGTATTCGAGTAATTGTAAATAGTGTATAATTAGGCTACGAGTAGCGAGGTATACGACTCTGTCTTGATTGAAATCTAGAATGGTACATTTGCTGACTCAATGCTGAAGTAGGAATTGTTTAAAAAGTTATTACTTTAAAGAATCAATGGGGTAAAATGTTATTAAGTATTTTCATTGCAATTTCGGCTTAATTCATTAAATATTAGGTCTTTACCTATGAAATTGCCGTTCTGCAGTACTGGCCATTTCAAATCAAAATAATTTTTGTTTGGCTAAGAATTCTAATTTCAAATTAATTTTATTTTAAAAACATGGATTCTTTTTTCCAAAAGTAGTCATTTCTTTATTGATTAGTGTTACATTTTCATCGCATTTCAATATTTTTCGTCATCATGGATACGTTAAAAATTCGAGTAATTATGGAATATGAGTACCGTCGTGGCAGCAACGCGGCACAAGCGGCACGCAACATCAACGACGTTTACGGAGCTAACACTACAAACCAACGCACCACCTGTTATTGGTTTGCTCGCTTCCGTTCTGGAAATTTCGACCTGAAAAATGAACCTCGCGGTCGTCCGAAGACTTTGGTCGACAATGACGAATTAAAGGCGGTTGTGGAAGCTGATGATACACAATCTACGGCTGAATTAGCAGCAGCTTTCGACGTTAGCGTCAAAACAATATTGGTCCATTTGCGTCAAATTGGCAAGGTAAAAAAGCTTGACAAATGGGTGCCCCACGAACTCAATGATCGCCAGCGCGAAGTACGCGTCGAGACGTGCCTTGCACTGCTCAACAGACACACAAATGAAGGAATTTTGAACCGCATTGTTACCTGCGATGAAAAATGGATTCTGTTTGATAACCGCAAGCGCTCAGCAAGTTGGTTGGATCCTGGTTCAGCACCTAAACAATGCCCTAAACGAAAACTTACCCCTAGAAAAGTGATGGTCACTGTTTGGTGGTCTAGCGCCGGTGTGATTCATCACAGCTTCTTACCAAACGGGGTGAGCATTACTGCAGATGTGTTCTGTGAAGAACTGAGCACAATGATGGAGAAGCTGGCGCATCTCCAACCAGCATTGGTCAATCGCTCGTCTCCGCTGCTCCTGCACGACAACGCGCGACCTCATACTGCACAGCAGACGGTCTCCAAGTTGCAAGAACTGGGGTTGGAAGCTCTCCGTCATCCGCCCTACTCACCAGACCTTGCGCCTAGAGACTACTACTTTTTCCAGAATTTGGATAACTTCTTGGCGGGAAAAAAATTCAATACCCGAGAGGCAGTACAAAATGCCTTTGAAGAATTTGTTGCCTCCCGTCCAGCTGATTTCTTTAAGAAGGGCATCAATAAACTGCCACTGCGATGGCAAAGATGCATTGATTGCATGGGTGATTACTTCGATTAATACAAATAAAAAAATTCATGAAAAAAATTCGTTTAAATTTTTTCATACAAAACGGCAATTTCATAGGTAAAGACCTATTATCTATACATATAATAAAATCGTAGGAAAGTCAAAACTGTACATTGAATTTTTTTTAAAGGTTACTTGGGGCGTGATCTACAATCGACATCGAAGGCAAAAATATAGTTTTTAGAATTTTTGTCTGTGTGTGTGTGTTTGTCTGTATGTATGTCCGGGCTAAACTCAAAAAGTACTGCATGGATTTATTTCAAATTTTGCATGACTATTACTAAGAGGTCGGGTCAACATATAGGCTAAATATTATAACGCTATCACATATGGGAGCTGTGATGATTTATAAAATTTAACGCGGGTAAAACCGCGGGGCACAGATAGTTATTAATATTATGCAAGGTATTGCAGATTATAGATAACAAACGACGTTGTTCTGTATTTCAATAACAAATAGGTAATTAAAATTAGTGATATTATTGAGTGCGAATGAGAGGGATATATCGAATATTGGTTCGTAAAAGACTAACATACAATGTAACTATTGTTGACTGAAAAAATAACTGAAAATGTATTTCGTTACTAGAAAAGTAGGTTAGAACTGCAACCGGTTAGAAATAAATTTATTTACATAAAGTCCTCTTTTAAATATATAGCAACACGTCATGTACTTATAATATTTTCATATAACGATTTTGATTTACAATCAGTATTTTGGCTTATATGAATAAACAAAGTGCAAATTTATTAATGAAGAAAGTCACGAAAAAATAGTGAAAGAAAATGAGTTAGTACTCTATATACATTCATTTAATTATTATTATCACAAATGCAGTATTATAAAATAAATAAATAATTATAATTGCATAAGTTGATAAAAAATGCTATGTAATAGCTTTACCGCGGCAGTCTCCGAGTGCCATACGTCTTTTTTTTTGACAATGCCCGCACTAGGGAATCTAATCCCTGTATCGCGGGGTACTTTACAAACATATAATAGAGGGACACAAACTACATCCAGACTCAGAACAACTATTTATGCAGAACCCGCGACACGAAGCGGCACGGCGACTGTCTTAGCCGCTGCGCCACACGTGCAGTCAAATTTAACTAGCTCTTAGAAAATATAAAAATAAATTTGTATAATAATTTGGGAGCCTCAGACAGACACACAAAGACAGCCATTGTAAGTACCTATAACGTCGCCATTTTGTATCGACTGTTTAATAATAAAACAGTAGGAGGTAACTCATTAAGTCTCGCGTTTACAGTAATAGAAAAACTTTTGCCACAATATTTCAAGGATAGACTGACGTATGTAAAAGCATTCATCAGGCAAAACCTAGACTAGGTTGTTGGCAAACATCCAACTAGTAGAGGAACAGAGCGAATTGGTAACGTTATGTATTCTATTCAATTTCAAGTATAAGTAAAGATGCTTGTAGAACTTTTATAACTAAGAAATTAGTAGTAATATATCAAGAACTAACCTATTTCTTTGAAGATAGCTATGTATGTGATGTTTTCTATGTATTTAAGTATTTATCTATGTATATAAGTATGTATATCGTCGCCTGGTACCCATAGTACAAGCTTTGCTTAGTTTGGGGTGCTCTGCTTAGGGTGATCTGTGTGACATTGTCCCAAGATATTATTATTATTATTATAGCTCCATTTTTAGGGTTCCGTAGCCATGTGGCAAAAACGGAACCCTTATAGATTCGTCATGTCTGTCCGTCTGTTCCGTATGTCACAGCTACTTTTTTCCGAAACATTTTTAACGATTTTTACACAAAAATTGAAACACAGCAATAATTTTGGGGGGTCCCCATACATAGAACTGAAACCAATTTTTTTTCATATACACACACGTGGGGTCTATGGATAGGTATTTGAAAATCATATTGAGGTTACTAATATCATTTTTTTCTAAACGGAATAGTTTGCGCGAGAGACACTTCCAAAGTGGTAAAATTAGTGCCCCCCCCCCCCTTGTAACTTCTAAAATAAGAGAATGATAAAACTAAAAAAATATATGATGTACACTGCATATGATGACAATGCAAACTAACGAAGAAAATTGGTTTGAACGAGATCTAGCAAGTAGTTTTTTTAATACGTCATAAATCGTAAACCGCAATTTGCTTTCATTTAATCAACTGAAATACTTGCTGCTACGGAACCCTTCATGGGCGAGTCCAACTCGCAATTGGCCGGTTTTATCCTATGACGTCAATTACGAATTGAATCTTTATAAATTCAACATCGTTTTCAAAACTCTCGTGTCCTTATCCATTTTAGGGTTCCGTGCCTCCAAAGGAAGAAACGGTGACCTTATTAGATCCTTCCGTCCGCCCGTCTGTCTGTCTGACTAGACCCGTTATCTCAGGTACGCGTAGAATTATCGAGTTGAAATTAAAACTATATTATGCTCAGATGTAGATCTGAGTCCTTTCAATCTCTGGAAAATAAAACTTCTTAGTTAACGTTAATATAAAAGATACCTACGACAGATTTTGCCGCAAAAAAACATATATTTCCACATTCTCAAGAGAATCAAAATTTACAAGGTATTTTCTATTGAGCTATGAAAATTGCCAAGGGATACCCAGTGTAGACAAGTCACAAAAAACAGGTACTAATAGAATCCTGAACTATTTATAATATTTAACTACAAAGGAGACGGGGATTTCTGGGCCTGACTGTAATAAGTTGAGATATGGTTTAAAAAATCCGTTATATTTTTCTATTTCACACTGTAAAAAATTGACCCAATTTACAATCTGGAAAACGAGAAATCTCAAAATAAGTAACAAATAAGTCACGAATTAAATTGGTTGTTGATTACTATAATCGATTAACGGTAATGAGTTTCAACAATGTAATATAAAAACTCTTGCACCAGACACCAGATAACCAATTTAATCATAATAATTATTAAATACATTAACATAATGTGAACAGTCAAAAATAAAATATCAATAAAATAAATAGAAATCATACTTAATATCGGTTATCGTTCAAATCGATTTACTAGTTATTGGCAACTATATTTTTAATCTATGCTGACAGTGACTGGTGACAGATTTTGAATCCTAATCTATGATCGGTCACTCGTTTCTCGTATCGTTTAGTGTGTGCCTCGACAACTGCATTCTCTCTTCTTCTGATATTGCTTAACGTGTACGACTTTTGCTAACATACTGTAAACGGGTAACTAATAAATAGCAATCGCCCTTAAAAATCAGCTGTTTAGGATAGGTTGGTACATAACCTCTCTAGTAAATACTAAATCTTTTATAACTCTACTCACGAATTGATAAAATCCATGGAATTTTTAGTGATTGGCTGATAATTTATAGACCCATTCATTGAAACCACTTTTATCTTTTTACATCCGAGTCCAATATTGTATGAAAACGTATCCGTCTCCTTCGTACGGAACCCTCAGTGGGCGAGTCTGACTTGCACTAATCTATAGTCTTTGACAATATCGCTCTGATTTCTAATCTTCAAAATACCTTAAACTTACTTAGATACCCTCTTACGTGAGCATGAGATATTTGTAGTAGATAATTTGAAATTACCACAAATTACCCTTAACGGCTTCGTTCTATAGGAATCTATCGATGAATGATCAAACATTTCAAGTGAGTACTTACTCTAACAAGATACCACTTCTATTAAATCTTCAATGACTGTGTCATATATTAATAATAATGTCCTCCTAGCCGAATTTCGGCCATGGCGGCCAGTCTCATCAGAGATTAGCCATCTGCGCGGGACATATAATAGTGTTCAAGTGCGTGCGCAAACACAGGAGCACTTTCTATTCCATCACTCTTATGATCCGATGGGACGCTTAGGCGACACGACCGGAAAGAGGTCAGGCATAGGACCGACGGCTTTACGTGCTCCGAGGCATGGGGGTATAATACCGCCAACTCCCAGACTTCGGGCTGACGCTGAGAATTTTTTCTTTTTACAGAAATGTCCCAAAATCACTTTTTGGCCCGACGCGGGACTCGAACCCAGGACGTCGTTCTCTGTGGGTGAACCCGCTACCGCTAGACCAACGAGGCAGTCATGTATTACCCTATGATAACGATAAAACAATACACATCATTCATGCCTATTGATTTTAGGTAATTAGTAAAAATGCCCATATTATTATTATTACAATAGAACTTACATATTTTTGACGGTCACCGTAGCCTATAGTTGGTAGTACTCCTGCCTACGAAGCTGGTGGTCCTGGGTTCGAATACCGGTAAGTGCAAATATTTGTGTGATGAGCACGAATATTTGTTTCTAAGTCATGGATGTTTTCTATGTATTTAAGTATTGATCCATCTATATAAGTATGTATATCGTCGCCTGGTACCCATAGTACAAGCTTTGCTTAGTTTGGGGTGAGGATGATCTGTGTGACATTGTCCCTAGATATTATTATTATTATATTATTATAATGACGCATTAATTGGCCGGTTGACGTGGTTGGTAAACACTTGCCTTTAACTCCGCAGGAAATGGGTTCGAATCCCACCCAGACCAGATATTTGTGTCCATGAACATGTCTGTTTTGTCCTGTGTCTGGGTGTAATTATCTATATAAGTATGTATTATTAAATTTTAATTTTATAGCATTATTCGCAATGCAAAGCGTTTATCTAATTTCAAAAATGGGAAATCATAAATTTAATCATCCGGCGGGTCTCGAACCTGCACCTGGGTAGGCGCTCTGCGTTAAGCTACGAACGATACACGCTGGCAGATCAAATTTAGGACTCCCTTGCTAACACCCTTCCGGAGGATGTAGGTATTATCTATCGGTTTTGTTTTCTAGAAACATGGCCGACTGATATGATCTGATCTGCCAGCGTGTATCGTTCGTAGCTTAACGCAGAGCGCCTACCCCGGATTGATAGATGGTGCAGGTTCGAGACCCACGGGGCGATTAAATTTATGATTTCCCATTTTTGAGATTAAGTATGTATTTACATAAGAAAAGTAGTATATCAGTTATCTGGCTTCCATAGTACAAGCTCTGCTTAGTTTGGGATCACATGGCCGTATGTGAACAAAGTCCCAGGATATTATTATATGTCAACCGAAAGGGGAAGACCTCATCGAACATTCTCTGACCAAATCGGAGATGTTCTCAAGAAAGGCTTGGTCAAAAGTACCCTAAACCGGCGAGCATGTATGACATTTTTTTTTTATTATTATTATTATTATTCTTTGCACACAGATCATCCTAGCCCCAAACTAAGCAAAGCTTGTATTATGGGTACCAGGCGACGATATACATACTTATATAGATAGATATATACTTAAATACATAGAAAACATCCATGACTCAGAAACAAATATTCGTGCTCATCACACAAATATTTGGACTTACCGGGATTCGAACCCAGGACCACCAGCTTCGTAGGCAGGAGCACTCCCAACTAGGCTACGGTGACCGTCAAATCAATATCCGTCCGTTCAAATATAATGACAGTAATCGAGGCAAAAGAGGTGTGCAAAGATCGTGATACATGGAAATCCGTTGTCTCTGCCTACCCCTCTGGGAAACAATATTATATATACATATATATATATATATATATATATATATATAATAATCTATGTATGTATATGTTAACACTACTTGCTAAGATGCCTATATCTTCTGTGTAAGTTTTAACTCAGCTAACAAGTTGACTGGCCTGTTGGTTTAGTGGCCAGTGGTTTGATCCCCACTCAGGACAAATCTTTGTATGACAAGCTCTAGAGTACCGCGGGGCGCAGGATAATTTATACATATAATAAAACCGTAGGAAAGTCAAAACTATACATTGAATATTTTTTTAAAGGGATGGGATTTCAAAGGGACACCCCAAGTGCGTGATCTACAATGGATATTGAAGCAAAAAATATAGTTTTTAGAATTTTTGTCTGTTTATCTGTATGTATTTCCGGGCTAAATTCAAAAAGTACTGCATGGATTTACTTCAAATTTTGCATGAACATTACTAAGAGGTCGGGTCAACATATAGGCTACATATTATCATGCTATCACCTACGGGGGAGTAGCTGTGATAATTTTATTTTAGTTTAACGTGGGTAAAACCGCGGGGCACAGCTAGCAATTTATATTTCAACTCACTTAATTATAAAAAAAACCCAGATTAACCTAGACATGTTTTATGTCATTCACTCCACAGTGTAATGATATTTGGAGGTCAGGGACTAAAGATCTTTCAGCGAAGCAACGATAATATTTTTAGTAAAGTTTAATTTAAAAATACTTACCGTACTCAACACGTCCAAAATATAATTTACTATCGTTTAATCTGCGTTGCGTTATTATAAAAATGCCCATGTTATATTTCAATTAATTTTGAGAGGTGCTCTTTAAGTAACACTTAACTTACAAAGACATTTATTTATTTCATCTTCGTAATTGGTTTACTGTCAAATGTTATATGATTTAAGATATTATTATATTTTATTATTCTAAAGAAACGTGTTACGATGTATTATAAGCATATATCATACACTTCTTACAAAATATACAAAGGTGTAGTTACTTAGTAATAATACTTTCATGATATTTTAGCTAAATATATTTTATAATAAATGCACACATATTATTGAAGTCACACCTAAAACTGATAGTCAATTAAACCCTTTAATCTTTTAATTTTAAAGACGAAACTCCAAGAATTACATCGCAACCACTTACATTAGAACAACAAAAATTTAAATTGTACAGACGACAGCACATCCAGCTACCCCAATCTGTCAAATTTCCTTTACAGATTTTCAACTTTGTCACATAAGCATAAGGTTCACTTTCAATTCGGGAAATTTGACAGATTGGAGTAGCTTGATGTGCTGGCGTCTGTACATACAATTAAAATAATTTTTTGAACTGTAAAGCGAAGGACACCATGAAGTCAGTTAACAGTATTACGACTCACTCTATGTTATAAAATAACAGCTGTAATTGTCTTGTACACTATACACTATTAATATCTAGCCGGATGATGATGCAAAACACGTGAACGGAGTTTTTATAATACACTAGTTGTGCCCCGCGGTGTCACTCGCGTTAAATTTTATAAATTAACACAGCTCCTCCTACTCCACATGCTACATATTATCACGCTATCACCTGATAATATGTAGCCTATATGTTGACCCGACCTCTTTTTGAGCACTTTTTGAGTTTATCATGGACATACATACAGACAAACAGACACACAGACAAACATTCTAAAAACTATATTTTTGGCTTCGAAATCGATTGCAAATCACGCCCCAAGTATCCTTTTAAAAAAATATTCAATGTACAGTTTTGACTTTCCTACGATTTTATTATATGTATAGATAAAACATCATTGAGCTGCCCCCATCCAAACTGCGTGTAGATTGTACAAGGATGTTAACAGTTTTAATGAATCGGGTGCCGTAGTAATATTACAGTGCTACTTTTAAATTTTCGATTCCACCACTTCAATACAAACTAAAATGTATAAAATACGGTTAAGAATAACTTTATTTCTCATAAAGAATTGTATACATAATTCACTTACTGAGAAACATTTTCTAAAACTAAGATTATTAATTAGGGCGCACAAAGGTACCTATATAAATTAACAAAAACAATATTCTTAAGAACAAAATAAATGTGGGTAAGTAAATATTATAACCGGTAAGAAACACAAGTTAAGTTAAGTTCATCATCATCATCATCATCATTACAGTTTAAATAAGTCCACAGCTGGACAAGCCTCCCTCAAGAATCATCTTGAGGGGATAAGTTAAGTTAACCAAGCACAACATGGATGTACGAATTCGAATTTTACTATAATAATTGTAGCTATTCACTAAATTATAATATTTGCCAAATACTACGTATCGTACGTATATTTGAATATAAACTAGTAATATAATAAAACCAACTTCAAATGTTATAATTTAGTGTTTAGCAGATATTATTTTATGGAGTTAAGTTTTTTTATAAAGTCAGTTTTTATTTCTAAAGAATATACTAAGTAGGTTGTGAAATTTTTGTATGCAAAAAACAGAAAAAAATGTGTGCGTTAGACCATATCTGAAGTAAAACTTCAAACGTAACTAGTTATAAGATAAACAGAAAAAGAAAAATGTGCTCGCATCTCTCTATCTTGCCCCCACAGTATTAATAATAACAATAAACATTTATTGCAGACAAGGTCCATATTTTGTTAGTAACAATGTGCTTAAAAACTAATGTTAAGTAGTAATTAGTAAAAAAAAAAATTCTATGTGAAGCCGCACCCATCTTTGCAGCATGGGGGACTCCCACCGATAAAAACACCCAGAATAGTGTTGGTACTGCCACGAACGCAAGTGAGTAGGGAGGCGCACCTTTTCCTAACTATTGCGGCAGAGGAATTATTAGAAGGAATATATTAGACGAAACGTAATCACTTTCTATCTTCACTAACTTATATCTCCCTCTCAACTTTCGTTCACCTCGTCCGATCACACTTTACGTAACGCTCTCGTCACGCATTCAACAGCTTACTCTCCAAACCTTCTTAAAGAAATTTTACTTCAGTAAATTTCAACTCTTCACATTATTGCGTCATCTGATTTTTCATGAAAAGTAAAACATAAAACATGATTACTTGTATTTGTAAACTTATTCTATAAAAGTGCTTATTTTTCTATCATGGGTAGAAGGTTAATAGAACAAAACCGAAACACTTCTGAGATATTATATAAACGCTGCACTTTTTTACTACTTTCATCTGAGACTAGAAAATGAGAAGACGAAGCGTATTTCAGAAAATGTTAAAAGCCTCGCGATGTCATGGCGTAGACTAATTGGAGTGGGCACGGTGATTCGTGAATAAAAGGTTCAAGTACCTTTTCTCTGGGGTTCGTCCACAGATCCATAATTACTTGTGAGAAGAAAAATCATCTGTTACGGGAATTAATGAATGAACTACAGTTACATTGGCCCCTATATCTTCTGGAAGTCTACAACAGACTTCATGAAGAGGTGAGAAAGCCTGGCTCTAGAAATGCGTTTAAATATAATACTAAAAAGTGGCTTGTTGAACAGACATTTTATTCATATGACGATTTAATGAAACTGCCATTGACATAGAATGTACATTAATTAATTTTATTTTTTTTGTAATTGAACTGTATTATTTTTCATTTTGTATTATTTAATTTCTCAGTGTTTAGAATGGATTATTATTATATACTCACACCGTTTAACTCTTTGTTAATTCGTTGTAATTCTTTGTTATTTAATTTTATGACCTAAATTGTATATTGACGTGTAACATTATTTTCTGTTACCAATAAATGTATACATATTCATTTATTGCAGATACTATGTAGTAAATTCTCACTTAAATATTAGGTAGGTATATATTTATCAACTCACAAATGTAAACAAGTAACTTCAATCTGGTTCAACTCTCTTAATTATCAATCGACCGAAGAAAACGACTACTATCACAATAAACATAACGGATAGTAACATAAACATAATTAAATCCAGAATACACTACAAATTATTCAATACAAATTCATACAGACATACACAACTTACAAACATAACCTGGTTAAATTTCCTTTAATTTTGATGCTTGTTTGATCCATGCTTAGATATAATTTTCATAATAATTTAATATATTAGGTCTTTACCTATGAAATTGCCGTTCTGCAGTACTGGCCATTTCAAATCAAAATAATTTTTGTTTGGCTAAGAATTCTAATTTCAAATTAATTTTATTTTAAAAACATGGATTCTTTTTTCCAAAAGTAGTCATTTCTTTATTGATTAGTGTTACATTTTCATCGCATTTCAATCTTTTTCGTCATCATGGATACGTTAAAAATTCGAGTAATTATGGAATATGAGTACCGTCGTGGCAGCAACGCGGCACAAGCGGCACGCAACATCAACGACGTTTACGGAGCTAACACTACAAACCAACGCACCACCTGTTATTGGTTTG
Organism: Pseudoips prasinana; assembly: GCA_951640165.1. Taxonomy (NCBI): domain Eukaryota; kingdom Metazoa; phylum Arthropoda; class Insecta; order Lepidoptera; family Nolidae; genus Pseudoips; species Pseudoips prasinana. The sequence goes on along the minus strand of OX621259.1, from coordinate 24,870,737 downwards.
CTCGCTTCCGTTCTGGAAATTTCGACCTGAAAAATGAACCTCGCGGTCGTCCGAAGACTTTGGTCGACAATGACGAATTAAAGGCGGTTGTGGAAGCTGATGATACACAATCTACGGCTGAATTAGCAGCAGCTTTCGACGTTAGCGTCAAAACAATATTGGTCCATTTGCGTCAAATTGGCAAGTTAAAAAAGCTTGACAAATGGGTGCCCCACGAACTCAATGATCGCCAGCGCGAAGTACGCGTCGAGACGTGCCTTGCACTGCTCAACAGACACACAAATGAAGGAATTTTGAACCGCATTGTTACCTGCGATGAAAAATGGATTCTGTTTGATAACCGCAAGCGCTCAGCAAGTTGGTTGGATCCTGGTTCAGCACCTAAACAATGCCCTAAACGAAAACTTACCCCTAGAAAAGTGATGGTCACTGTTTGGTGGTCTAGCGCCGGTGTGATTCATCACAGCTTCTTACCAAACGGGGTGAGCATTACTGCAGATGTGTACTGTGAAGAACTGAGCACAATGATGGAGAAGCTGGCGCATCTCCAACCAGCATTGGTCAATCGCTCGTCTCCGCTGCTCCTGCACGACAACGCGCGACCTCATACTGCACAGCAGACGGTCTCCAAGTTGCAAGAACTGGGGTTGGAAGCTCTCCGTCATCCGCCCTACTCACCAGACCTTGCGCCTACAGACTACTACTTTTTCCAGAATTTGGATAACTTCTTGGCGGGAAAAAAATTCAATACCCGAGAGGCAGTACAAAATGCCTTTGAAGAATTTGTTGCCTCCCGTCCAGCTGATTTCTTTAAGAAGGGCATCAATAAACTGCCACTGCGATGGCAAAGATGCATTGATTGCATGGGTGATTACTTCGATTAATGCAAATAAAAAAATTCATGAAAAAAATTCGTTTAAATTTTTTCATACAAAACGGCAATTTCATAGGTAAAGACCTATTATTACAAGAATAATAACTTGTTCATCTTAGTTTAACCACAATTGGAAGGACCTAGCCCTCGCAATACAGGCAATCCTAGAGTGAGGGCTAGACCTCGCTTAATTATGTATTGATATTTTATTGGAAATAAACTTATTGAACTTAAAAAAAATAGCTGATTTGCGTATTAATAAGATAACATTACATATTACATAAATTGGAAGGAACTTAAATTATGGAAGGCGCTCCTAGCTACTACTTACTAAGGTACAGACGCCAGCACATCCAGGTACCCCAATCTGTCAAATTTCATTTATAGATTATCAATTTTACCACAAAACCATAAGGTTCACTTTCAATTGGACAAATTTGACAGATTGGGGTAGCTTGATGTACTGGCGTTTGTTCAGATAGGACGACAAGAAAGTCATCCTCTACGGGTTCCTTTTTATTTTTGATGTACGGATCCCTAGAAACAAAACAAAAGTGTGAGTAGGATCGCTTGGATGGGATAATTACAAAACGAGCATTTAATTAGTTTATTTCAATTTGTTTATGGATCTTTCAATATTTTGTAAAACATTATTATTCTTTATTTTTTATTATTCTCATAATAAAACTTAACGCCTAAATAACCTAATAACCCAACCGCCCACGACAACCAGACCTTCGTTAAATAAAAAGCTGAAAGTTTTTCTGTGCATGTCCCCTATGCAGGTAAGAACCGCCAGCGAATATGGAGTCTAATTAAAACGTAGGTAATTATAAAATAAAAAGCGAGTCGGACTCGCACATGAAGGGTTCTGCAGCAGCAAATATTTCAGTTGATTAAATGAAAGGTAAATTGCGGTTTACGATTTATGACGCATTAAATAAAACTACTTACTAGATTTCGTTCAAACCAATTTCGTAGTTAGTTTACATGGTATGAAGTTACAGGGAAGGGGGGGGGGCACCCATTTTTCCACTTTGGAAATGTCTCTCGCGCAAACTATTCAGTTTAGAATAAAATGATATTTGGAACCTCATTATCATTTTTGAAGACCTATCCATAGATACTCCACATGTATGGGTACGATGAAAAAAAAAATTCCATTTTTGGGGAACTCCCAAAATTATTATTATTTTTCTATTTTTGTGTAAAAATCTTAATGTGGTTCACAGAATACATCTCCTTACCAAGCTTCAATAGTACAGCTCTTATAGTTCCGGAAAAAAAACGGCTGTGACATTCGGATGGACAGACAGACAGACAGACATGATGAATCTATAGGGGTTCCGGTTTTTGCCATTTGGCTACGGAACCCTAAAAACACACACCTGAATTTATTTTATTAAAAACTCAATATTTATGGATTTTAAATATTGTGGCTTTAATGAACACTCACATAAAGTTACGAAGTACTAGCTGTGCCCCGCGGTTTTACCTGCGTTAAACTTTATAAATTATAGCATGTGTTGATCCAGGGTATCAGGTATCCCTACCAAATTTTATTAAAATCACTCCAACCGTTTAGATGTGAAGAAGTAACAAACATACACACTCACAAACTTTCCCCTTTATAATATTAGTGTAATGACTATGACATAAAATAAATATTTTAGGTCAAGTAACATACTGCCATTTGATCCCAAACTAGGCAGAGCTATTCATAAACATACTTATATATTTTCTTAATACATACATGTCGGAGATTCTGACGGATTTAACTCCGAAACATCGTCGGTGTCCGCCATCATGCACGTGGTTAAAAGAATCAGTGCGCACACTCGGCGCGGTCGAGCTCTGGATGCCAATTGTGTCGCGTTTCTCCCACATACATATTATAGATAAATTACACCTAGACCCAAAACCAACAAATCGTGCTGATCACGCAAATATTTGACCTGGCAGGGGATCGAATCCACGACCTGTGGCTTAGCTATGAAGGTCACTAACCACTAGACTAACAATCCTGTCAACAAAACTCTACCTATACAGGTACTGTGACTAAAAAACCATCTCCATTTCACAAGCTTTCACGTGATAAAAAAAAAGTATAATCGAACCATTCGTTTGAAAGCTTCAATGCAACAGATACTGAAATACTAGCGAAGGACTAAATATGTTTGCGTATACTGCTGTGCAGTGAAATAATATCAATTTCAGCGACAGTGTTTTACTGAACCTGATTACTGAGCCGGTCCGTCCGAGGTCGTGGGGTCGATACCCTTATAGGACAAATCTTTATTTACCCCAATCTGTCAATTTTCTTTTATAGATTTTCAAGTTTATCACAAATGCATAAGGTTCACTTTCAATTGGGGAAATTTGACAGATTGGGGTAGCTTGATGTTCTGGCTTCTGTACACACAAAAAGCACAATAACAATAAGTAACAAAAAAAGGAAGAGATTTCTTTTTATATCAGAGCGTGATAAACAAGCAAGTGGGTCACCTGATGGTAAGTGATCACCGCCGCCCATGGACACTTGCGATACCAGAAGACTCGCTGGTGCGTTGCCTGCCTTTAAGAGCAGTATACAAGTGTTGCTGACCCTTCCCCCCACCCCAATGAGCTCTGGCGACCTTACTGACACTCGGAAACACAACATTAAAATTATTAATATTATTATTAAGGAATGTCTTCCGTAAGGAGGTGGTACTTCCCCAGTCGGGCTGCTCTTTGAGCGAATGAATGCTATGCCTTACCTCTCTAAAAATTTGCACAAAGGTACTGCTTATTCAATAGAAATCTCTTCCAGCAGATACGCGAGAGGAGAAAAAAGACCATTACATGTATAGATTTATGCTACTTTGAGTGATGAGCACGATTCTTTGTTGTGTTTGTGTGGAATCAATTAACTGTGGAGATATTTCCAAATCGATATGGCCGGTATTGGAATCGGTATTGGTTGCAACTTCAAGAAGCAAGCCTATTCCTATCTTAAAGGCTGGCAATGTACCTACTTGCGGCGTCTCTGGTGTTGCGAGTGTCCATGCAAGGATTTGATCACTTACCCTCAGGTGACCCACTTGCTCGTTTGACTAGCAATTATATAAAAAAAATCATCGTCAAACTCTATATTTAAAAAGGTCATTGTCAGCATTAACGCCAAGTTTTACGCTGTGTGGTAACCGCGAATAATTTCATCACCCTATCTCATCCGTGGAGGGCGTAGAAATCGTCCCGAGAGAATACGTCCAGAAAACGGGCAGCAGCGTTTTTCTGTGAACTTTGAGCATCAAACTGCCATAGCCTACCCGTCTACCAAGCGTGGCGATTATGGCAAATCTCCTCATTATTAGGGGAACTTGAACTGACGGTCACCGTAGCCTAGTTGGTAGTGCTCCTGCTTACGAAGCTGGTGGTCCTGGGTTCGAATCCCGGTAAGTGCAAATATTTGTGTGATGAGCACGAATATTTGTTTCTGAGTCATGGATGTTTTCTATGTATATAAGTATTTATCTATCTATATAAGTATGTATATCGTCGCCTGGTACCCATAGTACAAGCTTTGCTTAGTTTGGGGCTAGGATGATCTGTGTGACATTGTCCCTAGATATTATTATTATATTATCAACTTCTATCTATCAGTGAACATAATTCGGCAGGCATATGTAAGTACTAGCTGCGCCCCGCAGTTTTACCCACATTAAACTTTACAAATTATAGCCTACTAGCTGTGCCCCGCGGTTTTACCCGCGTTAAAATTTATAAATTATAACCTATGTGTTAATCCAGGATGTCGGCTAACTCCGTATCAAATTTGATTAAAATCGCTCCAGCCGTTTAGACGTGAAGAAGTAACAAACATACACACTCACATACTCACAAACTTTCGCCGTCATAATATTAGTGTGATGTATTAATTCGGGTATCAGATTCTTATTCTTCTTATTCTTCTGGTGGCAGCTATTTCCAGTCCCCGGAGGTCCTGGTAACACTGCGTCCAGTGATGAACTATTGTGCTCGCCGCTCCAACTAAACTTCCCTGTCTAACCCTGCAACATAGATAAATTGCAGAATCTTTTTGGCAGGAGTATCGATAACATCGTCCTGGTGCAAGAAGTGTTGGCCCAGGACGGTGTTACGTTTATGCATCAGTGGCTCACAGTGACAGAGCAGGTGTAGAGGTGTTTCGTCTGCGTTATTGCAGAAACTGCACACTCTACAGTCTCCGAAAGTTTGGTATGGAGTTATCTGACACCCTGGGCTGTCAGATAACTCCATACCAAACTTTATTAAAATCACTCCAGCCGTTTAGACCTGAAGAAGTAAAAAACAAACGTTCGCCTTTATAATATTAGTAGGATTAACGCCTACGAGTGAAATGTCGTTCCACATAATGTCTTGATTAATCCCAATAGAACATATCCAAACATAAAATCCGATGTCTGCGTTATTTCATATATTTCCCTCCGGCTACAATAAGATTTATGTAAGCGGAAACAAAATAATGTGTGCGCTGAGCACGCGAATTAATTCGGCGTAAACTCGGTGAACAGTTTACGCCGAATCCCTTGCCCTAATATTCTTTATTATAATTCTGTCTCTAATCTGTTATTTTATTAAGCGGAGCTGAAACTAAGTATGTTTTGTTGAATACAGAGACTCAGACTCACATAATTGCCTGTCAATCCTTATTGAAGGCCATTATTAGATAAAAACCGGCCAAGTGCGAGTCGGACTCGCGCCCGAAGGGTTCTGTAGCATACTGTGTTAATATTTAGTGTTAATTTAATATTTCGTTTGTTTCATAATTAATATAAAAATATCTGAGCGTACAATCCGTACGCACAGATATCTTATTAGTAGATAACGAGCGGCCGGCCGACAGGTATCGGCGGGGCGCGCGGCGCGAGGCTTCCATCATGCGCCTGCGCCGCGGAACTGCATCGGCCGGTCGCCGCCGCAGAGACCTACCGGTAGATAACGGGTCGAACGTATGTCGCTGTAATATATTTTATGCAAAGTTTTAAATACACGTTCACACGTAATTCACTGCCTACTTATTTCGCCCATAGCTACAGTTCCATACCATTATCTATAAAAACGTTTGTTTTATGGGAGCCCCCTTAAATATTTATTTTATTTTGCTTTTTAGTATTTGTTGTTATAGCGGCAATAGAAATACATCATCTGTGAAAATTTCAACTGTCTAACTATCACAGACAGACAGACAGCGAAGTCTTAGTAATAGGCTCCCGTTTTACCCTTGGGATATGGAACCCTAAAAAGAGTGCTAATTAAACAGACTTATTTTTTAATAGCATTATTCGCCGCTAAAAATTTATATTGCCATCTAAATGACTAAGTTAGCCACAATTAACGAGCGTCGGAATGATACTGTCTTAGCCACTAGTTATCTTCTATGTAAGCCACTCTAAATATAACTCAGCATGGTGGATATTTCACCTAGAATAATTGAGATATCACACTAATATTATAAAGGCGAAAGTTTGTGAGTGTGAGACTGTGTGAGTGTGTATGTTTGTTACTTCTTCACGTCTAAACGGCTGGAGTGATTTCAATAAAATATGGTGTGGAGTTAGCCGACACCATAGATTAAAATAGGCTATAATTAATAAAGATTAGTGTGCATGTTTGTTACTTCTTAACGTCTAAACGGCTGGAGCGATTTCAATAAAATTTGGTAGGTATGGAGTTAGCCGACACCATAGATTAAAAAATAGGCTATAATTAATAAAGTTTAAAGCAGTTAAAACCGCAGCGCACAGCTGTATAAATGACATATACATTATTTCACCTGAAAAATTCACAAAGTTAAAAAAAATGGAATATTTGAAAACTCGCCACCAATCTTCACCAACAATAGTGTATCTGGTCACAGTTTTAACTTAACCTAACCCAAATATTCTCCCTTTTTTATCAATTAGGTGACAATCTATAAAGAAGGACAGGTTAAGATAATTGTTGATCTTTATTTGACGCTTTCTATAGAATTGTTGACGTTATAAAAAAGATAAATTACTTTAATAGAGGCTATCTCATTTCCCGTTGCTTAGTCATAAAATTAGAAGTTTGATCAGCTGGCCAGTAAGGAAACTTATAATTTCTCAAAAAAAAATACAATTTAATAAATAATAATATCCCAAACTAAGCAGAGCTTTTACTATGGAAACCAGAATACTACATATACTATTTTTCTTTTTATTAGTACATACTGATATAGATAATTTACACCCAGGTTCAGGACAAACAGACATGTTCATGCACTCAAATATCTGTCCCGGGTGCGAATCGAACCTACGACCTCCGGCGTGAAAGGAATGAAAGTTTCATAAACACTCAATAATTATTACATTAATCAATTTGTCTTGCCTGGAGCAGCTGTATCGTCACGTAGATTACCTCGATGAGCAAGTGTATCATAGTTTGTTTAGGAGTATCACACTCTAGTGTTACTACTGTAAATACATAAGGAAAACTCATATTTATTTTAACCTCGGAGGACCTTTTTTTATACGGCAGTGAAAATGCCTAAGCGTGCCACCCGCAACAAAGTTTTTAGGGTGGTGCTGCTCCGGTGCCCCCCTTTTGCCGTGTGTCCCAGATGTTCAGATATTCGGGACACACACCCTGGAAGGACTCTGAGTAGTCCTCACCGATTGCCGACTCCTACCAGTCCGGCACAGCGACTGTGCCACCAATTACAACAATTAATTAACTATTAGACGGCTGACTGATGTTGACCCAGCTAGAATGGTTTATTTCAGTTTTTTATTTATAGTGTAATGTCCTATGGCAATGTTCTCTGGGGTAGCTTTGCTGACATTAACACCATATTTATATTGCAAAAAAAGAGCTGTAAGAGCTATCTATAATCTTGGCCCGAGAGTGTCTCTAAGAGAAAAGTTTAAAGAGGTTAACATTCTAACTGTACCATCTCAGTATATATATGAAAACTTACTATATGTGCATAAAAATATCGATTCCTTCTGTAAAAGGAGCGATACACATAATGTAAATACTAGATATAAGAATAATCTCATACTGCATACTACCCGTCTCCACAAAATAAGTAACTCTTTTATGGGACATGTATAAGATTCTATAACAAACTTCCCAATGATATAATAGAGAATTGTCTACGAATAAGTTTAAAAAAATTATTAAAGCCAAATTGCAGGGCATATTAAATTCTGATTATTTAAGTGATAAAAGTGCTTAGGATTGAGTTGTTCTTAGTCAACACACATGATTGTAATTAATCTTAAGTATATTTTATTTAAAAAAGGATTCCTACTGAGTTTTCTGGCAGTGTTTCTCAGTAGCTGCCACATCATGCACTGCACGATAGGGTAAAAAAAATATGACGATTCCAGATAAATGTAAAATTTTTACCGAATAAAGCATTTTAGACTTTGAACAGTTCTCTGTCTTCCCGGAGCTACTTGCATGGCAGCAGTAGAGGACACTTGGACACTTCTTATACTGCCACCGCTCCGAGGGGAATAGGGCTAGTGGCCACCACCGCCCCGATGCTTCCTCCGCCTGTGTCCTTCTGGAGCATAACTGATTCACAGAAGTTTATCACAGCGTTCCAATTTGGTGGAGTCACCCGCCAGCATCGCCACCTCGTTGGACCAACAATGCGTCAAAGATAGTTTATGCCAAACGTTCGCGAGGTTTTCACATACTCTCATCAACATTCTTAACTAAACATAAGTACCCATAAATCGGAATTAACTATAATAATAATAATAATAGCTTTTATTCAGACACAAAAGGATATTTACAATAATATTTTTTTAAGACAACGCCCGCACTAGGGCAAATTAGTCCCTGTGTCGCGAGGTGCTTTGCAAACATATAATTGACGGACACAAAGCAGACTCAGGACAACTATTTATGGGTCACACAAATAGTTGTCCCGCGCGGGATTTGAATCCGGACACTAAGTGGCGAGGCGACTATGTTAACCGCTGCGCCACACATCATTTATAATGTATTTATAATATAACTTATTTTGTTGAGTCGATGACATGACAACTTCGTGCTTGCCAACTTTGGTAAAGGCTTGCTCTATTTCTTTCCAGTATACTAGGCTTAAAACTTTCATTGCCCATAGTTAATAGTAATAATAATAATATCCTGGGACATTATTTACACACGGTCATCTGATACGAAACTAAGCAGAGCTTGTACTATGGAAAACAGATCACTGATAAACTACATATAATACTTTTCTTTGGTAAAAACATACTTATATAGATAACTAGGTGTTCCCCGGCGTTATACCCGCGTTCAACTTTATAAATTGTTGGTATAAGGTGTCAACTAACTCCATACCAATTTTTATTAAAATTGCTCCAGCCGTTTAGACGTGAAGAAGTAACAAACATACACACTCACACACTCACAAACTTTTGCCTTTATAATATTAGTATGATTACACACAGACTCAGGACAAACAGGCATGTTTATTTATTTATTTTATTTATTTATAAACTTGTTGGACAAAACTGTACAAAGGCGGACTTAATGCCAAAGACATTCTTGCCTTACCAACTTTAGGATGATGCAGAAATAATATGGTATGTGCAATATAGACAAATTATAATAAGAATTGCTAAAATACTTGACAAAAGTTCATGCACACAAATATCTGTCCTGAGTAGGAATCGAATATATTACTTTTCTTTTGTAAATATATAGTTATATATAAGTATAATAGGTATATTCCACAGAAATAACCTGGGGCTCTACCGGCTAAGTCGCTGAACATCGATTTCATAAATGGCGTTCAAATAAATGAAGGTTAAAAATGACTTAATCAATCGCTAAATCAGCTTCCATGAGCCATGTGACGTCATAAATGGTCCGGAATCGATTGTCAAAGTTGAAGCCGATTTAACGATTGATTAAGTCATTTGTAACCTTCATTTATTTGAACGCCATTTAAGAAATCGATGTTCGGCGACTTAGCCGGTAGAGGTCCTGTAATATATTATTTCAAAACCAAATACAAAAAATACTGTCAAACCGCATTAATATCCAAAATAATGACAATTTATTTCTATCTTAGAACAAAACTAACATCCCATTCATCTCCAACAATTCACCCTGCTATCTATCACCATACCTTTCTGTGAATTTAAGTTGACCCAAATTTCTGAATGAGGGAAGCCTAGGCTCTCGAAGACCCCAGTGAGAGTGCTTCACTTAATTGAAAGAGATCGCCCTCAAGCACTCGGCATGGAGGGTGTACAAACTACTGGATACCACTTGGGTTTGGATATTCACTGGGGTGGGCTCGGCTTAAAGATCGGGAGATTTAGTTAAAGGTATAAGGTAAATAAAATTCAATGGAGTGTTGTTTTAGTCTTCGTTCCGGGTAGATGTAGAGAGATATCGTACCTCCAGTGGAAAAAAAGCATAAGTAGTATTACGTTTATCATTTTCAAATAGCGAATTTAGATTAATCAATCAATCATCTTTATTTGTGAACACTGGTACATAAAAGGTCTTAAATATACAATATTATTGTAGACGAGCTCTATGTTCTACCAATGAAATTGGTTTACAAATAGTATATAGGTTTAATTAAATTATAAAGAACAATGGCAAGTTCCCATACTTCATTTTACCTGACATCGAATCGTAGCGTCTATGTTGAGAAAAATATGAAAACTATAGGGCTTTCATTACTTGAAATAATCACAGTTTTTTTTTTGTTTGAGAAGGTCACAGAAAAAATATATTTACATTTTTATATTTTGAGGTTATGATGTCAACATGAAAGTAAAATGCGCCCTGCCTAACCACAATTCAATATCTACCTAGAAACTCATACATTTCTAGCGTAACGCAGTCTTAAGCAAACCTTTATGCTTCGGGATATATTGAGGCCTATTTAACAATACCTAGAAACTCATACATTTCTAGCGTAACGCAGTCTTAAGCAAACCTTTATGCTTCGGGATATATTGAGGCCTATATAACAAATCTAGAAGAGGGCATTAGTTAACGACCTATATGCAGTGATCGAATTATAGCCCTGTAGGGTTGCTCTTGGTGAAATTAAAGCCCCATTGACTTGGTGATATTTTATTGGTAACTTGCTTATATAATTCTTACAGTACACGTTACAATATATTATATCAGGTGGCAACCCTAAGTGGAGGAATGAAAGTGACTGCGGGGCTATCGTCCTTCAGACCTCCCCCCCTAGCTGTCTAGTTCCTGAAGACTGCGTGGCTATCGAAGCAGGAACTAGGCTTACTTGGTATCAGAGCTGGCTGCGGGGCTACCGGGCTCAGAAACCTCTAGCTAGTGAATGACAATTTGTTCGAAGACAGCGCTGCTTATAAAGCGGTTTCGGTTTACATGTGTGCATATTATCAATGTGTGGTCCTCTGTAGATGTAGTGCAGATAACTCCCGGGTGGCGCTGGTTCAGATTGTTACACTCGAAGATTGTAGATGGCGTCACTTGTCTTATAAGAGTTGCTGTCTTCTGTTATTGATCCGCTCATCATAGTGACTTGGATAAGTAACACTAGATGGCGCAGGACGTTTGTTACATTCTCCCCCTCTGGTACTCTATAGTCGTCCCGACAGAGTACCAGGATCAGTATTTATCTTCTTTGGTCTCCCTCTTTTTCTTAAGGGATTTAAAGGTTTGGGCACTTTTTCATCCCTTTGTTCAAATTTACATATTGCTGAAGTATGATATTTTCCCATGGATTGTTCTGGTGACTTTGGATTTGCCACTTCATATGTAGATGCTCCATGTTTCTTTATGACGACGTATGGCCCATCTCTGCGGGGAGCTAATTTTGCTGTGAACTGTTTTTCAATATTACTTATTGGATGTGTCTCAACCAGCACTAAGTCTCCTATATTATAGCATGGATCAGGCCTTCTTCTTTGATTTGCTTGTTGCCTATTATTGTTTTGCATAGTTTCTATGTTTTCCTTTGCAATTAATAAATCTTCAGCTAACCGCTTCAAAGTTGGTGTAATTTGTGATATAAATTTTTCTTGTGTTAATACTATGCTGAAGTCATGTGTGAGATCATAGGGAGTTCTTAATTCACGTCCAAAAGTTAAGTAGGACGGTGAATATCCTGTTGTTTGACACATAGCAGAGTTCATCGCAAATCTGATAGCCGGCAGTGTATTTGGCCATTTATGATGTTGATTCTTAACCATAATTGAAATTTGAGTTTTCATATCTCTATTTTTCCTTTCCACAATATTAGGTTCTGGGTGATACACAGGAGTGAGAATGTGTTGTATTTCTAAACAATAAGTCAGTTTTCTGTGTCTTCAACAATGAAAATCCATTTTTCTCCCGTTGTTGCTTTTGGTAAGGGACCAAACAGATCAATAGATAGTACTTCGAATCTGTTATTATTTGCTGTCGACTGATACAAACCTGCTGGTTTTTTATTTGATGGTTTGTATTTCTGACATTCTACACAAGTTTTCACATATGTAATTACATCCTTTCTTAAACCTCTCCAGTAAAATTTATCAATGATACGTTGAACCGTACGCTCTACTCCCAAATGACCGGCTGTAGGATCATCATGGTATGCTTTTAATATATTAGGTCTCTCTTGTATAGGTATTAGTAATTTTGCATTATCGTCTTCTTGTTCTGGTGTAAACCTATATAATACATTTTGATGTAACATGTAACCTTTTTTAGACCATTCTATATAATTTTCTGTTTGATTTTCCTCTTCAAGTGCATTAATTATTATCTTGAGCTCATCATCTTTAAGTTGTTCTTCACGTATCTGTTTTTCACTGTATTTTGGTAATTCAATTTCTACATAACATAAATTACATGCTTCACTGTCATGTGTGCATGGTGGTCTTGACAAAGTATCTGCTACAACATTAGTACGCCCTGGGGTATATTGTATATTGAGATTATAGGGCTGTAGTTGCAGTGCCCAACGGGCTAAACGACCTGTTGGTGTTTTTAAATTCATTAACCATTTTAGTGGTTGGTGGTCAGTAATTGTAATGAATTGCGTACCTTCAATGTAACCACGAAATCTTGAAACAGCCCAAACAATTGCTAAGGCTTCTTTTTCAGTTACAGTATAATTGCATTCCGCTGGTGTAAGAAGTCTGCTCGCATATTCAACTGGGTGTTCGTTTTCGCCCTCCCCCTGCACTAAAGCCGCTCCGATTGCATATTGACTTGCATCGGTTTTGATTGTAAATCGAGTATCACATTGTGCTTGTTTAAGTACAGGGGCTGTAGTTAACGCTATTTTAAGTTTTTCAAACGCCTCTTGCTGTTCATTACTCCATTGCCAACTTGTTTTCTTTTTAGTTAAGTTTGTTAGCGGTCGAGCTATGTCTGCGAAGTTGTTTATAAATCTTCGGTACCATGAAGCAGTTTGTAGAAATGTTATCAATTGTTTTATATTTCTTGGTTTTGATAAGTTTGATATAGCTGAAATCTTTTCGGGGTCTGTTTTAATTCCCTCTGGAACAATTAGATGTCCCAAATACTTTATCTCAGAACAAATGAATTTACACTTCTTCCTGTTAGCTTTTAAATTAAACTCTCGGAGTTTTTCGAATATTTCCTTCAGATCGTCAATATGTTGTGTCAAATTGACAGATCTCACGATCAAATCGTCTAAATATGACAGCACCCACTTAGTTTTCGTTCCCAAACATTGAATGAATTTATCTATTAATCTCTGGAACGTGGCGGGCGCGTTCCGTAATCCAAACGGCATGCGTTTAAAACGGAACGTTCCAAACGGTGAGACAAAGCTAGTCTTGTCTTGGTCTTCGGGATGTACCAATATTTGCCAATAGCCTGATTGAAGGTCAATGGTAGACATGTATGGCATTGCCTTAGCTTGATGTAATAGATCGTCAATCCTTGGTAATGGATATCTATCTGGTTTTGTTATTTCGTTGAGTCGCCGATAGTCGATACAAACTCTAATATCGTCTGTACCTTTAGGGACCATAATAACAGGAGCTGCCCAGGGTGAATCGCATTCCTCTATTATGTCATTGCTTAGCATTTCATCTAGTTTTTGTCTCAGTTGTTGTTGCCTGTGTGGTGACAATCTGTATGGCTTTTGAGCTATAGGTAGGTGATTACCTGTGTCTATTCTATGCAAGATGTACGGTGTTGGTTTTGTGTTTTTATCAAATACATCGCTATAGGTAGTTAGCAATTGATTGAAGTGTGACCTTTCAATTTCTGATAGTATTTTACCTTCACCTGTGTTTAATAAAATATCAAAGGAATAAAATGTCATTTGATTTATTGTTAAATAATCAATACGTGGATCTGTTTGTGATGCTTCATCGGCTGGTTCACGAGGGCGGTCAGGACGTGGCGGTGTGTCCAGCTTTAGAAGCGACCATTTCTTCATTTTTGTTGGCGGTGGACTGTCTTCAAAATCGTAGGGTTGTGGTGACTCTGGTAGTGGGGAAATCATTTTCAATTCTTTCGCCCACTGCATGAAGCTTGATAGGGACTCTGGAGATGACTGGGCTGAATCAAATGTGAAAGATTTTGCTGCCTTCAATGGAATCTTTTCATTTTTCAATTGAAGAAAAGCGTGTTGCTCCCGAGGTTCATCTGCGAAGAACCAAACTCTTTGTGCCAAATCCAGCACCATTCCCGCTGATTCAAGGAAGTCAATTCCAAGTAGTGTGCGATTGTCAGTGGCGTCGGGTATCACTGTGAACGTTATAGGTAAGGAACGTTTACCAACAGTGATGTCCACGCTTGTAGTTAGTAGTATCCGGGTTTTTATTGTTCCATCGGCGAGTATTGTGTCTGCAGTTCTCTCCTTAAAAGTTGCACCGCTTCTTATTAATAGTTTGTACAACTTAATACTTGCCACACTTGTTCTTGCCGCTGTGTCTATATAGGCATATCCTTTCTGATTGTTCCAGGTGACCTCAATAGTAGGAATTTTTACGTGGTCCTGTACAACTTCTGTGGTATCTACAGTATAAAAAGCTACTGGTTTTGGTGGGGTTTCTTTATTCTGGCACTTTGTACAATTACTTCTGAAGACTCCTGGTTCACCACACCCATAACATGATACTTTTTGAGTCTCAGGGGCTGTGGCTGCTGCTGCAGGTAGCTTTTTGGCCTCTGCCAAGCGTTTCCGACATTCTTCAGTCGTGTGACCTTTTTTCCCACAGAATGAGCAACGTTTTATTTTTTTTTCAACACGTTCTGTAGACGTTGATGCACTTCCCTGTGATTCCCTTTCTATGTTTTCAAGGTGTCGCACTTTTTCCAGTAATTCTGCGAACGATTTTACTTCGCTTCTGGCGATTGCCTTTTTAATATTTATTTTAAGTAAAGCGTACACAAAATCTAAATGTTCCTCCTCTCGGTTGCGTTTTGGTGGTAATTGCGAGAGTAACGCACGTTTGTTACAAACAAACTCGTCAATTGATTCGGTTGTTTGTTTTTTCCCGAACAATTCCAAATAAATATCGTGAGCCTGTTTCTTTGGAGCAAATGCTGAACGTATTGCATCCAACGCGTTGTTCCACTTTTTGACGTCAGCTTTGACGCCATGCCACCATGTTGCTGCCATGCCGCCTAACAATAACGGCAAGCCTTCTAGCGCATCTTCATCCGAGATGTGTTCCACTTTTTTAAACACTGTGATGCTGTTTATGAATTCTTCCACTGTATTGTAGTCTCTTTCACCTTCGTATCTTCTCGTACAATTCGCAAAACTTTTCCCCGACATGGTACTCTGAGTAGATGTTATCGTGTTAACCAATGCAGTAAACTGCTCTTGTGTCATTGTGATTGACATCTTTGAATGTGGGTAGCGTTACTTCGTATTTGAGTATTTCACACAATTTGAAGGTAGACCGTCCAAATATGTGGGTATCCGTAGATTTTCGTTGAACGCCAATGTAGGGTAGGCCGTCCAGTTATGTGGGTATCCGTAGATTTATGTTGGGCCAATGTAGGGTAGACCCTCCAAATATGTGGGTATCCTTGGATTACTTTCGTTGGGCCAATGTAAGGTAGGCCGTCCAGATAAGTGGGTATCCGTAGATTATTTTCGTTGGGCGCCAATGTAGGGTTGCTCTTGGTGAAATTAAAGCCCCATTGACTTGGTGATATTTTATTGGTAACTTGCTTATATAATTCTTACAGTACACGTTACAATATATTATATCAGGTGGCAACCCTAAGTGGAGGAATGAAAGTGACTGCGGGGCTATCGTCCTTCAGACCTCCCCCCCTAGCTGTCTAGTTCCTGAAGACTGCGTGGCTATCGAAGCAGGAACTAGGCTTACTTGGTATCAGAGCTGGCTGCGGGGCTACCGGGCTCAGAAACCTCTAGCTAGTGAATGACAATTTGTTCGAAGACAGCGCTGCTTATAAAGCGGTTTCGGTTTACATGTGTGCATATTATCAATGTGTGGTCCTCTGTAGATGTAGTGCAGATAACTCCCGGGTGGCGCTGGTTCAGATTGTTACACTCGAAGATTGTAGATGGCGTCACTTGTCTTATAAGAGTTGCTGTCTTCTGTTATTGATCCGCTCATCATAGTGACTTGGATAAGTAACACTAGATGGCGCAGGACGTTTGTTACAGGCCTTATTTAAAGTGAGACTACTAATGATTTATGAAACAGATGCCCGGGTGACGCGCGCAACCAACGCGACGACGCGACTTTTATTTCAAATAATAATGGTGTTTAATAATATATAATATCAAATAATAAACCTAAACATGAAAAAATAAATGTGTTAGTAAAAATATTTTAAATTAATTTGTCAATTTCTTCGATCTACTTACGCACCATCTATTTCAATCGGATTTTATATTCATTATTTTCTAATAACAAAGTACACGTTTCCTTTTTTGTGGCAACTCTGGTACTTCAAGCCACGAACAAAACCATCACCGGATGTGATTTTAATCAAATACAAGTTAATTAATTAAATAATTTATCCTCGGCTTTTACATGTAAAATGAATTACGTGCAAAAACTGAACTAATTAAATGATTAAGTTTTGCATAAGTCAGATTTGTAGACGCTTCCTAAGACAGTCAGGTAAATATTCGCCATTGTTCTTTAGTCAATATAGTATATAATAAAACGAATAACTAACAATTCAGTAAATATCAATTAAATTAAGAAATGTCAATTAAATTTTACATGCAAGCAAAGGTAGATATAATATTATAGAAATTATGACTTAATTTATCATTTAAAAAATCCTCAATATAGTAATACGTCTTATCTGCTAGAAACAAAAATAATTTACTTTTAAAGTTGTGGACACTATCTTCACTTCTTATGCATTTCGGTAATTTATTATATATCTTGGGAGCCATTGCAAAACTACTGTTTAGATTTACATATGCTGAAATTTTTGGATATTTTTCTGCCATTGTTTCGTCAAATTTAACAAGAAAAATATAATAAAAATTCAGTATATATAACTCTTAAATTGATGATACTTACTTACTTATCGAATGGGCAGTAGTTACCTTAGTTTCAGAGTTGTACAGTCAACAGCATAAGTAGATGATCAAAATCGGACCTGAGTTTTGAGTTTATGATGCTATTGGGCGGCAGTTTTCACTAGTTAATATTTTTTACACTTAACACTCACGCACACCTTCAACTAGATACTCTTCACCACCACAGTATTTTGTCGCAATTTATGATAATTAGTATTGAATATCCGACTTTGATCATCTACTTTTGCTGTTGACTGTACAAGCCGCCCAGTAGGCCTCTTACATGGCTTAACGATTGATGTCTAATGACTACAACCGGGACCGACAGCTTACCGTGCCCTCCGAAGCACAGAGACGCACAGAAATTAAACCACTTTGGCAGTCACCAATCTATGAACTGACCGCGAGCCTAGTTACTTAACCTCGCCGATCCCTTACGGACCGGTGAGAGCTATGATCACCTTTCATGATTGATGATGAAAATGATAAAATCGATAGTTTGACGAAACACTACTTATGCTTTTTTTCCACTGCGGGTGCGATATATACTATATAATTGACTAGTACCTTTACTTATTTGGAGATTTTTTTCATACACAAATTCTACTGTATGTGTTTTAGTATTCGGTCAAATTGGTATGTGGCCAACCAAATAAGATTGCTTAAAATTTGAACTGAGAACAAATGAAGAACGATTCGTTATTTCTTGGGGTATATTTTCATAACCACTTCATCAAAGTCTCCCCAAAGAATAAGGGGGCGATATACCACAATTGCCACGCTTGGCAGACGGGTTGGCGATTGCAGTTTGATGGTCATAGTTCACAGAAAAACGCTGCTGCCCGTTCTCTGGTAGGTATTCAGTCGGTCGATTTCTACACTCCCACAGGATGAGATGGGGTGATGATATTCTATGCCGTCACCACACAGCATCCATACATCTTAACACTTCATAAAAACTTATCACGCCTAAATATTTTTAAATCAAATATATACTGATTGCATAATATCAAATTGCATGAAGAATGCGCGATCTTCCAATCGCACCTCATTATTAGAATGGAGTCAGTTCAATATTAATAGCGTAAACATATACATGTAAATTGGAATTGCCATAATTTTGATGTAGTGTACATAATCATATCAGCCGAAAGAACTCCAAAATTGCCGGTCTTGCGCTTTTCGCATCCAGGGGTTTCCAGCGACCCGCACAAGATCATCGATCCATCTTGTAGGGGGCCTGTACACGCTGGCACGTCTTCCGGTTCTTGGTCGCCACTCGAGAAACTTTCTGCCTCAACGGCCTTCGGTTTACGAGCTATGTGCTCTGCCACTTCTGTTTTGAATTTCTTCGGGCTTTGTTTTATTAAATTAAATTCGGCTCACCTGCAGATTTCGACATTTTTGATACGATCTCGTAGTAGCTATACATATTTTCGTAAAAAAGCGATCACCAGATATAGAAATGCTAAGTAAATATCAATCTTCTTCTTATCGTGTCGATGGTAAGAATTAGATTTTATCTTCCCAAAATTGGGCAACCCTGACCGTTTTGGCTGAAGCGTCATCCAAGTCCTGAAGGAAACAAGAGACTGGACAAGAGGGACAATCAGATAAATGTGCCATACTTTGGGGTGACATGCCGCACTTGCAAATGTTTTGTGATGTGGAAATGTAACCCCATTTGCACATGTTTTCTTTGGATCTACCAGCTGGGTACGTAGTCTATTAAGAGTCCTCCAAGTTGGCCATGGCAAATTCTGTCCTGGAGGAAATTTTTTCTTTGGTGGGATATACAATAGAGGAGCCAATTTATCTCGCCATAAGGTTGCCCTCGCTTTCTGTGCATCGATCGCAGCTGTGTTAGTGGCCAGGAAACTTTTACGACATTTCAATCGTTGGGGAGCCGGAAAAAAAAAATATCAATGTACAGTGTGAGACTATACCCCCAACTTACTCTACAACTCCAATTTACTTGAAAATAAAACCAGCCACACAATCTATAAGTAAGTATAAATCTTTCTGACATGAACACAATAGCGTGGCTGAAAATTCAATTAGGCATTTGTCACCGCTTCGTTGGCTATACCGAGCCGTGCGTGATACTCGTCTGACGATCACGCAACGACAATGGGACCCCTTATTTTTACATTATGTACATTCGAGGGCGAATTTTCGTCGTATTTTCTTGTGGCAGTTTAGTTAACAAGTTGTTTGATTTATTGCCAAAATTCTAGGCGGTTATATAAGTTTTGTAAATAGAGAATTACTGTCCCTAAGCGGTGTGCGGCAAGTCTTTGGACAGAGTTTTGTGTAGATAAGTAAGTATCTAATATATTTTACTGGTCTCTTGGTCTAGTTAGTGACACTGACTGCTAAGACGGTTGACGTGGGTTTGATTCCCACCCGGGACAAATGGTCGTGTGATGAAAACGATAGTTTTTTCTGTGTCTGGGTGTAATTTATTAATCCCCGACGTAAAAACGACGGGGTGTTACAAATTTGACGTGTCTATGTGTCTGTCGGTAGCAACGTAGATCTCGAATGGATGAACCCATTTTGATTTAATTTTTTTTGAATGTAAGGTGAATTAGTGGGGAGTGTTCTTAGCTATGTTTAATGAAAACTGCCTCGTTGATCTAGCGGTAGCATGTTCACCCGCAGAGAACGAGGTCCTGGGTTCAAATCCCGGGTCGGGCCAAAAAGTGATTTTAGGACTTTTCTGTAAAAAGAAAAATTTCTAGCCCGAAGTCTGGGAGTTGGCAGTATTATACCCCCGTGCCTCGGAGAGCACGTAAAGCCGTCGGTCCTGTACCTGACATCTTTCCGGTCGTGTCGCCTAGGCGTCCCATCGGATCATGAGAGTGATGGAATAGAGAGTGCTCCTGTGTTTGCACACAGCACACACTTGAGCACTATAATATGTCCCGCGCAGATGGCTAATCTCTGTTGAGACTGGCCGCCGTGGCCGCAATTCGGTTAGGTTAGGTTAGGTAGCTTTTTATATTGTCCTTCTTGCATGTGCACATTTATGCGGGCGGGAGGGCGGTGCTAATTGCATCCCGGCATGATTAAACTGACAATTAGCGGAATTAACACTAAATATTGATTTTGTATTTTGATCATATTTATATATAAAATGTATGTATTCAGAGAAGTTTATCAGTTGTTACCGTAGTACAGGCTATTCCTAGTTCCCAAGATATCAATGTATGACTAGCTGTGCCCCGCGGTTTTGCCTACGTTAAACTATATAAATTATTTTACTTCAGCGGCCGCCTGAGATGTGGCCCATAAGGGTGCCCTCAGGTATTAGTTGTTTAAATTAAGCTACTGGTTGAGAGCCTTTTGCGCTAGCCAACTGCTCGTTGTTTTCAATTCTTTAATTTGATATACTATTGCTAAATGTAACAATTATAGCTTAGTAACTTGCTATTTATTATTTATTTAAGGATATTATAAATACATGTGACGGAACAGACCGCACGGACGGACTAATTTAAAATAATTTGTTATTTCAATTACTGTTTTTAAACTGTGTTTATGTAATACATTGTGAGCTTGACAAGTACAAGTGTATGTAAATACCCAAGTGCTGAATAAATTTCATTATTTCATTGTTACCTATGTATTATTCGAATATATTATAATCTATATTACTACAAAGTTTTATAAAAATCCCATCGGTAGTTTTTGCGTGAAAGAGTAACAAACATCCACGACTCACTAACCTTCACATTTATAATATTACTAGCTGTGCCCCGCGGTTTTACCTGCATAAATATTATAAATTATAGCCTATATGTTAGTCCAGGGTATCAGCTAAGCCCATACCAAATTTTATTAAAATCGCTCTAGCCGTTTAGACGTGAAGAAGTAACAAACACACTCACAAACTGTCGCCTTTATAATATTAGTAGGATTATAAATTATCTTAAATTCGGTATTTGACGTTTCGTTATAATTAAGCCTGTGGGATTCTCCATCATGCGGGCGATCTAATGACAGCGCTCTATGGATGTCACCGTGATCAAGAAGGTGGCTCCCAAGGGCAAAGGCTGTCCAATACTCTGCGTATGGGTTGCGAATAATTCTAACATGGATAGCTCAGTAGGGACTTCTAGCAGTAGGGAGTAATGGTTATATTGTGATATTAATAATTTTTTGTGATATATTTAGACATGAGATATTATCATAATATGTAGTGAAACAACAATAAAATTTGACATTTAATTATATGACCAAAGATGTTTATTAGTGACTTAATTATTTAAATTATTTATAGGAAATGATTTAATTAATATTTTATTTTATTTAATTATATACAGAGGGGGCGAAAGGTTTTAAGTTCAAGGTAAAAGATTACTACCTTAAAAATATATTGTATTAGAATTTTATCACTAACAATAATTCATTTTAATAATATTATATTATAAATTCTTAAATAAATGTAAATATGTGAACGATTCGCCGCCACCCACATAAACCCTTATGCTACTTACTCCCTTATGGTTTCTGCAGTCCTGCTTGTTAAATGTAATGTGCAATGAAATAATATATTGAATAAATACATTAAAAAAAAATGGAAATGGATGTATTTTTAGAAACTAAATTGTATTCATGTATTATGCTCAATGCTAAACATAAAAATTAAAATGTATAAAATATTGCACACCTAATTGATATGCTACAGAGATACTTAATATAAAATATAATAGATACCACATTTTCCTACCTGTGATAAGCAATAAATAAATTTGACTTTGACAATTTGGGCCACCAGTTTGTTCGTTGATATGAAGATAATAATAATAATATGCGCAAAAATTGAGAATCGAAAGGGCTGCGATCATACCTATTGTTATATACACAAATGGAATTATTCCTAAAGCCCTGAAAATATATATATATCTTGGGACAATGTCACACAGATCATCCTAGCCCCAAACTAAGCAAAGCTTGTACTATGGGTACCAGGCGACGATATACATACTTATATAGATATATAAATACTTAAGTACATAGAAAACATCCATGACTCAGAAACAAATATTCGTGCTCATCACACAAATATTTGCACTTACCGGGATTCGAACCCAGGACCACCAGCTTTGTAGGCAGGAGCGACTGCCAGCATTCTTATGTCTGTTCGGTATCTTCTATATTCGGATATATAAGCTATATAACTACAAAGTTTCACCAAAATTCCATAGTTTTTGAGTCAAAAAATAACAAACATCCATATGCTTAGAAAAATTTCGCATGTATAATATTAATAAGATTTATTTATTTCAGCAGACTATATTAGACTACAATGGCACAGTGGTTAAGAGAGTCAGAATCAGAATCAGAAATTTTATTTGTGAAACATAGATATATAAAGAGGTCATACATACAAACTCGCCACTTCGTGTCGTGGGTTCGATTCCCGCACAGTACAACAACTTGTATTAAATTCGTAAACTTCTAACGGATATTGCGAGCGTTAACGAATTAAATAAAAAAAAACTAAAACAGTTCTAAATTATACGTGAAGAATTACAAAAACCTAATTCATAATAAAATTAATGACGTGTTACGTAATGATATTAACAATTTAATTCGTGAACCGAGTAAATAGATTTTACTGGCAACGCTTTTGAAAGTTATAGACTAATCCTAATAAGCACACTAATGTTTGTGAGTGTGTATGTTTGTAACTTCTTCACGTCTAAACGGCTGGTGCGATTTTAATAACATTTGGTGTGGAGATAGCTGACACCCTGAATTAACACGTAGGCTATAATTTATAAAGTATAACACGGGTGAAACCGCGGGGCACAGTAGTATAA
This sequence comes from Pseudoips prasinana, assembly GCA_951640165.1. Taxonomy (NCBI): domain Eukaryota; kingdom Metazoa; phylum Arthropoda; class Insecta; order Lepidoptera; family Nolidae; genus Pseudoips; species Pseudoips prasinana. The sequence goes on along the minus strand of OX621259.1, from coordinate 24,847,507 downwards.
AATAAATGCGAAAGTTTGTGAGTAGTTACGGATATATGGATGTTTGTTACACTTTAACGCCAAAACTACCGAAAATATTTTGATGAATCTTTGTAGTTATATAGCTTATATATCTGAATACCACATAGGCTATAATTTATTTCCCAGGGTACGTGTCCCGACCATCTGGCACCGGAGCAGCATACCCGCGTTCCGGGGGCTCCTCCCATCAGGCGTCAAGATTATAGAAGAGAAGAAGTCCACGGCAAGTAGACGGTCACCGTAGCCTAGTTGGTAGTGCTCCTGCCTACGAAGCTGGTGGTCCTGGGTTCGAATCCCGGTAAGTGCAAATATTTGTGTGATGAGCACGAATATTTTTTTCTGACTCATGGATGATTTCTATGTATATAAGTATTTATCTATCTATATAAGTATGTATACCGTTGCCGTGTACCCATAGTACAAGCTTTGCTTAGTTTGGGGCTAGGATGATCTATGTGACATTGTCCCTAGATATTATTATTATTAGTAAAAAAAAAAATAGGTTGATTTAGTCGGTGCGAGTCCGACATACCGACCCGCAGACACTTTTTGCGAGCAGCATGCGTAGGCATGCCCCTACCTTATCAAAAAAAGGCTATAATTGATTAAGTTTGATGCGGGGCACAGCTAGTGAATAAACAAATATCTCGTGACAACTACCAGACTGCCATCTGATCCCAAACTAGGCAGAACCTGTATTATGGCAACCGAATAACTAACGTATTACATTTTGAAATAATGAAATTTATTCAGCACTTGGGTATTTACATACACTTGTACTTGTCAAGCTCACAATGTATTACATAAACACAGTTTAAAAACAGTGATTAAAGCAACATAATATTTTGAATTAGTCCGTGCGTGCGGTCTGTTTTGTCACATACATATTTTTAATATACTTAAATAAATAATAAATTGCATGTTACTAAGTTATTATTGTAATAAACAACAAGCAATTAAAATAACCTCTTGCAAGATGAACAAACGATGGGTGCATCCGCGCACATTTATAAAATTAACAAGTCACACGAAGTCGACTAAAGGCGACGACTGTATGAGAGAAAAAATAATGAGTACCCCAGCAGCAGTTCGACCAGTTACCGCAAGCAGCACCCGTTCACGAGTATGACGTGAGGGCCAGCCATCGCCTACCTTATAGTTCATCACACAATGATTTCTGCTGGGTGGGTATCGAACCCCAAACCTCTCGTTTAGCAGCCAAGGTCACTAACCACTACTCCAATATACCAGTCGAACAAAATCCATTTAGTATTGTAAAAAATGTTTTTTTTTACAATACAGGGTGAATAGAAAGAGTAATAGCTTGTACCACACGTTCTGTTTGAGTGAGAAATCAATTTGTTCCACCGTTTTCATTTATGCGATTCGAGCGTTTCCATTTATACGAACGCAAATTGGAAAGGGACTGAGTGAGTTGTCAGCTGCGGCTTATGTAGTCGTCTCGACTTAGCGATAGACTATGAAGAGGCGATGGAACAACCACATGTATAAAATTACCGTTGATTCTGAATGGAATTGACTGTTTAAAGTTTTTACAGGATAAATATATAGGCAGAACGATATCATGCTGATGATGAAGCTACTGTTAATAAAACTTAGCATGCCACGTGAATTTAGTACATGAATATAAAATGTCACAATTCTAAATCTAAAGATATAAAAGTCATTAATAAATTCAATAAAAAAATACAATTACACAGGTCAAATAAAATTAAAATAAAAACAAATAAAATTAATTAATTAGACATAAAATACATAATTACACAGGTCAAGAACAAAATAAATCACCTTAATAATAAAAAAAATATAGGTGTTATATTAGAATTTATCTAGAAGGTAGTCATTAATGCTGTAGTAAACCTTAACTGCCAAAAATTGTATCAGATCCTTTTTGAATGTGGTGCGGTAAATTGTTATATATTTTAGGTGCCATGCCAATGACGTATTTTATATTTGTGCCTTGAGCTGTTGAGTGTGTCAAACAAACTAAGATTGGTTTTAACAAATGTAGCTACCTCGTATATATATAAGCAGGGTACTGTCATGGTTGTTTAGAATCTACATTTGTGACATATGCATATTCAAACAGTAATCTTCAAAAAAAAAAAAAATAGTTTTATTGCAAAAATGGGTAATCGTTAATTGATGACACCTACATCTTCCGGAAGGTTGTTAGCAAGGGAAGCCTAACTTTGATCTGCCATTGTGTATCGTTCGTAGCTTAACGCAAAGCGCCTACCCCGAATTGGTAGATGGTGCTAGTTCGAGTCCCGCCAGAAGATTAAATTTATAATTTCCCATTTTTAAGATTCTAAAATATTTATATACGACACCAGCTTAAAAATACTTTTGTTGCTGCATTTATAATTTCCCATACTATTCAAAATTGCACCCATTTTACATCTAGGACAGATATTTGTGTGCATGAATATGTCTGTTTGTCCTGAGTCTGTATGTATTACATTATCAGATATCTGGTTTCCATAGTACATGCTCTGTTTAGTTTGGAATCAGATGGCCGTGTGTAAATAACGTCCCAGGATATTACTGTTATTAAAATAAAGAAAAATAAAGCTGGTGATGTAATATAAATAACAATAATATCCTGGGACATTATTTACACACGGCAATCTGATCCCTAAATAAGCAGAGCTTGTACTATGGAAACCAGATAACTGATATACTACATATACTACTTTTCTTTTGTAAATACATACTTATATAGATAATTACACCCAGACTCAGAACAAACAGACATGTTCATGCACACAAATATCTGTCCTGGGTGGTAATCGAACCCACGACCTCCAGCGTGAAAGCAATACTATTAAACTTCATTAATTATGCATAGTACTGCTGCGCTTCAGTTAGATAATAAGACTAGAAACTCAGACTTTTGTTCCAATATAAACGTGTAGCGGAAAACAACGCAGACACAAAAAGGGAATATATTTTTAAAGCCAAACTAACGGCAGCTAATCGAAAACTGTAATGAATCAAAGGACTGTTGCGTTGTGCAGGTAGCTTTTTCCTGTTCCACGGCTTTTATTTTTATTCCTGCCAGTCTCGTTAGTCAGAACTGAATCCAAATTATCCTGTATACACCATTCCAAATTTGAAATGTAACTTTTTTTTATTCCTGCCAGTCTCGTTAGTCAGAACTGAATCGAAATTATCCTGTATACACCATTCCAAATTTGAAATGTTACTTTTTTTGATGTGAAACTTCTTTCGCACGCTTGTGGAGAGTAAGCTAGAGAATCACGCATTCACGAGAGCGTTATGAAAAGTGTGATCAGGCGAGGCGAACGGAAGTTGAATGGGAGATAAAAAAAAATAACTAAACTTTCTTTCTATTTTCACTAACTTATAGTGAAAATAGAAAGAGAGTTTAGTTTCTTTTTTTATATAATAAATAAATAAATAATATATCTAGGGACAATGTCACACAGACAACCTAGCCCCAAACTAAGCAAAGCTTGTACTATGGGCACCAGGCGACGATATACATACTTATATAGATAGATAAATGCTTAAATACATAGACAACATCCATGACTTAGAAACAAATATTCGTGCTCATCACACAAATATTTGCACTTACCGGGATTCGAACCCAGGACCACCAATTTCGTAGGCAGGAGCACTACCAACTAGGCTACTGTGACCGTCGGTTATACGTTTAGTATAAAAATAACAATGTCATCCTCGCCGAATTTCAACCACTGCTCAATGGAGTCTTACCATCTGCGCGGGACATATTATTATTAAAGTGCACAAGTCAGTACGCAAGCACAGGGGCACTTTCTATTCTATCACTCTCATGATCCGATGGGACGACTAGCGGCACGACAGGAAAGAGGTCAAGTACAGGACTGATGGCTTTACCTGCTCTCCGAAGCACGGGGGTGTAATACCGCCAACTCCCAGACTTTGGGCTGATACTAAGATTTTTTATTTTATAGAAATTTCTTAAAATCACTTTATGCCCGACCCAGGACTAGAACCCATTACCTCGTTGTCTGCGGTTTGTTGTCTGCGGTTGTACGCTACCGCTAGACCACTGTACTATGTTCTGTAGGGGCAAAAGTGAGACGTGCGAGCACATAATAATAAAAACTTGAGAGGTGTCAAGGGACACCCGGATGGAACGAAGTTATTTCTTATTATTTATTATGTACAAAAAACCTGTATACACTCAACAAAAATAATCGTCGCGACACCACACTGTTCAATGCGAAATAGAAATGAAAATATCTGGCTTGCTTTCTATAAGAGAGAGTGAGAGAGAGACAGACATAGAAACATGCGCACGCCGCACAGCTGCAAAAGGTGTCGTTACAACTTTTCGTAAGAATTTTTTCCGTCTAGCCCCCTTTCACAACGCGCGATAAGGAACTTCATTCCAATAATACTCTTTATTTCAATAAAACTTACATCAGAAAATAGTTAATACTACATACAAAAACATCCCACTCCCGTGCTAGGAATTAACCTGCACGGGTAGTGAAGACGTGGCCCCGGAATAATTTGTAGGCGTAGTAGTAATTTGCTGTGTGGTGACGGCATAGAATATCATCACCCCATCTCATCCCGCGGGGGGCGTAGAAATCGACAAAGGTAACTACCTACTAGGTCACCATAGCCTAGTTGGTAGTGCTCCTGCCTACAAAGCTGGTGGTACTGGGTTCGAATCCCGGTAAGTGCAAATATTTGTTTCCGAGTCATGGATGTTTTCTATGTATATAAGTATTTATCTATCTATATAAGTATGTATATCGTCGCCTGGTACCCATAGTACAAGCTTTGCTTAGTTTGGGGCTAGGATGATCTGTGTGACATTGTCCCTATATATTATTATTATTATTAAAATACCTACCAGAGAACGGGCAGCAGCGTTTTTTTGTGAACAATAACCATCAAACTGCGATCAGCAACCCGTTGTCCAAGCGTAGCCATTAGGGCATATCCCCCCATTCTTTGGGGAGGCTTTTGTCCAGCAGTGGACGTACTTTGACTGACATCATAGCAGTAGTAGAACTGTGTCCCAAAAGCTAGCCAAATCAACAGGTTTGGCTAGCTTTTGGGACATTGATCATTGAAACATTGATTATAATACACAGTGGGTGGTCTTATTTCTATGACGATCACGTAGCCCAGTTGGTAGTGCTCCTGCCTACGAAGCTGGTGGTCCTGGGTTCGAATCCCGGTAAGTGCAAATATTTGTGTGATGAGCACGAATATTTGTTTCTGAGTCATGGATGTTTTGTATGTATTTAAGTATTTATCTATCTATATAAAATAAAATAAATATTATAAAAAAGGTTTTTATTCACGTAGACTTTAAAAAAGCGCTTGTAAATAGTCAAAACATGTTTGTAGTAATACAGTTATTATCTCTAGTTGCATATTACAGATATTTAGGTACACGGAATGTTAAAACATTTATACAATTTATTTTATAATAATATTATAGTAGTGATATAAGTATGTATATCGTCGCCTGGTACCCATAGTACAAGCTTTGCTTAGCTTGGGGCTAGGATGATCTGTGTGACACTGTCCCTAGATATTATTATTATCTTATTATTGCATTAAGCGATTTCTTCCAGACAACCCCACAACTATATGACGCCCGTACTAGTAAAATGAATCACCCAGACTCATAACAACTACTTTTGGGTCACACAAATAGTGGTCTGGTGCCATTGCGCCATACGTGCAGTCTAATATAGTCTTCTGTAATAAATAAATGGCGTAAAAATCTCTGTAAAACGGTTATCGGTGGTTTGAAAACGCTTATAAATCGGTTACAAATTACTATTAGTGGATACACCGTAGTTTTAAGCATATAATGTAGATACATGCATGCAAACTCCTGTGTTCTCTACTGTATTAGGTTTATTATACTAAATAAAGCAATATGAAATTTGAAAAAAAAAAAAAAATTAATTTGAAAAAAAAATCTTATAGAAGAATTGGACATCGCAACTGAAAAAAAATTAAATCTCACTCCAAGCTTTGTATTATTAACGTATAACAGTATATATTGGTAAATTGGGCAATATACTGTTGGCGTGGTTGGCAACTGCTTGCTTTTCATGCCGTAGGTCGTGGGTTCAATCCCCAGTCCACACGACTGAAGTGTAGATTAGATATACCAAATGTTACTGGCTATGATCCCTTACTGAACACAGTAAGGAATCAGTTAAAATTCTTGACAACTAGGTTTTCTTTCTCTCTTTCTCTCATAGCCAGTAACGTTTTCTATATCTAATCTATACTTCAGTCGTGTGGTCTAAAGCAAACTCATTTGTTTTTTTTTATTTAGCCACAATCACTTTGAGTAGCCATTTTAGATAAGTTGAAGTTCGATATCTAAAATGGCTATAAAACATCGTGATTCTGACAAATCTTTTGTAAAACATGATTAAGTTGCGGCTAATTAGAAAACTTTAATTGCCCAGTCAGCAACTTGAAATGTTTTGGAAGATTTTATCAAAGTTACTGCTAGTAATGGTAGCATTCATTAATTAAGTACCGATAGGTATATACTTAAAATAGTGAAGCATAATAATGTGGCACGGGTATTACAATCTCCACTTACATATGTACAGACGCCAGCACATCCAGCTACTCCAATCTGTCAAATTTCTTTAATAGATATTCAACTTTATCACATAAGTATAAGGCTCCCTTTCAATTGGGTAAATTTGACAGACTGGGGTAGTTTGATGTGCTGGCGTCTGTACATAGACCAAGAGGGGTATGCCGAGACCACCGATTTCCATTTGTCACACAGACGCCTCTTATGCTTCGTTTAATCTCATTATTCTTTATATATGCTCACCTGTTTAGGGTACTTCTGACCTAGCCTTTCTTGAGAATATCTCCGACATGGACGTAGAATGTTCCAGGAGATCTTCTCCTTCCGGTTCACATAGGCCACACAATAGGTTCCCAGAGGAGGAGGCAAAGACAACGGATTTCCATTTGTCACGATCGAAGCACACCTCTTTTACTTCGTTTACCCACAATAATGTGGGTATTCTTATAATGTATTAATGATACCCTGAGTCGCGGTACTTTACAATCATATTGTCTAGGTAGGTATATAAGTATTTATTTGCAAAAGAAAAGTAGTATATGATAGTTCAATTATCTGGCTTCCATAGTTCAAGCGCTGCTTAGTTTGGGATCAAGCAATCATCATTTATTTTCTAGAATATGTTTACAATGGCAGGTGGTAATACATATAGAATCCAACACAGAATCTGCGGCTTTGGGAGTGCAAATTTGGTAACAAATAATTTGTCCATCAATTTATGTGTTATGTCTATTATAATTTACATTATATCAGATGGCCGTGTGTGAATATGTGCCAGAATATTAATTATTTTCTTATTATTATTAAATAATTGACGGACGCAAAGTACAGCCAGACTCAGAACATTTATTTATGGGTCACCCAAACACTTATCCGGTACGCAAATTAAACCCGGGATACGAAGTGAAGAGCCAACTTGAAGTTTTAACCGCTTAGATTCTTAAACACTGCACACAAGCAGTCAAAAATCTAAATAACAGCTGAACTATCTCAATGAAACAGCTAAAGTTAATACCACTTTCCCACTTTGAAGACTTCAAACAATCAAAATACAACTAAAATGAGTATTACGGAAATAAAGGAAAAGGTATCAAGCAAGACGCTAATTTACATTTTGTCTTTATTCAAAGGTGACAAAAAGACGCGTCGCCTTTTGTCGTGCGATCGTATTGCTTCTTACTGTAATAGGAGAGGTGGTAGGTACGAATTAAATCTCAGTTCGTTACGAAATAAACAGAAAATTTTGTGTGTTGTTATTATCTCGTGTTACTTAAGAAGTAGGTAATGACTCCTATTCATGAGAATTCATTTATTTTTTAATACAACGCTTGCTTTAGGGATTTTTTTTTTCACACAGATCATCCTAGCCCCAAACTAAGCAAAGCTTGTGATGAACTATGGGTACCAGGCGACGATATACATACTTATAAAGATAGATAAATACATAAAAACATAGAGAACATCCAAGACTCAGAAACAAATATTCGTGCTTATCACAAATATTTGCACTTACCGGGATTCGAACCCAGGACCACTAGCTTCGTAGGCAGGAGCACTACCAACTAGGCTACGGTGACCGTCATCAATCAATTTATTATCCCTGTGTCGCGGGATACTTTACAAACATATAATAGACGGACACAAATTACATCCAGACTCAGAACAACTATTTATGGGTCACACAAATAGTTGTCTAGCGCGGGACTCGAACCCGCTACACGAAGCGGCGAGGCGACTGTCTAAGCCGCTACGCCACACGTGCAGTCATTGACTTCATCAAGTCAGTTTAAATATAGACTTTAAATAACGTGTACTGTATCTATCTATCTATTAATTAAGTTTAACATATGTAGAGATGCCAGGAAATCCAGCTACCCCAATCTGTCAAATTTATTTTAAAGATTTTCACCTTTATTATTGACAAATTGGAGTAGCTTGATGTGCTGGCGTCTGTACATACATACATACATACATTCAAAATTCAAACGATATGGGTTTTTTCACAAATAAGTTCATCATAACAGTACTATTGTTATTATATTTACTTTGACTGCCTCGTTGGTCTAGCGGTAGCGTGTTCAACCGTAGAAAATGAGGTCCTGGGTTCAAATCCCGGGTCGGGCTAAAAAATGATCTTGGGATTTGTCCGTAAAAAGAAATTTCTCAGTATCAGCCCGAAGTCTAGAAGTTGGCGGTATTACACCCCCGTGCCTCGGGGAGCACGTAAAGCCGTCGGTCCTGTACCTGACCTCTTTCCGGTCGTGTCGCTAGTCGTCCCATTGGATCATGAGATTGATGGAATAGAAAGTGCCGTTGTGTTTGCGCACACACTTGTGCGCTAAAATATGTCCTGCGCAATTGGCTAATCTCAATTGAGAATGGCCGCCGTGGCGGAAATACGGCCGGGAAGACATCACTATTGTTATAATACATATTTAATTTGTGAATTTAGTTTTTAATATTTTTGTTAGTTACTAACATAGGCGTAAGTTTTTATTCTAATAATATACAAATAATAAATATCCTGGGACATTATTTACCCACGGTCATCTGATCCCAAACTAAGCAGAGCTTGTACTATGGAAACCAGATAACCGATATACTACATATACTATTTTTCTCTTGTAAATACATACTTATATAGATAATTTACACCCAGACTAAGGACAAATAGACATGTTCATGCACACAATATTTGTCCGGGATGGGAATCGAACCCACGACCTCCGCCGTAAAAGGCAGCGTATCTACCAACCACGACAACAGGCCCGTCCGTCCGCCCGTTATATATTACTACTAACCAAAAATGAGTCAAGTTCACTCGAAAGTAAAGGATTTTTGAAGTTAATCTTCTTTATACACTTACTTATACACTTACTTATACACTTACTTATACACTTAACTTGGGGAGTAAGCTGGTGAATGCGTAACGAGAGCGTTACGAAAAGTGTGATCGTTCGAGGCGAAGGCAGTTGAGAGGGAGATATAAGGTGTAGACAGAAAGAGACAAAGAAGTTTCAGACATATTTAAAACTAGCTGTGCCCCGCGGTTTTACCCACGTTAAACTTTATAAATTATCACAGCTCCTCCCCCGTAGGTGATAGCGTGATAATATATAGCCTGTATCTTGACCCGACCTCTTAGTAATATTCATGAAAAATTTGAAGTAAATCCATACAGTACTTTCTGAGTTTAGCCCGGACTTACATACAGACAAACAGATACACAGACAAAAATTCTAATATTTTTGGCTTTGATATCCAATGTAGATCACGCCCCAAGTATCCTTTTTTAAAAAGATTCAATGTACAGTTTTGACTTTCTTACGATTTTATTATATGTACCTATAGATGAGATGTATAAATTTAAGTGCGGTTGGGAATCGAACCCACGATCACGGGGTATCCGGCCCCATGTGCGTGAACCGCTCCGCCACCTCACTCTGGTGCTCAGGCTCCAATTTATACAATACCTTCGATATTTTTTAACGTATTTAAGACGCTTTTTAAGAGAGAAAGAATTACGTTTCGTTTATGTAGGAGCTAGAAAGAGGTGCGAACACACATTAATAAGACTCCGCTGTCTGTCTGACTGCCTGTCTGTCTCCAGGCTGTATCTCATAAACCTTGATAGTTAGTAGAAATTTTTTACAGATGATGTAAAACAGAATAAAATATATATTTAGGTAAGGCGGCTACCACACAACAAACCCCATCTTTTTTACTCGTTTTTGCTCGATATTGATAACGGCCACAGGTAGATTATATATTCAGTTTAAAAATAAATAATAAATTTAAATAAAACAAATATTTTCTTGTTGCTTTCTGATTAAATTCGTTGCGGCATCCAAGAAGCGATTTCCCGGGACATGCCTGAGCCTCACCGCTCAGTGTCATTTCATTTTGTGCCACTGTTGATCCTGACTTACAGGATATGCAGTGGTGGGTAAGAAAAAGGTCCCGAAATTCAAGGGAGCCCCCCTTCAATTTCGGGACTAATCCTAACCATACAACAAACGTGATATTTTTGAAGTTTTTATAGATGGCACAGACGCCAGACGTCCAGCTACCCCAATCTGTCAAATTTCTTTTATAGATTTGAACTTTATCACCAAGATATAAGGTTCACTTTCAATTGGGGTGTGACACATTGGGGTAGCTTGATGTGCTGGCGTCTGTACGTAACCCTTCGTGCGTCCGACTCGCGCTTAGCGGGTTTATATTTAGCTCAAAGCTTTTATTAATCGCGATCATGTCTAAAGATGTAAAATGACTGAATATGACTTGTCACAATTGTCATAAACCTTAAATGACCGGTTATTTACTGTCAAATTCAGTCAATTTGACTCAAATATAATTGTCTATTCTCGACTACCACCCAATTATTTATTTATTTAGGTACCCAATTTATACGCAAGTTTAAATGAAGCAACTTTTTATTTTGTATTATATCATGAGAGGATAAGACGACATCAAATTCGATGCGCGAGGCGATGCGACGTTGCCATTTTGTCTTAAATGTACGCATGATTATAAATGTAAAACGATTAACACTATATAATAATACTATAAGCCATAAAAACCACTTTTTTGTTTCAATTTAGAAGTTGTAGATTTTATGAAAGACAAATACTTACATACATACATAGACTCACGCCTGTTTCCCAGAGGGGTAGGCAGAGACAACGGATTTCCATTTGTCACGATCTTTGCATACTTCTTTTGCCTCGATTACTGTCATTATATTCTTCATACATGCTCGCCGGTTTTGGGGTACTTCTGACCTGCCCTTTCTTGAGAACATCTCCAATTTGGTCAGAGAATGTTCGACGTGGTCTTCCCCTTCCGGTTGTCCCATTCACACAGGCCAGGTATACTTCTTTTGTCAATCTTCTTTCATTCATCCTTTCTAAATGGCCAAACCATCTCAGCATGCCTTTTTCAATCTTTGTGACTACATCCTCTTTCACACCACAACGCTCTCTTACATCAGTATTTCGAATTCTGTCTCTCAAAGTCACACCACACATACTTCTCAGAGCTCTCATTTCCACTGCATTTATTTTACTTTCATTCTTTTTCTGCCATACCCAACTTTCACTTCCATACATTAAAGTTGGCACTAACACTCCATCGTGCACGGCTAGTCGAGCCTTCTTTGATACTTGCCGGCTTTTCATAAAGGCGTGTAGTGCCCCATTCACTCTATTCCCCGCATTTACTCTTCTAACAATATCTTTTTCATATTTCCCATCTCTCGTAAACAAAGTTCCCAAATATACAAACTCATTCACCTGTTCGACTTTCTCTCCTCCAATCACAATATCACACGTTGTCGTGTATTCATCCCTCTCAAATACCATTACTTTCGTCTTACCTACATTCATTTTCATCCCTTTCCTTTCAAAAGATTCATGCATACTTGTTACCATCACCTGCAACTCGTCCGCCGATGATGCAAGTAAAACTTGATCATCAGCGTAAAGCAGACATTTGATGAGTAACTCATTCATCCTTACACCGCATTCACTTTCTTTCAAATCTTTTAAACAGCTATCAATGAATAGGTTAAACAACCACGGTGACGCTACACATCCCTGTCTAACACCCTGTTGGATGCTAAACCACTCGGTGTATGACCCGTTAATCCTCACGCAAGCTCTGGAATCCCTATAAAGAGATTTTAGTGCTTGAACAAGGTTGTCGTTCAACCCATACATGGACAGTACCGACCATAGTTCACTCCTCAACACTCTATCGTAGGCCTTTTCTAAGTCTACGAAGGCTCAGTAAACCTTTTGGTTTTTGCCCAAAAACTTCTCTACTATGCTTCGCAGAGAAAAGACCTGATCCGTGCATCCCATTCCTTTCCGAAAACCTGCCTGTGCATCCCATATTTTCGCATCGGTTTCTTTCACAACTCTTTCAACCAATACTTTTGCATACAACTTACCAACGACGCTGAGTAGACTAATGCCCCTATAGTTTTTACAGTCTTGCCGTGAGCCTTTCCCTTTGTAAAGAGGTACAATGACAGCCTTGCACCAATCACTTGGCACTTTGCCGGTGGTATAGCATAAATTGAATAGGCTGCACAGCTGACTCGCTATGACGCCATGTCCAGCCTTCAGCATCTCGGAAGTTATCCTGTCATACCCTGGTGACTTACCTGATTTCATACCCTTAATAGCTTTCACAATCTCATCCATACCAATGTCATCTTTACATTTGTTCTTGTCTATACTTAGTGAACTACGTTCACTCTCTGTTACACCTCTTTCATACAAACTTTCAAAATACTCCTTCCAACGTTTTAACACGCATTCTTCCCCTTTCACTATATTTCCATCTTGGTCTCGTATGGATTTCAAAAACACAAGGACAAATACTTAAAAGGTACTAAAATATTACTGAACTCAAATTGACTGAAAATGACCATTTTTGACAGTTAATGACCTTTTTGATCAATTTGACCGTAAATGACAGTCAGTCTAATTCACTCACTTTAGTCATTTTTTCACTAACCATGTCTAGCAAATACAGCAGACATAAATACAGAGAAAGAGCATAATGTAAAGCACACATCATAATTAAATATCTCAAGTTGAATGGCATTCGCAACCCAAAATATCAACAAGTTATGATATATTTTCTATCTCAATAGAGCTGTAATTTGCTTGAAGAGAAAACAAGCGCTGTTAACACACTAAGAGCAAACAATACAGAATATAATGCTATACTTGCCAAATACACAAGCAATTACGTTCTCATAACGTGTTTGTGAATACATTATAACAACATATAAATATGGGACGTTACATAGAACATGAACCTATAAATTAACGCGCCCGAACCTGCGGTTAAATAAGCACATACTAAGTTATAACAGATACGGAATCATTTTGACTGCACGTGTGGCATAGCGGTTAAGACAGTCGCCTCGCCGCTTCATGTCGTGGTTTCGAGTCCCGCGCCGACAACTATTTGTGTGACCCATAAATAGTTGTTCTGAGTCTGGGTGTAAATTGTGTCCCTCAATTATATGTTTTTAAAGTACCCCGCGACACAGGGATCATTTCACCAAGTGCGGGCGTTGTCTTAAAAAAAATTATTAATATCAAAAACTTTGTACGCCTTTTTACGAAATTGAGAAAACTTGCAAGATTGAGACAAGGAGTGCAGAATGCTACTATTTTTACTTAATAGGCATTACAAGTAAATTATATTAATAAAAATACGTGTACACACAATGACATGGTTTTGGTATCAATTATACCTTCCTATGTACTAACCGTGTAATACGGTATACGCGAACGGCTCGCCGGTACCCAGATAAACCCTGTGAGGTTTTCGTGCATGCATTATTGTAAATATAAGTTTATTGAAAATAAAAAACATAAAAATAGACACACAGACTAACTGAGAAGAGATGGCAAACTGAGTGTCAAAACTGACAACACATTAATTTTATTTGTCTTTACTAGTAATGTCTATAGTCTTTGGCAACAGAACCTTTATTTACAAAACAGAAAATTAATATGTAGTGTTAATTCCGCTTATTGACAGCTCGAATGAGACTAAAAGTCAACGAACCGAGCGCTGTATATGTCGAGCACTCGACGAGTTAGTATCCCTTGAGAATGATCGGTGGAGGACTGAAATACGTGTTGGGTGTTGTATCGGCGCATGTTATATAAAAAATATTCACATGCAAATAATTATTTGCATGTGCATATTTTTGTGGGCGGTAGGAAGGTGCATATTGCACCCCGGATTGATTAATTAGCACAACACACTAACACTACAAATTAATTTTGTATTTTGAATGTGATGGATTGCTACAAAATATCGCCTGATTCTATTACATAATCTAAATGGTCGAATTTGGAAAAAGGACGATCTCCAATAAAGCACGTTGCATTATAATTTTAAATAAAATAAAAACAATAATATCCTGGGACCTTATTCACACACGGCCATCTGATCTCCAACTATGCAGAGCTTGTACTATGGAAACCAGATAGCTGATATGGTCACACATACTACTTTTTTATTTGTAAATACCTACATATACATAAATTACACCCAGACTGAGGACAAACAGAGATTTAAATTAATGTCAAAATTATTTGTTAACAATAAACATAGTAATTGACGTGGTTGGCAAATGCTTTGCTATTCACGCCGGAGGTCGTGGGTTCGATTCCCACCCAGGACAGATATTTGTGCGCATGAACATGTCTGTTATCCCAGGATATTATTATTATTAATTTTAATTTTAAACCAATAAAAATAAAATAGGATTTTTGATTGTGTGGAAAGCAGTCGGTGATATGATATATTTCTTTATTTAATATCATTGGTATAATTATTTTCTGTATAATGCTGGTTAGTCGGTTATGTTTTCCCTCACTGAAATCCTAACTCTCAAATAGATTGACTGACAGTCTATTTTTGATTCAGTACTTATATGGACGGGTTTTTTTTGTATAAGAGGGAGACAATTGTGCAAGTCACCTGGTGGCAAGTTATCACCGCCACCTGTGCGCAACTCACCTCCTTGTATATATAAACTCCTTGTATATACATACTTTTTATATTTTTTCTAATATTGACGTATTGTAAGAGTCGTCTTTTGTTATGTCAGTTGGCTTAGGGAAGAAAAAATATTATACCATATTATATCTGAACCAGCTCTTTTTATAATTACCAGTCCCAGTCGCTTACACCACCAATGTACATTCGCAACACCAGAGGATTCACCGGTGTGATACTAGCCTTAAAAGAGTCAGCAAAAACCGATTAGCTCTGGCTACCTCACACGCAGAAACACAACATTAAGTTATTAATAAAAAAAATATTTAATGAATAAAAAAACCCAACTGCGTAAATAATGAACCAAACTACGTACATAGACAAAGAACTGAAAAGAAAAAAGCAAGCACGTAGACGTCCGGTGGTCTAAAATTATATAATGTACTATTGAATGAATACTATTGAAGAAAATAAAATATATTCTAATAATGGGCAAAACAACTGAACAGTCGGGATCCATTAGTCGACAGCCAATCTAATTTGTCAATGGATCCTGGTCTTTAGTGACACTTGCCGGACTGAAAGGAATCGATTGACGTGTGAATCATTAAAATCAGCCCAGGCGTTTGGTCTGTATAGTGCTTCAAAGGAACATACATACATACGTAGGCTGATAAACGCATTACCACTCCTTTGCGTCGCGCAGTCGGGTAAAAAAAGGAAAGTATTCTGTAAGGTCCGGATACTGCCCTAGTCAAGCAGGTCGTGGGTTCGATTCGTATCCAGGACGGAATTATGATTAGCTGGGCATTTTTTAAAGATAAAACAAACTAATGTTATTTTATTTATTAAGGTTCATGGATAGCTCATTAAGTATCGTCCATTATTACGTTACACCTTGAATATTAATATTAGTTATATAGTAATGCAAATCGTCAGTTTTATATTTAAAACTAGCTGTGCCCGCGACTGCGTCCGCGTGTTAATTAGTTTATTTCGTTTTTCTTGTAAAATAAAAGTAGCCTAAGTTACTCCTTATTACATCATCTACCTGCCAATAAAAGTCCCATCAAAATCGGTCCAGCCATTTCAGAAATTAGCCGGAACAAACAGACAGACAAAAATTGTAAAAAATGTCATTTTGGTGTGTGTAATGTATATATATATTCATATTAATGTAGTAAAAACCGGTTATTTCAATATTACAAACAGACACTCCAATTTTATTTATTTGTATAGATGGGAAATCATAAATTTAATCGTCCGGCAGGTCTTTAATCGGCATTCTCCACCAATCCGGCGTAGATTCTCTGCCGTTAAGTTAAGAACAATACACACGGGCAGATCATATTTAGGATTCTGTTGCTGACACCCTTCAGGAGCTTGTAAATACATAAAATGGCATTTATGAATTTGGCCTTGGAACACCTACTTGTGACTCGAAATATTTGTCTTATAGTTGAACTAGCTGTTCCCCGCGTTAAATAGTATAAATTATCACAGTTCCTCCCCCGTAGGTGATAGCGTGATAATATGTAGCCTATATGTTGACCCGAACTCTTAGTGATATTCATGCAAAATGTTATGTGAATCTATGCAGTACTTTTTGAGTTTAGCCCGGACATACATACAGACAAACAGACACACAGACAAAAATTCTAAAAACTATATTTTTGGCTTCGATATCGATTGTAGAACACACCCCAATTATCCTTTTAAAAAAATATTCAATATACAGTTTTGAGTTTCCTACGATTTTATTATATGTATAGATAACGCCGCGATCTTTAAATAAATAAATAGCTTGCAACAACACATACACTGACACCTGATTCCAAACTTGGCAGAGCCTGTAGTATGGCAAACAAACAACTGATTAACATACTTATATATTTCTAAATACACCCAGACACAAGAATATGTCCAGTTAACAAATTAGAAATCAGGGCCACTAAAACAATAGCCCAGTTGTGTCTGTATTGAGTGAGAGCAATTCAAGCTGTATGCATGCAGCTGAAATGGAAGAATGCTCGTTATACCTTTTTACAACCCCTGTTTTCTTTCTAATTTAGGTAGAAGAGTAATGGTATCATAAATAATAATAATAATATCTGGGGACAATGTCACACAGATCATCCTAGCCCCAAACTAAGCAAAGCTTGTACTATGGGTACCAGGCGACGATATACATACTTATATAGATAGATAACTACTTACATACATAGAAAACATCCATGACTCAGAAACAAATATTCGTGCTCATCCCATAAATATTTGCACTTACCGGGAGCTTCGTAGGCAGGAGCACTACCAACTAGGCTATGGTGACCGTCATGACGTGAATATTTTTAAGTATAAAAAATACTTATAAAATTTGCCCTTAAAACATCTTCTTTTCACGCTAAATAATTTTCTGTTGATTGAATAAAGCACCGTGATCTTTGGTACAGATTCACTCTTAAGAATTGATAGAAGCGATTAACTTCCGAATCCATTCGTGCGTACAACAATCTGGCGGAATCATCAACGAATCTAATGAAACGTTTGCAATAGCCTTGCGTACAATAATAGTACCTACTTTGCCATTTATCCGTGGAATACACTATAAACTCTTATCGATATCGATTTCACAATGAAAATCGTACGGTTCCCTATTTTCGTATTTCTTTTCCGCATTTAAACTTGAGAATTATCCGATTAATCCCCTGTGCGTAGATCCATTTTCCTCGAGTTATAAAACTGGCGCAGCCGACGCTTTATTCAGAGGTTTCCCTCCTTTCACACTTTTTGTGCCAGTTCGCGTGACACTTCATTTATAATTCTGCTTAATCCGAGTGAGTGAGTTCTTACCGAATGAATTTGTAATGTAAAGATTAATGATACTTATATGCTACGGGCTCTTTCAAACCATTCTCTAACTTCTATTTCTTATCGTATTTATCAGGATGTACAATTCCATTGTGCCGAAATTTCGGAATGTTTTAAGCAAAGTTTCTAATGTTTTTGATGGGGCCTATGTGGAAATTAAATATAGGGTATTAGCTAAGCTGACACAGTAACACACGTTTTGAATGAATTACACAATTCTTATTATTTACTCTAACCTTATCAACAGTGCGGATAAGTCATACGTCAATGTCATGGTCGATTATATTATGAACATTTTCATCATTTTATTGAAAAAATAACTTTATTCGTTACTAAACTTATTAAATAATGTATTTTGAATAATTTATAATATTTCATTTTCAGTGGTAGTATTTTCATTAGTACTTCAGTTCCATTTAGGGTTCCACGATCACTCATGCATTTCAGGGTCCCATATGAAATTGTAAAAAAGAACGACTCGGACCGTCCATCCACCCATCTGTCCGCCTATCTCAGCGGCATATTTCATCTGATAAGTTACAGTTGAAATATGCCGCTAGCCATTTCAAATTCAGAAAATATTTTATTTTATTTTGACAATTTTTCTGATAATTCAAATGTAAGTTTTATATTGTAACTACAACAAAAAAAGAGAAAAGGGACGAAGGAAGGAAGAGATAAAGGAGGCTACAAACAAAACGAGAACTGCAAAGATTAAAAACTAAATTAAATTGTGCGTCTAATGATAGTAAGAACCTTTAGTATGTATGTATGTACCTCCTCACGTTTGACCGGGTTTATTTGAAAGTATTAATGAAATATCTCTTTGCCAGAATACAGGTACAGATTTTTTGGTTACATTATAAAATTATGCAACCATATTTGACATAGAATTTCTCAAAATTATTTAATTAAAGTATATAAAGTCAATCAAAATATATAAAATATTATATTTAAAAGTTAAGCTCGCCCTTGTACATTAATTTACAAATACACATGTATGAAATGTATATTATTTTCTGTGTGCAATAAAGAATAAGAATAAAAACACTTGTTTTCAAAAAGATTACAAGACACTTTGTAACAGGTAACTTAGTTTCTTTTTAGCCGTTTTCCCGGAGGGGTAGGCAGAGACATCAGATTTCCATTTGTCACGATCTTTGCACATCTCTTTTGCCTCGTTTCTGTCATTACATTCTTCATACATGGTCGCTGGTTAAACAAATCGGTTTCCTTTTAAATGAATTACAAAGTATAAATTGGTAGATACCCGCAAAGAGGGTCATTGTAAAACAAACATGGAGTATTAACCGATCCGTGTCCCTTATTGAAATGTTATGTTCAGACTTTGGAGCAAATTTAATTGTCGAAGTTCAGATTGAAAAAGTTACAGGCGGTCGCATAATTTCACAAAACGAGCCTCGGTGCCCGCGGCGTAATTATTAGATATGTTTGTTTAGTACAATTTGGTTAATGTAGCTGTTGGCTGCGCCGGGAGAGTTTTACGACTGAAATTTTCGGGAACCTCTTTAAACGTAGGTGGAAATTATTTCTTCAACTTTTATTACTTTCCCCTTAATAAAACTTTTTAAGCTCGGTTTGCATTAAATCAAAGAACGTAGGTACTAATGTTGAGGTTATTTTAAAAGTAATTACTGGTAAGTTTACGGCTTAATTTATTTATTACTTAGTAGCTTCTGCTACTAAGTAGCAAAATCTTACTATTATAAATTAAATGTTATTACTAAATTATTAATACTAGCTGTTACCCGCGACTTTTTCCGCGGCAATTTTGAAATTTGGCACCAAAAGATAAAGGAAAAAAGAGAAAATTATCGTTACACGATGGTCCTTACAGTTATTAATGTAGTAAACAACGGTTATTTCAATATTACAAACATACGCTCCAATTTTATTTATTTGTATAGATGATGTATTTGTAGCTGCGCTTCGTCCGCGTGTTAATTAGTTTATTATTTTTACTCATGGTTTTTTCTAAAATAAAAGAATTTTTCTACAATAAACGTAGCCTAAGTTACTCCTTATTACATAAGCTACCTGCCAATAAAAGTTCCGTCAAAATTGGTCCAACCATTTCGGAGATTAGCCGGAACAAACAGACAGACAGACAAAAATTGTAAAAAATGCTATTTTGGTGTGTGTACCGTATATATTCATATTTATGTAGTAAACAACGGTTATTTCAATATTACAAACAGACACTCCAATTTCATTTATTTGTATAGATGTAAGGATTATAGTTGGTTGATTGGTTGGTTTTGCTTTATTTCTCTTAAAATGTCTTAAAAACTAATTACATAGCCCCACAAAACTGCTTGCGCAGTTTAACTGTGAGATCATTGAGTCTATATTACAACATTTGTATAGATAAGACACATCTAAATATCTTTATGTATTTAGAAATAATAATTAACTATATTACTACAATATTTTCTAAATCTGCTGTGTGGTGACGGCGCGCGAATATCAGATAGAATATCATCATCCCATCTCATCCCATGTCGACCCGAGGGAATATCTACTAGAGGATGGGCAGCAGCGACTCTCTGAATACTATGACCATCATACTGCGATTGCCAACCCACCCGCCAAGTGCGGAGATTACGGCATAAAAAAAGTTGCTGAACAAATCCAGCAGTGGACTTTTTACAGCTGTTATGATGATATTACTACTAACGTTCTGACTATTATCAGGAACTTTTTTAAAGTCTACGTGAGTAAGAATCTTTTTTTTTGTTATTTATCTGCATGCGACTTTGTCTGTTTTGACTGAAGGTTAAGATAAGTTATTATTATTTTAAAATATAATTATATTAAGGAAATCTCTTGCGTAAAATTATTATACAAAATTTTTGGGAAATGTTTTGTAATTTGTGTCTTTTTGAGTACTCCAACGATGCAGCGATGGTTAATCCCATAGAAATTTTTGATCAGTATTAGAAACAGGATCGACTGGCATCAAAAAATGTTTTTGTGTAAAATGGCAAATTTCTTGCTATCTGTATTTTTTTTTTTTGAAAATCTGTGAATGGGGATCAAAATTCTATAAAAAGTATGAAAAGTCTCCAAAGACTATTTTCGTATAGCTGCAACGGATAAGGTAATTCCTTTTACTGCCCCGCTGAAAGTTTCCATCCTGTATACTGTATAAAATAGTCGTGTGTGTTCCGGCCTAGAAAGAGTAGCAGGACCACCCCATACCATCCCGTGGGTGTCGTCAAAGGCGACTAAGGGATACACAATCGGGTAGCAGAGCCACCTGTGTACTAAAACTACCACTAAAATACAGTCGCCAACTGGCATGCCAAGTGCGGTAACTACGGCAAACCGCTTTAAATAGAAACCGGTATATCAGTGGACAATATCAGGCTGAAGATGATATTATTATATTACAAAACTAGCTGTGCCCCGCGGTTTTACTCGCGTTAAATTTTATAACTTATCACAGCTCCTCCCCCGTAGGGGATAGCGTGATAATATGTTGCCTATATGTTGTTGTTCCTCTTAGTAATATTCATGCAAAATTTGAAGTAAATCCATGCATTACTTTTTGAGTTTAGCCCGGACATACATACTGACAAACAGACAAAAATTCTAAAAACTATATTTTTGGGTTTGATATCGATTGTAGATCACGCCCTAAGTATCGTTTTAAAAAATATTCAATGTACAGTTTTGACTTTCCTACGATTTTATTATATGTACAGATTTTTTTCGTGACACATATATTTGTGCGACAGAAAGGTTCTCGAGGGGCGACCACGAACCGGAAGACGCAGCGTGGGCAGGCCCCCTACAAGGTGGACCGACGATCTTGTGCGGGTCGCTGGAAGCCGCTGGATGCGGGCAGCGCAGCACCGGCTATTGTGGAGATCCTTGGGGGAGGCCTTTGTCCAGCAGTAGACGTCTTTCGGCTGACATGATGAGGATGATGATATTTGTGCTGGGCCGAAACTACGACCTCTGGTCACTAACCGATAGACCAACATACATATACTTAAAATGTGATAGTGCTAGTCGCCGATCAGATCATGAGAGTGATGGAATAGAAAGTGCCCCTGTGTTTTCGCACACACTTGTGCCCTATAATATGTGCATTTGTAGGGTTCCGTAGCCAAATGGCAAAAAACCGAACCCTTATAGATTCGTCATGTCTGTCTGTCTGTCTGTCTGTCCGTCCGTATCATTTTTTTCCGAAACTATAAGAAATGTACTGTTGAAACTTGGTAAGTAGATGTATTCTGTAAACCGCATTAAGATTTTTACACAAAAATAGAAAAATAATAATAATTTTAGGGGTTCCCCATACAGAGAACTGAAACTCAATTTTTTCATCGTAGCCAGCATGTGAGGTATCTATGGATAGGTCTTCAAAAATGATATAAAATATATATAAAATAAAGATAAAAATTCCTAAATATCATTTTTTTCTAAACTGAATAGTTTGCGCGAGAGACACTTCCAAAGTGGAAAAATGAGTCCCCCCCCCCCCTGTAACTTCTAAAATAAGAGAATGATAAAACTAAAAAAATATATGAGGTACATTACCATGTAAACTAACAATGAAAATTGGTTTGAACGAGACCTACTTAGTAGTTTTTTTTAATACGTCATAAACCGTAAACCGCAATTTACCTTTCATTTAATCAACTAAAATACTTGCTGCTACGGAACCCTTCATGTGCGAGGCCGACTAGAACTTGGCACGTGTGGCGCAGCGGCTTAACCAGTCACCTCGTCGCTTCGTGTCCCAGGTCCTATTCCCGCGCCGGACGACTATTTGTGTGATCGACAAATAGTTGTCCCGAGTCTGGATGTAATTTTTGTCCGTCTGTTATATGTTTGTAAAGTAATCCGCGACATAGGGATTAGATTACATATGCGGGCGTTGTCTTAAAAAAAAAATGGCTTATCTCCATTGAGATTGGCCGCCGTGGTCGAATTTCGGCCGGGAGGACATTATTATTATTACTATGTGATAGAACTAAAACAACTTGAAGGTTTACCTCAAACACTTGCTATATAAAACTAATTGCATTCAATTACTGTAAGCCTTTAGATAGAATAGCTACGTATTTATTCTTCTAAGTGCTCTCTAATAATGTTTGTATCTACATTACAATTAATTCCCTAGCCCTAGTTACTGAAGTAGGAATATCGATCTTCAAGGGGTTGACGTGAAAAGGAACTCTTTGTTATATGATTTATCGGAACGACTTTCGGTAATCTGGGTTCATTTCAGGTCAATGTAAGATTTAGATGGATTTACTTTAGAATATTTAGTTGTAGATTGGAAAAACCGGCCAAGTGCGAGTCGGACTCGCCCATGAAGGGTTCCGTAACAGCACGTATTTGAGATGATTGAATAAAAGGTAAATTGCGGTTTTAGATTTATGAGGTTAAAAAAAAAACTACTTACTAGATCCCGTTCAAACCAATTTTCAGTGGAAGTTTGCATGGTAATGTATGTTCATCATATATTTTTTGTCGTTTTATCATTCTCTTATTTTAGTAGTTACAGGGGGTGGGGGACACTCATTTGACCACTTTGGAAGTGTCTTTCGCACAAACTATTCTAAGTTTAGAAAAATAAATATATTAGAAACCTCAATATCATTTTTGAAGACCTATTCATAGAAACCCCACATGTATGGGTTCGATAAAAAAAATGTTTGAGTTCCTTTCAGTTCTATGTATGGGAACGCAAAATTTTTTTTTTCTATTTTTGTGTAAATCTAAATGCGGTTCACAGAATACATCTTCCATGTTTCAATAGTACAGCTCTTATAGATTCGGAAAAAAATGGCTGTGACATACAGACGGACAGACAATAAGAAGAATCTATAAGGGTTCCGTTTTTTGCCAACCCTAAAAAAGTAGTAATATTTTTTTTTTATTGCGAAATGGGTTTGCTCTTACATGCTATATTATTAGTAACCAGTTATACTTCCATGCTATATTAGTATTGTTAGTACTAATTTATTAAACTAATTAGCACCTATAACCGTCTCCACCCAGTGTCTCTGGATGGTACAGTCGGGTCTACTAGCAATATTAATAATAATATCTAGGGACAATGTCACACAAATCATACTAGGCCCAAACTATGCAAAGCTTGTACTATGGGTACCTGGCGACGGTATACATACTTATATAAACAGATAAATACATAAATACAAAGAAAACATCCATGACTCAGAAACAAATATTCGTGCTCATCACACAAATATTTGCACTTACCGGGATTCGAACCCAGGACCACCAGCTTCGTAGGCAGGAGCACTACCAACTAGGCTATGGTGACCGTCAAATCATTTTCAGGATGCTGTTCCGAGTGACATGTAGGCGCTGCAGTAGAGAAGCTGCTTTCTTACGCATGATAGCGTAAAAGCCATCCGTGCGAACTTCAGCAAACATGCCCGTTGCACTACAACGCCATGGCAGTCGTAACAACTTCCTGAAGGCGTTGTTGTATTGTACACGCAGGACATTGTAGGTTCGGCTCGTATATGACACCCATAGACCACTCGAGTAGAAGGACTGACCGAATTATATGACCCTGGAAACACTTCGTTTGGGAGGGTGTTCCACAGCTTAGCCGTGCATATGATGAAAGAGAAAGTAAAGCGCTTCATACGGCATAATGGGATGTCAACAAAATAGCGATGGAGAGCTCCAACGCCTTGTAGTCCGTTTAAAAAAAAGGGGAAGGAGGGACAAGTTCACGGAGGTCTTGAGCGCATTCTCCATGAAACAGCCTCTGGAAAACCGATAAGCTTGCAATCTGACGACGATGATTCAAGTTTTGCATCTTTTTACTTGGTCTCTATCATATCTCATAGTTCACAAAACGTTGCTGTCCGTTTTTTGGTAGGTGTTCCCTCGCGACGATTTCTGTACCCCCACGGGATGAAATGGGGTGATGCTATTCTTTGCCATCACCACACAACTTCGTAACCTTAATTTACGTGTATGATATCAATTTCGGGTTAAGGTTATTACCAACCTTCGGGGTTGCGGCGGCAGTGTGAGCAGTGTCCTCTACTGTCGCCACGTACAAGCGGCTCCGGTATGACAGCGATCTGTTTGTGGCGCAGTCGCTATGCCGTACTGGCAGGAGTCGGCAATAGGGGAGGGCAATCCAAAGGAGCCGTCCCAGGGTACGTGTCGCGACCATATGGGACATGGCGCAAAAGGGGGGTACCGGAGCAGCATACCCGCGTTCCCGGGACTCCCCCATCAGGCGCCAAGAGAAGTCCACGGCAGGTAGGTTTAGTCGGTGCAAGTCCAACATACCCGCAGACACTTTTTGCGGGTGGCATGTGAAGGCATTCCCCCCGCCTGATCAAAAAAAAAAAGTTATTACCAACCTGGCGACGTTGTGAGTATCTTGTCATGATCTTTCAGCACAGAGATCTTCAACCGTTATTGAAAACGGCAGAGAAACTATAATATTTTTGTTGAGTATCGAACGCTTGTTATTTTTACCCGTCTTTTGAGCGGCTTGAAACTCGTGTAGTAGTATAATCACCGGCGCGAAATGCGGGTAGTTGTAGATCAAGTTGAAAAGTTGTAGTGAAAATTCTACTATATAAAAATAAGTCGGGTTTTCCTTCCTGACGCTATAACTCCAGAACGCACGAACCTATTTCCACGGTTTTGCATTCGTTGGAAAGGTCTCGGGCTGCGTGAGGTTTATAGCAAAGAAAATTTATAAAATTTAACGCGAGTAACACCGCGGGGCACAGCTAGTCTTCTACTATATAAAAATAAGTCGGGTTTTCCTTCCTGACGCTATAACTCCAGAACGCACGAACCAATTTCCACGGTTTTGCATTCGTTAGAAAGGTCTCGGGCTCTGTGAGGTTTATAGCAAAGAAAATTTATAAAATATAACGCGGGTAACACCGCGGGGCACGGCTAGTTCTTATACATATAACATTATTATATATATTATTACTTATATAGATAATTACACCGACTCAAGACAAACAGACATGTTCATGCACACAAATATTTGTCCTGGGTGGGAATCAAACCCACGAACTGCGGCATAAAAGGCAAGCATTTACCAACCACCCCAATCGCACCGTCTATATAAAATTTCAATACAGAGAGAATATCTGCTATCAATTTTTATTCCGTTTTTACCGACAACAATATAGACAAATAGCAACAATGTAAAAATTATTCATTGCACGCAATAAATTAATAATAATAATATCCTAGGACATTATTCACACAAGGCATCAGATCTCAAACTAACCAGAGCTTGTACTATGGAAACCAGATAACTGATATATTACATATTTCTACTTTTCTTTCCTAAATACATACTTATATAGATAACTAGATGTGCCCCGCGGTTTAACCCACACAATTATCACAGCTCCTCCCCCGTAGGTGAAAGTGTGATAATATGTAGCTTATATGTTGACCCGACCTCTTAGTTATATTCACGCACTATTTGAAGTAATTCCATGGAGTACTTTTTGAGTTTAGCCCGGACATACATGCAGACAAAGAGACAAACATTCTAAAAACTATATTTTTGGCTTCGATATCTATTGTAGATCACGCCGCAAGTAACCTTTTAAAAAATATTCAACGTACAGCTTTGACTTTCCTACGATATTATTACAATTACTAGCTGTGCCCTGCGGTTTAACCCGCGTCAAACTTTATAAATTATCACAGCTCCTCCCCCGTAGGTGATAGCGTGATAATATGTAGCCTATATGTTGACCCGACCTCTTAGTAATATTCATGCAAAATTTCAAGTAAATCCATGCAGTACTTTTTGAGTTTAGGCCGGACAGATACAGACAAATAGACAAAAATACTAAAAACTATATTTTTGGCTTCGATGTCGAATGAAGAACACGCCGCAAGTAACCTTTTAAAAAATATTCAACGAACAGTTTTTACTTTCCTACGATTTTATTATATGTAATATAGATTACACCCAGACTCAGATATAAAATTTCAATCCACAGAGAATATCTGGTATCAATTTTTATTCCGTTGTTACCAACAACAATATAGTCACATAGCAACAATGTTAAAATTATTCATTGCACGCAATAAATTCGTTAAAAATTGCTAAAACACGCCGCTAGCCGGAACAATAACAAGTTTGAACAGCATCCATGTACTGGGTGTCCATTACTCTGGCAATCCAGCTGCGGCCAAATTTAATCCGTTTAACTGCATAACGCTAGCGAAGTTATCTCCCTGTGTATGAGTGTAAAATCAGCCCAGTTTAATGAGTCCAAAATAACGTGACACTGTGGTCCGTATTATTTGGATACAACGTATTCTCAATTTGTTGCTGTTATAATTTATATTTTTGCATGTTATCTGTGTTTATTGTGAGATGATAAAGCGAGACTACAGTTTTTAGGGTTCCGTAGCCAAATGGCAAAAAACGGAACCCTTATAGATTCGTCATGTCTGTCTGTCTGTCTGTCCATCCGTATGTCACAGCCACGTTTTTCCGAAACTATAAGAGCTGTACAGCTGAAACTTGGTAAGTAGGTGTATTCTGTGAACCGCATTAAGATTTTTACACAAAAATAGAAAAAAAACAATAATTTTGGGGGGTCGCCATACATAGAACTGAAACTCAATTTTTTTTTTCATCGTACCTATACATGTGGTGTGTCTATGGATAGGTCTTCAAAAATCATATTAAGGTTCCTAATATCATTTTTGTCTTAACTGAATAGTTTGCGCGAGAGACACTTCCAAAGTGGTAAAATTAGTGTCCCCCCCCCCCCCCTGTAACTTCTAAAATAAGAAAATGATAAAACTAAAAAAAATATATGATGTAAATTACCATAAAAACTAACAACGAAAGTTGGTTTGAACGAGATCTAGCAAGTAGTTTTTTTTAAAACTTTATAAACCGCAATTTGCTTTCATTTAATCAACTGAAATACTTGCTGCTACGGAACCCTTCATGTACGAGTCCAACTCGCACTTGCACTTGCAGTGAAGAGCCGTGTGGTTTCCGGTCTTAAAAGAATAATACGGCCACCCCATCTCGTGGGTGTCTTAAAATGCGACTAAGGACCTGGTTATTGGGCAGCAGAGCCTCCTGTTTACTAGCTACCACCTAACTGCGGTAACTCGCATGCCAAGCGCGGTGACTACGGAAAACCCCTCCGAATGACAACATTATAGTAATATTTGGGGGAGGCCTATGTCAAAATCAAAATCAAAAATTTTGATTTTATTCCGTAAATATTTTACATTTATGTGGAATCGTCATATTTTTTTACCCTACCGTGCAGTGCATGACGTGGCAGCTACTGAGAAACACTACCAGAAAACTCAGTAGGAATCCTTTTTTAAAATAAAATATAATGTGTGTTGACTCAGAACAACTCAATCCCAAGCACTTTTATCACTTAAATAATCAGAAATTTTGTAATAATAATAAATCATTTAATTCAGACACAGTCCATATTATTTGTTAGTAATACATCTTAATAACTAGTGTTAGTAATAATAATTTAAGTATAATGTGGGTGGAGGGCACAAGCTCAAACCAAGCCCAGAACACGACCACCTGTAGAGTGTAGGGATGTCCAGTGCCGGAACATCGGCGAGTCCCAGCGTCCACCCAACACACTCAGGATGCTATTCGAACTGGATCGCATGCGTTGCATCATGGAGGCACATCGTTTCCTTATGATGGCATGAAACCCATCTACGCTCTTTTCTGCAAACATGGCAGAGGCACTGCAATAGCGCGGCAGTCCGAACATCACCCTAATTGCGTTGTTATATTGTACTCGCAGAGCGCTATATGTGCGCTGGGTGTACTTCGTCCACAGGCTGCATGTGTAAAATGATTGGCAATAAGCTTTAAACAAAGTTACTTTGACCTGTTCCGTACCCCATGCAAACCTGCGAGCCAGCATATTACAGCGCACAGAAAGCGCTCTGCGTTCTCGTTCGACATCTAAATTGTCACTCAGATCTTCCGAAACCCAGTGACCCAGATACTTAAAACGATCTACTTTGTTTAGGCAGGCACCGCCAAGATACAAAGGAGGGATTTTGGAGTATGATTTATTACCCGCCTGAAACACCATCACCTCACTCTTTTTTGTGTTATATCTGAGTCCATGGGCTTGTACATATTCCTCACATATAAGAAGTAGCTTACGCATGGCATTAATCGATGGTGTTAATAAAACTGCATCATCAGCATAATTGATGTTATTCATACATACTCCTTCCAGATGACATCCTATGCTAGTGCTACTGAGAATGCCTATTAGCTTATTAATGTACAAATTGAAGAGTCGAGGAGAGGTTAACCCCCCCTGCCTCACTCCGCACTCCAACCTGTACATCTCAGAATGGCATCCATCCCATTTTACGGCATTTTTTTGATTTAAATACCAATTTCTCATGATTGACACGATGTCAGACGGTACAGTCGTTTCAGTTTTCAGTTTTTGCCATAATATATCATAAGATACCAGGTCGAACGCTTTTGATAGGTCTAAATAACAGGCATAGACAGGCGTATTCCTGGTTGTATAATACTGTACAGTCTGCTTGAGACATATGATAGCACTTTCAGTCGAAAGGCCCGGTCTAAATCCAAACTGCGAGTCATGAAGTTCAATGTGCATATCAAGGTGTTTGTCAAGCAGACTGTCCAGTACTTTAGCAATTACAGTAGCCAGCGAGATAGGCCTGTAGTTTGCCAGGTCTGAAATATCTCCCGTTTTATTTTTTATGACCGGTAAAACCACCGTATACATAAGATCGTCCGGTAGATAACAATGACTCATAAATAAGCTAAAACACATGGCAAGAACTCTACTCAGATGGAATCCAGCATATTTTAAATGCTCAGTGCTGAGTCCATCATGACCAGTGGCCTTACCTAGCGCCATTTTCTGTATAATGGAAGTTACTTCCTTAGCCGTAAATTTAACATCGACTTCCCCTGTGGGGATTTCTTCACCAAACACATGTTTAGGGGAAGATATATCATTATGTGGCGATTTTACATTAAAATGCTCCTGAAACAGGTTTGCTATAGCTCGCGGCTCACTCACGCCAGCAACGCTCACCGGAAGGCTAGGTTTAGGGTTTAATTTATTGGTCTTTTTCCAAAATTTATCAAATCTTTTCTTTGAGTGAAGCTGTGCAATAATATCTAATTTAATTTGTTTTTCGTTGTCTTGACAAAATTTTACTCGCGATTTAAACAAGCGTCTTGTTTCACACATGTTATAATAAACTAAACCATTTCTTGGCTTGCCGTATAGTAACCAATTTTGATATGACATTCGCGCTACCCTGTGAGCATCGCTGACGTGTTTGTTCCACCCTGGTATATATTTATGTTTCCTCACCGTAGAACCCACATAGCTGAAGATAGCAGCTTTACTGAGTATGTGCACAACATTATCATACATTTGTTTTAAGATGTGCCTGTGATTTTTATTAGAGCAAAACTTATCAGCGCAACTTGTAAATTCCACGGGAAAAGAAATATTCCTCAGTTTTGAGTGACAAAATTCTGAGTACTTCTTAGTCTGTTCACTGTCTCTTTCGCCCCATATGATTTTATTGCACTCGGCATTAACAGTATTTATTTTCGGTCCTAATAACGTGATATTACACTCAATTAACGAGGGATAGTGATCAGACCAATAAGTATCATATAAAACACACGAATTACGCACTGTATGTCTCGCAGCATTCGTTGTCACGCAGTGATCGAGCCAGCGCAGGCTACCGTGAGCATCGCTCACAAAGGTATAAGTATCTACGGGTAACATTTCCATATCTACGCACACCCATGACTGTTCCATACAAAAATGTATTAGTTCATTTGAAAACAACTCACCGGGGTGGGCATTAAAGTCCCCAAGTATAAAAACAGACTCGACTTCACTGTTTTCAATTAATGCATTTATTTCACTGAGACATTCTGTGAAATCAATCAGGTTATCAGCACTCGCGGTCGGCATGTACACTGATATGACTATAAAGGGTCTGTCATTATGCACTATTTTAATAGCAGCGAGACGCACACTGACACACGACAACACAGTAACGCACTGGAATGTAGATTTCCTCCAGAGTAGGGCCACACCACCATAAGGCCTACCCCTTAGCACTCCAACTGATGTATCCACGGCAGAGGTGCCCGTGAATGTAAATCCTTCGTCGATGGTCCCCAGGTAAGGTATATCATGTGGCAGCAGCCATGTTTCCTGGAGGGCTATAATATCCGCTAGCTTGCAGAGTTTTCTTATACATTCTGTAGATCTAACTACGTTCTTACAATTGAAACTAACAAGGTTCATTGATGTACAATCCATTTATAATTGTTTAATATGTCCATCCTCGTTTGTTGTAGGTTCCTTAACTTGTCGAAAGTTAATAAATCGACGAAATGAAACCCCCTCTGGCCAGAAAGAGTCATTTAAAAATGTTTGAATGCTTTGTTGTGGTACAAATATTTTAAAAGCATTATAACTTTTATTCTCCTTCATGTTCCATTTTAACAAACTTACATGCAATTGAGTTTTATCACATATATAATTTTTAATGTCCGACTCACTCGTCTCCTTTGAAACATTGTAAATATAAATAGGAATATTAAAAGTCGCAGCTTTAAAGTTAAAATCTGATTTTACAACAGCTTTGCCAGTATTTCCAGTGAAGCGATTTCTTAATTTCTTTCTTTGTATGAACTTCCAGTCTTCAGACACATCCCTCGTTTTCCATTCACCACCTTGTATGGTTATATTGGCAAAAGATGTTTGCTGTTTAGTAAACACGTCGGACGAGTTCTCAGCGGTAATATGCCCTGCTACACAATTTGGCTTTAATAATTCTTTTAAACTTATTCGTAGACAATTCTCTAATATCATTGGGAAGTTTGTTATAGAATCTTATACATTGCCCGATAAAAGAGTTACTAATGTGATGATGAGCGCACTGAAGAACATTTTTGGTAAACGCGCCGATTTGCTACAAGGTTTGGTTGAATAGATTTTTCCAATTTCGATCGGCATCGGAAATGATTAAGTTGCTTCAAATTAACTGGCTGTTTACAAAGATTTTCGCCATCGAAAGTGTTGTATTATGTTACGCCGTAGTTGTGAGCTAGGTGCTGGACCATAGTTGAAGGTAGACAGAACCGTTGTAGAGCATCTTGTCTATATAGTAAGTATCAATATTATTTTTGCTGTATAATAATAATATCTAGGGACAATTTCACACAGGTCATCCTAGCCCCAAACTAAGCAAAGCTTGTACTATGGGTACCAGGTGACGATATACATACTTACATACAGATAAATACTTAAATACATAGAAAACATCCATAACTCAGAAACAAATATTCGTGTTCATCACACAAATATTTGCACTTACCGGGATTCGAACCCAGGACCACCAGCTTCGTAGGCAGGAGCACTACTAACTAGGCTAGGGTGACCGTAAATAGTAGTAGTAAGTGTAAATATCTCAAATCAAGTCACCTTTATACGTAAGTGAGTAGAGAGAGGAGGGTGGCGGGGGGAGGAGGCTACCCCCCTTTACCATCCCCACCCCGCGGAACCCCATGGGCATGGATCCATGGTTAAATTTTAATTTTTATAGCATTATTCGCAATGCAAAGCATTTATCTAATCTCAAAAACGGGAAGTCATAAATTTAATCGTCCAGCGGGTCTCGAACCTGCACCATCTACAAATCCGGAGTAGGCGCTCTGCGTTAAGCTACGAACGATTCCTTGGGAAGGGTGTTAGCAAGGGAATCCTAAATTTGTACTGCCAGCGTGTATCGTTCGTAGCTTAACGCAGAGCGCCTACCCCGGATTTGTAGATGGTACAGGTGCATGGTTAAAGTTTTGAGGTTAGAATAAAAATTTCCCTAAATGTGCTTCAATTTATGGGGCTTCCTGCCCCATAAAGAGGAAGAGAGAGGTCCAGTACACGAGCGAACGCTTTATGTGCTCTTCGATGCACGAGTGTTACCGCCAAATCCCAGACTTCTTTCTTCTTGAGCCAGTACTGAGAAATTTTGTTAGCAGAAAATTCTCAAAATATTGATAATAATATCTCGGGACAGTGTCACACAGATCATCCTAGCCCCAAACTAAGCAAAGCTTGTACTATGGGTACCAGGCGACGATATACATACTTATATAGATAGATAATCAATTCGATTATGACAAAACGTTCCTATCTTATAATAAAATAAATAAAAGTAACGTAGTGACATCTGAAATAAAATCTGACATCAAAAGAATAAACACACGAAATCAATGTACTCAAACGGAAATCCCGCTGCAAAACATGTTTAATAAAAGAACAGGACATGAAAATTTAAACTTACTCGACAATAATGATCAAATAGATAACTCTAATCTTTTTCGTATCTAAAAGTAACAATTATGTCATATTTCACCAAAATATTGCAGGTGCCATAAATAAATCTGACGAAATTGAAATAGCATTAAATATCCTACATGATAAATGAATTATTGTTGATTGTATCTGCTTAACAGAAACTTTTATTAAAGCTGGAGAAGACGTAAATTTGATTATAAAATCATTCGAAGTAGCAAATAGTTACTGTAGATTAAATCAAAGACGAGGCGGGGTCTGTATATTAATTAAACAAGGCATTGTATATGAAAACATAGATTGGCTGGAAAACATAGCTATAGAAAAAGACTTTGAGATTTGTGGTATAAAAATAAATAAATATAAAATTAACGTATTTTGTGTGTATAGAACTCCAAACTCTGACCTCAATGTGTTCTTTAGAAAACTGCAAATAGTACTAGATAGAATACAAAGGAATGATATATATAAAAGTATTATCTGTGGTGATTTTAATATAGATGTGCTACAAAACAACAAATATAAACAAGAGTTTTTAAATATTTTATATAATTACCACTTCAATTTACACATTAAAGTGGCAACAAGACAAAATACATGTATTGATAACATACTAAGTGACATAAAAGAGGCACAGGGTGAAGTACATAAACTGGGGCTTTCGGATCATAATACGGGTCAAACTTTAGAGATTAACTTAAAACGTGATGACATCAAAAATAGGCAATGGTTTGTACATAAAAGTGACATGTCTAAAGAAAATAGAGATAAATTTCAATATTGTCTCAAAACTTTTTCATTTTCTGAAATCTACCAAGAAACTGACGTAAATAAAGCCTTTTATTTATTCCACAATGAGCTATGTCTCTTTTTCAATTTATGTTTTTAGTCGCGCATAGTGGTGGACGTGTACGTTAACAATATTTAATTAATACTTATTCTGAATATATTGACCTCCTTTTATGTCGGACATTGCAGTGTAATGTATTTTGTACTGACGATCTTAAATATGTACTCACAGTGAAGTAACAGCGTAATAATTAAACCAAAAAAATGACTAGTCCCTTCAGTGGTCTCGTGCATCCTGCGGGCTCACCATATCCAGCGCCGTTGCAACCTACACCTTCAGACTCTGACAGTGGGGCTTTGCACATTCTCTATACGTCTGAGATCCAAAAATGGTTGACTAACATCAACTGTAATTTAAATGAAGTCTGCACCATCATCACTGAAGGTAAGCTCAACTCAGAGCAAAAACTACGTATAACTAACCTGTGCCGTAAAGTCGAACATGGTAGTTCACAAATGGCTGTCATGTACCAGTCCTTGAAACAGAAAGCCATTCAAGCATTTAACCGGGTGGACGAACTAAAAGATGAGCGGGAACTAAAAGACCAATTATCCGGATTGAGACAAACCATCAAGGAATCATCAGGGACTACGTCTTTTGCCGATATGGTAAAGAGGGGTTCTAATCATTTTGTTAAGCCCAGCCAAATGAATTCCGTGGCTATTTACCCCAACAACTCAAGCAAGTCTACGTCAAGTGAGGATACCAAATCCATGATCCAAAAAATTATTCGGCCAGAGCAAATGAAGCTCCAAGTGCGTGGACTACGTAAAACGATTAATGGCGGAGTCATCATTAACACCGAGACCAAGGAAGACGCAGAAAAATTAAAAGTCGCTGTGTAACAATCGTCGTCCGGGCTTACAGCTGGTGATCCCTACAAGCGCAAACCTCGAATTGTTATTGTCGGAGTGCCCACATCGCTAACAGAAAAGGAGTTATTTCGGTGTATCTACGAACAGAACGTCACCGAAAAGATACCATCCTTAACTTTTGAAGAGTTCTTGTCCTCGACGAAACTAAGCCACAAGTCTGGTAAGAAAGATGTCACAACATGCAATTTTATTATCGAGGTCACAGCTAATATCCGCAAAGCCCTAATTTCGCAATCTAGAATCTTCATAAACTGGACCTCTTGCCCAGTTCGTGATTTTACACTTGTAACGAGGTGCTACAAATGCCAGCTATACGGGCACGCAGCCAAATTCTGTAAGGACACCGTTTCCATGTGCGGACATTGTGGCGAATCAGGGCATTCAATGGCAGAATGCACAAAGAAAGGTGATGCCCCAAGATGTGCTACATGCCTCCCACGGGATGAAATGGGGTGATGCTATTCTTTGCCATCACCACACAACTTCGTAACCTTAATTTACGTGTATGATATCAATTTCGGGTTAAGGTTATTACCAACCTTCGGGGCTGCGGCGGCAGTGTGAGCAGTGTCCTCTACTGTCGCCACGTACAAGCGGCTCCGGTATGACAGCGATCTGTTTGTGGCGCAGTCGCTGTGCCGTACTGGCAGGAGTCGGCAATAGGGGAGGGCAATCCAAAGGAGCCGTCCCAGGGTACGTGTCGCGACCATATGGGACATGGCGCAAAAGGGGGGTACCGGAGCAGCATACCCGCGTTCCCGGGACTCCCCCATCAGGCGCCAAGAGAAGTCCACGGCAGGTAGGTTTAGTCGGTGCAAGTCCAACATACCCGCAGACACTTTTTGCGGGTGGCATGTGAAGGCATTCCCCCCGCCTGATCAAAAAAAAAAAGTTATTACCAACCTGGCGACGTTGTGAGTATCTTGTCATGATCTTTCAGCACAGAGATCTTCAACCGTTATTGAAAACGGCAGAGAAACTATAATATTTTTGTTGAGTATCGAACGCTTGTTATTTTTACCCGTCTTTTGAGCGGCTTGAAACTCGTGTAGTAGTATAATCACCGGCGCGAAATGCGGGTAGTTGTAGATCAAGTTGAAAAGTTGTAGTGAAAATTCTACTATATAAAAATAAGTCGGGTTTTCCTTCCTGACGCTATAACTCCAGAACGCACGAACCTATTTCCACGGTTTTGCATTCGTTGGAAAGGTCTCGGGCTGCGTGAGGTTTATAGCAAAGAAAATTTATAAAATTTAACGCGAGTAACACCGCGGGGCACAGCTAGTCTTCTACTATATAAAAATAAGTCGGGTTTTCCTTCCTGACGCTATAACTCCAGAACGCACGAACCAATTTCCACGGTTTTGCATTCGTTAGAAAGGTCTCGGGCTCTGTGAGGTTTATAGCAAAGAAAATTTATAAAATATAACGCGGGTAACACCGCGGGGCACGGCTAGTTCTTATACATATAACATTATTATATATATTATTACTTATATAGATAATTACACCGACTCAAGACAAACAGACATGTTCATGCACACAAATATTTGTCCTGGGTGGGAATCAAACCCACGAACTGCGGCATAAAAGGCAAGCATTTACCAACCACCCCAATCGCACCGTCTATATAAAATTTCAATACAGAGAGAATATCTGCTATCAATTTTTATTCCGTTTTTACCGACAACAATATAGACAAATAGCAACAATGTAAAAATTATTCATTGCACGCAATAAATTAATAATAATAATATCCTAGGACATTATTCACACAAGGCATCAGATCTCAAACTAACCAGAGCTTGTACTATGGAAACCAGATAACTGATATATTACATATTTCTACTTTTCTTTCCTAAATACATACTTATATAGATAACTAGATGTGCCCCGCGGTTTAACCCACACAATTATCACAGCTCCTCCCCCGTAGGTGAAAGTGTGATAATATGTAGCTTATATGTTGACCCGACCTCTTAGTTATATTCACGCACTATTTGAAGTAATTCCATGGAGTACTTTTTGAGTTTAGCCCGGACATACATGCAGACAAAGAGACAAACATTCTAAAAACTATATTTTTGGCTTCGATATCTATTGTAGATCACGCCGCAAGTAACCTTTTAAAAAATATTCAACGTACAGCTTTGACTTTCCTACGATATTATTACAATTACTAGCTGTGCCCTGCGGTTTAACCCGCGTCAAACTTTATAAATTATCAAAGCTCCTCCCCCGTAGGTGATAGCGTGATAATATGTAGCCTATATGTTGACCCGACCTCTTAGTAATATTCATGCAAAATTTCAAGTAAATCCATGCAGTACTTTTTGAGTTTAGGCCGGACAGATACAGACAAATAGACAAAAATACTAAAAACTATATTTTTGGCTTCGATGTCGAATGAAGAACACGCCGCAAGTAACCTTTTAAAAAATATTCAACGAACAGTTTTTACTTTCCTACGATTTTATTATATGTAATATAGATTACACCCAGACTCAGATATAAAATTTCAATCCACAGAGAATATCTGGTATCAATTTTTATTCCGTTGTTACCAACAACAATATAGTCACATAGCAACAATGTTAAAATTATTCATTGCACGCAATAAATTCGTTAAAAATTGCTAAAACACGCCGCTAGCCGGAACAATAACAAGTTTGAACAGCATCCATGTACTGGGTGTCCATTACTCTGGCAATCCAGCTGCGGCCAAATTTAATCCGTTTAACTGCATAACGCTAGCGAAGTTATCTCCCTGTGTATGAGTGTAAAATCAGCCCAGTTTAATGAGTCCAAAATAACGTGACACTGTGGTCCGTGTTATTTGGATACAACGTATTCTCAATTTGTTGCTGTTATAATTTATATTATTGCACGTTATCTGTGTGTGAGATGATAAAGCGAGACTACAGTTTTTAGGGTTCCGTAGCCAAATGGCAAAAAACGGAACCCTTATAGATTCGTCATGTCTGTCTGTCTGTCCGTCCGTATGTCACAGCCACTTTTTTCCGAAACTATAAGAGCTGTACTGCTGAAACTTGGTAAGTAGGTGTATTCTGTGAACCGCATTAAGATTTTTACACAAAAATAGTAAAAAAAAACAATAATTTTGGGGGGTCGCCATACTGATAACTAAAACTCAAATTTAAATTCGTAGCTATACATGTGGTGTGTCTATGGATAGGTGTTCAAAAATCATACTAAGGTTCCTAATATCATTTTTGTCCTAACTGAATAGTTTGCGCGAGAGACACTTCCAAAGTGGTAAAATGAGTGCCCCCCCCCCTGTAACTTCTAAAATAAAAGAATGATAAAACTAAAAAAATATATGATGTGCATTACCATAGAAACTAACAACGAAAGTTGGTTTGAACGAGATCTAGCAAGTAGTTTTTTTTTAATACGTTATAAACCGCAATTTGCTTTAATTTAATCAACTGAAATACTTGCTGCTACGGAACCCTTCATGTACGAGTCCAACTCGCACTTGGCCGGTTTTTATTTCTTGCATTGAAGAGCCGTGTGGTTTCCGGGCTAAAAAGAATAATACGGCCACCTCATACCATCTTGTGGGTGTCTTAAAATGCGACTAAGGACCTGGTTTTCGGGCAGCAGAGCCTCCTGTTTACTAGCTACCACCTAACTGCGGTAACTCGCATGCCAAGCGCGGTGACTACGGAAAACACCTCCGAATGAAAACATTATAGTAATATTTGGGGGAGGCCTATGTCTAGCAGTAGTGTGATATTTGTGATTATGAGTGCACTGAAGAACATTTTTGGTAAACGCGCCGATTTACTACAGGGTTTGGTTGAATAGATCGGTAATGATTAAGTTATTTCAAATTAACTGGCTGTTTTCGAAGATTTTTGCCATCGAAAGTGTTGTGATATGTTACGCCGTAGTTGTGAGCTAGGTGCTGGACCATAGTTGAAGGTAGAAAGAACCCTTGTAGAGATAAAAAAAAAGATAAAAATTATTTATTTGCGAGAATAAGGTGACAAAAGTTCTTAACATAGTACAAATAGGTATCTCTTACTCTCCTTTTCAGCATGGAAAGAGTATGACATCTTGTCTATATAGTAAGGGTAAATATCTCAAATCAAGTCACCTTCACACGTGAGTGGAGGGAGGAGGAGTGGCGGGTGGTGGGGGCTAACCCCTGTACCATCCCCACCCCGCAGAACCTTGGTTATGGAGATATCCATGGTTAAAGTTTTGAGGTTAGAATAAAAATTTGCCTAAATGTGCTTCAATTTAAGAGGAAGAGAGACGTCCAGTACACGAGCGACTGCTTTATGTGCTCTACGATGCACGGGTGTAACCGCCAAATCCCAGACTTCTTTCTTATTGGGCCAGTACTCAGAAATTTTATCAGTAGAAAATTCTCGAAATGACTTATCTGATCTCAAGATCTCATTGCCGCTACCGCTAGACCTACGAGGTAGTCAGGTACCTAAATAAATAAAACGAGAAAAAGTATCATGTTTTATCTCGACCTCACGAGGGGGAAATAACTTTAACTATAAATCTCACACTCCACGTACATATTTCAGTGAATACATTATGTCGAGTAGTAGAACTCTAACGGCACGTTGCAGCTCTCTAGACTCTATCAGAGCAATATAATAAAACTTATCAATTGTAAGATGGAAACTCTTTGATCTACTTTAATCCTAATATGTCGTGAATGTAGCGAGCGAATGAAACTAGAAACGTCTAACAAGATTTTATTTTTGAAATGCGACACGAAAAAGCTATTTATTGCAACTCTCTATTTGATTTGCTTTGGCGAGGTTTTAGAGTGTGCAAACGGATTAGATCGAAGGAAAATATCTATTAAGATCTTCCTGTATCCCTAGTCTGTATCCTAGTACTAAGTGAACAGATTGGAATGGGAGCTTGTATGTCGATGTTTTTGCTCGTCAAAAGAGAAATAAAGAGGAGCAATTTAGCTTAGCTTTTGCTTAGTTTGGGATAAGATGGTCGTGTGTGAATAGTGTCAAAAGTGCAAGTCCCAAAATCACTTTTTGGCCCGACCTGGGATTTGAACTCAGGACTTCATTATCTGCAGTTGAACACGTTGCCGCTAGACCAACGGTTATTTAATGCCTCGTTAGTCTAGCGGTTGCGTGTTCACCCGCAAAGAACGAGGTCCTGGGTTCAAATCCCGGGTCAGGCCAAAAAGTGATTTGGGACTTTTCTGTTAAAAGAAAAAATTCTCAGCATCAGCCCGAAGTCTAGCCGCAGCAAGCACGTAAAGCCGTCGGTCCTGTACTTGACCTCTTTCTGGTCGTGTCACATAGGCGTCCCATCGGATCATGAGAGTGATGGAATAGAAAGTGCTCCTGTGTTTGCGCACACACTTTAGCCCTATAATATGTCCCGCGCAGATGGCTAATCTCTGTTGAGACTGGCTGCCGTGGCCGAAATTCGGCTAGGACATGATTATTCATAATACAGCGCGAGACTTATCTGGGACATGACTTAAATAATTCGTACTAGGATAATCTAAACAAGTGAAGTAAACCTTCACTTTCATGATAGAGGTTAAATGTCGTATGGTGTAGCAATTTTTAGCAGAGTACTCTATTATGAGATTTAGAAATGTTATGCCTAAATATGTTGGTTCGCAGTGGTTAATTTTATGCTTAGTAGCTATGCCCCGCGGTTTTACCCGCGTTAAATTTTATAAAGTATCACAGCTCCTCACCCGTATGTCATAGCGGGATAATATGTAGCTTATATGTTGACCCGACCTCTTAGTAATATTCACGCAACAATTGGAGGAAATCCATGCAGTGCCTTTTGAGTTTAGCACGGACATACATACAGACAAACAGACAAAAATTCTAAAAACTATATTTTTGGCTTCGATATCGATTGTAGATCACGCCCCAGGTATCCTTTAAAAAAAATATTAAATGCACAGTTTTGATTTTCCTACGATTTTATTATATGTATAGATGTCTAAACGGCTGGAGCAATTTAAATACAATTTGCTATGGAGTTAGCTGATACCCTGGATTAACAAATAGGCTATCGATAATTTATAAAGTTTAACGCGGGTAAACTCATAAAAAGTATATATTTTCACGTAAATTTAATTATATACCGGAGGCTATTAGATCTAAAACAGGAATAAAAGCATTTAAGATCCATGCTCCATGATTTGCTAGTGAACAAATTCTATGATGTAAAAGATTTTTTATCTGATACAACTCTGTTGTAATAAACGCCCACAGTCATGAGATGCGTTCAGTATTCTAGGAATAGTCCTGACTTATTGTATACCAGAGATCGAATCTATGTAGAAATCCTTAAATTTTCTTTTTACTATACAACTTGACACTTTTGAAATTGGCATGTATTTTTAAATAAATAAATCTATTATTTGGAACAAAAACCATTAAATTATATTTTAACCCACCAAACTGTGTAACTGTTTGTTGGCGGGATTAGCGCTCGTTACATAAGAGTGTTCCTTAGATTAGGTACATAAACATAACATTCTACGTATTCGTAAAGAACTATTGCACAACTATAAGTATTTTTTGTTGGTTACATGGTGATGTTCGTCGAAAGTTGTATCAAGCTTCTAAGTTATCAGCTAACTCGGTAAGCAATATTTGTCTTAACTTCTTTTTAAGCGAAAATTTACTAATTCTACCATGGTCTCTTCTGAGCAAGGGAATTTGATTTAGAATTTATTTATTGAAATTGTGGGAAGTAATTATTGTGTTAATTATTGTATGCCCAAAAGCCAGGACATGGCTGATCTTAAAATATTGTTCACCATCTGTATTTTGTACCTACCTATGATCCACAATAAAGTATCCAAATCTGAAACAATGGCATACGACAAACAAATACTCAAAACTATAATATACGACATTTTTATTCATGCAAATGTACAGTATAATATCATGTATAGATATGAATGGAACAGAAGCTTGTCGGATCTATAATGGAATGTGCACGTTCAAATTTCAATTTCCTTCGTGGAACAACTATTTTGATTTAAGGCGATGTCATTATGGCCATCTAATAATATATAAAAACGGTGTTGGCTGTCTTTTCAAACAAGGGGTCTTTAGTAATTCGAATGTTCCAAATATTCATTGCGACAGTGAATATCTGGACCTTTCAAAATACTAAAGAACCCTTGTTTGAAAACATTGAGCAGTATTTTTTAATAAGAGATGAGTGGCAGTTTGACATCAAGTTCAAAATTTTTTTTTTTGGGACAATTATATGATATGCAACTATCTATTCGTGAAGACCTTTTATTGGCTCTCAGGAACTATAATAATTGCATATGATTGATACTATTTGCTGTTGGTCTTCCTAAATAAATAAATAAATACCAAACTTGGACGACGACGAAAGATCGTCGTCGTCCAAGTTTGGTCCAATGGCTTCCCGCGACTCTTGCAAGAGCAAGAGTCGCGGGAAGCCGTTGGATGCGGGCAGCACAGGACCGGCCTTTGTGGAGATCCTTGGGGGAGCCCTTTTTGGGCTGACCCAAAGAGGTACATAGCTAGAAAAAAGGGCTCCCCAAGGATCTCCACAAAACTTATATCAGTATAATGATGGTAATGATGGCTGCATTATACTTAATTAACAAAGTGGTTACCAAAAAAAATATTTGTACGGCGTAGCCAAATTAATATAATTCAAAAAAATATATATTTTTCTTAAATAGGTATACCATAAAGTTTAAATATAGTAAGTACCTATTTAAACAGGCAACCTCTTTAGTCTCTTCGCATGAATCCATAAACCGTAAGATATTTTTCTGCTTCGAGTTATATAGTTATACCGTTAGCACCGAGTTATATGATGATATGATATAGTTGTGTGGAAACACAACTAAATTAAAATAAAATAAGGAAATAAAGATTTCCCGTTACTCACACTCGGAAGAGTGTGAGTAAGGTTGCCAGAGCTCATAGGGTTGGGGGGAAAGGTCAGCAACACTGTTTGTTGACTTTTTAAGGCCGGCAACGCACCCGCGACACCTTTGGCGTTACGAATGTCCATGGGCGGCGGTGATCACTTACCATCAGGTGACCCACTTGCTTGTTTGTCGCCCTCTTATATAAAAAAAAAACTTAGTTTATATTTGCAAAAAAACACAATATGTTCATATATTCCACTCTAACCATCCATCTAAATCTCTGTTGGACAAAGGCCTCCAAACGTACAAAAAGCAAATTCAATTCTACCCAAAAGCATTATCTATTCCACATTCCCATTTATAATAACGGCCATCTTCGAATTACGCGCTATTTGTTGGGTTTTGTTAGGGAATTTATGTTTGTATTTTACTGTCACTTGACGACTCCTAACTTTGCAGCGTAGGCAATAATAATTTAATGATGCTATTCCGTAAATATCCTATTTGTCAAACATTTTCTTAGACCCCCGTTATTTAAATAATAACACAGCTTAAACGACCTTAAGCGAGCATTGACTATGGTATAAGATGGATTTATGGGGCTTTCGTTTTTACTTTCATTTCCTATTTTGTAAGGATTGAAAAGTGGCGCTTGTGAGATATTGCCAAATTTATGTGGAATACATAATATTGATATTTATTTTTATTGTTATTAATGTGTCTGTATATGTTGTTTAAATTTATATTACTACAATATACAACAAGAACATTTCCATTATTTAAAAGTATACAAATCGAATACAAACAAGTTGATGTATGACGTATGTGTTACGTCATAACCGGTAGTCAGAGGTGGAGCAGAGTAAGGTTGTTTGCCACTATGTATTTGACACCTTTGTTTCAAGACTTGAGGAGAACTTTGCTCTGCACCCTGACGGTTCTATCTGACTCTGAATACCTGCATTTTTACAGATAAGTATTTTGTTATAATAAAATAGAATAGAAAATTTATTTATTCAAGTATAAATGACTCATATATGTTAGTAGGACTTACAGCTATGTTAGTAACATACATTATTATAACCCTGCAACCGTCATCCCCGCGAACAAGCCATGGGAGACGGCACAGCAACGACTTATGTAGGCGCAGTCCAACCTACTTGCAATCATGTTTAGGATACTGTTACAGCTGGTCCGCACCCTTCGCACCAGAGAACCGCATCTTATATGCATAGTTGTATAAAAACAATCTACATGTGTATCTGTGAACATTCCCGACGCACTACAGAAACGGGGCAGCCCTACCAGCACCCTAAACGCATTGTTGTATTGTACGCGTAGAGCGTTTTCAGATCGTTGAGTATATCCAGCCC
The DNA here is from genome assembly GCA_951640165.1 of Pseudoips prasinana. Lineage (NCBI taxonomy): Eukaryota > Metazoa > Arthropoda > Insecta > Lepidoptera > Nolidae > Pseudoips > Pseudoips prasinana. The sequence goes on along the minus strand of OX621259.1, from coordinate 24,803,029 downwards.
ACAAGCTGCAGGTGTAAAAATTTGTAGAGTAGGCTCGAAAGAACATTTTTTTGACACCAAGTGAACAGCGCTCAAACTCTGACCGTCAACGCTCTCCGCTCCCGCTTGATGTCACCATCGTCTTTGAGGTCAGGGGTCAATAATTTACATTATTATTAATTTACATTATAACAGAAATGTTTGTATTAAATTAATATATGTTCGTTGATCTATACTAATATTTTGTGTTTAATACATAAAGACTAAATATTTAAATAAATGTTTATTTTAGCTATGAAGTTATATTTTTTATTTTATGTTTTGGATTTTTGTTCTGACACTCTCATAACCGTTCGGACTCAGCGGACCGTGAATGGTCAGCGAGATAAGGCGATTGGCACACTGCACCGCATGACGCAGCGTAGTGCGTGAGTGCGTGTTCTAACGTTGCTTGTAAGTATCTCCGTTTGTATAGGAAACACGCTCAGTCCAACACACAGGACATGCATCCACGTGCGTTCATACAGATAACGCGCCTACAAGCGGAGAAACATGCACCCCCGTGCGTGCGTGCGGGGCGAAACGCAAGGTATGGGACACCGAGTACCGCTGTGCCGTGCGTGATTTGACGGCTTGACGAGTGTTTGAAAATGGGTCTCGATATCGATCAATTTATATTTGAAGTCGAAAATCACCCAGCTATTTAGTATATGAAATGCGATAAATACAGTAACTGAGCGCAGAAAGTGAAACAATGGGCTCGATTTCTAATAATTTGACAGTAAAAAAAACAAAAAGTTAATATAAGCGCAGCATCCTGAATGAGTTTAACACTAATAAAAATTATAAATAACAAAACTGACGCCATGCTCTGCACTGCACTATCAACACAGCAAACAGCTTTAAATGAAAAGACAAAGCCGCCGTGAATCTACAAAATGCAATTACGCGCGTGAGTGCGTAAAAAACCCACACGATGAAGCAGATCTTCCCGCAATTACGCTCGTAGGTGCATCGACACGCAACATGCAGCGTGGTGCGTGGCAGTGTGCCAATCCCCTATAGTAGTTTAATTTCTGAGCATCACGTGTGTAGAGGACACGTTAAGCTGTCAGTTCCGGTTCTTTTCATTAGACAACAGTCGATAAGGAATCTCGGAGGCCTGTCTGGACGGCTTGTAAAACTGAGACCACGGTAACCACTGCACATACGATAAAGAAAGGACAAGTGAAAACAGGCAAATTGTCAAAAGTACCAAAACTATATGAGCTTTGTTCTTCTCTGTTGATATAGTTTAGTTTACCATAAACTAAACTATATGAACAACACATAGTTTATCATGTACAAAGTTTATCATGGACATAGTTTATTATTAACATTGTTTATCATTGTGTGCGCGTGAACATAATATATTTTTGCCCTGAGTCTGGGTGTAATTATCTATATAAGTATGCATTTACAAAAGAAAAGTAGTATATGTAGTATATCAGTTATCTGGTTTCTATAGTACAAGCTCTGATTAGTTTAATACCAGATGACCATGTGTAAATAATGTTCCAGGATATTATTATTAAAATACCTATCAAAGATATCGGCTTTGTTAATCACATATAATCATGCGTGATCTCGTACAAGCCATTCAACTAGATTACATATGACTTTAAAATGTGGTTCAATATAGATATTCTTGTTCGCGATGTTAAATTACATAGTCTTATTACTTTAAAAGCTATTGTATTCATACAGCTAGTTATTGCGTTGGATAGAGATGTATAAATTTGCTAACAACATAAATTTTAAGGCGGGTGGTACACCAATCCTACGGAATCTTCCCTTCAGAAGTTATTTAACTACGTCCACTAAAACGTCAAATACTACAATTATGCCATAAAAGTGTGGTGGTGTTCTTCTATAAAAAGGGCGACAAAACTCTAGTGAAGAAATATAGACCCATAACATTGCTGAGCCATAATTACAAGTTCTTTTCGAGAAGACGCAGCTTAGGCACCCCTGCAAGATGGACCGATGATCTTGTGAGAGGCGCTGGATGCGACTAGCGCAAGACCGGCAAGTATGGAGATCAAAGATCTCCATGCTTGCCGCACTTGACCACGTGCCTAGGTGCTTAACTCGCCGATCACTTAAAGATCAGTAAGAGTAACTGATTGTGAGTGATATATATTACTGAAATTTATATAAAATAATCAGGTCTAGTGTCCTTCGGAGCTGTCAAAATCAAACTTTAGGCCAAATCAAAAGATACAGCCGTTTATGCCGCAATTTTTTTACACTCGCAAGGGAATCAAAGGTAAATATCTCAAATCAAGTCGCCTTCAAACGTAAGTGAATTGAGGGGGGAGGGGTGGAGAGGGGAGTGGGCTACCCTCCTGTACCATCCCCACCCCGCGGGACCCCATGGTTATGGAGGTATCCATGGTAACCTAACCTAACCCAAATTATTTCATAAAAGTACAGTGATAGTGACAATGAAGAATTCAGTTTTGGGTATTTTCGGATAATTATATAAGGGCGTTATTAAAAAAATATAACTTCTAAACATAAAAGCAATGTTTTTGCGTTGTTTTACAACACTGTAGGTATCGAAATCGCTACGAAATGATCAAAATTGCGTTCTGTGTTGTGCATTTGTATGAAGTCTTATGATTTTAAAAAATTAATGCAAATATTTTGGCGCGTCTCCGGCAGAATAAAATGCGTTTTATCACTTAGTACGAACCCCCTTAACCCCCATATATACACACTAAACTCAAATTCAGGCGACTCGATATGAGATCCAACCCGAATCAAAACCTACGGGCAACTTCCCGTGAACTCAGAATCTTGAAATTTGGTACGAAGCAACGTCTTATAAGACAGATAATGGAAAAATTTCGAAAACCGTAAATTTATATATACATCAAAAATTAAAAATATATTAAATAATTTTAAACTTACTACCCCTTTCCTCATGACACAGGTTCGGAACCCACGATGCGCGAGTCCGATTAACACTTGTCTGGATTTTTTTTATTTTAATCCATGTATCATATTAAACTTCAAAATAGTAATTAATACAATAAAGTATCTCGTAAACCTACCATCCAGGTAGTGAATTTAAAAAGTTAAGCAATTAAAAAGTAACCTTTCACCATAAACTACGTCCCATTGTAATTCAAACCGAAATAAATTTAATTAATGTTTGTATGGAAACTAATTGGACACCACAAGCACGTCATAATAAACAGTTGGGTATTAAAAGTAGTAACTCGAGTAGGCTTTTAGTACTTATATGTCACATATATCATAATATGCCTTATTTAATTTGGACAGTTGCTGAAATTGGTAAGTATCCGCATTAACTATGCTTTTTTTTTGGTCCAGGCCTTAAATTGCCTCTATCGAGGGGGGGCTCTAGAATCAAAGGTATCAGCAGAGGCCTACAATAGAATTGGCGAGATGAGCGTCATAGCACTGGTCTGAAATCCATCTAGGAGAAGGTAACTCTTGTCTAGCTGAAACCTTCTGCATCGTCGATGAAGACTTTATTTTTTTTTTTTTGTTAAGGCAGGGGGAATCCCTACGCATGCCATCCGCAAAAAGTGTCTGCGGGTGGGTGTGTCAGACTCGCACCGACTAAACCTACCTGCCGTGGACTTCTCTTGGCGCCTTATGGGGGGAGTCCCGGGACCGCGGGTATGCTGCTCCGTTGCCCCCCTTTTTGCGCCATGTCGCAGATGGTCGGGACACGTACCCTGGGAGGGCTCACAATGTGCCCTCCCTTATTGCCGACTCCTGCCAGCACGGCACAGCGACTGCGCCACAAACAGTACGCTGTCTTCCCGGAGCTGATTGCACGTGGCGGCAGTAGAGGACACTTCTCTGACTGCTGCCGCAGCCCCGAGGGGGAGTTGGGCTACCGGCTACCGCCGCCGCCCCGACGCCTCCTCCGTCTGCGACCAGAATCAGCTATCGTCGATGAAGTCTAGTTTGGCGACTAGCCTGGCAATATTGACGGCCAAGGGCAGCAGTTGAGGTCAAAGTGACTGCTGGTCAGACACTGAATCTGAACCCTCCGTCAGTCATAGCGGTCTCCGTTCCACTGGGCCACGGGGAGTGAGGACGAGAGATTGCGCGCCCACATATGCACTCAAAATTTAATTTATTTTCTTTTGGAAAGCAGTGGCTGCCTCAGAACCAAGACCGTCGGGCGTTGGACTCGCGATCAAGAATCAACTTGTAAAGCAATTACAAGAGTGTCCGGTGCACATCTCGGACCGCGTGTCCAAATTGCGCCTACGATAACAATTTCCTTAATGTCATCAGTGTCTACGCCCCTACGCTTGACAAATCTGATGACATCAAAGAAAAATTCTACGAAAAATTGACATGCTGCATTGAGAGAGTATGTCCAACTGAACATATACTTATGCTTGGAGACTTTAACGCTAGAGTAGGTCAAGATCACGAAGCATGGCCTAAAGTCTTGGGTAGACACGGTGTTGGCAGCATGAACCAAAATGGTCAGCTGCTACTCGGGTTATGAGCACAGTACCAACTAGCGGTCATGAACAGTTCACACTTCCCGCCAAGCAAAAAACCACGTGGATGCACCCAAGGTACAAGCACTGGCACCTGATAGACTGCGGAATAGCGGCAAAGATATTTCCCAAGTCCTTATCACCCGTGTCATGCGTGGTGCTCACTGCTGGACCGATCACCAGCTTGTTGTCACTAAGCTGCGCCTCCACCTCCGACGTCCTTACAGATCCGGTAGATTCAAGCCTGCATGCGTGAACGTGGTTATTGTTACTGTTCAGCTACTCTTCAGTTGTAACGAAAAACGGAGAAGCACAGTGTGATCTTGATGCTGAGATAAACAGCAGGATCACATGAGGAACTGTGACGTAGAGCTCTCGCAATGGGAACAGCGGGCAGAAAAACGGACAGAATGGCGGACTTTGGTCCAAGGCAAAATAGACTGCTTCGAGTCTCGAAGGTGCGCTGACCTGGATACCAAGCGCGACGAAATGAAAGCCAGACCACCTGGGGCGATCAATTTCAATGGTGTGCTCACGTGTTCGCAATGTGCGAGGATATTCTAATAAAATTGGCTACATAAGTCACGTGCGAGCACACGAAAGTCAGCTACATTAGGAGAAAAAGCGGTCGTCGTGGCCGAAATCGGCCGGGACAGCATCATCACATTTTTTTAATAATATGTAATATTTTTATAAGCAAGACCTATAACGTCGGCCCCTGAACCCCTGGTTTGTAATCCATTAACTAATTTATTTTTCATTTAACTAATTACTGTAGTTGTAACGATGTCAAATTAAACTTATTTTTTCTTTTATTTTGTGAGTGTCTTAATTCGCTCGTAAGGTTATATCTATTTATATGACACCTTGTAAAGTACACAGAACATTAATCGAATTTAAATCTTACAACTTGATAAGCAAGTTTATATTCAAGGCGTATTTTACTACTGATTATAAGCTAGATGAAGCAAGGACCGTTTTATTCTGTACTGTGCAAGAAATAAGGTCGAATCTGTGTTGTACGCTTTATGACTGCAAACAAAACTATTAAAAGGTTTATAAGAATAGAGCTTTGTTTCTACTAAATAAGGTTCAAAATTCAACTAATGCTTACTCCAAACTGCCAAATCATGTATAACTCTAATGGTAGGAAATTGTAAAAACTTAAAGAAAAAAGACATTACAGATAGTTTCACTGAGATGTTAGAATTAGACTGTAATAAGATAATATTGTGTGCCTTCCCCTATGTGTCCAATGTGCCTGATAGTACAAATAATTATATCCACAAGCTAAATATGCATCTACAGTTTTTGGTTAGCCATTATAGTGATAAATTTATATTTTTGGACACAAATAGTTTTATAGATTCTTGTAGGGTAACCATGAGTACAGTTACTGTTTCAAGAAAATTTTTGAACATACTTGCAAGTTTAGTAGCGGCACATATTAACTCAGTCATAAGTAGTATGATGAAGTCACTTTTTATACCATCTTTTAGTAATGTTATTAAAATCAATTTAGTTAGTAGTTTAAACATGTAAGCATGACAATAGAGAAGTGTGATAACTTTCTAATTCTATCACATCAAAATATAAACCGCTTCTCTGGCAAAATTCTAGACATAGAACTTTTTAATGAAAAATATGAAATAGATATCCTTTGTTTTACAGAAACATGGCTGAAGGCACACAAGATGGCTTTTAGTGTCTGTGGCTATAGGGTCGCCAGCTTTTATAATAGGGTTTCGGCAGAGGGTGGTGGAGTACTGATACTACTTCGAGACCAAATTAAATTTAAAGAACGTAAAGATATATGCCAACTATCTATTGAGCGTGTGTGTGAGGTGGCATGTGTAGAGACGCAGTTTTATTGTATAATATGTGTGTATAGACCACCAGCATCCGATTTAAAGCTTTTTACAGCAACAATAGAAGACATTCTTAGGAAAATTAAAAGTAAAAAAAAAATCCTTGTATGTGGTGATTTTAATATGAACATTTTAGCAGATTCACCTGAAATAAACATATTTCTATCTGTATTTCGGTCCTTTAACCTTAAATGCTTGTTCTCTGAGGCCACGAGAGTCACACCCACATCTGCTACTTGCATTGATAACATAATTACCAACTTTGATGTCTCTGAGAAGTGTTTGGTGGCTGGTGTTCGCTCTGACCATAAATGCCAAATAGTAAAGATAAAAAATGAGATAAATATAAATAAATAAAAAATTAGTTTTAGACCTTTAACAAAATCTAATTTGGGAAAGTTCAGTAACAACCTGGAGAATAGTTTGTGCCACCTATTGCCAAACAAAAGTAAGCCTAACGATATGTACACTACATTATTCCACTGTATTTGCAAAGAATTTAATAAAGCTTGTAAAATAAAAAACATAACGGTTGACAGTAATAAGATAGAATTTAGTTCTTGGGCAACTCAAGGCATTAGACTGAGTAGAGATTTTTTATATGAGTTGTATGACAGAAGGTCCTATAACCCTGATGTCAATTTCATTAATTATGTTAGAAATTATTCAAAAATTTTTAAAAATATTTGCATTCAAGCTAAATCTTTATATATAAGAGATAAAATTAAAAAATCTGATAATAAAATAAAATCAGCTTGGCAAATAATTAATACTGAAACTGGTAAAAGTAGATCAAGAGATCAAACATTAGTATTGAATATTGGTGATGAACTGGTTTCAGACAAGCTTACCATTGCCAATTTTTTAGCTGCTTTTTTTGCAAATATACCCGTGGATATTACTAAGTGTCTCGCATCATCACCAGATGTGGCTGAACTCTTTTTAAATCAAAGCGTAAAACAAACTGTACGTAACTTTAGTTTTAAATCCGTAACAAGTGATGATATTATAAAAGCTTTTAAGAGTATTAAAAGGAAAGGCACAGAAGATTTGTGGGGACTGTCTGTTAAAGCAATTGAATCAATCATACTAAACATTGCTACAATCCTTGCAGCCATCTTCAATGGCTGTATAAGTGATGGTGTCTTTCCCGATTTAATGAAAATAAGTAAGATAATACCCATTTTCAAGGCAGGTTGTTCAAAAAATGCCACGAATTATAGGCCTATCTCAATACTACCAGCTTTAAGTAAAATATTTGAAAAGCTGATGCTCAGCCAAATGTTGTCGCACTTTAACGTGAATGAGATAATGCATAACAAGCAGTTCGGGTTTACAAGGGGCCGCTCTACTCAGGATGCAGGTTGCACATTAATTAGGTCAATATTGGAGGCTTGGGAGGGATCACAGGATGCACTGGGAGTTTTTTGTGATCTCTCTAAGGCTTTCGATTGCGTTGATCATCGTACGCTCGTTGTTAAACTGAAGTACTATGGAATATCTGGAATATTTATCGGGGCGACAACAGATGGTTTCGATAGGCGGTGCCACTTCGGCACGTCATCCTGTGAAAATGGGGGTGCCCCAAGGATCTATATTGGGCCCATTTTTATTTCTAGTTTATATAAATGATCTCCCTTATCTGGTAGAGAAAGTATCAGACATAGTTTTGTTCGCTGATGATACTTCGCTCATATTTAAAGTAAATAGAAAGGATAACGATCTTATTGAGCATAATAAAACACTCAGCTTTATATCAGAATGGATTTCGGCAAATAATCTCTTGTTAAATGCAGGGAAAACTAAATGCATCAGGTTCTCATTGCCGAATGTGACTCAAATTGTACCAACAGTTGCACTTAATGCGAAAATATTAGATCTAGTCCCATCGACCGTATTTTTAGGATTGACACTTGATTCAAAATTGCAATGGGGTCCTCAGATTGAAAAGTTAGCAGGTAAATTAAGTTCGGCTTCCTATGCTGTCTGGAAAATAAGGCAATTGTCAGATGAACAAACTGCTAGATTAGTGTATTTCGCGTACTTTCATAGCATTATGTCGTATGGCATTCTGCTGTGGGGTTCGGCGGCTGACATAGGTACTATTTTTGTATTACAGAAAAGAGCAGTCAGAGCCATTTATGGTTTAGGCAGTCGCGATTCTTTGCGAAATTTGTTTAAAGAAATAAATATACTTACTGTGCCATCGGAATATATATATCAGAATATAATGTTTGTTAGAAAAAATATTCATAATTATAAAAAGAAAAGTGAACTGCATAATATAAATACTAGGAATAAAAACAAACTAGCCATGCCAGGCTTTAGAGTAAGCAAAACTAATAAATCATTTTTAGGAAATTGTATTAGGTTTTATAATAAGCTTCCTACTCAAATTACTGATCTGCCTGACACAAGTTTTAAAACACATATTAAACGTATACTTATGGCTAGGGGTTATTACACCACTAAAGAGTACATCGATGACAAAGACGTCTGGCTCTCACTTCCTACCTGCACATTGCTCGCTGGAGATCTTGTAGCCATATAGACATGACTGATCTGCTGTGTTACGTGAACTATCTGTAAATGATTGCTATCATATACTTAATTTAAAATTATTGACTCTGTCTCAAAATGAATAATGTTATTGTTTCGAAGTTTTTCTTTTGTATACCTAAATATAATCTAAAATAATAAGCATTCAGACAACCGATCGAGCATATATTGTGTTTGCCTACTAAATAATTACTCTAATTGGACCAAATCCCGTGTTCATGCCCGCTTGAGTATGTTTCGCCGGACCGTCTCAACTGGGTCGTGTTGAAACCGGTAGTAGATGAATCCACTGAGTTTGTTTCGCTGGGTCTTCTCAGTTGGGGCGCATTGGATCCGGTGGTAGCATTAAAGCGCGACCGTCGTTATTAACACAAGGTCCGTCATAATAATAATACCTTTAATATAGACAGAACCATTGACAATATGTAGTAAAAATATTAGACTTAAACTAGATAATTAAACATAATCTCTTGACAATAACTTGATACGAGCTAGCCAAATATCATTTCTGTAATAAAATAAATTTTATAAATGTTTTCATACAAGATGTACTTACCTAAATATCTATGTTACTAGAAATAATATCTAATGTATACAACTATATTACTACAAACATGTTCTGACTATTTACAAGCGCTTTTTTAAAGTCTACGTGAATAAAAACCTTTTTTATTTATTTATTTATTTTATTTTATTTATACCGTGCAACAGTGAGAAGATAGGAAGGTAGGGTAACCGTGTGGCTGCATTATGCGACAGTGGCGCTCTCAACGCAAGTAGCCTATGAGCTGTTCAGGGCTTATATTAAATAAAGTGGAAAAGTCATATATTCTGAGGAATATGAAATCGACATTAGATATTACGGTGTAATGGTTTGACGGGCTGGATGGCGTGGTTGGTAAATGCTTGCCTTTCACGCTGCAGATCGTGGTTTGTGCTGACTCTTGATATAATTATCTATATAAGTATGTATTTACAAAAGAAAAGTAGTATATGTAGTATATCAGTGGTGGTTTCTAAAGTACAAACTCTGCTTAGTTTGGGGTCAGATGGCCGTGTGTGAATAATGTCCAGAAAAAGGAAAAGAAAAACTTGTCCTACTAGGTTCGCCACAATAATAATCATATTTAATGCTTGCCTCTACCTACCTATTATGGGAACCACTACACACACCTACTTTATATATAAACTTGCTATGCCCCGCGGTTTTACCCGCGTTAAGTTTTATCAATTATCACAGCTCCTTCCACGTAGGTGATAGCATGATAATATGTAGCCTACCCGACGTTTTAGTAATATTTATGCAAAATTTGAAGTAAACCCATGCAGTAGGTACTTTTTGAGTTTAGCCCAGACATATATACAGACAAAAAATCTAAAAACTATATTTTTGGCTTCGATATCGATTGTAGGTCACGCCCCAAGTATTCTTTAAAAAAAATATTCAATGTACAGTTTTGACTCTCTTACAATTTGATTATATGTATAGATACACCCAGATCCAGACAGAAAACAAACATGTTCACGCACACAAATATTTGTCCTGGATGGGAATCGGACCCACGACCTGCGACGTGAAATGCAAGTATCTTCCAACCACGCCAATTATATGAAGTGTCATTTGTCAAGAGCCTAAGCATGTCCATAGTAAAATACGAGGTAATCTCACTATTTATTCCATATAAAATAAAATAAAAAAGGTTTTTATTCACGTAGACTTTAAAAAAGCGCTTGTAAATTGTCAGAACATGTTTGTAGTAATACAGTTATTATTTAATTTTCTAGTTACTTATTACAGATATTTAGGTACACGAAATGTTAAAACATTTATACAATTTATTTCATAATGGTAGTGATATTTAGCTAGCTTGTATTAAGTTATTGTCTAGGAGATTATGTTTAGTTGAAGTTTTTAATATTATGTATTGAAATTTAAATTTTACTACATATTGTCTGAATGGTTCTGTCTATATTAAGGTATGAATTCAGTATTATTATTGTAACGGACCTTGTGTTTAAAACGACGGTCGCGCTTTAATGCTACCACCGGATCCAATGCGCCCCAACTGAAAAGACCCAGCAAAACAAACTCAGCAGGTTCATCTACTACCGGTTTCAACACGGCCCAGTTGAGACGGTCCGGCGAAAGATACTCAAGCGGGCATGAACACGGGGTTGGGTCCACTTAAAGTAATTATTTAGTAGGCAAACACAATATCTGCTCGATCGGTTGTCTGAATGAATATTAATTTAGATTATATTTAGGAAAAAAAAGAAAAACATCGAAACAACAACATTATTCATTTTGAGACAGAGTCAATAAATTTAAATTTAGTATAAAGTTAGCAATCATATTACAGATAGTCACAGATAGTTCACATAACTCAATAAATTAGTCATGTCTATATGGCTACAAGATCTCCAGCGATGTGCCAGGTAGGTGGTGAGCGCCAGGCGTCTTTGTTATCGATGTTCTCTTTAGTGGTATAATAACCCCTAGCCATAAGTACACGTTTAATATGTGTCTTGAAACTTGTGTCATTCCATTTATACCTTCTCTCCCTACAGAACTCTCCTACACTCGAATCTCACACTACGCTAAAATCCATCGGAATCACTTAGTCACGCAAGATGAAAGCATATATCAAACGGTATCAAAGGATCTGCAGAGCCCTAATCAGGTATATCGCTCACTAATGATCCGATCTCTACGCTAATCCGGTTTCAGCCTGCCGGGCAGGGCCACTTTTTCTCGTTAATCCCTTCATTAGCGCGTCTGCTTACAGCTTGCCAAACAAACAGAGCTTTCTCTGCATTTATGGCGCTAAGTTGTTTGGAGGACAACGTTTATTGATGAAATTAGTGGGATTTTGTTAGAAGTAATACATCACTAAAAAGCATATTTGAACAATATTACAAAATAAATAAAATAAAAAAGGTTTTTACTCACGTAGACTTTAAAAAAGCGCTTGTAAATAGTCAGAACATGTTTGTAATAATATAGTTGTATACATTATTATTTCTAGTAACATAGATATTTAGGTACACATTGTATTGATTGTATGAAAACATTTATAAAATTTATTTTATAATAGAAATTTTATTTAGCTAGCTCGTATCAAGTTATTGTCAAGAGATTATGTTTAAGTTTAATTATCAAAATTTATAGTTTTAGCTATATTTTTTCTACATATTGTCAATCGTTCTGTCTATATTAAGGTATTATTATTATGGCGGACCTTGTGTTAATAATGACGGTCGCGCTTTTAATGCTACCACCGGATCCAAAGCGCCCCAACTGAGAAATATAATAATATAAGATTTACCTTGTGTTGAAATGGCTTTGTGACTTTATTTAATTATTTCTTGGAAAATCGGCAGCGATACAACAAAAACGAGTGTGAAGACTGAAGTAAAACTTAGATATACGAAACGCCCGTTAGCTATGAGAGAAGGAGAAGGAAAGACAATGTGTCCCTGTGCCTCTCGCTGGCCTCTATAGTATGTACGTAACTTTTTTATTTATTTATTTCCAAATTGCACACTATTATTACAGTTATAGGTACAACTAATGCAATAGTGGAACATGACATATAGGTTAAACATAACAAACTTAAATTATACTTATAACTACTTACACAATATTAAAAAGCTTTATTGCCTATGACGAGATTCACGAGAACGTGCGCGCTGTAGAAGGCGCGCGCGGCACATCCAGTAAGGGCGGCTGGCGCCGACGCTCTCTAAATGCATCCGGAACACTAAACCGAACTTCCCTGAGAATGGCTGACTTTCCAAATATAGGCGGCTAGAGCTACTTCCCTCCTTACTTCTAGTTCGAAGTATCCTACCATTCCTAAAATATAACGAGTAGGATACAAAAGCGGAAATCCTGGGTACACTCCATTAAGTTTTAAATACATAAACCTAATAAATTTGTTTTGAATTCTCTCTAACATGGTAATATATATATTTAACTCTCTCTCTCTTTATATCATTACTAACTTCTATCTCCAACTTATATCTCCCACTCAACTTCCTCGCCTCACTCGTTCACACTTTTTGTAACGCTCTCATCACGCATTCATCAGCTTACTCCACAAGTCAAGCGTATGTTTTTTTTTAAATTATTATTATATAGTCTGCAATCAGTCGCAAGACTATAAGCGAAGTTAAGTGGGTATGGCTTTCAGGCGACGAGACCAGAATCAGTCGCAAGACTATAAGCGGATGAGTTAAGTGGGTATGGCTTTCAGGCGACGAGACCAGAATCAGTCGCAAGACTATAAGCGGATGAGTTAAGTAGGTATGGCTTTCAGGCGACGAGAACAGAATCAGTCGCAAGACTATAAGCGGATGAGTTAAGTGGGTATGGCTTTCAGGCGACGAGACCAGAATCAGTCGCAAGACTATAAGCGGATGAGTTAAGTGGGTATGGCTTTCAGGCGACGAGACCAGAATCAGTCGCAAGACTATAAGCGGATGAGTTAAGTGGGTATGGCTTTCAGGCGACGAGACCAGAATCAGTCGCAAAACTATAAGCGGATGAGTTAAGTGGGTATGGCTTTCAGGCGACGAGACCAGAATCAGTCGCAAGACTATAAGCGGATGAGTTAAGTGGGTATGGCTTTCAGGCGACGAGACCAGAATCAGTCGCAAGACTATAAGCGGATGAGTTAAGTAGGTATGGCTTTCAGCCGACGAGTGTCTCGACTGCCATCCTAAAACACACCCTACTTTTCAGCCTTTTCATCGCTACGGAGGGGATTAGAAGATCATTGGCCAAGGTATTTGGATGGACCGAGCGCCGATCAGCATATTTCATTTTGAATTTCTCAATTTCAGACTGAATAGTGGGAACACCACGATATTTGTGGATCTCGTCATTTCTGGAGAACCATGGGGCAGCTTTGGTGGTACGCAGAATGTTGTTTTGGACACGTTGAATGAGCATGACATTGCTTTTACTAGCAGAGCTCCAGAGTGGGATTCCATAGGTCCAGATGGGCTTCAATACGGCGTTGTAGGTCAGAAGCTTGTTATCCGTTGAAAGAACCGAGTTTCTACCCATAAGCCAGTGGAGGTTTCGGAACCTATGATTGATTTCATCCCGTTTCTTCATAATGTGATAGGTCCAGGTGAGCCTTCTGTCTAAATTAAAACCCAGATATTTTACAGTCTCAGGCTCTGGTAAAACAACGTTAAGAAATACCGAAAAACTATTACTACTAGAGTAAAAAATTTAAGACTTTCATGGATAGCAACTGGTACACACTTAAAATGCTTCCGATATCATTATTACCCGTTACTTATTACGAGTAGTTGAAGTTATACATATATGTTTTATTTTATTTTACTTTATTGGGACATAATACAGTTACACATTAGGTAACTTAAAATATTCAAAAATGAATAGTTTAAAAGCGCCATCTATTGGAATTGTCCGATCTAAGTATTGGCATTCCAGCCGTTGTTAGCCGTGTAGGTTACGGTAAGATGGCGTTAAAAGAGCCTTAAATGCGTTAAGAAATATCGAATTGATTTTATAAATTCGAAGTGTCAGGACCACGTGCGGTGGCGGAGCAGTTAACGCACATGGGGCCGGATACCCCGTGGTCGTGGGTTCGATTCCCATCCGCACTTAAATTTATACAATTCATTTTAAAGATGTCTGAAACATTAGGTATAGTTAAATTATTACAATATTAATTTTAAGAATAGGTAAACGCGTAACCCACACCAATGTCCGCGAAGTAATGTTAAAAAAAGATAATAATAAATGCATTAATTAAGCAGAGAAGTCTGTACGTACTAGTGAGTATTAACTAGTAACTATTTTAATAGTTCAATAGCCATTTTTCTGAACCTAAAGTGTGAAAGTACAAAAACGTCCATATCGTAGAAGTGGGTGTTATACGTTTCCACAATGCGTCGGAGAGGCACCCGTGCGCCAGCGTGAGTTCTGCAACGCGCGGTGTGGAACAGCCGGGGCACGCGTGCCTCTCGACGCATTACAGTTCTAGGTAAAAGTTATTGGAAAAAATTAAGCCTCGGCTGCCTGCGTGCCACCTCGCTCTTAGTATTATAATAATAATAATATCTAGGGACAATGTCACTCAGATCATCCTAGACCAAACTAAGCAAAACTTGTACTATGGGTACCAGGCGACGATATACATACTTATGTAGATAGATAAATACTTAAATACATAGTAAACATCCATGACTCAGAAACAAATATTCGTGCTCATCACACAAATATTTGCACTTACCGGTATTCGAACCCAGGACCACCTGCTTCGTAGGCAGGAGCACTACCAACTAGGCTACGGTGACTGTCAAAGTATTTAAAGGTCTAAACGAAATTCTTTATAAAAATTTATTAAATTCCAATTCAAAGTTAATTTATTCCGTTAAAATATTACATTTATGTGGAATCGTCAATATTTTTTCTACCCTACCGTGCAGTGCGTGACGTGGCAGCTACTGAATCAACATTTAATTTTTATCTGAAATATATAATAATAATAATCACTTTATTTGCAAAATATTGTAGTACAGAACCACTTGGCTTACATAATAGGATACAACACAGTAAGTATGTAAGTATATAATTGACACTCTGGTATCCAAAGTAAGATTTAACTTGTGTTATGAATACCAGGTCTCTCAGAATCACCGAAAGAAAAATATAAATCTTGCTTGCACTATAAATTAATTTTGCTGTGGCAGTTACTGAGAAACACTGCGAGAAAACATCTAAAATCTTGACTCCATTATGTCAGCCAAAGTACGTCCACTGCTGGACAAAAGCCTCTTCAATGAATGGGGGATATTCCATTATCGCCACGCTTGGCAGACGGGTTGACGATCGCAGTTGGTTAGTTATAGTTCACAGAAAAATGCTGCTGCCCGATGGTAGGTAAAATATTTGCTTACTCGCAATATATTATATGATTTTTTCCTATAATTATTACGAAAATGGAATAGGTATGTAAGCAAATTAAATCTTGGGGGAACGCTCCGTTCTGCAAGATATTTGGACAGTCTATCTTATTGGATAGTACTTTAAACGAATATGTGCTATAGTCCAAATGCCGTCGATTTATCAGAGATATTTTTTTCAATTAATCTGAATAAATATCTTGGGACAACTAACACACTGCCATCTGATCCTAAACTAGCCCTGGCCTATACTTTTTGGGGTTCCGTAGCCAAATGGCAAAAAACGGAACCCTTATAGATTCGTCATGTCTGTCTGTCTGTCCGCCCGTGTGCCACTTTTTTCCGAAACTATAAGAGCTGTACTATTGAAACTTGGTAAATAGATGTATTCTATGAACCGCATTAAGATTTTCACACAAAACTAGAAAAAGAATAATAATTTTGGGGGTTCCTCATACATAGAACTGAAACTCAAAAATTTTTTTTCATCGTACCCATACATGTGGTGTATTTATAGATAGGTCTTCAAAAATGATATTGAGGTTCCTAATATCATTTTTTTCTAAACTGAATAGTTTGCGCGAGAGACACTTTCAAAGTGGAAAAATACGTGTCCCCCCCCCCCTGTATCTTCTAAAATAAGAGAATAATAAAACTAAAAAAAATACATTATGTACATTACCATGTAAACTAACAACGAAAATTGGTTTGAACGAGTTTTGCCTTTATAATAATAGAGCGATAATTAACGGATAAAATTACACCAATAGCTGTTGTCCTGCGCAGGAATCGAACCCGGGACACGAATTGGCGTGGCAACTATCATAATTTTTGCGCCACACGTGCAATGAAAGTTAATTTAGTTTCCTGTTATTCTACTTAAGTTACACGTTGTATAGTGCTCGTAATGTTTCAACGTTATGTTTTGTAAAAGTGAACTTTTATTTTGGAATGAAATAGAAACGACTTAAACTTCTTCTGAATAAATTTAAGTTTAGTTCTCGTTGATCGTCTCCATTTTTATGGAGAGCATTTTATGGTCCTATAAAAACAATCAATCAACTAGACTAGTATGATGTTTGAGCTTTTATTGAAGGTACTTCCAAATAGATAATATGTTTATAATATCCAGGGACATTATTCACACACCCAAACTAAGCAGAGCGTGTAGTATGGAAACCAGATAACTGCTATACTACATATACTACTTTTCTTTTGTAAATACATACTTATATAGATAACTAGCTGTGCACCGCGGTTTTACCCGCGTTAAACTTTATAAATTATAGCCTATGTGTCAAACCAAGGTATCAGCTAACTCCATACCAACTGTAATTAAAATTGCTTTAGCCGTTTAGACGTGAAGAAGTAACAAACATACACACTCACACACTTACAAACTTTCGCCTTTATAATATTAGTGTGATTACACTGGGTGTAACGCAACTATCACTTGAAACATACTTTTATTAATTGTATAGTCAAAGTAAAATTCAAAAATCATTTATTCCGTAAAAAGTTTACATTTATGTGGAATCGTCATTTTTTTACCCTACCGTGCAGTGCATGACGTGGCAGCTACTGAGAAACACTGACAAAAAACTCAGTAGGAATCATTTTTTAAAATAAAATATCATCATCATCATCATATCAGCCAAAAGACGTCCACTGTTGGACAAAGGCCTCCCCCAAAGATCTCCACAATTGCCGGTCTTGCGCTATCCGCATCCAGCGATTTCCAGCGCCCCGCACAAGATCATCGGTCCATCTTGTAGGGGGTCTGCCCACGCAGCGTCTTCCGGTTCGTGGTCGCCACTCGAGAACCTTTCTGCCCCAGCGGCCGTCAGCTCTACGAGCTATGTGCCCTGCCCACTGCCACTAAAGCTCGGCAATTCTTACTGCTATGTCGGTTACTTTGGTTCGCCTGCGGATTTCGACATTTCTGATTCGATCCCGCAGGGAAACTCCGAGCATAGCCCTCTCCATTGCTCTTTGGGTGACCTTGAGCCTTCTAATAAGGCCCATAGTGAGCGACCACGTCTCTGTTCCGTATGTCATCACTGGCAACACACACTGGTCGAAGACTTTCGACTTGAGACACTGCGGTATTTTGGACGAGAAGATTTTGCATAGCTTCCCGAACGCTGCCCAGCCGAGTTGGATTCTACGATTGACCTCCTTCTCGAAGTTGGACCTACCTAGTTGGATGGTTTGTCCTAGGTAAATATAGTTCTCTACAACTTCGAGTGCAGAGTCACCAACTTTCAATTGAGTGGGTGCAACATGGACGTTTGACATGATTTTCGTCTTATCCATGTTCTCACATCAAAATAAAATATACTTAAGATTAATTACAATCATGTGTGTTGTGTCAGAACAACTCAATCCCAAGCATTTTTGTCACTTAAATAATCAGAAATTTTGTAATATGGTACACAATTTGGCTTTAATAATTCTTTGTATGTCCTAAAGACAAGTTTACCAGTAACTTTAGGGCTTGCCATGGGCATTAAACCAAGGCCTACAATATACCGCTTCACCAGTGAGGTAGATAAACTTACGAATTCATGAATTATGTATAGCTGACACCATTTTGAATGAGTGAATAACAGTGATATGAAACTTTTCTGCTCGTTTATTTTGTATCATGTTTCCGTGGCTTATAGTATAACATTGTCTAGCAAAAAGGGGTTACATAAGACCTTTATCCGCTCATATCTTCAAATATACAACCACTATTTGTAATTACACCGTATTTGCTATAGCTTGTAGCTATGTATGAGCATATCCGCGTATTGTATGTATAATTCAGATATTGCACTCAGAGAGAGTAATGCTGTTTCATCGCTCTCGCGTGTTTAATTAGCCCATATTGTCCTCCATAATTCGTGATATTGCCACAATGTGTAGACAGATACACATAAAATATAGATACGGATTTTAAATGTTCTTTATTCTGCTTTCGTATATCGTGCTATCGATGTTGACTACATCTGTGGCGCTGTGGTTAAAGTATTCACCTCGCGACCATCTTAGCACCCATAATTATGTTCAATTCTACACCACGCAATAAAGACTCTAAGTTACATTTTCAATGTGGCTTCAACTGGTAGGTATAACATACATACATGTATGTACATATATCAAACACTCATCCCTGTGAACGTCGTAAAACGTGGAAAAGGGCAACTAGGGGATAACAAACTGGTATCCCATCGTAACACATAGCCGTGTGGTTTATTAACTTTTGTACCACTAATTCTAATCCAAACCGGCGGTTTTCAGAAGGTTTAACAATGGCTTAAACTTACTTATCTGTTAGATTAAATGGGATTTTACAATCATGTATACTCGTTTGTTTCTGATTAAGTAATCATCAACTGTGGGCTCTACTTCTAAGAAATAATGTTTTTTTTAACAGGACGTTTACAGTTAGCCGTGTGCCTGACAACGCCAGCACTAGGGAATCTAATCCTTATTTCGCGGGGTACTTTACAAAAATGTAATAGACGGACACAAATTACATCCAGACTCTGAACAACTATTTATGGGTCACACAAATAGTTATCCGGCGTGTTGTATATATCATATACAACATGTAACGTAATTAACGCACACCCTCAAACACCCCAATTAGAATTTAATTGTTGTAATCATAATACATACACTGCATTTTTAATTTAACATGTATATGCATTATTATTTACTAAATTCGTTTCTTGAAATAAAATTTATTTTTCTTTATTTTGTATTGAATAATGGAATTTGTATGAATACAAATAAAACTGCAATTTTAAAGTCTTATTACTTTGACTTACGGTCCATTTTAATTTCTTTTGAATGCACAGCATTAATATGACAATAATTTCCGTAGTTTTAATTATTTGGAATAAAAAATTACCTTTATAAAAAAATGATATAAATCGATTCAGAAAACGATTCTGGACAAACTATTTTCAGGATGTGCGTTAATTAAGTTACATGTTGTATAGTCAAGGATAATAGCAGGGCCACCCCATACTATCACGTGGGTGTCGTAAAAGGGATTAAGGGATACACCAGATAGTCGAACAGCAGCGCCACCTGTGTACCAGCTACCACCTAACTGTGGTCGCCAACTCACATGCGGTGACTGAATATTTGCTTGAATTAATCATTTCTGTTGAGACATTGAATCGAAATAAGAATATGTAAATAAAGTAAAATAAAAAAGGTTTTTATTGACGTAGACTTTAAAAAAGCGCTCGTAAATAGTCAGAACATGTTTTTAGTAATATAGTTAAGTTACATAATATCTCTAGTTACATATTAAACATTTATAAAATTTATTATATATATATATATATATATATATATATATATATATATATATATATATATATATATATATATATATATATATATATATATATATATATATATATTTTGCGTCTGTTACAGACGATTAACGGCGAATTGTCTGAGAGAAATTTCTTATGGTGGCTAAACAAACTGCCGCAGGCCTGACAAGGGAAGTTATTTTATAATAGTAATGATATTTAGCTAGCTTGTATTGATTTATTGTCAAGAAGATTATGTTTAGGTTTGATTATTGAAATTTATATTTTACTACATATTGTTCGAATGGTTCTGTCTATATGAAGGTACGAATTCAATATTATTATTATGACGGCCCTTGTGGTTATATCGACGGTCGCGCTTTAATGCTACCACCGGATCCAATGCGCCCCATGTGGTGAATAAGGTAAACCCCTCCAAATGGGAATTATGTTGTAACCTTGCGGGGGGGGGGGGATCCAGCATTGGATTAAAGTGAGAACATACATAGGCGAACTTCATACCGAAGGTATTTTCTACTAGTTAACCTTAGGGTAGGGCAGACAGATGCACAAAAATTTTAATTGTAATTTTTTTATATGATTTTAAATAATAGCAATTAATAACACTGATACATATACAAAATATACTATGCAATAGATACTATATGTCCCGCGTAAATGGTTAATCTCCGTGGGCGTGGCCGAATCTCGATCGGGAGGACATTAATAATATCTGGGGACAATGTCACACAGATCCTCCTAGCCCCAAACTAAGCAAAGCTTGTACTATGGGTACCAGGCGATGATATACATACTTATATAGATAGATAAATACTTATATACATAGAAAACATCCATGACTCAGAAACAAATATTCGTGCTCATCACGCAAATATTTGCACTTACCGGGATTCGAACCCAGGACCACCAGCTTCGTAGGCAGGAGCACTACCAACTAGGCTATGGTGACCGTCATTTCATCAAATCAAATTATATCTTTATCTTAACTCAATGCTGATATTATAAATGAAGATAAAAGTACCAATTTCTGTCTGTCAGGCATGAAGATAAACATAACTCTGAGGAAGCATATACGCAACTTTTGATCCCACATTAAAATCGTTGGAAAGTCAAAACTGTACATTGAATATTTTTTTAAAAGGATACTTGGGGCGTGATCTACAATCGATATCGAAGTCGAAAATATAGTTTTCAGAATTTTTGTCTGTTTGTCTTTATGTATGTCCGGGCTAAACTCAAAAAGTCCTGAAATCATCAAATTTTGCATGAATGTTACTGAGAGGTCGGGTCAACATATACCTAGGCTACATATTATCACGGTATCACCTACGGGGAGGAGCTGTGATAATTTATAAAATTTAACGCGGGTAAAACCACGGGGCACAGCTAGTCTGATATAAAATGAACTCCACGCGACCATAGCAAGTAGTAAATATATTTTATAAGATAAAAGCAACTAGGTTGAGATTGAAAAGATAATTTTTAAAAGGAATGTAGCGATTTAAGTGATGTCGCGCTTTAAATCCCTGGGATAAGTAAAGCTAGGTATTAGTGCATCTCTTTTGAGGGTTTCTGCAAGGGACGGGGTTAGTAAAAGATAAGAAAAAAACCGGCCAAGTGCAAGTCGGACTCGCGCACGAAGGTTTCCGTACCATTATCTATAAAAACGAGAAAAAAATCACGTTTGTTGTATGGGAGCCCCATTAGATATTTATTTAATTTCGTTTTTTAGTATTTGTTGTTATAGCGGCAATAGTCATCATCTATAAAAAATTCAATTATCTAACTATCACGGTACAGAAGATACAGCCTGGTGACAGACGGACAGAGAGACAGACAGACAGCAAAGTCTTAGGCTGAGATTTATAGAGCGTACTTAGACTTTGCTCAGACTTTACTTAGACAGAAGTTAATGCATGTAATGAAATTACAATTGGTGTTTTGACTTTGTCTGTCTTAGTTTATGCTAAGCATAATCTTAACGTCAAAAAGTCTATAAATACCAAATCAAAGTATAAGCTTAGCATACACTTAGCAAAGTTTTACGTAAGTAAAGTTTGAGCAAAGTCTAAGTACGCTCTATAGATCTCAGCCTTAGTAACAGCGTCTCGTTTTACCCCTAAAAAGTAGACTGCATTAACCTAATTAAGGTGTTTTTATTTTCAGTATATATATACTGCAATATGCTCCGAGTATCCCTGCGAGATCAAATCAAAAACGTCGAAATCCGCAGGCGAACCAAAGTAGCCAACATAGCCCAAAGAATTGCCAAACTGCCAACTGGCAGTGGGCGGGGCACATAGCTCGTAAAACCGACGGTCTCTGTGGCACAAAATTCTGTGCCCTGGGTTCGACTTCCGCGCAGGACAACCATATCATGTCAGCCAAAGTACGTCCACTGCGGGACAAAAGCCTCCCCAAAGAATGGGGGAATATGCCATAATCGCCACGCTTGGCAGACGGGTTGGCGTTCGCAGTTTGATGGTCATACATAGTTCACAGAAAAACGTTGCTGCCCGTTCTCTGGTAGGTATACCCTCGGTCGATTTCTACGCCACCCACGGGATGAGATGGGGTGATGATATTCTATGCCGTCACTCAACCATTGTGTGACCCATAAATAGTTGTTCTGAGTCTGGATGTACTTCGTAGCCCGTTTATAGTTGATATAATATGTTCGTAAAGTACCGCACGACACAGGGATTAATTTCCCTTCTGCGGGCGTTGTCTTTAAAAGAAAATATATTCTTCTTTATTCGTCTTCAATTATTTAATACATACACGTGTTGTTATAATTCTATAAATTTCTATATATATATATATATGTCTCTCTCTAATAACTCAGTTAGGAAGGTAATATTGTTATAAATTTCTCAGTGAAAATACATATATAGGAGATACCTATCTAAATCAGATTATCACAACTCACCAAGCGTGGTTATTGAGTTCCGTTATATATTCAAGAGACGACATATTATGCTCTAATAATTATTGTGTATATTCCAAGTATATTAGAAGATATATTTCTAAGCATAACATCAAAGACATGTGAACTACATATAGAACACGTGTGTCGTACAAAGTGTTATTTAAAGCTGAATAATCATACTAATATTATAAAGGCGAAAGTTTGTGAGTGTGTATATTTGTTACATCTTCACATCTAAACGGCTGGAACGATTTTAATAAAATTTGGTATGGAGTTAGCTAACACCCTGGATTAACACATCTATACATCTATACAAATAAATAAAATTGGAGTGTCTGTTTGTAATATTGAAATAGTCGGTTTTTACTACATAAATATGAATATACATACGGTAAATACGCCAAAATATTTTTTTTACAATTTTTGTCTGTCTGTCTGTCTGTTTGTTCCGGCTAATCTCTGAAATGGCTGGACCGATTTTGACGGGACTTTTATTGGCAGGTAGCTGATGTAATAGGGAGTAACTTAGGCTACTTTTATTTTAGAAAGTCTTTTATTTTACAAAAAAAAACATAAAAAACGTAATAAACTAATTAACACGCGGACGAAGTCGCGGGCACAGCTAGTTACTATATATGAATGATTACCAGACAAAGTATCTCATAAACAGTAGATTTATTAAAACTTTAAGAGAGGTAGGGCACAGCGTTCATCCGCTCAAAGAGCAGCCCGACTGGGGAAGTACCTCCACTTTACAGAAGATATTCCTTAATAATAACATCAATAACTTTAATGTTGTGTTTCTGCGTGTGAGTAAGATCGCCAGAGCTCATCGGGGTGGGGGGAAGGGTCAGCAACACTTGTTTGCTGACTCTTTTAAAGGCCGGTGTAAAGTGTATATTTGCCATCCTATTTATTTTTTTAACTATGTTTATGTTTTGCCTTTCGAGCTTGACAAGTACAAGTGTATTTTAATACCTAATTGCTGAATAAATTTCATTATTTCATTCACAATCTAAGTCATGTGAGACGCACAAGCCTATATCAAGCCCAGAAAACGTAAACACTGTAGATATATGACTATACCCATATATATAATTTAGTTTATCAAAAATCAAGCCAATATCCTCATATTAATACGCTTGCTGCATTTAATACTGCACTGTAAGTAAAGTAAACAGTGGCAGGAGTGCATCAAAGAAATTATACTGTGAATATAAAATAAAAAGGTTTTTATTCACGTAGACTTTAAAAAAGCGCTTGTAAATAGTCAGAACATGTTTGTAGTAAAACAGTTATTATTTCTAGTTACTTATTACAGATATTTAGGTACACGGAATGTTAAAACATTTATACAATTTATTTTATAATGGTGTGATATTTAGCTAGCTTGTATTAAGTTATTGTCAAAGAGATTTATATTTATATTTTACTACATATTGTCTGAATGGTTCTGTCTATATTAAGGTATGAATTCAGTATTAATATTATAACGGACCTTGTGTTTAAAACGACGGTCGCGCTTTAATGTTAACACCGGATCCAATGCGCCCCAACTGAGAAGACCCAGCGAAACAAACTCAGCAGGTTCATCTACTACCGGTTTCAACACGGCCCAGTTGAGACGGCCCGGCGAAACACACTCAAGCGGGCATGAACACGGGATTTGGTCCACTTAAAGTAATTATTTAGCAGGCAAACACAATATCTGCTCGATCGGTTGTCTGAAAAATATGTGTTGTAATTATATTATTTTTAACATTATTAGGAAGATGAATAGCTTACAATAACTGATTAGATTAGGTGTATAGCAGTTCCTGGGACCTCTGGCGTTTGTTGGAGGGAAACTCTACTCATCATTGTATAAGCGGTCCCGGGAAGAGGTAACCTGTTGCAGCTCAGGTTGCCTAAGCACGCTTATGCGTGGTGGGGAGAGGGGGAGGCATTCGTGCCTCCCCCCCTCCCCGGGTGAGAGTTTTGCGGAGGCTGCTGTGTACAGCGGGGGTACTGGCGAGATCGTTCACTAGTACCCCGAGCCCCCGCTACAGGCACTGTGAGGCTGGCTACCGTGGTGGTTTTAGTGGGGCGAGCCCTACATGACATGAGATTTAAGCATTTCCACCACGTAAAATAAAAAAAAGCAAAAACTTGTATAGACGTTACCGTAGCCTAGTTGGTAGTGCTCCTGCCTACGAAGCTGGTGGTCCTGGGTTCGAATCCCGGTAAGTGCAAATATTTCTGTGATGAGTACGAATTTCTGAGTCATGGATGTTTTCTATGTAGGTATATAAGTATTTACGTATCTATATAAGTATGTATATCGTCGCCTGGTACCCATAGTACAAGCTTTGCTTAGTTTGGGGCTAGGATGATCTGTGTAACATTGTCCCTAGATATTATTATTATATAGTAGTTAGCCATTTATATGTCTCCACGAATGCGGATTCGGATAGAAGTTATATGTGAGTCGTCTTTTTACTTCAGCGGCCCCCTGAGCTGTGGCCCGAACCACATAAGGGTGCCCTCAGGTATTTTTTTTTTTTTTTTTTTTTTTTTTTTGGATTGTACCCTAATTCTGGGCTAGGGAACAGACGAATGGCTCCCCTGACTTTGACCGAGTCCTTTTTCGGGTTTGTTTCGAATTTTTTGGGTGCGGCTTGGGTTTAATGTTAAGGTGTTTGAAGTTTTATTTAGCTTACATTTATATAATATTTTGTTTGTTTGAAAGTACTGTAGATAATTTATCTGTCGATATGTTTTATGTTATACTATAGAATTTTATTTCAATTTACGTATGATACGGCGTTCTTAGGATGTTTATTATTGTCAAGATGAGTTTGTTTAGTTATTATTTTTGTTGAGTTTTGAACTTATTTGTCGGTATGTTTTCTTGTAGGTTATTCATTTTATGTTAAATAGCATTTGTATTTTCCCATTTGTGCTTATTTTTATGAGACTATGGTTTGGTTGTTATATTAATTTAATGGGCTCGGTTATTCGAGCGCGTTCCTTTTGTGATTACAATACTGGATTTGAGGCTGTGGTGTTTGTTTGTTTTTATTTTGTTTATTTAATAGCTGTTTGATTGATATCGTCTTGCATTAACTATTAGTTTACTTTACATTAGTTTGATATATGTGGATATTTATTTTAGCCCATGGTTATTGAATTTAAAGTATTGAGTTTATACAATTTTTAGCCAGTCATTTCTATTCATTTCTGTTTGAATTTTTTATACGTTGCATTTTTATAGTCAGTTTATTTATTTACTCCACTGTTACACAGTTAATTTTACTTATTATAGTAGCTTTAAAGTTTTGCTGTTTCCGAATGCTATTAATTTGTCATAATATTTTGCTGAATACTTGAACTCTTTTGCAAAACCATTTTTAGTATTTATGTGGTGATATTTTATTATAATATTGCGTATGTACATGTGTATATATATGTGTGTATATATAGTGGTGATATGTAATTATAATTTTGTATATATACGTATGTTTATTTGTGATATTACTGAGATATATACTTATTCGTGTATCCATTTTGTATTACTCTGCCTATTTGCAATTTTTACATATTTTCACAATATATATTCTTGCAACCAACACTTTTATTTCTTTCCTTCGTTCCGTTTGTATATGTACATATATATGGTTTCCATTATTTGTGTTTACTATAGTAATTGCTAACGTCCATTCATCATGATGAGTGTAACAATTGCTTTTATTGTAACTGTTGGGTTTTACTCGTAGTTCATGGTCATTATTCAGCGCAGTTATTACAACCGTTTTAAGAAAGGTATGATGGCTTGGTGTTATATTATGGATGTCTAAAAATTGTATAATGTTTGTATTGGGGCCGGCCTGATTGTATATGGTGATATTATAAATGTAAGGGTAACGGTTTTTTGTAGGGATGGTTGTAAAGAGACCAACCCCACGCAGCATTATCGACTCCATCAGTGCTATGTGTGCTTTCGGTGTACGTCAGGAGTAGGCCACCCTGGTTCTTGCTTGTGCGTCGTATCTTTCACGCACGGGACAGGCACCATCAAAGGCGTCGTGGTCCCGACGTTCAGCTCCGGTTGCAAAGCAGTTTTTGCAACACGGTTTTTCGGACGCTAACCAGGCCTCGCACTGCGAACGTAGATGGCACCCGCCACAGTGAGAGCAGAGGTCTATAGTTTCTTTACAAGCCCTGCGTCCGTGGCCGAAACGAAGACAGCGTGTGCATTGAAGCAGCGGTGTCTGGTCATATACCTGAACCCGCTGCATATCTATGCGCACTTTCCCGGACTCTCCCTCAGGTATTAGTCGCTTAAATTAACCTCCTGCTTGAGAGTCTTCAATTCTTTAATTTAAATAAAGTAGTACTAAATTTAAAAATAATAGCTTAGTAACTTGATATTTATTGAATGATTTAAAAAAATATGTATAAGTGATAAGACAGACCGCACGGACGGACTATTATTTTTTTTGTTACGTTAATACTGTTTCTATTATGTTTATGTACTGCATTGTGAGCTTGACAGATACATGTGTATGTTAATACCCAAGTGCTGAGAATACATTTCATTATAAGGATCAAACAAATGATTATTGAATACTAAACTTATATATTATTATATATAATAAAAGTATGTTACTTAATCTATGGTACACTAAATATCATCAGAGTCTCTCATTCATACATGCAAATACTCATATAATACATAACACACTATCTACTCAGATAGATTTCTCATGTCCACTGAACGTATTCACAACGGCTGCCTATTGCCTTTGCAGTAGCTAGTTTAGTTTAAGTTATGTTAGTTTGTAGGGCAAATAATGTAAGATTAGGTACGTAGGTATTATAAAGATATAAGATAGATATAAGTTTACCTACTTTGTCGCATTAGGCTCGCCTGTAATGATAGAAGACCATATCAAGCCCAGAGCACGAACAGGCAGTGTGTTCGTGCTGTGGGCTTGATATGGTCTTTATATTATTGGTTGATATGACAGGATTTTTAATAAAATAAAATAATGAAATGTTTACTTATTTATTTATTTACCATAAAACTTATTCTATCATCAGGCGAGCCTAATGCGACAGAGTAATGGATACATGACTGCGCCAATCTTAATTTAGTTGTTTATTAAATCATATGATTTACAAGGTAAAATGGCAATGTGGCAGTAACACAGTATAGGTAATGTCCGTCTATCTCTGGCGATGGAACAAGAAGGCCGGTCGGCAGGCGTGCGCGCCGCTCGGAGCCTCTGCGTGCCCCTCTACGTTCGATCACTCCACTTTCGATGACGTCACAAGCTCCGCCCCCTGCCTGAACTTGGACTCTGCTAACCATATATATATATATATAATATATACGTGTTAGAATATTATTAATTTATTATTAATTGTATTTATCAAGATATCAAGCCCAGAGCACGAACACACTGTATAGATACATGACTGCGCCAATCTTAATTTAGTTGATCAAAATCAATCCAATATCCTCATACGCTCACTGCATTTATCCATCCATAATCCAACTATTACAAAAGCTTATTCAACCATTCGGTTCAAGTTAATTCTGACAATCAAATCTATGAATGATCGGCACATTCCGGTGCGATCCAGTTCGATCCGGTCCGGTCCGGCATTCGGACGACTAGGTTGTAATATTTTATAGATATTGGACCGCGTTTTCTGTCATTATCGTAAAAGGAACGTCAGCAAGAAACTATTCCCTCTATTACTTTCATAATACTTAAGTGGATTCGATACTTGCGGAAAGAAAATTGAATCATTTATTGTAATAGTATAATAGTGCTTTGTCAGATAGGTTTCGGATGAACATACCTATGATTATTTAGTAGAGAAGATAGCAACCCGTACGCTACGAGAATTCTTTAAGACCTAATCATAATGATGCTCAATCTACGTCTGATAAAATTTCCTGAACGCGATAAAATTCCATTGAACCGAAAAATTAATAAGGCTTAGAACCAATCTCATATACTACACAATAATAACCAAGAGACTGGCTTATTCATATAAGGTTCCGTATACGTAAACTTATCTTAGTTACTTACATATATATTGGCGGACCTGTTGGCGTGGTTGGCAAATGCTAGCTTTTAATGCCGGAGGTCGTGGGTTCGATTCCCACCCAGGACAGATATTTGTGTGCATGAACATGTATGTTTGTCCTGAGTCTGGGTGTTATTATGTATAGAAGTATGTATTTACAAAAGAAAAGTAATATATGTAATATTAGGTCTTTACCTATGAAATTGCCGTTCTGCAGTACTGGCCATTTCAAATCAAAATAATTTTTGTTTGGCTAAGAATTCTAATTTCAAATTAATTTTATTTTAAAAACATGGATTCTTTTTTCCAAAAGTAGTCATTTCTTTATTGATTAGTGTTACATTTTCATCGCATTTCAATCTTTTTCGTCATCATGGATACGTTAAAAATTCGAGTAATTATGGAATATGAGTACCGTCGTGGCAGCAACGCGGCACAAGCGGCACGCAACATCAACGACGTTTACGGAGCTAACACTACAAACCAACGCACCACCTGTTATTGGTTTGCTCGCTTCCGTTCTGGAAATTTCGACCTGAAAAATGAACCTCGCGGTCGTCCGAAGACTTTGGTCGACAATGACGAATTAAAGGCGGTTGTGGAAGCTGATGATACACAATCTACGGCTGAATTAGCAGCAGCTTTCGACGTTAGCGTCAAAACAATATTGGTCCATTTGCGTCAAATTGGCAAGGTAAAAAAGCTTGACAAATGGGTGCCCCACGAACTCAATGATCGCCAGCGCGAAGTACGCGTCGAGACGTGCCTTGCACTGCTCAACAGACACACAAATGAAGGAATTTTGAACCGCATTGTTACCTGCGATGAAAAATGGATTCTGTTTGATAACCGCAAGCGCTCAGCAAGTTGGTTGGATCCTGGTTCAGCACCTAAACAATGCCCTAAACGAAAACTTACCCCTAGAAAAGTGATGGTCACTGTTTGGTGGTCTAGCGCCGGTGTGATTCATCACAGCTTCTTACCAAACGGGGTGAGCATTACTGCAGATGTGTACTGTGAAGAACTGAGCACAATGATGGAGAAGCTGGCGCATCTCCAACCAGCATTGGTCAATCGCTCGTCTCCGCTGCTCCTGCACGACAACGCGCGACCTCATACTGCACAGCAGACGGTCTCCAAGTTGCAAGAACTGGGGTTGGAAGCTCTCCGTCATCCGCCCTACTCACCAGACCTTGCGCCTACAGACTACTACGTTTTCCAGAATTTGGATAACTTCTTGGCGGGAAAAAAATTCAATACCCGAGAGGCAGTACAAAATGCCTTTGAAGAATTTGTTGCCTCCCGTCCAGCTGATTTCTTTAAGAAGGGCATCAATAAACTGCCACTGCGATGGCAAAGATGCATTGATTGCATGGGTGATTACTTCGATTAATACAAATAAAAAATATCATGAAAAAAATTCGTTTAAATTTTTTCATACAAAACGGCAATTTCATAGGTAAAGACCTATTATATCAGATATCTGGTTTCCATAGTACCAGCTCTGCTTAGTTTGAGATCAGATGGCCGTGTGTAAATAATGTCCCAGGATATTATTATTATGTATATTATGTTAGTGGTCGATTTAGGGGCGCTCATTGCTAGATGTTGTCACCGGCCTATAAGTGATCGGCGAGGTTAAGCAACTAGGCTCGCGGTCAGTCCATAGATGGGTGACCACCAAGGTGGTTTAATTTCTGAACGTATCCGTGCTTCGGAGGGCACGTGAAGCTGTCGCTCCTGGTTGTAGTCATTAGACAACGGTCGTTAAGCCATGTCAGACACCTAACCTTGACGGTCACCGTAGCCTAGTTGGTAGTGCTCCTGCCTACGAAGCTGGTGGTCCTGGGTTCGAATCCCGGTAAGTGCAATTATTTGTGTGATGAGCACGAATATTTGTTTCTGAGTCATGGATGTTTTCTATATATACATATATAAGTATGTATCTATCTATATAAGTGTGTATATCGTCGCCTGGTACCCATAGTACAAGCTTTGCTTAGTTTGGGGCTAGGATAATCTGTGTGACATTGTCCCTAGATATTATTACATTACATTACTGGGCGGCTTGAACAACTCTGACACTAGGGTAACCACTGCCCATACGATAAGCAAGTATTAGGGTCTCTAGGTTAAGTGGTTAGTAACCTTGACTGCTAAACCAGCGGATGTGGGTTCGATCCCCACCCGGGACAAATCTTTGTGTGATACTACTACCTATCGTAGGGGCAGTAGTTACGTCAGAGTTGTTCGAGCTGCCCAGTGGGCGTGTTGACATAGTATACCTATCGACTGTTGTCTTGTGACAACAACCGGACTACTTTTAGATAATGATGATGTCCTCCGGACCGAAATTCGGCCGCGGCGGCCAGTCTTAATGGAGACTAGCCAAATGCGCAGGACATATTATAGTGCACAAGTGTGTGCGCAAACACAGGGGCACTTTCTATTCAATCACTCTCATAGTCCGATGGGACGCCTAGCGATACGACCGGAAAGAGTTCAGGTACAGAACCGACGGCTTTACGTGCTCTCCGAGGCACGGGGGTGTAATACCACCAACTTCCAGACTTCGGGCTGATACTGAGAAATTTCTTTTTACGGAAAAATCACAAAATCACTTTTTGGTCCGACCCGGGATTTGAACCCAGGACCCCATTACCTGCGGTTGAACACGCTACCGCTAGACCAACGAGGCAGTCTTTTAGATAATAAGTTTAGTTTCATTCCTTATATACATTACAATACGCATTAAAAATTTAGATGTGTCCAAGGTTGATCTAAAGCTGGATCATCTTGTCCTTCAGCAAACTAGAGTTAGGCAGACTTACTATGTCTGTTTCGTTATGCCCTTTGGATGCAGAACCATACATATTTAAAGCAATACCACAGCAGGATTCAATACCATTACTCTGAATTACTGTAACTGAATATTACAATGCCAATTTTTTGCTGGAACAGGAAGCCCAACTGAAATATATTATACCTATCATGTCCATACAATTTTACAAAGCGAATTTGTGTTTTTTTTTGTTAAACGATATTCACACACGGTCATCTGATCTCAAACTAAGCAGAGTTTGTATTATGGAAACCAGATAACTGATATACTATATTACATTTTCTTGAAAAACATCTGTAAGGCAGGGAGTTCAGTAGCTGTAGAACCCAGAGTAAAACTTACAATGTATAATATATAGGTATAATATATAGGTACGAATGTATATTTAGGAATAAAATTGGCCTACTTATATCTACATTTCTTATACTAAAGAGGTATGCGTTAAAGGAGATCATATTCAATAATTTATCGAAGACAGGTATATCAAAAATAATTTTGTTATAATGCGGGCAAGGCGCGCGCGGTACAGCGCGTGCGCCTCATATAAAAACATGTGGCATGAACTCAGTGTTTAGTTTGCATTCGATCCGATAAAATGCCCGCTCCGGACCTTAACCGGAAGCGGGGCCAGCGTCACGCATTAACGTAGAGCGACAGTTGCACAAAAATCCCTAAAAATCATGATCTCTTGCCCTCTCCCCGTCAGTATCCGCCCAGAGCCGAGGTTCAAACCCCACAGGGGGTGCCCTCCGGCGCGGGTACTTAGTTTGTAGTTTACTTTTGCTAGGCGGTTAGAGCCCACGCTCACCCCTACCGTCCGGTGAAGCAGTAAAAGACGAACGGCTAACTTCACGCGTCAAATCAAAAAAAAAAAAAAAAAAAATAATGAACTCAGTGTCAGTTCCCGGTCGGCACCGCGGTGTTCGGACGTCTATGCTTTTGCATTACATCCATTTCATGCATACTACACAACCTTATACAGGCTGGCCGAGGAGTTGACGTTCAAACGCAAAATTTAGATGAGGGTGATTCGGATACTCCTCATCATAAAATATCTAAATTTTGCGTTTGAACGTCAACTCCTCGGCTACCTTGTATCTAGGTTAAAGTTAAGTATTTAGGTTAAGTTTACGATATGATATTTTTTTGTAAAATTAAAGATATAAGATCATCATCATATCAGCCGAAAGACGTCCAATGCTGGACAAAGGCTTCCCCCAAAGATCTCCACAATTGCCGGTCTTGCGCTATCCGCATCCAGCGATAAAGATAAAAGATAAAGATATAGAATTATTTATTGCGTAACTGTGCACAATAAGGTCTTATCATAACGTAACAGTTTTTAGGAGCAACAGTCTACCCGTGTCGGATATGCAATACAAACAAGTGTATTTAATTTATTCTAATCAATAATTACACATAAATTTTTCGCAAAAAAACTCATGCAAACTTTAGTAAACATTCTCTTTTAACATATTCTTTAATTTCGTTTTAAACAATGTTCCATTTGATTGCTTTATATCTGATGGTAAGTGGTTATATACACGAATAGCAGATATATTTAATAAGTACTTTTATAATAAATCATGTTTTTAATACTGGGTAAATTTGTGTCATATTTATATTGTCTACGAATGTTCCTCTTTGTGTCTGATTTAAAACTAAAATATTGCATATTATTTTTAACAAATATACATAGTTCTAGAATATAGATCCCTGTCAGTGTATGATAGCCCTTCGTTCTGAAATATCTCTCAAAGACTCATCACTATACATTTTATATATTGTCCTAAGGCACTTTTTGTGAAGAATAATGGTGGATTTTAGTTTGTCTAAACTATAACCCGTATATTAGTCTACTATTAGTCTAAAATATAACACGCTAATGATGCCCCTGGTATTGCAAGCGTTCATAGGCTACAGTGACCACTTACCATCAGGTAGGCCATATGCTTGTTTGCCAACTATGTTATATAAAAAAAAGAACAAAAAAACCATAAAGGATCTAGGTCGACCTACCCAGTAACCCTGTATACAACATGTAACTTAATTAACGCACATCCTGAAAATAGTTTGTTCAGAATCGTTTACTGAATCGATTTATATCATTTTTAATATATGTAATTATTTATTTCAAAATAATTAAAACTACGGAAATTATTGTCATATTAACCCTGTACAGTCAAAACAAATTGAAAGTCAAAGTAATAAGAAGAATTTTAAAATCGCAGTTTTATTGTATTCATGCAAATTCCATCATTTAATACAAAATAAAGAAAAATAAACTTTATTCCAAGAAACTAATTTAGTAAATATCAATGCATATACATGTTAAATTAAAAATTCAGTGTATGTATTATGATTACAACACAATATTCTAATTGGGGTGTTTGAGGGTGTGCGTTAATTACGTTACATGTTGTATAATCACACCCAGACTCAACTCGACAAAAATACATTTTCATGCACACAAATATCTAAATATCTGTCCGTCAAAATTAATATGTAATTGCCTGAAAATATTAACATGCAATACAATTTTATTCCAGCAGCATTCAAAGACACAAATTGGCGGGTTAACCGAGATCACGCTATTCGACCCATGAAATCATAAAATCAGAACTACAAAGTGACCGGAGCGTCAGGCGTCATGCGGGATGCGTCACACATTAATCTATGTACAGGGTGCGCCACTTGCAACTGTCCGTTAAAATCCGCATGTGGCTCCGACAGAGTAAAGCCCACCGAAAGCTGCTTTGAGTTTGTCCCCGACCGGATTAAAAGCACAAACTTTGTTGAATGCAATTTTAAAATGAAACTTTCGTAGGCAACTGAATTATATTACGTTACTACTTTATTTATTTTGTAAACTAGTCGGTTGGGAAGCAATATCGGAAAAGCTTCATATCTGAAATTGATATAATGAAAATATTGTTTTATGTGTACTAGATAATAATGTACTTCGTATCCGTCGTTCCTTTCATATTTAATATCTTGGGCAACTAACACAGAGCCATCTGACCTCAAACTAGTCAGAGCCTCTACTAAAGCAACTAAACAGGGGATAAACATTATCAGTTGTTGACGGCCACCGTAGCCTTGTTGGTAGTGCTCCTGCCTACGAAACTGGTGGTCCTGGGTTCGAATCCCGGTAAGTGCAAATATTTGTGTGATGAGCACGAATATTTGTTTCTGAGTCATGGATGTTTCTATGTATATAAGTATTAATCTATCTATATAAGTATGTATATCGTCGCCTGGTACCCATAGTACAAGCTTTGCTTAGTTTGGGGCTAGGCTGATCTGTGTGACATTGTCCCGAGATATTATTATTATTATTAGTTAAGAGAAGAGTGATCGAGAGAGGCGAACTGGTATCGTCCACAGCAGGACATAGGCCACCCCCAAAAGTTTCTAGAATGTTGCTATTGGGTTTGAGTTAGTCACCGCCCCTGAAATGTAGTTGGCGACCGCTATTAGGTCGCGGCTGCCCCACTATCTAGTTTATCCATTAGTCGCCTTTTAAGACCCCATGAGATGGTATGGGGTATCTTGGGACAACTACCACAATGCCATCTGATCCCAAACTAAACAGAACCTGTGCTAGGGCAACCAGACAACTGATACACATATATATAATTTCTACACAAACACATATTATAGATAAATATCACCCAGACTCTGAACAAATAAGCTTGCTCATTGCATAAAGATTAATTCCGGGTAGTATCGAACTCACGATATCTAGCTTATGGCTTTTATAAATTTGGCCTTGGAATACCTACTTGTGACTCGAAATATTTGTCTTACAGTCTGAGTCACTAATAAACTAACAACTAAATCAACAGGCCAGCCATATTATTCCTAAAATAATAATAATAATATCTAGGGATAATTTCACCCTGATAATCCTACCCCAAACTAAGAAAAGCTTGTACTATGGATACCAGGCGACGATATACATACTTATATAGATAGATAAATACTTTAAAAACATCCATGTCTCAGTAACAAATATTCGTGCTCATCACACAAATATTTATTACTGAATCAAACACATCAGGTTCTCAAATCATGTTAAAAGTGTCGAGCACTTATCGATTTCTCATTCGACATCCAAAAAAACATGCATCACTGCTGCGTCATCTCAAAATCAAAAAGATTTTAATTTTCTCTTTATCGCGTTCGACAAAGTTTTTCCATTTGCTTCAATTCTTGTATCGACGACGTTTCCGCAGGCAACTTTTTCATTTTTCCTCCTTATTGAGTGCGAGTGCTCAGAAAACCTCCTATTGTACAACAAAAATATCTTTATGTTTTTTTTCGCGTGAAAACAAAATGTTAAAATTTTCGGCGCAGATTATTTCGTTATTTGCATCAACACCTGCCTTTGTTCAGTTCTGATAGTGTCATTGTTCAGAATAAATGAAATAAGTGTGAAATGATTCTGTATTCCCAACACTATCTGTCTACTCATTATCATTTAATTGCAGTGGTGGACTTGTTTTTTGCGTTAATCATTCTGCTAAATTCGTTTAACCCTTGGTTACTACTCATGGGTCTATGTGACCCTGTAAGATTTAGATATACCATTTTTATACAATAACTCTTAGACAACCCCACTCCCCCGCTCGTGTATTCTCAGTATTGTGCACGCGCTGACACGTGGTAGGTGTGTCCAGGCGATCTGTGCTTATTTCGCGTCATAATAACAGTGACAGGGTCACGTTGACCCTTGAATAGCAACTACGTCGGTAAGTGAAAACTATACGATTATATGAAAACGTTTTACTGGATGTAAAATATAGTTCAAACTGCCGATGCCTGAAAGACCTGTCCCAGTTGTCCCTAATGTGGCATCTAAAAGAAAGCATTGCAGTATATGCCCCTATAAAAAAGATCGGAAAACCAATGCCATTTGTTATCATTGTAAAATTCCGATTTGCAATACATGTGCAGTAATTGTTTTCCCAAGTTGTTTAGATAAGAATTAATTGTGTCTCATGCTACAACTAAATACATCTCTTTACATAACGTGTAGTTTTTTTTACCGTAAACCTATTTATAAAAAATATAAACAATGTTTTTAAAGGAGGGTCAGAATGACCCTTGAATAGTGATTGTGTAAAAAATATTTTGAGTATTAACCAAGGGTTAAGTAGTATATTTATTTGTTTAATTTGATCAAAAAATTTACATAAATTACGTTAAATGTAAAATCAAATTTTAACATTTTCTGTCGTTTAATGTTAAATGCTATCGTAATGACGATAATATTTATAAGTTTAATTAACTAGTTTTGTGACTTATATGGTCTTATTGTTCTTCGTGCAGAAAAAAATGTTCAAATGACATGAAGACTTTAAGATCCATTTTAAAGTTAGACTTACTTAAATATTTTAACATATTTCAAAAACAGAGCCTAAAGGAAGAAAGTCTTTTTATTGACTATTTCAACACATCAAAATAAATAATTCCCGTTATAACGAGATTAAAACACGTCGGTTTAAAGTTATAGATTGTTTATTGGGTGGAACTACGATAACCCAGATTACAGGTTATGTAGCGTATCAATAAAATTACAACCTTTGCACTATAGACACGTACATTAGTCTCATTCGACTTCGACCGACTCAGTAAAGCAAACATAATGTACTGTCGGCGGGCGCGAAGCGACGCGGCGTCTTGTCCCGCCCCCCCTGCGGGAGGTGCGCGTTATACCATTATAATAATGTACCTCCTAATTGAATTTCGGCCACGGCGGCCAATCCAATGGAGACTAGCCATATACGCGGGACATATTATAATGCACAACTGTGTGCACACATGGGCGCTTTCTATTCCGATATCCGATGGGATGACAAGCGGAAGAAGACACGACCGGAAAGAAGTCAGGTACTAGACCCACGACACCAGGTCCGAGGTACGAGGATGTAATGTCGCACATACCTAGACTGACATGACTGACCTGCTACTGAAAAATTTGATTTTTAAAATAAAATAAATAAATAAAATAAAAAAGGTTTTTATCCACGTAGACTTTAAAAAAGTGCCTGTAAATAGTCAGAACATGTTTGTAATAATATAGTTGTATACATTATTATTTCTAGTAACATAGATATTTATTTTATATTATTATTATTTCTAGTAACTTAGATTAACAGAAATATCCCCAAAATCACTTTTTCGTTCGTCCCGCAGTTGAACCTAGGACTTTTTTTTCTGCGGTTGAACACACTACGTTAGGCCAACGAGCCAGTCATAGTAAATGAATGAGTGAGTGACTGCACGTGTGGCGCATCGGTTATAACATTCACCTCGCCACTCCGTCTTCCAGGTCCGATTCCGGCACAAGACACCAATTTGTGTGACCCTTGAGTAGTTGTTCCCAGCCTGAGTGTCTTTTATGACCGTCAGTTATATGTTTGTAAAGTACTTCACAACACAGGGAGTTATTACACGAGTGCGTGCGTTTCCTTAAAAAATATTAAGACTTAAAAAGTTTGTTTAAAAAGTTTGCACCTAGAGACATCTAAGTATACACTTTTTACTTAAAATATATGGAGGATGTTTTGGACGGAAATTAAAAAGAGTTATTATAAGATTTATTTTTTTAATTTATTTGTTTAACAGTGTGTACCTGTGTATACTTCTTCGATCATTTAGACAATGGGGACGTTATCGTTTTCGGACATAATATGTATACAACATGTGACTTAATTAACGCACTTCCTGAAAATAGTTTGTTCAGAATCCTTTACTGAATCGATATATATATAATTATCATTTTTAATATAGGCTTTATTCCAAAATAATTAAAACTACAGAAATTATTGTCATATCAACCCTGTACAGTCAAAACCAATTGAAATGGACCGTAAGTCAAAGTAATAAGACTTTTAAAATCGCAGCTTTATTTGTATTCATACAAATTCCATCATTCAATACAAAATTAAGAAAAATAAACTTTATTCCAAGAAACTATTTTAGTAAATAATAATGCATATATATGTTAAATAAAAAAATCTGTGTATGTATTATGATTACAACATTATATTCTAATGGGGGTGTTTGAGGATGGTTAATTACGTTACATGTTGTATGTGTCCCACAAAACCGTGTTATCAGTTTGACTGTAGGATCGACATTCAAGATGAAATATGATTTATTGTAAACTAAAAGAGGAAGACCAAAATATAGATCGAACAGATCTGACAGGAGCAATGTTTCGGAGAGAATGGTAATGCATTATTGACGCATGACGATTATTTATAAACAGTTGTATGCAATATTTTATATCCTCTTTACCGTTCGTATGAATGGGTTCATTACTAGGCTAATGAAACACAAAATTAATATTTGTACCGCACTATAAACGATACCAGAAGTTAATAGAACACAGCTGTACAAAGATCACTCCAAAAGATCTCCGCAAATGCCGCACTTGCATTACCCGCATCCAGCGATTACCAGCGACCCTCACAAGTACATCAGTCCATCTTGTAGGGGGCCTGTTCACGCTGCGTCTTCAGGTTCCGCGTGTATTTAGAACTATATAAGTATTAGCCGCTTGAGTATGTTTCGTCGGACTGTCTCAACTGGACCGTGTGGAAACCGGTAGTAGATGAACCTGCTGAGTTTGTTTCGCTGGGCCTTCTCAGTTGGGGCGCATTGGATCCGGTGGTAGCATTAAAGCGCGACCGTCGTTTTAAACACAAGGTCCGTTATAAGAATAATACTGAATTCATACCTTAATATAGACGGAACAATTCAGACGATATGTAGTAAAATATAAATTTCAATTATTAAACCTAAATATAATTTTTTTTAAATTCCTTGAAAATAACTTAATACAAGCTAGCTAAATATCACTACAATTATAAAATAAATTGTATAAATGTTTTAACATTCCGTGTACCTAAATATCTGTAATAAGTAACTAGAAATAATAATGTATACTTACAACTATATTACTACAAGCATGTTCTGACTATTTACAAGCGTTTTTTAAAGTCGACGTGAATAAATAAATCAGTCTCCTTCGAGCACTCGACGAGATAGCAGCCCTTGAGAATGGTCCGTGGAGGACTGAAACACGTGTTGGGTATCGTACTGGCGCATGTAATTTGCTTTTTTATATTGTCCTTCTTGCATGTGCATATTTTTGCGGGCGGGAGGGCGGTGCAAATTGCATCCCGGCATGTTTAAACTCACAATTAGCGGAATTAACACTACATATTGATTTTATATTTTGATTACCTTGTTTATTTTATTTTTATTTATTTTATTACCTAAAGATAAACTACACACAGGCACAGAAAAAAATAATTGTACACATCGCATAAAGATTTGTCCTGGTTATCGATCCCACGACCTCTGGCTTACCAGTCTGGGTCATTTACCACATGGCCAACAGACCGCTCAA
The DNA here is from genome assembly GCA_951640165.1 of Pseudoips prasinana. Taxonomy (NCBI): domain Eukaryota; kingdom Metazoa; phylum Arthropoda; class Insecta; order Lepidoptera; family Nolidae; genus Pseudoips; species Pseudoips prasinana. Next base: position 24,762,523 of record OX621259.1, on the reverse strand, counting down.
AAATTTTAAAGCTGTCGATTTGATTTAATATTTAATTTCATTTATTTATGTCAGAGGTCGACAAACGAGCAAGTGGGTCACTTGATGGTAAGTGATCACCGCCGCCCATGGACACTCGCAACACCAGAGGAGTCGCGGGTGCGACTACACACAAATAATGTAAAAATAAATTTTAAGTCTGAAGTGACAATATTCAGTGATGAAATTGGTAAAAACTTAGGGCGGTTATTATTAACAGCAGGACATTCAAATATCAATTTCTGTATGCCTGGAGCCTCTAGCCACCATATCTTCAAAAAAGTTTTTGAACATAAATTTAATAATCCTGGTAATCTGATTCTTTTAATGGGAAATAGGGGTAATTTGAATAAAAAATCACTTGTACAGTATATTAATCATTTAAATTGTTTAAATATAAGTAAAATTGTTATATTCTCATTTCCCTATAGTGCTAGTTTGTCACAAGAGGAAAATATGATTAGATATAACTTGAATCTGACTTTACACACATTATCAACCTATATGCAGGAGAAATTACATGTAATTGACATTAACACCTTTGTTAAGAAACCTTTTTACCTGACAAAAGATAACTATTGCTATCTTCCTAACTATTGTACAAGACAAATAGCTTCATCGCTATGTTATTTCTTTGACATTTCAGCCAGGAACTTAGCTAAACCTTTAACTAGAAGTAAGATGTTTGGCCAAGTACTGAGTACTGAGCAATGTACCGTTGACATAAATAATGCCAGTTATATGCCTACTGATGACATTTATATTCAAAATAATTTAAATTAAATAGTGTGACAATAGAGGATTTCTCTTGCATAATACCAAATTCTGGTCATGGTTTTAATGTGAGTTTAAGTGGGAAGACAGATCCACGTAGTGTAATAAAAACAAATGTGAACCTATCAAACATACATGATAAAGTCAATAAATATACAAAAAAAAATTGTATTAACCTGGTGCACCAAAATATTCAAGGTTTGATGGGAAAAGAGCTAGAATTGGAGCTGTTTTTGAATTGTAACAATATAGATATTTTATGTTTAACTGAGCACTGGCTAAAACTCCATCAATTCATTTTCAGCTTCAGTAATCACCAGGTTGTAAGCTCGTTCATCAGGGAAAAATATATTCATGGTGGCTCTCTAATTCTAATAAATAAGTTGTTAAAGTTTAAAGAAAGAAGTGATGTTGTGAGCCTCTCTGTTGAGCGAGTTGTAGAGATTTCATGTGTTGAGTTGGAGCAATTTATTGTTTTGAGTCTTTACAAACCTCCTTGTGCGCCAGTTGATACTTTTTCAGATATTATGAAGGATGCATTAAATAAATTATCTAACAGCCATAAAACAGTTATCATTTGTGGAGACTTTAATATAAACATTTTGGAGAAAAGCACAATAAGTTGCAATTTATTAAATTTGTTTAAATCCTATAATTTATATTTATTAACTATATTCCATTTAGTGAAAACCGCTTAGAAAAATTTAAATGTAATATAGTAAAACAAATAGCATGGCTGCCCCCTATCATGATAATCCGGATCCGGATTATTACACCCAAACAACTGTCTGTAAGTGACCGTCTGGTATTCAGTGATTGGGCAACTCCAGGCATCTATAAAAGTCGGAATCGGTTGTATGAATTGTATGAAGAAAGATCCCATAATCATAATACAGAGTTTCAAGAATATGTGAAACAATATGCCAAAACATTTAGACGAGCCTGTACCGCTGCTAAATCTTTGCACATAAAAAATATACTTAAATCTTCTACAAATATAATCAAAACTACTTGGAAGATAATTAATGCTGAGACAGGTAAAACAAAAATACGTAGTCGTGATTTTAACTTAGTAATAAACAACATAGATATTAAAGGCGATTTGGAGATTGCGACTGAGTTTGAAAAATATTTTTCGAATATTCCAGTCATACTTACTAACTCTCTTTCATGTTCTTCTACATCTGCTGAGCAGATACTCAAGCAAAGCGTAGGGTCGTGTGACACAGTTTTTGAATTTTCGGTGGTTAGCCCTAAAGATATTTTAAATGCTTTCAAGAGTATTAATATGAAAAACACAAAGGATCTGTGGGGTCTATCTGTTAAGACTGTTTCATCAATTATTACTATAATCGCCCCACACTTAGCTACTGTGTTCAATTGCTGTGTTGCATCAGGTGTATTTCCTGACTTGATGAAGTATAGTAAAATCATTCCTTTGTTTAAAGCTGGTGATACTTCAGACCCTTCAAATTTTCGACCTGTTTCCGTGCTGCCCACTCTTAGTAAAATATTTGAAAAGCTTATGCTTAGCCAGCTGCTCAGACACTTTAATATACATAATTTACTACACCGGAAACAGTTTGGATTCACAAAGGGTTGTTCAACCATAGATGCAGGGGTCAACTTATTAAAAAGTATATTCGCGGCGTGGGAAGACTCGCAAGATGCATTAGGTATCTTTTGCGATTTGTCCAAAGCGTTCGATTGCGTTCATCATGATACTCTGGTCAGAAAATTACACCACTACGGTATTAGGAACAAGGCTCTCGAACTTCTGACTTCTTACTTGGGCAATAGAATTCAGAAGGTCGAAATAAACGGTAAAATATCTCCGGGATCTCCAGTGGTAATGGGCGTCCCACAGGGGTCAATTCTGGGCCCATTTTTGTTTTTAATTTATATCAATGACTTACCTTACTACGTAAGGGATAAGCATGAGATTGTGTTGTTTGCAGATGATACTTCCCTGACGTTCAAAATAAACCGACAATTAAGCAATTTTGACGATGTTAATGATGCAATCTCTAAAGTTGTTCATTGGTTTAATGCCAATAATCTTGTGCTTAATGATAAGAAAACTAAAGTCATTAAATTCACTACACCGAATGTGAAACAGGCGACAACCAATGTACAACTTAATGGAGCTAGGTTGGACCCTGTTGAATCAACTGTGTTCTTGGGTATCACTATTGACTCAAAGCTACAATGGAGCCCACAAATAGAAAACTGTCCAGCAAATTAAGTTCTGCAGCATATGCAGTGAAAACTATTAGACGGCTGACTGATGTTGACACAGCTAGAATGGTTTATTTCAGTTATTTTCATAGTGTAATGTCCTATGGAATTCTACTCTGGGGTAGCTCTGCTGACATTAACACCATATTTATATTGCAAAAAGAGCTGTAAGAGCTATCTATAATCTTGGCCCGAGAGTGTCTCTAAGAGAAAAGTTCAAAGAGGTCAACATTCTAACTGTACCATCTCAGTATATATATGAAAACTTACTGTATGTGCATAAAAATATCGATTCCTTCTGTAAAAGGAGCGATACACATAATGTAAATACTAGATATAAGAATAATCTCATATTGCATACTACCCGTCTCCACAAAATAAGTAACTCTTTTATGGGGCAATGTATAAGATTCTATAACAAACTTCCCAATGATATTAGAGAATTGTCTACGAATAAGTTTAAAAGAATTATGAAAGCCAAATTGTGTAGCAGGGCATATTACAAAATTTCTGATTATTTAAGTGATAAAAGTGCTTGGGATTGAGTTGTTCTGATTCAACACACATGATTGTAATTAATCTTAAGTATATTTTATTTTAAAAAAGGATTCCTACTGAGTTTTCTGGCAGTGTTTCTCAGTAGCTGCCACGTCATGCACTGCACGGTAGGGTAAAAAAAATATGACGATTCCACATAAATGTAAAATTTTTACGAAATAAAGCACCTTTGACTTTCACTTTGACTTTGACGTTGCCGGCCTTTAAGAGTCAGCAAACAAGTGTTGCTGACCCTTCCCCTCACCCTGATGAGCTCTGGCGATCTTACTCACACTCAGAAACACAACATTAAATTATTAATGTTATTATTAAGGAATGTCTTCTGTAAGGTGGAGGTACTTCGCCAGTCGGGCGAATGAACGCTGTGCCTTACCTCTCTTAAAAATCTTCTTGTGTGACCCATAAATAGTTGTTCTGAGTCTGGATGTACTTTGTGTCCGTCTATAATATGTTTTTAAAGTACCCCGTGTCACAGGGATTAGATTCCCTAGTGCGGGCGTTGTCATTTTTAAAAAGAAAAAATCAGCTTTGTTGGCTCCACCCAAATACTATAACTATGTTATCACGGAGGCAGCAATTTCCATTTCGTCTGAAGAGCCTTTACACCAACTTGTCTCCAACGGGGTCGCATACTCGTGAGCAACTCATCATTTATTACGACCCCAACTATGCAGCGGAAAAATTGTGTAGCATAGAACAATGGCTCGGAAGCAAACTAATTTTAAAGTTTTTTGTCAAAGCCATTTTTAGTCTGGTCACATTGCGAAAACTTTCACGGACTTTTACACCAAGGACTTCCTTACTTAAAGTTGAGATAAAAATATAATTACCTATTAAAACTCACTTGCTTAAGTTGAACTATCTATAAAATTTCAGTCATACTAGAATGAAATAGACACACTCCACGATAACATCATAAAATTAACTATACAAAAAAAAATTAGCCAAGTTATAAAGTCCTCCTAGCCGAATTTAAGCTTCGGCGGCCAGGCTCAATAGAGATTAGCCATCTGCGCGGGACATATTATAGTGCTCAAGTGGACACAGGAGCAGTTTCTATTCCGTCAATCTCATGATCCGATAGGACGCCTAGCGATACGACCGGAAAGAGGTCAGGTACAGGACCGACGGCTTTACGTGCTCTCCAAGGCATAAATAAATAAAATAATAGAAAAAGGTTTTTATTCACGTAGACTTCAAAAAAGCGCTTGTAAATAGTCAGAACATGTTTGTAGTATTATAGTTGTATACATTATTATTTCTAGTAACATAGATATTAGGTACACATGTATTGATAGTATTAAAACATTAATAAAATTTATTTTATAACAGCAATGATATTTAGCTAGCTCGAATCAAGTTATTGTCAAGAGATTATGTTTAAGTTTAATTATCTATGTAGTTTAAGTCTAATTATCTAGTTTAAGTCTAATATTTGTAATACATATTGGCAATGGTTCTGTCTATATTAAGGTGATATTATTATGACGGACCTTGTGTTAATAACGACGGTCGCGCTTTAATGCTACCACCGGATCCAATGCGCCCCAACTGAGAAGACCCAGCGAAACAAACTCAGCGGGTGTCTCTACTACCGGTTTCAACACGGCCCAGTTGAGACGCTCCGGCGAAACATACTCAATGGGGCATATACACGAGATTTGGTCCACTTACTGTAATTATTTAGCAGGCAAACACAATATATGCTCGATCGGTTGTCTGATTATTTATTTATTTTAGGTTTAATATATTAGAAAGAGAAAATAAAAACGTCAAAATAAAAGTAACATTAATAATTTTGAGACACAACCAACAGTTCTGAAATTCGTAGAATATTTAAATAATAGATAGTTTTATTACAGAGATTATAATATTGCAGACTTCGGGCTGATGCTGTGAATTTTTTCTTTTTACAGAAAAGTCCCAAAATCACTTTTGGCCCGACTTAGGTTTTGAACCCAGGACCTCGTTTTCTGCGGGTGAACACGCTACTGCTACCAACGAGGCAAAAAGCCAAGTGATGTAGCTAGGCACATAACAAAGTTTCGGTTTATGTAAATGACTAAATTGCTAGAGAATTAGTACATTTAATTCAACACAATTAATTAAATTTACTCATTCTGAAGAAATTTATTCACCGCATTTAAATTATTACTTATTATTATTTATCACACTAATATTATAAAAGTGAAAGTTTGAGTGTGTGACTGTGTGTGTGTGTATGTTTATTACTTCTTCACGTCTAAACGGGTGGGGCGATTTCAATAAAATTTGGTTAGCAGCTAGTTGAACTTAATTTGGCGTTACGACGATCTTGATAAACAAAAAGATTCCTTCTGAGTTTTTTGGCAGTGTTTCTCAGGAGATGCCACGTCAAGCACTACACCGTAGGGAAAAAATGTGGTATCGAATTATCGAGTAATAATAATGTTTACTATGAATATGACAATAAAGGAGACGGATACGTTTTCTTACAATATTGGGCTCGGATGTAAAAAGATAAAAGTAGTGTCAATTAATGGGTCTATAAATTATCGGCCAATCACTAAAAAATCCATGGATTTCTTCAATCTATGAGCAGAGTTATAAAAGATTTAGTCTTAAAAGAGAGATTATGTACCAACCTATACTAAACAGCTGTTTTTTAAGGGCGATTGCTATTTAATAGTTATCCGTGTCCCGTATGTTAGCAAAAGTCGTACACGTTAAGCAATATCAGAAGTCCGTAGAGAGAATGCAGTTGTCGAGGGATATATAAACAAAACAATAAAAAATACTCAAATCACCCACGCACTAAACGATACGAGAAACGAGTGACCGATCATAGATTAGGATTCAAAATCTGTCACCAGTGACTGTCAGCATAGATTAAAAATATAGTTGCCAATAACTAATAAATCGATTTGAACGATAACCCATATTATGATTTCTATTTATTTTGTTGATATTTTATTTTTTATTGTTGACATTGAGATAATGTATTTAATAATTATTATGATTAAATCAGTTACCTGGTGTCTGGTGCAAGAGCATTTATATTACATTGTTTGAACTCATTGACGTTAATCGATTGTAGTAATCAACAACCAATTTAATTCGTGACTTAAACTTATTTGAGATTTCTCGTTTTCCAGATTGTAAATTGGGTCAATTTTTAACAGTTTGAAATAGAAAAATATGACGCTTTTTTAAACCATATCTCAACTTATTACACAGTCAGGCCCTGAAATCCCCGTCTCCTTTAAGTGAGATTTTTTAATATCTTATTTTAATCCTGTTTTTCCATATTGAAATCATCATCAACCTGATATCGTCCACTACTAGACATAATAATATGCCTGCTACCCCAAAAACTTCTAATGTTGCCATTTGGAGTGGTTTGTCGAAGACACCGCGCATGTTTACGTTTTTTTCTAAAACTGCAATCGACTGACAGTTGTGAACCTTTCTTTAAGGAATCAAAATTACTCACTCTACCATCCATATACATATTTGAGATGTGCGTATTTGTCAAGAGTAACATTCATCTATTTGACACTCTTAGCTCTAGACGTCATCCAAATACCATTCGTGCTACACCCTACAATACAGCCTTATACGCAAAAAGTGTCCTTGGTATGACGTCAAAAATTTTCAATAAAATACCGTCACCCATCCGAAATCAGGAATGTTTGTTTGAGTTGTTAGTGCAGAGATGTTAGGTTAGGTTTAGGTTTAAAGATTCTTTATTCTCAATAAAAACAAATAAGTCACTTACTTGAGAACAATAAATAATAACTTATAATAAATTACATAAGGTCGAGTTCGTAGTTTCCCTAAGTACATACATTATTCTTATGATAAGGTGTGGTACTCATCTAATGTACCCACTTTCCCGAGGTTAAGATATTGAGTAAGATTCTTGTACATATTGAAATAATCGGGTTTTGAATACATTAGACGAGTTTACATGTTTAATGTCTGGTGGTAGTTTGTTGAACATCTGTGCCCCTTGATAAGTCAGCATCTTCTTGCCATAATTTGTCCTAATCTTAGGTAAGACCAAAAAACTTGCCGAGTACTACGTTGAGTTGTGTGCTTGATTTTGATGAAAGATAAACTAGATTTAATATTTTTGTTAAGAACTTTCCTAATTTTGTCTTAACTATATTACCCCAGATTTCTATTAGATAATGTAAGTGAGGTTTAACTTAAGCATTGTAAATTGTAAATACTATGTTACTACTCAATCACAGACTTTATAGATGATAAGTAAAGTTATAAAGGATCCACTTATAAGTTTCCTTGAAATGTAATGTATTAAAATGTAATGTGTGGTTAAAATTAATATAAAGATTTTATGTCGACCACTTCAGTTTTGTACGCCGATTATATTCGGCAAACATAGCGGTGATGACGGTCACCGTAGCCTAGTTGGTAGTGCGTCTGCCAACGAAGCTGGTGTTCCTGGGTTCGAATCCCGGTAAGTGCAAACATTTGTATGATGAGCACGAATATTTGTTTCTGAGTCATGGATGTTTTCTATGTATATAAGTATTTATCTATCTATATAAGTATGTATATCGTCGCCTGGTACCCATAGTAGAAGTTTTGCTTAGTTTGGGGCTAGGATGATCTGTGTGACATTTTCCCCAGATATTATTATTATTATTATATTTTATATTAACACCAATGTATTGTATACCTATGTTTATCAAAAGAAATAAATGATTACTGATTGGGATTGGAGTTGGCGATCGTAGTTATATAGGGTGGCCGAGGAGTTGACGTTCAAACGCAAAATGTTGATACTTTATGATGAGGCGTATCCGAATCATCCCCATATATGTTAATTTTTGTTTGATACTTTGAAAATTTATGAGTCCTGAGCTCAAACCCTAATTTTGAACTTTCGAATAAATTCTAAGCCAGTTCTGCAATGGTTAGATAAACCATAGTTTTTAGGGTGTTGGGTTAAACTATGCTAATTACTTATCACAAAAAAACTGAACCAGAAATGTTCAACAGAATGAGAAAAAAATCGAAAACTGATGTTAGGTGAAAAAAACATTAAATAATTTCTATCTCAAAACTACACAAAATCGTAGAACATACATGGGGGTGATTCGGATATTTCTCATCATAAAGTATCTAAATTTTGCGTTTGAACGTCAACTCTTCGACCACCCTATATAATAGCTAGAACACAGAAGATGCTGCTGCCCGACTACCTGGTGTATTCCTTATTCGATCAGTTATTCTTTATAGGCCAGAAACCACACGACTGCATATTTCCATGACATGGTTACAAAGTATGTTTATAGCAAGCCAAATAAATTGTTACAGATCTTGTATATGGAAATATCAGAGCCTTTAACAACAAAGTGTCCAGCAGTCGAACCACGACTGACATCCTTTGTGCAAATATTAAGATCAAAGTGAGCGTTTATTTCCGACTGTACTCCAGATTCCTTTGGATACGATGAAACTTGTAAACTGCGAATAATGCACCTAAATCAAGCTTCACAAAGTGACTAAGCTGCAATGGGGGGAACTGTAAATAAATATTTTTGAGCAAATCGACTAAACCATTGCAAAAAGATGTGGTAAAATATATCTAAAATATAGTTTTAGATATTGTTTTGACAACAAGTATTTTAAAAAGCTTACCTGACCTTATGTTGATAACGTCGGTCGCGCTTTAATGCTGATTTTAAATAAACCTGGTAAGCGTTTTATTTTAAAGATGAGAGTACTTCCGTACAATCTTAACCTTGTGTCGCGGGGTACTTTACAAATATATAATAGAGGGACGCAAATTACATCCAGACTCAGAATAACTATTTATGGGTCACACAACTAGTTGTCCGGCGCGGGAATCGGACCCGAGACACGAAGCGGCGAGGCGACTGTCTTAGGCACTTGGGTTCCATTCCGCCGCAGGATACTTATTTATGTGAACCAGAAGTAGTTGTTCTGAGTCTGGATGTACATCTTGTAAACTACTTTTTGTCTGTCAATTATATAATTGAGTACTTTTAGTCGCCTGAATGTGAAATGAATCTCTAATTTCCGGGGTACTTTACAAACATAATGTTTATAAGTTACCCCGCAAAATAGGGGTTAATTTCCCTAGTACGGGCGAGGCCTTTCATAAAAAAACAGGCATTCCTTGGGCAAGGACGACAGGAGGGAAAACAAGATTTAACATCTTTGTATATTTACATATAATGTATACCAATAAAGCAAGAAGGTAATTATATCTATGTATATATATACACAATATACATAATGCTCAAGGGAAGCGTCCGGTGATGATGACGCGAGTTTCACGCTTTTTGTTTACCCAAAAAGTACTGAACGCGCCTAAAGAAGGTTTCACCAGAAATTGACATCACACCCACTTAAACTCTTAAACAATTTAAGAATCACAGTTCACACATTGTAACTTTGAAATGGAACACGACAAAAAGTATAAAATAACACGTCGAATATAAAGCTAGTATTCTGTACCCTGTTATTTCATTTTAGCTTTGTATCACAAATATCTACACTAATATTATAAAGAGGAAAGATTTGACTGTTTTTTTGTTTGTTTGCATTGAATAGGCTCTAATAATGTAAACTTATAACGCACGAAGGTACCTATATCTATGTGCATACATATATACTTACACAGTATACATATAGCTCAAGGGGAGCGTGCGGGAATAATGATGCTTTTTGTTTACCCAAAAAGTGTTCAACGCCCTAAAGAAGGTTTCACTTCAAAAATAGATAACACACACACAGCTAAACTTCATCCATCATAAACAATTAAAGAATCATAGTTCACACATTGTAACTTTGAAATGGAACACAACAAAAAGTATAAAATAACAGGTTGAATATAAAGCTAGTATTCTGTACCCTGTTATTTCATTTTAGCTTTGTATTACGAAAACGTAAACATTTAAATACCGTTGCGATCTGTTCGTATTCCACAACTGTTTAATGTACCTTCGAGTAACAATAATGTATCACATAATACCCACTATATAGAATGTGTAGAAATTATAACGCTATTTGCTCACACACAGACATATTTCACGACAAATTCAGCAGGTTCAAATATTTTATACTTCAATATAACAAAATGTAATAGTAATTAACTTACATCTAATTGTACTTTTTAACTTAACTTAAGATTAACTCTAATTTAACTTACAACGAAGTATTGTCTACTACAAGTATTGTGTATACCTGTAACTGGATTTCAGATTCACTCACAATGTATTAATATAGTTGTATACTTTATATTATATAATCTGATATCTGTAACTGTGCCTTCTAAATAAAATAAAAAATATCTACACTAATAATAGGTCTTTACCTATGAAATTGCCGTTTTGTATGAAAAAATTTAAACGAATTTTTTTCATGAATTTTTTTATTTGTATTAATCGAAGTAATCACCCATGCAATCAATGCATCTTTGCCATCGCAGTGGCAGTTTATTGATGCCCTTCTTAAAGAAATCAGCTGGACGGGAGGCAACAAATTCTTCAAAGGCATTTTGTACTGCCTCTCGGGTATTGAATTTTTTTCCCGCCAAGAAGTTATCCAAATTCTGGAAAAAGTAGTAGTCTGTAGGCGCAAGGTCTGGTGAGTAGGGCGGATGACGGAGAGCTTCCAACCCCAGTTCTTGCAACTTGGAGACCGTCTGCTGTGCAGTATGAGGTCGCGCGTTGTCGTGCAGGAGCAGCGGAGACGAGCGATTGACCAATGCTGGTTGGAGATGCGCCAGCTTCTCCATCATTGTGCTCAGTTCTTCACAGTACACATCTGCAGTAATGCTCACCCCGTTTGGTAAGAAGCTGTGATGAATCACACCGGCGCTAGACCACCAAACAGTGACCATCACTTTTCTAGGGGTAAGTTTTCGTTTAGGGCATTGTTTAGGTGCTGAACCAGGATCCAACCAACTTGCTGAGCGCTTGCGGTTATCAAACAGAATCCATTTTTCATCGCAGGTAACAATGCGGTTCAAAATTCCTTCATTTGTGTGTCTGTTGAGCAGTGCAAGGCACGTCTCGACGCGTACTTCGCGCTGGCGATCATTGAGTTCGTGGGGCACCCATTTGTCAAGCTTTTTTACCTTGCCAATTTGACGCAAATGGACCAATATTGTTTTGACGCTAACGTCGAAAGCTGCTGCTAATTCAGCCGTAGATTGTGTATCATCAGCTTCCACAACCGCCTTTAATTCGTCATTGTCGACCAAAGTCTTCGGACGACCGCGAGGTTCATTTTTCAGGTCGAAATTTCCAGAACGGAAGCGAGCAAACCAATAACAGGTGGTGCGTTGGTTTGTAGTGTTAGCTCCGTAAACGTCGTTGATGTTGCGTGCCGCTTGTGCCGCGTTGCTGCCACGACGGTACTCATATTCCATAATTACTCGAATTTTTAACGTATCCATGATGACGAAAAAGATTGAAATGCGATGAAAATGTAACACTAATCAATAAAGAAATGACTACTTTTGGAAAAAAGAATCCATGTTTTTAAAATAAAATTAATTTGAAATTAGAATTCTTAGCCAAACAAAAATTATTTTGATTTGAAATGGCCAGTACTGCAGAACGGCAATTTCATAGGTAAAGACCTAATATTATACAGAGGAAAAATTTGACTGTTTTTTTGTTTGTTTGCATTGAATAGGCTCTGGAACAACTTGAACCGATTTGAAAAATACTTTCACTGTTGGGAAGCTGCACTATATAGGCTACCTTAGATTTTCAAAAAAGTTAGGGATCCATACTAAAACTCCAATAATCTAAACCAAGGTGTGAAAAAAAAACGAAAAAGTTATCTTACATCACGTGCGCTGAAAATCTATTGATTATAGAACAAGTGTAGTGTGTAGTGTAGGGTGACTGTGTGTGTGTGTATGTGAAAAAATTTATAACTTCAGTAATAATAATAATATCTGGGGACAATGTCACACAGATCATCCTAGCCCCAAAACTAAGCAAAGCTTGTACTATGGGTACCAGGCGACGATATACGTACTTATATAGATAGATAAATACTTATATACATAGAAAACATCCATGACTCAGAAACAAATATTCGTGCTCATCACACAAATATTTGCACTTACCGGGATTCGAACCCAGGACCACCAGCTTCGTAGGCAGGAGCACTACCAACTAGGCTACGGTGACCGTAATGTTTGTTTACTACCCGTGCAAAGCCGGGACGGGCTGCTAGTCTACGATAAATAATGTCATCACTACATGCACCTAAGTACGCCACAAAGCTATCCAATCCCATAAATATCTGCTATGGAACAGCCGTGGTACCCATTTCATCAACTTTTAGAGCTGCGAGTAACCTATTCCACTTGGAAAACTTATCATTTGAGCATACTACGACGACCCGGAGGTATCTCTACAAAGTTCACACGTAGCGTTTTATACAAATGTGTACCTTAATAACATGGAAATAAAGTCTATCTGGAAAGTGACTTTAGCTTCTTTTTTGAGTTTCCAAAAATACTGTACAGTATCAGTTAGCTTTGTAAAACCTTTCATGAACATAACTCACCCAGACTTGAAACAAAGGTATATGTGTCAAACGAATAACTGGTTACGCAGGAATCGAACCCGTAACACTAGTCGGTCCATAGCGTTGCCAGTCATCAGTATTGGCAGATGACAGCCGGGGATTCTTAAGGTAGCCAGGTAGTTCTTTAGAGCCACCCGGCACCCAATCAGCGCCTAATCACCGATAGGCACCTACTCCAAACTACCTAAACCAACAATCATACGCACTTTATAAATTCGGCAAGATATCTGATAGGACTGCTGTTATGACTGCTTACCACGGCCACGTTGCCTCCATCTTGAGGTATGGTTTGATGTTCTGAGGTAATTCCACTAACAAAGATTTGGCTTTTAAAGCTCAAAAAAGATGTATACGATCTATAGTCAATATTAAATCAACAGACTATTGCAGGCCTCATTTCAAAGAGCTATACTACCATACCATCTATGTATATCTATGAATGTGCCATTTTTGCCAAGTCTAATTGTATTTTATTCAAGTTCAGCAACCGAGCTAGACATAAAGATAAGATGAGACGAGTACAACATAAGACAACTTTATTCCATTAAAGTATATTTTATGTTATCCCTGACATTTATAATAAATTACCCAATAGTATTTTAGGTTTAAATGACATTTATAATTTTAAAAAAGCTTTGTATAAATTTCTTATTGACAAATGTTACTATAGCTTGCAGGAATATTTGAATGATTCTAATTAGTAGGGAAGTGATTTGTGTATTTTTTTATTATAAATTTGTTTATTATTCGTATCTAACCTATTGTATGGCAATTTGGCAGGTCATAGCGGCACAACTCATTCTGTAACATCTATTTACCACAATGAAATTATTTCATTTCATTTCCTTATCGACAGCTGGTCCAGGGTCAAGGGTGGACGCCTCGTTGTCACCAGCAAATGTTGCTTGATTAACCTGTGTACCTCTTCGTTCCACCAGTCAACCTCACGTAGTAAGTGAGTGCTAAGCTAGAGTGCGTGGATTGGATCTTCACCCAAGACAATCTTTGTGCAATGAGCACGATTATTAGTTGTATGTCTCAAGGCTTGTGAAATGATTGACTGGCCTGTTGGCCACATGGCGAGCCGATGCGGGAAGAGGTCGGGTAGGTCTAATGAGCTATGACCATTAGGTACCACTATCCCGCCACTGAAAGAGCTGTTACATAGGGTGGGAATAGCAAGGCTTCTGGGAACTGGAGGTTGTGGTTTATGTACTGAATCTTGGGAATGGCGCTCGCAGTATGATGATCATACGAGTAATACTGGTATCTGGTAGATATTCCGTTTCAGAACAACTTCTGCGCCTGCCACGGGGTGACATGAAGGTAAAATATTCGAGACCGTCATGCGTCACCACAAGATATGATTATAACATTGAAAGAAAAAGAAAAATATCAACTAAATTAATGACTACTATTAACTTAGCCACAAGGCGTTGAAAATCCTCTGCCTGCCACCACACGATATGATTATATATAACATATATTCTTATACTTAAGATTTCATAAATTTAGGAAATAACTTAAAGGTACAATTTATTACCTATCGTTAAATAAATAAATAAAATAAAATACACCTTATTGTACACAAAGAAGGACATTTTACACCGAAACATTGAATATAATGTACAATGGGCGGTCTTATCGCATGAAGCAATTTCTTCAAGAAAACCTTTAAATGGATAGGAATAGAATTTACTAAATACTGGTAACGGTGCAACAGTGTGGTACACTTAAAAGAAAAATGTACACTGAAACCTAAAAAAAATATGTTAACGTGAATATTATGACACATACATAAAAGTCAATAAGCTACTATATTATACTATGCTATATAAATACTATACTAAAATACATGTTAGTACTTACTATGATAGAGACAGATAGTGTTTATTATCGTTATTACACGTTTACATGTTTAATTTAACTTAAGTTACAAGCAATACGAACAAGTCGCAATTACCGTAAACTCATCGTCATGCGTCTACAAGTACACATTAGTCGAAATGAGCTGACGGTGCTACGCTGTGCTACGATGTGCTACGATGCTACGTCGTTGGAAATAATCAATCTACTACGAATAGCAACTACGCAATTAAATCTGTTGCCTTCAAAGCGTGATTGCTTGATGTGCTCTCTCTATCAGAAATTTTAAATGCTGTTAGTTGTTCTTCTGCACTTAAAACTTATTTACAATTGTATTTTAGCTGACATCTCTCAGTGAGATCGATTGTTATAAATAGTGGTACAAGATTTCATGACTTGGTCATTTGTTACAAAATTTATAATGCTATTATATATTGCGCAAATACTCTCGATGAGAAGAGATTCGGAGTAGATAAACGGTACAAGGATAGTATGTTACTAACCTTCTAAGGACTGCCTACCTCCTGTCTGGTCTGATTGTGAGTGATGAGCTGCAATTATATTAAGGCACTCTCCGAAGTACAGAGTGTTCTCTATGGACTAAGTTGACCCGAAATAAATTAAATTATCGTAACAACAATACAAATACATACACCAACCTCGTTGGGAATTATGCTTTTGAGTCTATTGGGCTGTGGTTTCTTAACGCACGTTTATTGTTTCGGGAATTCGCGAAACGTTTGATCTACGCTTCCCGTGACCAGAGAGCTGGGCTTTCTTTGGATCAAAGAATCAGCTTTGCCATACAGAGTGGCAATGGGCCCAGCCTTCTGGGCACTTTATCTCCCGACGATGCAGAGGCATTTATTGGCACCCAGGAGCTAAATAATAGTAGTCATTAAATTGATGATTTTTTCTTTTCCTTTTAATATTAGTTCAGTATATTGGCGATCTATCCCTCAACAGCGAGATCCAGCATTCTGGCGCACTCAAAAATATTTGCCGAATCATTTTGTCACGCCTTCCAAAAGCCTCCCGTCTGGACATCAATTGCCGTGGCTGATCTGGTCCCTAAATAGACTCCGGACTCAGGGAGGCCTAAGCAAAGAAACATGTCTATGTGGGGACTTTAAAGCAACCCCAAAATGGAATATATTTGTGGAGCATCGGTCCAATCCATAGCCCACCTAACATCGTGCCCAGCTGGCCTTTTAACATGTTCAGTGCTCTCATCTTAGGAATGCCACAAAGAGGCCAATCAGTGGGTAGAAAAATTACTTTTACCAAAATAAATGAATATGATAAAACAAATAACGCTTACATTTTAAGAATTGTAGGTTTTTGCACCCCTGATAGATATGTGTGGTGTCGCCGTCAGCCTCCATTGTTAGCCGTGATGCAAGGGCGCACCAACTTACTCCGCAAGGCTCCGCTGACACCAGCACTGCACACCCTTAACCAGGCAGCGGAAAACATTTACTTGTTTTCATGTTCTCTGAATGAATTCACGAATAGAGTGTTATTTGTAATAAGCTACAATCAATAGATAGTTATACTATTGTATTAGATTGACACCTGTAAAAATATTTTTAAGAGAAGATAAATAAATAATAATAAATAAATAAATCTTTGAAATGATCAGATACAGCTCGTCTACCGAAACCATCAAAAGAGTAATGAATTTTCAATAATTCAATTCAGTCACATCTAGCATAAATTTGTCTCCATGCCGTATTCCAATTCGAATCGCGAACTTGGAAGCAAGCTTGTAATCCCGATGCACTTCTAGATAACTTTCCGGATCGTGCGGGGGCCAAACGACCTGACAAAGTTTTACCACCTCGTCCTTCAGATTGTTACATTGTATTTTAGCGGTGAAATATTCCAACCATCTTCGCAATGAAAGGTATCCCAGCTTTTCCTTCGCGGAGGAATTTCGAAAGAAACGGACCTGAGGGTCGCGGATGCCGTAGAAGTTTCGCCTTAATTAATTTTTAAAGGTACCTATGTCCTTTGGTGATGTGGAACGTTTTTATATTTTATGATCTTATACAAAAAATAAATAGGTGGAGGAAGAATTAGGAGCAAAATGAATCTTTTGTTATCTTTCTCTAGAAAATTCCTAATAATAATATTCTGCGACTTTATTCACACAAGGCCATCTGATCCCAAACTAAGCAGAGCTTGTATTATGGAAACCAGATAACTGATATACTACATATACTATATTTCTTTTGTAAATACATTTAACACCCAGACTCAGAACAAACAGGCAGAGAGAGAAAGGGAGAGAGCGACAGAGAGGTGGGAATCGAACCCACGACCTGCGGCGTGAAAGGCAGCATATCTACCAACCACGCCAACAGGCCCGTCATTATTCATTAATTTGGATCTAAATATGTGACTTTATTTGTTTAAAATCTATAAATACTTATCTAAAAATATTTAAAGCATTTACACAAAATAAATTAAATGGTATATTATGTATTAGTTTTAAGTACTTTTAGATTTTCTTAGAATTTTCTTTCTTTCTTAGAACAAATACAATCTCATATTTAAATCCAAATGAATAGTATTTTACGCCATTTTTAGTTTTATTTATATATTCTATAATTAACGGTCTAACAGTTGGTGATCCTGATTGCTAAGCAAGAGGTCGTGGGTTCGATGCCCACCCTGGACAAAACTTGATAAGCACGATTATTTCCAACAATATCAAATGCAAACACTTTAGTTTCAAATTGCAATTTATAAAATATAAGTAATATACTTTTATTAAAAAAAGTATATTACTTATATAAAAAAAATATAAATAATAAAAATATATTACGTAAACATTTTATTATAAAAGGCTTAATTATGAATTATATTTCTGATTCCAAGAGAAACAATAAATGATAAAATAAATTATTCCTTTTCAAACCTAACACTGAATAATATATATCTTCCGAGAATTCCCGCAAGCTTTCAGATGTATAATATTAATACAATTTCTCAGAAATCGCAATTTTGCTCAGATTCATTTGATTGTGGCACTGACGGCACGGCAATAATTTTCATAACTATTGCTGTACCGTTAGTGGTTCTTAGTTTTCCGTTAGGCGCATTGTCAGCCTTTTTTTTTTTGATAAGGCAGGAGGAATACCTACGCATGCCACCCGCAAAAAGTGTCTGCGGGTGGGTATGTCGGACTCGCACCGACTAAACCTAACCTGCCGTGGACTTCTCTTGGCGCCTGATAGGGGGAGCCCGAACGCGGGTATGCTGCTCCGCTGCTCCCCTTTTGCGCCATGTCCCAGATGGTCGGGACACGTACCCTGGGAGGGCTATGGATTGCCCTCCCGTATTGCCGACTCCTGCCAGTCCGGCACAGCGACTGCGCCACAAACAGATCGCTGTCTTCCCGGAGCTGCTTTCACGTGGTGGCAGTAGAGGACACTTCTCATACTGCCACCGCAGCCCCGAGGAGAGTTGGGCTACCGGCTGCCGCCGCCGCCCCGACGCCTCCTCCATCTGCGAGCGGCGTCTCGGCCGCCTCCTTCGGGAGCATGACTGCCTCACAGAAGGAAACCACGGTGTCCCATTTGGAGGCGCATTGTCAGCCTATCGGTGAGTCGATTTGATTACGTACAAAGATGTTCGTTCAACTTCAGCTTGGCCTCCCGAATTTAGGCAGCAGCCAACATTCGGTAAGACATATTTTTTTATGCAAAATGGGATTGCGCTTGACCACGATCTCACCTGATGGTAAGTGAAGATGTGGTCGAAGGTAAACCGCGTGTGTCCATAAGTTGCCAGTTCAATCTAACCTTGAATAAACCAATTTATTTATTTAAGGATCGTCAAAATAATAACTCTTCAACACTTAAAGACAACCACAGCATCAAAATTTTACATTATTAAAGATAATTACATTAAATTAATTAAAATCTTGCACTAATTACACTGGCGAGCATGTATGAAGTATATAATGACAGTAATCGCGGCAAAAAAGGTGTGCAAAGATCGTGACAAATGAAAATCCGTTGTCTCTGCCTACCCCTCTGGGAAACAGGCGTGAGTCTATGTATTTAGTTACAAAAACAAGCCATAAACAATAAACATCGAAACGAGACAATGTTATATAAGTCGGGAAACACGTCGTTTGGGAGGTTGTTCCATAGCTTAGCTGTGCGTTTGATGACCGAACACCTCTGAAAAATTACTTTATCATTAGTCTAGCGGTAGCGTGTTCAACCGCAGATAATGAGGTCTTGGGTTCAAATCCCGGGTCGGGCCAAAAGTGATTTTGGGTTATTTCCGTAAAAATAAATTTCTCAGTATCAGCACGGAATCTGGGAGTTGGCGGTATTAAACCCCTGTACTTCGGAGAGCACGTAAAGTCGTCGGTCCTGCACCTAACCTCTTTCCGGTCATGTAGCTAGTCGTCCCATCGAATCATGAGAGTGATGGAATAGCAAGTATCCCTGTGTTTGCGCACACCCTTGTGCACTATAATATGTCAATAGCTGAACACATTGTCCTACCCACTTCCTCTTCAGCTAGGCAATTCTTCGGGCTATATCGGTTACTTTTGTTCACCTGAGTATTTAAATTTTATTGGAACGAAGTTCCTTATCGCGCGTTGTGAAAGGGGGCTAGACGGAAAAAATTCTTACGAAAAGTTGTCACGACACTTTTTGCAGCTGTGCAGCGTGCGCATGTTTCTCTGTCTCTCTCTCTCTCTCTCTCTCTCTCTTGTGGAAAGCAAGCCAGATATTTTTATTTCTATTTCGCATCGAACAGTGTCGTGTCACGACGATTATTTTTGTTGAGTGTATACAGGTTTTTTGTACATAATAAATAATAAGAAATAACTTCGTTCCATCCGGGTGTCCCTTGACACCTCTCAAGTTTTATAATAGGTTCTTCTGAAGTACAGTCAAAGCACAGCCGACTTTAATTGTAGTTTAACATTTTTCAAAATTGTAAGTACCAAATCTACAAACAAGCAAACGATTCACGTGATGTCCTTACATCAGGGATTACCGTAGCTATAAGTTTAATATTTAACTGCAAATCAAATACTTATTTCTTTTTTATTACATAAAATTCTGTATCCTAGGCAATAATAGTAATTTATGTATATGACGCATTGATATTTGCAACAATTTAAGTTTATAGCGCATCGATATATATATTTTTAAATTGGTTATGTAAATAAATTTATTTCTAGCACTCAGCTGCCGTAAGCGCTCTGCGCATATGTTATATGGTCACAGTTCTAACCTAACCTACTTTTCTATTAGCAAAATACATTTTCAATTACGTCCGGATAAATTTATTATGTAATCAGTATATTTGATGCGAAAATCATTTAACTGGTTCTTATAAATTACATACATACATAGACTCACGCCTGTTTCCCAGAGGGGTAGGCAGAGACAACGAACTTGAATTTGTCACGATCCTTGCACACCTCTTTCGCCTCGTTTACTGACATTATATTCTTCATACATGCTCGCCGGTTTAGGGTACTTCTGACCTGACCTTTCTTGAGAACATCGATTTGATCAGAGGATGAATATTAAAAACGGTTTTATAATTCGGTACATAACACACATAATGTGCGGGTATGCTGCTCCGGTGCTCCCCGCACCGGAGCAGCATACCCGCGTTCCCGGGGCTCCCCGTATCAGGCGCCAGAATAAGTCCACGGCAGGTTAGGTTTAGTCGGTGCGAGTCCGACATACCCACCCGCAGACACTTTTTGCGGGTGACATGCATTAGCATACCCCCTGCCTTATCAAAAAAAAAAAAAGGTACATAATATACTTACACCCATACACATCCAATACATACACAGATCACCACCGTAAAGCTTATTATTACACACACATAACATTCTTCCTTTTTACTAACCCAAATAATAATAATAATGTCTTAATTTTTTGTTATTTTCAAATTTTATTTTAATAAGGTCTTGATATTATTGAAAATAATATCTTAAAATTAATTGTAACTTTCTTTTAGTTTAATTTTTAATTTAATTAATTTATCTTTGTTACATAAATTATTGTTGTCATACCAAAAACGGGGAGGGCACTGTATTCTGTAACACAGGTTTAATAACCTAGCACAGGATCCAGGGACTTCAAATAAACTGTACCATTGGGTGTAAAACTCTTAACACAGTATTAAGTTGTATAAACAAATAAATAAAGTTTTTAGATATGGTCTTCCGTAGTAGGGTTTTGTTTTTTCTAACTTTATTTGAATACTAGCTGTGCCCCGCGGATGTACCCGCGTTAAACTTTATAAAATATGGCCTATGTGTTATCCTAACTATAAAAATTAGCCTATGTTCTTTCTCAGGGTCTAGAACATCTGTATACCAAATTTCATTCAAATCCGATCAGTAGTTTTGGCGTGAAAGAGTAACAGACAGACAGACAGACAGAGTTACTTTCGCATTTATAATATTAGTTAGGATAATAAAAAGCTTCAATGGTAATGTTCTACGAGGTATTCCGCTTCCGGTTGTACCATTCACACAGGCCAGGTATACTTCTTTTGTCAGTCTTCTTTCATTCATCCATTCTAAATGACCAAACCATCTCAGCATACCTTTTTCAATCTTTGTGACTACATCCTCCTTCACACCACAACGCTCTCTTACATCAGTATTTCGAATTCTGTCTAATATAAATTGATGGATCATAAGTTTCTTGATGCGCAATTAAAAATATCTCATTTTTATAACTGTTAAAAATTATGAAAAACGAAAACGAAAAATGAATGAAACAGCCAACGTACGTTCGTTATTATTATACGTCATTTTGTTCATTGAAACAAGCCAACCATGACTGGACAGGGGAAGATTAAGATTAACGAGACGATACAAGACACGGCCGATATGTTCCTCCACGGCTTCTCCTTTGTATCGGCTGATTGAATGACTTTCCATAAACAATGATACAACATTTCTGTACCAATCTGTATTGATCGAACCAAGAAGTTTGTGATGTAGATCTGAAATAAAATAAAAAAGGCTTTTATTCACGTAGACTTTAAATAAGTGCTTGTAAATAGTCAGAATATGTTTGTAGTAATACAGTTATTATTTATAGTTATTACAGATACGTACACGGAATGTTAAAACATTTAAATACAATTTATTTTATAATGATAGTGATATTTAGCTAGCTTGTAATAAGTATTGTATTAATCTAATCACACTAATATTAAATTAAAAGGCGAAAGTTTGTAACTGTGTGAGTGTGTATGTTTGTTTCTTTTTCACGGTTAAACGGCTGGGGCGATTTTAATAAAATTTGGTATGGAGTTAGCTGACACCCTGAATTAACACATAGGCTATAATTTATAAAGTTTAATGTGGGTAAATTTATTTGACGAGCCTGTTGGCGTGGTTGGAAAATGCTTGCTTTTAACGCCGCAAGTCGTGGGTTCGATTCCCACCCAGTACAGATATTTGTGTGCATGAACATGTCTGTTTGTCCAGAGTCTGGGTGTAATTATCTATATATGTAATGACTTTCCAGAAACAATGATACAACATTTCTGCACCAATCTGTATTGATCAACCAAGAACCAAGACGTTTTGGATGTAGATCTAATGAGTATATAGGTACATACATATTTATTTAACGAGCCTGTTGGCGTGGTTGGCAAATGCTTGCTTTTAACGCCGAAAATCGTGGGTTCGATTCCCATCCAGGACAGATTTTGTGTGCATGAACATGTCTGTTTGTCCGGAGTCTGGGTATAATTATCTATATTAGTATGTATTTACAAAAGAAAAGTAGTATATGTAGTAAACCTCAGTTATCTGGTTTCCATAGTACAAGCTTTGCTTGTTTGGGATCAGATAACCGTGTGTAAATAATGTCCCAGGATATTATTATATTATTTTTATTATTGAACGTGTACTTACTTCGTTCTCATTATCAAGGTAGAACATAGTGCACGTAACCTAATGTAAGACCAATCATTGTATTCATACCTATGTTTCACACATAAACGATTATTTCTAGTATTCCTTTTATCTCGATGGTACTCTAGAAAAGGTAAAAGGAAAAGAGTTAGACCGCAAAACATATGGGATTATGACATAAGACAAGTGGCAGGCGTCACATGGAACAGAGTGACTCAAGAGAGACATGAGTGGAAAAGAATAGAAGAGACCTTTGTCGACTGGCAAACAGATTTCTTTTTCGTTTATTGGTCTACAAAAATGGATACTTACATGTTACATTTAATAGTAAAAAAAAAAACAGTTTGCACTGCCTGCACGTGTGGCGCAGCGGCTTAGACAGTCGCCTCGCCACTTCGTGTCGCGGGTTCGAGTCCCGCGCCGCACAACTTGTCAAGTTGTTCTGAATCTGCATGTAATTTGTGTCCGTCTATTATATGTTTGTAAATTACCCCGCTACACAGGAATTAAATTGCCAAATGCAGGCGTTGTTTTAAAAAAATATACATATACATTAAGAGTTTATACCCTACCGGATGCAGACACACCATGCATAAAATAAATGACATACCTAAACAAAACTAAATTTAATTCTAAATTAAAACTACCTTAAATACTTTTATAAATGATTAATGATTTACAGAAAATAAGTAAAATTAAAATAAGAGACTAAGTAATGGAATCAGGCGTCACTTTGCGGAAATCCATAACAATCAAAATACAAAATCAATATGTAGTGTTAATTCCGCTAATTGTCAGTTTAATCATGCCGGGATGCAATTTGCACCGCCCTCCCGCCCGCCAAAATGTGCACATGCAAGAAGGACAATATATAAAAGCAAATTACATGCGCCAGTACGATACCCAACAAGTTAAAGGCAACAGTGTAAAGCCATGTCAGAATACTGATACCGATCAAGCAACTCGGGCACCAGTGCTACCACTCCCCATAATAAATGAATAAATAATATTGGGTAAAATTAAAAAAATATCTAATTATAACATTGCTTGGCAATGACCATCAAACTGCGATCGCCAACTCGTCTGAAAAGCGTGGCGATTATGCGTCGCGCTTTAATACTACCACCGGATCCAATGCACCCCAACTGAGAAGACCCAACAAAACAAACTCAGTGGGTTCATCTACTACCAGTTTCAAGACGACCCAGTTGAGTCGGTCCGCCGAAACATACTCAAGCGGGCATGAACACGGGATTTAGTCCACTTAGAGTAATTATTTAGTAGGTAAACACAATATATGCTCGATCGGTAGTCTGAATGCTTATTATTTTAGATTATATTAAGGTATACAAAAGAAAAACTTCGAAACAATAACATTATTCATTTTGGGACAGAATCAATAATTTTAAATTAAGTATATGATAGCAATTATATCACAGATAGTTCACGTAACTCAGTAGATCAGGCATGTCTATATGGCTACAAGATCTCCAGCGATATATATAAATACAATTCATATAAATAAACCTTCCAGATGTTATCCTTAGCTTCGTGGATCGAACCGAACTATAGGGATAATAAAGGATATCGTTTCAGGTAAACGTTTGTGAAATTCGAGCGTAATAGATTTTTGTATCCGTTCTTTGAAAAATAAACTATATTTTCTATGAATGCTTCCTTTGATGTTTTGCAAAGGGTTTCGAGTTTTTCTGAAGGGAATGTTTGGGTATAAAATGTAATAATATCTGATAATATTCCAACGTTACTCGATTGTAAAAAAATATATATATCGAGTAGTTGGCGGTCTGTATAAAATAGCTTTATCGATATAAATAAGTATATTCTTTTATTGAGGTTACGATTCTGTGTAAAAATTATCTTAAATAGGTATGAGTAGCTCGCGAGTGAGTGATCAAAAAGAAGTTTCAGGCATCTTTAAAATTTTATAAGAGAATGATGTGCCTTGATGAACGCATGCGATCCAGTTCTAATAGCATCCTGAGTGTGTTGGGTGGTCGCTGGGATTCGCCTATGCTCTGGCACTGGACATCCCTACACTCTACGGTGGTCGTGTTCTGGGATTGATAGGACTTGTGCCCTTGACATTATACTTAAATTTTATTAATAACACTAGTTATTAAGATGTATTACTAACAAATAATATGGACTGGGTCTGAATTAAATGATTTATTATTATTTATAATGGCAGAAAAAGAATGAAAGTAAAATAAATGCAGTGGAAATGAGAGCTCTGAGAAGTATGTGTGGTGTGACTTTGAGAGACAGAATTCGAAATACTGATGTAAGAGAGCGTTGTGGTGTGAAAGAGGATGTAGTCACAAAGATTGAAAAAGGAATGCTGAGATGGTTTGGCCATTTAGAAAGGATGAATGAAAGATGATTGACCAAAGAAGTATACCTGGCCAGTGTGAATGGAACAACCGGAAGGGGAAGACCACGTCGAACATTCTCAGATCCAAGTCAGAGACGTTTTCAAGAAAGGGCAGGTCAAGTACCCTAAACCGGCGAGCATGTATGAAGAATATAATGAAAGTAATCGAGGCAAAAGACGTGTGCAAAGATCGTGACAAATGGAAAACCGTTGTCTCTGCCTACCCCTCTGGGAAACAGGCGTGAGTCTATGTATGTATATGTAAAATAATTTGTATAAATTTAAGTGCGGGTGGGAATTGAACCCACGAGCCACAGGGTATCCGGTCACATGTGCGTTAACCACTCCGCCACCGCACCTGCTTCTCCGACTATAAACGAATTTATACAATACTAGCTGTGCCCGCGACTTCGTCCGCGTGTTAATTAGATTATTTAGTTTATTAAGTGAAAAAGACTTTTTCTAAAATAAAAGTAGCCTAAGTTACTCCTTATTACATCAGCTACCTGCCAATAAAAGTCCCATCAAAATCAGTCCAGCCATTACACAGATTAGCCGGAACAAACAGACAGACAGACAAAAATTGTAATAAATGTTATTTTGGTGTATATACCGTATATATATTCATATTTATGTAGTAAAAAGCGGTTATTTCAATACTACAAACAGACACTCCAATTTTATTTATTTGTATAGATGTATAGATAAGATATTTGATATTTTCTTAACACACTTAAGACGCTTTTGAACGCCATCTTACCGAAAACTAAAACGGCTTAATACAGACGCCAGCACATCAAGCTACCCAAATCTGTCAAATTTCTTTTATAAATTTTCTACTTTAACACGTAAGGATAAAGTTCACTTTCAATTGGGGAAATTTGACAGATTGGTGTAGCTTGATGTGCTGGTGTCTGTACAAGCTCAGTTTAGTTTGGGATCAGATGACCGTGTGTGAATAATGTCCTAGATTTGATTTAATTACTACATATACTATATTTCTTTGATAAACACATACTTATATCGGTAATTACACCTAAACTCAGGACAAACAGCCATATTCAGGCACAAATATCTATCCTGTGTGGTAATCGACCCCAGGACCTGAGGCGTGAAAGGCAAGCATTTACCCACCACGGTAATAAAATATTATATAGTAATAATAATGTCCTCCAGACTGAATTTCGGCCGCGGCGGCCAGTCTCAATGGAGACTAACCAATTGCGCAGAACATATTATAGAGCACAAGTGTGTGCGCAAACACAAGGGCACTTTCTATTCCATCACTCTCATGATGCGATGGGACGACTAGCAACATGACCGGAAAAAGTTCAGGTACAGGACCGACGGCTTTACGTGCTCTCCGAGGCACGGGGGTGTAATACCGCCAACTCCAAGTCTTCTGGCTGATACTGAGAAATTTCTTTTTACGGAAAAATCCCAAAATCACAACACAACACAGTTTTTGTCCCGACCAGGGATTCGAACCCAGGGCCTCATTATCTGCGGTTGAACACGCTACCGCTAGACCAACGAGGCAGTAAAATAATATGATTAATATAAATATGAAATGTATATAATGCATTTCATATTTATAATAACCATATATATATCTCTATATTCTTAGTTAAGAATACAGGCAACTCCGAGAAATCTTTTATAAGGAATATAACTTTGTACAAAAGCTTTTATGTAAGCTGTCCATTTTTTCTCCTTTCTGCAAAGTTAACGACATCACTCACACAGAAAAGAACTGTTCGCTTCACTCGCTATGTACAGTCGGCACCAACATCAATACAGACCCAATATAATAAATAAATAAGGGATAGGATAACTAACAGAGCTATTAGACTATGCAGAGCCTGTATTATGGCAACCAGATAATTGATAGACATACCTACTTACAAATATATGGTGGCCGAGGAGTTGACGTTCAAACTTAGATACTTTAAGATGAGTAGTATCTGAATCACCCCCATGTATGTTCTACGATTTTGTGTAGTTATCGAGATATTTTTTTTTTCAATTATTTGTTTCTTAAATTTCACCTAACTTCAGTTTTCGATTAGGCTAAACTCCAAAAATACTGCATGGCTTTACTTCAAATTTGGCATGAATATTACTAAGAGGTCGGGTCCACAAATAGGCAATATTATCACGCTATCACCTACGGGGGAGGAGCTGTGATAATATATAAAATTTAACGCGGGTATAACCGCGGGGTACAGCTAGTAACTAATAAGCATAGTTTATCCTAAAACCCTAAAAAGTATGGTTTATCTAATCATTGCAGAACTGACTTAGAATTTATTCGTAAGTTCAAAATTTGAGTTTGAGCTCAGGAATAAAAAAAATTTAAAGTATCAAAAAAAAGACGTGTGGCACTCGGAGACTGCCGCGGTAAAGCTATTGCATAGCATTTTTTATCAACTTACTATGAATGTATATAGAGTACTAACTCATTTTCTTTCACTATTTGTTCGTGACTTTCTTCATTAATAAATGCACTTTGTTTATTCATATTTAAAACACTTTATACACAAATTATACGAGTACAGATATTCACTGTTGTACGTAGATAATAAATATCTATACACCTATATACTTTCTCAAAAACAGCTGATTACGGTAGTTTTCCAATACAACCAATGCCACCTAAAGGCGGGTTGCTGAACTAAAGAGATAAGCATGAAATTTCAAAAAGTTATTAAAAGCTCTGGTATTTATCGATAGATGGCGGTTGGAGTGCGGGGTGTTAGGGTTTTTTCGTTACGGAATTTCTGGATTCGGTCCCCACGCTCAAGGCTCGCGATAGAAGCTGTGCAATAGCTTAAAAAATAAAATGGAGAGATTATGGTTCGGATAGTCGTCATCATAAAGTATCTAAATTAGTATAAAAATTCATAAAATATCTAATCTAGTAAGTAAATTTTGCGCTTGAACGTCAACTCCTCGGCCACCCTGTATGGGCTAGGGCTGAACTGTAAAGAAATTTTTATCACTATCAGCCCGGAGTCTGGGAATTTGCGTTACACCCTCTACCTCAGAGAGCACGTAAAACCGTGTCGGTCCTGTACATGACCTCTTTCCGGTCATAACGCTAGTCGTCCAAATCATCTACACTAATATTACAAAGAGGAAATATTTGATTGTTTTTTTTTGTTTGTTTGTATTGAATAAGCTCCGTATCTACTTGACCGATTTGAAAAATTCTTTCACTGTTGGAAAGCTACACTATCACGGTGAAAATAGCCTATATTAAATTTTAAAAAAAGTTAGGGATCCATATTTACTAAAACTCAAATAATGTAACCCAAGGAGTGGAAAAAATACCAATTCACTTTCTTAAATTGCGTGCGCTGCGAAAACTATTCATTATAGAACAAAATAATGTACTACGTTTTTGCAGAACATAAACTTGTCTAAAAAAACCCAAAAAATATGATTTCATATTCGAATTGTCTTAATTTTACTCTTTTTTAACAACCCCACCCAAAAACGAGAAACTAAGTATGATAGTGGGAGTGTGTGTTTGTAAAAAAATATAACTCTTGAAATAACTTGATAGGAGCTAGCTAAATATCAATACTATAATAAAATAAATGTTTTCATATAATGTGTACCTAAATATCTATGTTACTAGAAATAATAATGTATACAACTATATTACTACAAACATGTTCTGACTATTTACAAGCGCTTTTTTAAAGTCTACGTGAATAAAAACCTTTTTTATATTTATTTTATTTTATTTTAATGTTTGTTTAATACCCGCACGAAGCTGGGGCGAGCTGCTAGTAATAAATATTTAAAAACCACTCTCAGGTTTTAAAATATATTAGAAGGCAATTTCTTATAAGCCACAAATGAATGCTGTTGACTATACCCAGGTAAAACTCCAAACAACGTCTGCTAACTAGTCAAAGTTTTTTTCCACATACATTGAAGCTGTAAAGTTTTGAAATAGGAGGAACACTCAAGTGTGTACTCCGTGAGAACCTCATTATTCCAAAGCACGGGCCCTTTGTATGACAAAATAAGGTTCTTTAACAATGCTCACATACGTATAGACACTTCTAGTTCACTAAAGATACCTTGGCACACGTTTTTCAACAAAAAATGTGATCCTTTTCGTGAATATGTAGTGATTAAGACATCACAATTATCACATATGTGATAATTTGATTTTAAGAGACAATTGCTTTCTTAATCAATTATTTAAAAAGAAATATGGAACCCCGACCCCGGCTTTTGATTATAAGCTTTTTTTTACTTTTTGATTTATTTTAATGTATTTTTTTTTATATGTGTATCATTTCTTTATTCAAGTACAGTCAGCACCAAAAGTCGATGAACAGAATGTATATTAAAATTTAACAGTACAGTTACGGCGTCAAATCAGGGTTATCTAATGATAATATTTAATGGATAAAAAGTCTGTACAGACGCCAGCCCATCCATTAAATATATCATTAGATTACCCTGATTTGACGCCGTAACTGTACTATTAAATATACATTCTGTTCATCGACTTTTGGTGCTGACTGTACCTATATCTTTTATTTTAAAAACTAATGAGCCGCTACCTAATTCATAGAATTAATTTTATTTCAATTTTATTAAACTGGGCCTCCAATGGCAAGCTGGGGGATGTCAATAGCATGGTTGTGACTAAGTGTTTTTAACTACCTTTTACTAATAAAGTTATCTTAGTATTTCCTGACTTTAGAAGGGCAAGCATTTATCAACCACGCCAACAGGCCCAACAATTTCAAAGTTTATTTGTGAAAGTTTGTTACACCCAAATACATTATTGGTCTATTGGCCTAGTGGTCTACCTTCTAACCTGAGGTCGTGGTTTCCCACCTGGGATAAACATATATATATAACATATATATATATATATATATATATATATATATATATATATATATATATATATGTCAGAGATTTTGACGGATTTAACTCCGAAACATCGTCGATGTCCGCCATCATGCACGTGGTGAAAAGAATCAGTGCGCACACCCGGCGCCGTCGAGCTCTGTATGCCAACTGTGTCGTGTCGCTAACACACTAATGTCACTTAGACAACTGACAGACGTCAAAAACGTCACATGCGACAGTTCATAGACAACCTCGACTCGAACTACTGACTCAGTGAGTAGTGTTTTCCAAACGCTAATAGATGGCGTTACTAGTAAATAAATAGACCTTTTACTTAATTTCTCCGACACGGCCATTCTGACAACCAACGCGCTCTCGCGTTGTTACTCGCTGACATAATCAACATGAATTACAGCTCTTCAGTTTGGCAAGGAGATAAAGCGTTACAAGCGGCTTTCAATGTTACACAAAGCATAGCGTAAAGGCCTTCAGCATTTACCACAAAGCGTAAAAGCTTTCATCATTAGTTAGAGGGCGTACCTTACAGCATAAAATGCAAAGCATAGCAAAGCGTTGAAGCTTTCTACATAAACTGCAACACACAGCAAAGCGTTGAAGCTTTCAACATAAACTGCAACACACAGCAAAGCGTTGAAGCTTTCAGCAAAAGTTTAATTACTCGGCAAAGCGTTACAGCTTTCAGCATTGCACAGAGGCAGCACTTAAAACACGCTGCAAAACGTTGCAGCTTTCAGCATCAACCTTGGGTCACGACAGATGAGCCCAACCTTAGTGCAAAGCGTGATGGCTTTCAGCAGGACATCAGGACAAAGCGATTAGGCTTTCAATCCACCCTTCAATAAAGCGTAGTAGCTTTCAGTTTAAATAAAACATTTTATCAATCAGCAATGAACATAAGTCTTTTATCAACACAGGTTTACGTTCAACAAAACAATGTAATTATCGTTTCAACTCAAACAATGATCATGACTCAATACAGTAATTCAATCCAAATTACTAATTACACCAAATTAGAATACCAAATTAATCAATACAATTTGTTCCATAATTAAATAAAACTATTCAATTATGGGTTCTACAGAATCTAGACATTCTGATAATTCAGGTAAACTAGCTGGATATTTACGTAGTCGTTCATGGCACACATATTGGGCCCGTCCCCCAGATACTGGTTCCACCATATAACGCTCATTGGAACACACTTTAGCTATCATGTAAGGGGCTTTTCTCTATACTCTTACTTACAGTGCAATTCAAAACGAGTTTTACTTCGCCTAAGACAGACTTCCAGGATTCATTTTTATAAGTTTCGGCCACTGTAAAACAATTTGTTAAGGTGGACATCATTCGCTCCACCTGACCATTAGCTCGGCTAAAACCACAAGCAATCTCGTGGAACTCAATGACCCAACCTCGGCATAAATCCTGAAAGTCTTGACCAGTAAAAGATGTACCTTGATCAGAGATAATTCGTTTCGGGGTTCTAAATATGTGGACAAAGCTACGTAGTGCTTCGCAAGCAGATCGTGATGTTAAATCTTTGACACACATTAATTGACAAAATTTCGTAAAAGCATCTACGATGACTACCACATACTCCTTAGAGGTCTTGCTACAAGTTCAAAAATGTTGTTCTCCACCCTAGAATATTATAGGTTAGTGCGCAATGCAGCGTCACGAACTCAAAGCACGAAGCTTGCGATAGTCAATTGTCACAATCACGAAGCGCGGAGCTTTCAATAGTTAATCGTCACAAGCATAAAGCGCGGAGCTTTCAATGCTCAACCGCCACAAGCACAAAGCGCGGAGCTTCCAATGCTCAACCACCACAAGCACAAAGCGCGGAGCTGCTTTCAGCGCTCAACTGCTACAAGTACAAAGCGCGGAGTTTTCAATGCTCAACTGCTACAAGCACAAAGCGCGGAGCTTTCAATGCTCAACCGCTACAAGCATAAGCGCGGAGCTTTCAATGCTCAACTGCTACAAGCACAAAGCGCGGAGCTTTCAATGCTCAAGTTTCAGGAACTCGAAGTAGGGTATTTCCCTTGTCACACAATTTATTTCAAATCAACCAGCTTTATTACTCATAATGTAACACGTAAATGTGTCTTACAATGAACTCCAATAATCATTTTAAACGTTAGAATTTAACTCAACCATCGGCATTAACTACACTGTTATTTCTGACTAGAACTGTCAAATTCAAGTTTTTCGTAACATACGTAGGTACTTAACGCGTCCACCAGCTATTGGCTGTTCCTTGTATCTATCGTTGTCATAGACCTCTATTATCTTACAAGGATTTGAATACTTTTCACTTCATTTGTTTATTGTTAGAATAGAATAGAATACTCCCCATTGTACACACTCAAACAGGACAATTACATAGAAGACAAAATAAATAACACAATTTGTTAGGGTTCTTTCCGACAAAAACAACGTCTCTTATTTTAAATAGACGAATTTTAACTTAGGTATTGCCATAACGCACCTTATCAGCATGAGTTAGCTAGTCCATCCTGCATTTTGCCTCACATCTAAGTTCGTAAAACCTTACCATATTTTTGGACAAGGGCATTAATTTTGGAGGGGAACTTTTATTACAACCCATCAAAAATGGAAGCGGACTTCTAAATGTACTTCTAACTATGGTACAATTTAGCGCAATTTGGATTTTAACTGAAGCTGCCTTTCAGAACCTACGCTCGTGGTTCTCGGTTATAGTGAAGCAATTAATTAGAATAGTTCGGGAAGCTACGCAACATCCCCCCATGACAAATAGCGCAGTGTTTCAAGTCTAAAGTCTTTCACGTGGTCTCTCACCACTGGACTCACAAGAAGGCTCAAGGTCACCCACAGAACGGAGAGGGCCACGCCCGGAGCATCTCTGCGCGACCGAACAAAAACGTCGCAATCCACAGGCGAAACAAAGCAGCCGACATAAAAATTGTGTCACAAATCAGTAAGTTAGTATTTTGAGTTCAATATACCTAGTTTGTAAGTACAACATTTGTATGCCATGTACAATATTGCAAATGTGTGAAACTTAAATGATGTAAACAATAACACCTGTATTCACCACATTTATACAAATAAAGAATTGCCAAACCGAAACGGCAGCGGGCGGGGCACACAGCTCCCAACACCGACGGCCGCTGGATCAGACAGGCTCCCGACCGGGGACCACGCACCGGAAGACGCAACGCAGGCAGGCCCCCCACAAGGAGGGCCGGCCACTGCGGAGATTCCCGGGGGAGGCCTCCGTCCAGTAGACGTCTTTCGGCTAACATAATGATGATGAATTATTACTTGAACAGACACGAATCTCTCCACTTGTCAGTAATTGAGAAACGTCTTTACAGTCGATCAAATCAGTATCAATAGCTTGTATAAGTGTCCAGATTCTGTAATAAACAAACTTCAGCATGGACCTCGCGAGTGATGTTTATGACTTTGTTACTAATAGTCAAGCTCAATCCCGGTTAAGTAAAAACATCTCTACCTATCATAACATCATGAGGCAAAATATGTGAATCTACAATTACAAAAGTCACTTCTCACACACGAGTACTTCGTTGACCTTGACAGGCAGATAAGTAATGGAATCAGACGTTACTTTGCGGAAATCCATAACAATCAAAATACAAAATCAATATGTAGTGTTAATTCCGCTAATTGTCACCAGTACGATACCCAACACTTGTTTCAGTCCTACACGGACCATTCTCAAGGGCTGCTAACTCGTCGAGTGCTCAAAGGAGACTCCTATTTCGATTGACAGGCAGACTAATACGGGAAAAGAAAATGTAATGTTCGACCCAATACCTGTCAGGCGCGTGGATATAAAATCTCAAGTACCTGTATGGATATCAACAAATCATTTACGAATTAGGGAACAATCTGTACCACTGTCCACAAGAGCGTGTATGTGATCTAACTTGCCCCTATATCCATAGACTTCGAAATAAACCGTTCAAACTATTTAACCTTCAAAACGCGCATATTGTCACCATAAAAATTTAATATAACAGACGTTGGGCATATTTTCAACATCTAAAAAATATAAACCACACAAAACAACACGTGTTATGAATTTCACAGATATCAAAAATACTTCAGTGCAGCATTAGGTCATCAAGTGCCTTTTAAACAATATAATAAAAGTACTTACAGGTTTCTTCTCATAAAAGAAAGATTCACCACTGGACACGAGGCACTTTTACTTTAGAGGTTACTTTAAACGTTCACTGATGCACCAAAAACTATTCTTCAACGATAAACACGAACTGGCTGAGAGACTCCGCTCTTCGCAAGTAACCACATCGAAACACGAAATCAGTAGGCATGTTTTAAACAAGTCTTAACATACCTGAGCATCCGAGATACCTGCGATAACAACTTAACTCTGGTTACCTTCGCTCCAAGCAGACCCCAACCGGTCAATCAAGGCAAGCTTGTAAGTCGAGTACTCCACGTATGTAAGTTCTCGCACGGTCACTGCACCATACGGCACCATATCTTGAAAAAGGTCATCAATCTCTTGGTCGCCGCAAACTGTCTTGATACACGCTCCTTTGCTTCGTCTAACGTTTTGCACAACGGGTACGACTTCGAAGTCCATTTGCGAGCTCGACATCGAAGATGTGTCAATGTAACGTATCGAGTTTCGTAATCGGTTCACGAGTTTGCGATACAGCCGTAAATTCACAATCAGCGGGGTTGTATTTTCATCGTAATTTTTCAAATTTTAAACACTATTTTCGCTACGTGGTGGAACCGAATCACGAAAATATTCTTGATTTTGAGTAGCAGGCATTGCGGTAGACACGTAGGATGATTTTGGAATCGATCCCACCGCTGCTGTCAGAGATTTTGACGGATTTAACTCCGAAACATCGTCGATGTCCGCCATCATGCACGTGGTGAAAAGAATCAGTGCGCACACCCGGCGCCGTCGAGCTCTGTATGCCAACTGTGTCGTGTCGCTAACACACTAATGTCACTTAGACAACTGACAGACGTCAAAAACGTCACATGCGACAGTTCATAGACAACCTCGACTCGAACTACTGACTCAGTGAGTAGTGTTTTCCAAACGCTAATAGATGGCGTTACTAGTAAATAAATAGACCTTTTACTTAATTTCTCCGACATATATATATATATATATATATATATATATATATATATATATCACACAAAGTTTTGATCACTAAGAAGATTTGCATCACTAAGAGGAGGAGATTCAAGAGGAGCTCCCATACAACAAACGTGACTTTTTCCCTTACCGTTTTTTCCTCGATATTAATAACGGCAATAGGTAGACGCTTTAAATATTCACAGAATATTAAGTTGTATATTAATTTTAAGTATGAATAATATATTAAAATAAAATGAAAATTTAGGGGGGGCTCCCATACAACACACGTGATTTTAATGCATTTTTTTTTAAAGTCAACGCCCGCACTAGGGAATCAAATCCCTGTGTCGCGGGGTACTTTACAAACATATAATAGACGGACACAAATTACATCCTGACTCAGAACAACTATTTATGGGTCACACAAATAGTTGTCCGGCGCGGAACTCGAACCCGCGACACGAAGCGGCGAGGCGTCTGTCTTAGCCGCTGCACCACACGTGCAGTCAAGTTTATTTTGATGCTACTCCGAAAATAAGTTGTTTTATTAAATAGCGTAATGGAACCCATTGTGCGCGAGTCCTACTTGCACTTGACCGATTCTTTTAAGCAGCAAAGACTTAGGTAAGTAGGTAATTCTCCGGGATGACAGCGATCTGTTTGTGGCGCAGTCACTGTGCCGTACTGGTAGGAGTCGGCAATAGGGGAGGGCAGGTAGGTTTAGTCGGTGCAAGTCCGATATACCCACCCGCAGACACTTTTTGCGGGTGGCATGCGAAGGCATTCCCCATGCCTTATCAAAAAAAAAAAGGTAAGTAGGTAGGTAGGTAGGTCTAATTTAAGTAGACGAACAAAGAATACTCTCTACGGAATTGTAGTTTCATTATACACTGTGTGAGTTCTTATGTCGACATAAGGCGCTCATGGCCAGATGCTCTCACCGGTCTGTAAGTAATTGGAGAGGTTAAGCAACTAGGCATGCGGTCAGTTGATAGATGGGTGGCCACCAAAGTGGTTTTATTTCTGAGGGCACGTGAAACTGTCGGTCCCGGTTGAAGCCTTTAGGCGACAGTCTTTAAGTCATGTCGGAGACCTACTGGGCGGCTTGAACAACTCTGACACCAGGGTAACCACTGCCCATACGATAAGTAAGTAAGTATGTCGACATGTATTGTAGCAAGCGGTGGGTCAGGGGATTGGAAAAGAAACTAGTATTTGCAAGGGAACTTTTATTGGCATCGACAGTGACAGTTGGTTCGCCACTAAGATCATGGAACACACGTACTCAGAGTCACGGCGACTAGTTCTCAGTTAGAGTCCACACGAAGCGCACTTCAGAACGTACAGTACAGTTCCCGTGACGAGCACGGCCAAAGTTAAATTCCTGACGTACGCGGCACACTTCACACTGTGTAGCTAACACTTGGCACTGTTTACTGACACTGATCACTTGCACTTGTTCAGTTTTCCACTTAGATTACTTCCTCTTAATTCGTCTTCGATTTCACTTCAATTAAAACTCAAGGTTCTGCTTTAACATTCCGCTTATATATCCCTATATTCTTCCAAATTTTAAACATTTCAAAAGTCATATTTTTCTTGCGAGAAACTTTGCCTATATGACAAATTAATCGTAATTGTCTTCACCTATCTCTTTCTTTTCATTAATTAAACTCCTACCATCTCGGTCTTTTTAATATTGGAACCATTTAATTTCAATTCTTGCATTAAAAACTTAGTATGTCCTTTTCATCAGCCATGCCAGGCTAATAATAATTGATAATAATAATTTTGGATACTAAAAAAATGTATTCATTGTTATTTATAAGCATCAAAATATCTATGTATTTGATGTTTATAAAATAAATTGTGGCAGTGGGCGGGGCACGTAGCTCGTAGAACCGATGGCCGTTGGGGCAGAAAGGTTCTTGAGTGGCGACCACGAACCGGAAGACGCAGCGTGGGCAGGCCCCCTACAAGATGGACCGATGATCTTATGCGGGTCGCTGGAAACTGCTGGATACGAATAGCACAAGACCGGCAATTGTGGAGATCTTTGGGGGAGGCCTTTGTCCAGCTGTGGACGTCTTTCGGCTGATATGATGATGATGACATCTTGTGTTGTACCCCTATTACCTAATTTATATTGATGTACTTTATGTGTCTAATAAATGTACCTATATTATTTCTTCTTTCTTTCCAACCTTTTTATTTTGTTCTGGTATCGTTGGTCTAGCGGTAGCGTGTTCAACCGCAGAAAATGAGGTCCTGGGTTCAAATCCCGGGTCGGGCCAAAAAGTGATATTGGGATTTTTCCGTAAAAAGAAATTTCTCAGCATCAGCCCGAAGTCTGGAAGTTGGCGGTAATACACCCC
Organism: Pseudoips prasinana; assembly: GCA_951640165.1. Taxonomy (NCBI): domain Eukaryota; kingdom Metazoa; phylum Arthropoda; class Insecta; order Lepidoptera; family Nolidae; genus Pseudoips; species Pseudoips prasinana. The sequence goes on along the minus strand of OX621259.1, from coordinate 24,724,736 downwards.
CGTGGCTCGGAGAGCACGTAAAGCCGTCGGCCTGTGCCTGATCTCTTTCCGGTCGTGTCGCTAAGCGTCCCATCGGATCATGAGAGTGATGGAATAGAAAGTGCCCCTGTGTTTGCGCACAAAGTCAAAGTCAAAGTAACTTAATTCCGTAAAACAATTTTACATTTATGTGCACTTGTGCACTATAATATGTCCTGCGCAATTGAGAATGGCCGCCGTGGCCGAAATTCGGCCGGGAAGATATCATGTAGAACATTCTAGCGCTGTTCCAAAAGCCACCAAAATCCCTTACTGGTACTAGGGTTCGAAGCCCGAACGTGACAATGTTTACTACAGTTGCTTCCATATTTACAAGCGGATAACTAGTTGCCATAAATTACGCGGCGAGTTTCTGTTTTACGATAGGCAGGTATCATTTAACCTCAGCGGCCATTTGAGAACCCACCCCAAATATTAAATCTACGGAAACTTCACTTTATGACACCCGTGGGGAGATTATTATGATCCTATTTTGGAGATCTTCTCATAAAAATAATCGTTTTCCTCGTCAAGTACTTACGTATTTAGCGATATTGCCACAGGAGTATTCGAACTTTATAAACATTTTTTGTCTTGCCTGTTGGTTAGCGACCAAGACTGCTAAAGGTCGTGAGTTCGATCCACACCCAGGAAAAAAATTGTGCGATGTATAAGACTATTTGTTCTGTGTCAGGGTGTTATCTATGAATGTATGTATTTAGAAATATATAAGTTGTCTGTATATCATAGTATTGACACAGGTATTTCAACAAAAAATGTTATAACTTTTCCAATAAGCTTATCTTAGTTACTTAACTAAAGTAACTCGGATGTATATATCCTGGGACATTATTCACACACGGTCATCTGATTCCAAATTAAGCAGAGCTTTTACTATGGAAACCAGACAACTGATATATTATATACACTACTTTTTCTTTGTAAATACCATAAAGTTAGTATACATGGTAAATACATACGTATATAGATAATTACATCCAGACTCAGGACAAACAGACATGTTCATGCACACAAATATCTGTCCTGGGCGGGAATCAAACCCACTCCCAACGGCGTGAAAAGCAAGCATTTAACAACTACGCCACCCGTCTACTGTCGCCACGGGAAAGCAGCTCACGGAAAACAGCGATCTATTGGTGGCGCGCAGTCGCTGTGCCGGCCTGGCAGGAGTCGGCAATAGGAGAAGGCAGTCCTCCCAGAGTAATTGTCCAGACCATCCGGGACATGGAGCAAAATGGGGGGATCGGAGCACCATACCCGCGTTCTTGGGGCTCCTCCCATCAGGCGCCAAGAGAATTCCACGGTGGGTTAGGTTTATCTCGAGTCCGATATTCTTACCCGCAGACACTTTTTGTGCGTGCCATGCCTAGGTATTCCCCCTGTCTTAAGAAAAAGGAAAGATAATTTATATACTACTTTTCTTTTGTAAAGTCAAACTCATATAGATAATTATGCCCAGACTTAGGATAAACACACGTTCATGCACACAAATATCTGTCCAGGGTAGGAATCGAACCCATGACCTGCAGCGCGATGGCATATAATATAATATAGCGAGGGAGGCGAAGGCTAGCCCGCACGTCATACTCGTGAACGAGTGCTGCTTGCGGTAACTGGTCGAAATGCTGACGGGGTACTCATTTTTTTTTTCATTTATTTTATATAGTCGTCCACTTTGGTAGACGTCGTGTGATTTGTTAATTAAATAGTTCGTCTTGCAAGAGGTTATTCTAATTGCTTGAGTGAAATACTAATATTATAAAGGCGAAAGTTTGTGAGTGTGTGAATGGGTGAGTGTGTATGTTTGTTACTTCTTCACGCAAAAAATACCGAACGGATTTCGATGAAACTTTGTTGTAATTTAGCTTATATGTATATCCGAATAATACATAGGCTATAATTTATAAAGTTTAACGCGGGTAAACCGCGGTGCCCAGCTAGTAATAAATAAATTTATTTCTCTCACAAAGATCAAATACAAAGGTTGCAATACAGTTTATATCACTTAGTTTAATTATTTTATTTTATTTTATTTTATTTTATTTTATTTTATTTTATTTTATTTTATTTTATTTTATTTTATTTTATTTTATTTTATTTTATTTTATTTTATTTTATTTTATTTTATTTTATTTTATTTTATTTTATTTTATTTTATTTTATTTTATTTTATTTTATTTTATTTTATTTTATTTTATTTTATTTTATTTTATTTTATTTTATTTTATTTTATTTTATTTTATTTTATTTTATTTTATTTTATTTTATTTTATTTTATTTTATTTTATTTTATTTTATTTTATTTTATTTTATTTTATTTTATTTTATTTTATTTTATTTTATTTTATTTTATTTTATTTTATTTTATTTTATTTTATTTTATTTTATTTTATTTTATTTTATTTTATTTTATTTTATTTTATTTTATTTTATTTTATTTTATTTTATTTTATTTTATTTTATTTTATTTTATTTTATTTTATTTTATTTTATTTTATTTTATTTTATTTTATTTTATTTTATTTTATTTTATTTTATTTTATTTTATTTTATTTTATTTTATTTTATTTTATTTTATTTTATTTTATTTTATTTTATTTTATTTTATTTTATTTTATTTTATTTTATTTTATTTTATTTTATTTTATTTTATTTTATTTTATTTTATTTTATTTTATTTTATTTTATTTTATTTTATTTTATTTTATTTTATTTTATTTTATTTTATTTTATTTTATTTTATTTTATTTTATTTTATTTTATTTTATTTTATTTTATTTTATTTTATTTTATTTTATTTTATTTTATTTTATTTTATTTTATTTTATTTTATTTTATTTTATTTTATTTTATTTTATTTTATTTTATTTTATTTTATTTTATTTTATTTTATTTTATTTTATTTTATTTTATTTTATTTTATTTTATTTTATTTTATTTTATTTTATTTTATTTTATTTTATTTTATTTTATTTGTAGCATAACCGCGCGCTGACGCCGCTCCGCGCGCGTACCTGTGTACCTGCCCCTCTCACCGTGCCCCCACTTTCACGCCCGCCGCCGCCGCTGCCGGCTGCGGCCTGAGAGTATATAAAGGCATGCGCACCCGGCTTTTATCAGTTCGGCTCGCACGGACACGCTTCCTTTGGAACGGTCTCGGGCAGTTGAGCGCTCTCTGGCTTGCACGGTCGGCATCCGTCACGGAACCGATATCGGGCAGTCATTCTTCATAACTATTGTTATCAGTGTGTAGATTTTGTTTAAAGTAACGTTGTGAAAAGAACAATAAATATCCTTTGCACTTACATTGGTTTTGCGAGTGGTTTTATTGGAACAACCCTTATAAGTGGCGCACAACGTGGAGGCCGAAGATAAAAGATATTATTTAAGGCCAAGGCCCATTCGCAAACCACTTCGTTTTGGAAGCAGTTCACCTGAAGAAATGACTATCAACATGTCAGACAGCCAGTTTAAGGAGCTCATCCTTGCAATCACCACCAACACAAGAGGGATGAGTACCTTTGCACAATGCCCAGCTAAATTTGGAGGATCAAAGGTGGAAGTTGAAGCTTTCTTAGCAACAGTGACAGTGTTTAAGGAAGTAGAAAAGATATCTGATGCGAACGCTCTTGAAGGCCTACCTTTAGTTCTGACTGGTGACGCAGCGATTTGGTGGCAAGGTGTTAAAAACAGTGTCAAGACTTGGGAACTTTTTAAGGAACGCTTGCGCAATACCTTTGCTCCAAAAAAATTGGATTACATAATCTATCAAGAGATAGTTGGTATTAAGCAAGATAACCAGACCCCGACCGAGATTTTCATTGCCAAGAAGCGAGCGCTTCTTGCCGAGTTGTCAGAATCACATACGGTGCAGCAAGAGATCAACCTAATTTTTGGCCAGATTAAATTCGCTGTTAGGGAGAAGATTTGTAGGGATTCTATAAAAACTTTTGATGACCTACTAAAAAAGGCAATGGACATTGAAAGTACACTAATAGAGAAAAATAATCAAAAAGAGGTATATTTAGACGATGGGGATATAACAACACAACATAAAAATTATAAAAAGCAAAATAAGACACGCTGTGGTTACTGTCGTCTTCCCGGTCACACAGCTGAGATGTGTAGAAAGAAGGTAAGAGAAGACGCACATAAACAAAATGTTGTTGTGAAGACAGAAACTACTTCGAGCACCCAAAACGAGGAAAAGCCGAAGTTTTCCTGTTATGGTTGTGGTGAGCCAGGTGTGATTCGCAGTCGTTGCCCAAAATGTAAAAACAAGCAGTCTTCAACATCAGTCGATTTTTGTTTTTGCTCAGCCAATATGACTGCTGATGTACGACCACGTCCCACTGTACCGATTACCATCGAAGGAATGACTGGGATAGCGTATATCGATACATGCGCAAAATCAAGTGTTGCCTCCTACTAACTATATACACGCCTAGAACGTAATGGCGTAAAATTTGAGAAGGAGATAATGTACGTGACACTCGCCGATCGGGTACCAAGGAAGCAGAAAGTCCTTACATTCAAAACTACTGTCAACCTCTATGGCCGAGACGTAACAACGTCCTTCGTGATATTTCCTGACGCCCGGGAAAATAGGACACTGCTTGGGGTAGGATTTATAGAAGATGCTATGTTGGCACTAGATCTTCCCCAACGAACTTGTCATTTTGTTGACGATCCACACAAGAGCTACGACCTAAATCCAGAGGGTCTAGATGAAACAAGGGATATAGCGGGAGTTTTATCCAGTGTGTGCTTGCCAGCGATGGAATCGCCAATGATGAGCACACCCAGCCCTGTACTATCGCCTGTTGGCATGACAAAATTCGTTCCGCAACATCATCAGGAACCGTCCATGCAAATGATGACGCCTCCACATTCTCCTCAGAGAAGCGACTTTATTGTGCCTGGAGCAACAGAGCAAGCCTTGGAACGACCTTATGGACCATTGATACCCATAGGATTCTCGACTCCACCCAAGAGACCACGAACAGTCCTATTCGATGGATACTCTCCACTTATTGATGCCCTGTACGAAGATGCGCGTAGAAGCATCAATAATGCCGACGTCGAGCTGTCGCCAGACTCTGCTGGTTTATTCCCAGAAACTGAGATCTCTTCTGTTTCCATGCGCAGCCATGAGTGCTTATTAACCGAGGAAGAGACCAAGCGCTTACAACATTTTCTTGAGAGAAATGGAGCGGTATTCGTATCTAATGGCAAACCAACAACGGAGACTGAACATACCATTGATACGGGATCACATAAACCTATAACTGTTCCACCATATAGGCTATCTCCAGTTAAGATGCAAACCCTGAAGGTAGAAATACAGAAGATGTGTGAACTAGGAATTATTGTGCCGTGTTCCTCACCTTGGTCAGCGCCAGTCGTACTGGTTCCGAAAAAAGACGGCAGTACCCGAGTCTGTGTTGATTACCGCCAGTTGAACGCGATCACGACTGCAGATGTGTATCCACTGCCACGTATCGACGATCTCCTGCACAGTGCTAAGCCTACGCGTTACATGAGCACCATAGACCTCCGCGCCGGCTACTGGCAGATTCATGTTAAGGATGGAGACCAAGTAAAGACAGCCTTCATCACTCCTTTTGGTATGTACAAATTTTTAAGAATGCCATTCGGTTTACGAAACGCGCCTGCTACTTTTCAGCGCCTTATGGACAGATTTCGCATATCCCTCAGTCACATTAAGCTCCTCATATATTTAGATGACCTAATAGTCATGTCTGCTAGTCTAGATGATCATTTTAGAGACCTGCAAGATGTTTTCAATCGCTTAAATGACTACAATCTCACAGCAAACAAGGACAAGTGTGTTTTCTTCTGCGCTAAGGTCAAATATTTAGGACATTATATAACTCCTGATGGTCTTCAAGTGGATTCCGACAAAGTTGCTTCCATAATGAATATGTCTGCGCCAACAAACTTGAAGCATTTGATGTCTTTCCTACAGATGTGCTCATGGTATAGGCGATTTATCCCAAATTTCGCAAAGATCACCGAACCACTCTCTCATTTGATGAAGAAGAATTCTGTTTGGACCTGGAACGATGAACAGAAAACAGCATTTGACGAGCTGCAGAAACTTTTAGTTACGGCGCCAGTGTTGGCCCAGGCAGACCACACCAAACCATTTACGATTAAATCGGATGCAAGTAACTACGCGATTGGTGCTGTTTTGGTGCAGGGGGAGGGAGAAAATGAGCATCCAGTTGAGTACGCTAGCCGCCTCCTCACTTCAGCTGAAAGAAATTAAATTATTCCACCACAGAACGAGAAGCACTAGCTGTAATCTGGGCGGTGAACAAATTTCGTGGATTCGTCGAGGGTACTAATTTAACTGTACTGACTGATCATCAAGCCCTGAAGTGGCTTATGTCATTGAAGTCCCCAACAGGTCGACTAGCCCGATGGGCCCTGCAACTGCAACCGTATAATCTGACGATTAAATACATCAACGGTAGAACGAATGTTGTCGCTGACACCTTGTCACGTCCCAACTGCGATCCTACAATGGAAAAAGACTGTGGAGTATGCAGCATGGTAATTGATATGCCGAGGAAGAAATCAAAAGAAATAAGAGATGAACAATTAAAAGACAAAGACATAGAGAAAATAATCAGCGGACTAGAAGGAAACCAATATGAAAACGGAAGATATTGGAGTACAAAAGGATACCTTATGAATCATGGGCTACTCTACAGGTACAAATCAGAAAATGATAATGAAAATGCTCAACTAGTTGTTCCCAAGCATGAACAAGCAAAAGTCATCAGTGTGTATCATGATGAAGCTTCCGCTGGTCATTATGGAATTGAAAAGACTATTGAACGCATTGCTAAGCGATACTTTTGGAAGGGTATGAGAACCCAAATAGAAAGTTATATCCGGAACTGTATCCAATGTCAACGATACAAACCAAGCAATCTCAAACCAGCGGGCCTGCTCCAAACTACGGCACTCAACCAAAGATTTGAAGTCGTATCCTTCGATTTGTTCGGACCTTTACCTAAAACGGCTAAAGATGAGACATGGATCTTCATTATAGAAGACCTGGCTAGTAGATGGGTTGAGATATTCGCTTTGAAGCAAGCTACCGCAGAGGAATGTGCTAGAGTATTATTGGATGAGATCATCCTACGGTATGGCACACCAGGACGGTTTATTAGCAATAACGGGACGCAATTTGTTAGTAACGTGATGCAGCAATTGACATACTGTCTGGACATCGAACATGGATTTACTCCTGTTTATCATCCCGAAACTAACCCTGTCGAAAGGCGCAACCGAGATTTAAAAACACAGTTGGCAATACTAGTAGGAGATAACCATGACAGATGGTCAGATCATTTGCCAAGCATACGTTTCGCTATGAACACAGCTATTTGTTCATCCACTGGGTACACGCCAGCGTACTTAACTTTTGGCCGAGATCTTCGCACGATCGACGACATAAATCATGATTTGCGACACATAGTGCAAAATGAAAACTTTGTTCCTGAGATAACACCGAAGTTATTGATGATGGCCTCTACGTTGAAAAGAGCCCAAGAAATACAAGAGATGAAAGAGGAGAAGCGAAAAGAATACGCTGATAAGAGACGCCAACCATGTCCTAACTATCAGCCTGGAGATCAAGTTATGGTTGATGTTCATGCCTTAAGCAAATCGTCAAAAGGTTTCAGTGCTAAACTGGCACCTCGCCGAGATGGCCCGTACCTTATCAAAGACATTCATGGACCATCTTCTTTTCAGATTTCTGACCCCACCACTCCAAACCAGACTGCAGGGTTGTACCATTCCTCAGCCCTGCGTCCGTACCAGGGGTTGGCATCAGCCGCTCTACCCGAGCCGGTCTTGCCTTTACGCCGGCGAGGTCGCCCGCGGAAAAACAAGCCAACTCCACCGGAGGCCCTGGCAACACCTGCCAAGCCTCGACCCCGTGGAAGACCGCCAAAGAAGCAGCCGCCTACTTAAGTCCTGTCTACCTCACCGGGACGTCATCGGAGACAGAGGGGGAGTCTGTAGCATAACCGCGCGCTGACGCCGCTCCACGCGCGTACCTGTGTACCTGCCCCTCTCACCGTGCCCCCACTTTCACGCCCGCCGCCGCCGCTGCCGGCTGCGGCCTGAGAGTATATAAAGGCATGCGCACCCGGCATTTATCAGTTCGGCTCGCACGGACACGCTTCCTTTGGAACGGTCTCGGGCAGTTGAGCGCTCTCTGGCTTGCACGGTCGGCATCCGTCACGGAACC